>OZ007557.1:59662979-60262979 GCA_963931855.1 Philhelius festivus
TGAGTGCAGGAACCAGGAAACGCCTTACCGGCCACAGTTAGAAGCTCGTCTAGACTTTGGCACATTGGACCATAAAATCAAAATCGAAATTTCACCACAAACTGATAAGAAGCTGAACCAAAAAAAAATAAGCGACTATTTTTCTCAATTGAGGCAAGCAGGGGCCTCACTTCTATAGATGGAGATGGAGATGGAGATGATTCATCCCCCGTCCCTATTTTCATTCAAGACCGAGCCACCGAGGTATATGAAAAACCAATTTACAGAATTATCAGGATAAGGAATCTTAAAACCGGCAATGCGGTGGCAGCGAGATGTCATCTCTGTGCGCTGTGCCTCTCTCGAATATGGGTGTGATGATATCGAAGTCGAGGAGAATCAACCGAAAAGTGGGCATCAGCCTGGCGCACACCGTGCACGTTTTCCAATTTCCATTCAAAGAATAAAGATTCCTATCACCCCTCTCCTCGATCTGATGATGACAAAAAAGAACTCTTTAAGGACATTTTTTTCTTCTTGTCGTTTTTATTTATGTGTGAACGTCTCTCCTTGGTGCGATATCCTGTTCCTGATATCCGTTGTGACAGAAAATAAAAGATGAAGCGCATCAAATTTTGGAAAAAGCATATTTCATCTAAGGTTTGTTATTGGAAAAATGTTTTGTATTTCATTTCTATCCCTGGCCCTGCATTGTTTCCTGCACGGACCTTAAGGGTTGACGATAAAAAATTGCAGGACTCTAGAAAATGCTAATTTAAAAAAATCAAACCGGATGGGGTGGAAGCGGGTTTGGAAATAATAAGCAAAGTCTTTAGGAGAAAATACCCAAACTTATATTGTTGTGGGCCATAAAATTAATGAGGAAAATCCTGCCACACCACCCCAGTGATACATGGCGGCGGCAGGGATACGGCAGGCTGTGGGACATTTTTTTGCAGCCATTTTTTGTCGAAAGCTAACCAAATCCTACCAAACATCCCTAGAATGATCAACGAATCTGTAGATACAAGTCGTACATATATGGCATATTTTTTTTTTAATTCTGGAGTTGGTTGGGAATGCATTGCGTTTATACGGAGAGCTCACCCCTTCAACACGGCCGGCCTAGGCAAGTGTACTACCACCCTCGATGAGCTCTCACTAAAACAGCAGACCTAAAATTTGAAACGATTGTGGTTATAGAACACGTGACTCAAGCTAGCAATGGATTTTCAGCAACAAATTTTTTGACGGCACAAATGCTATTTTTCCTAAGGCCATGAGTTTTACTGCAAATTAATATCGCACCCTGTGACAGCAGGGGAGCTGGTGGGATGTGTTAGTGGTGGATCTAATCATCCCTTTACTTCTGCGTTGCTATATATGTATTTTTTTTTTTTCGACAAATTTATGGAGCGCTAAAATTTGTTTTAAAAGTTTTGTTTCATTTCAGTGCGTGTACAATATAGGGCTTAAGTTCAATATTGGGGTTATTTTCAAACGGAGTGGAGGAAGAAGGTTTTTGGATCTTTGTTTGGTGCCGGTGGTAGCTTGGGTATAGATGCATTAAGAGTATTATGCTCTTTTGTTTGTTTCCGGGACGTTTTCTAATTAGGCCTGCATTCGATACGCCAGATTGGATGAACATTAGGTTCTGTTCCATTGGTCTTCTTTTGGGGGGTGAAGGAAATAATAGAGAATTGAATAAGGGTATTCATTCAATAAACAGTGGATATCGCTCTTTAAAATTACAAAATGACTAGCTGTTCTGTCTGAGTGTTGGTTGGAGCAAAAATATAGTGTTTTCTTTTGCAAACAAATTTAAAAACAGAAAAAGAGAGGATTTCTTGGGGGTTATGGAAACTCGTAAAATAATTATAACTAAATCATCTCAAGGTAGATAGAAATGGCGACCACTGACAGTCTAGCCCTGTGGCCCAATTAGCGCTGAAGTGTGCCATTTTGTTACCTTATGGATATATGGGAAATCGTGGACATTCTCACAGAGTCCAGCTTAGATTAAGTTCAAAATATATCAGATTCTAGTAGGTTTCGATGTCTCTTTTTGTGTGTTTCCTTTTGCACAATTGTCCGGAAAGTGGATCACTCACTCAGCCGGACCAACACACTCATCCGACACCATCTTCACTGTGCCAAACTAGGCAGGTTCTTGAATGTTTCTGAAACAATATCTTATCCGATTGACCGTAAGCCTCCGTCAAAGCCCACAGTCCTCTAGCTCGTGATCTAAGGAGACAAACGGAGGGTACGGCACAGAAGTAACAGAAGTTCGTCCTAGAGCGATTTCGTCGCGTTGAGAAAAGAGATGAAGTCTTTGATCTTCATTTTCGAAAGTTCGTCTATGTCCTCAAGAAATGCCTTTCCCAATGATTGTGCTCTAAATTTGGTCAGAGCAGGATTTTTGCAGAGGAAATGGAGGACTGCTTCCTTTTCCCGCTGGTTCCCACAGCCACCCATCTCAAAGAGCTATGACGAAATTGCTAGAAAACTTTTGAAAACGAAGTCAATTTAACAGTAGAACCTCACAGAAGCTGCAAGCGGAGTGACCTGAGGTATATACATACATCAAACAATTCCAGATAATTCGACTTCGCATTCGGTTCGGTACAAGGTTTTGAGCTTGTTTGATGAAAGAAGTGTTATTCTTCAACAGAGAAACCTTACTTCTAGATTTAAAATTTTATATATTCCACATTTTTACTTGCGACTTATAGGTACTATAGGGCAAGTTATGCATTCGGAAAAAAATCAAACTCGAGATTTTGACCAAAGTTGACATTACGATGATGGCGAAGCCCAAAAAAGTGGGTCTCGCAATTCTGTCTGTCTGTCTATCTGTCCGTCAGTCTGTCTATAGGTTCGACTACAGCCTAAACGGCTCGGCCGATTTTCTTCAAGCTTGGTAGATATGGGTTTTGATTTTTTCCCCCCACACATTTTTTTTCTTTTTTTTTTAAGACCAAAAATAATGGTACCTACCATACGGTTTTTTTCGAAATCTTATAAATATTTTTTTTCTCAAAAACTGTCCCACAGATTTAAAAAAAAAAAAATTGAAAAATTTCATTAAGTTAAAACTAGGTAATGGTTGAAAAAAATTTTCCAAAAAATTGTTATTTTTGGTAGCCCCCCTTAGTCCATTTTTAAATAATTAGATAAATATTATTACATATTCAAATTTGTTTTGGAAACTCAATATTTCGAATACCCCAAGATCAATTTTTTTCAAACTTGACAAAAAAAGTTTCTTTACATAATCTACAAAATTTAAGAAAAAAATTTTTATTTTATCTAAAACTAACGGTACCTTCCATACAAATGTTAAAAAATGGTTTTCTAAAATCGTATTTTTCTCGAAAAAGGTTCCGAGAATTTTGCTAAAATTTTTTTCTTTTGATTAATTTTTACGAGCTATGATTTAATAAAAAAAATTTGAAATCTAGATATTACTGACTGAACCTACTATAGAACGATTTTTTCGAATTTTGAATTTCTCATTATCCGCACAACGGATTTTAATGAATTTTTTTAATAGAGAAGCTCCTAAAAAGTCTAAAAAACATTGCATTTTAAAACTTAAAAAAAAAATATTTTTTCAATTTTTAGAAAAAAAAACTCGTTTTTTTTTTTTGAAAATTCGATATCTCAAGAACGGCTTAATATTTTTCTTGGAAATTTAACACTTATTCATACAATAATAAAAACTTAAAGTTGGCGTACCAAAATTTTTTCTTCAAAATGTTTTAAAAATTTTGTACATAAAGCTTATTTTTTTAAGGAACCACTACAGAGACTTAATTTTTCTTCTTGCATAAATTCATATTTGTATAGCATTCTGTTTTTATCTCTTACTACCAAAAGAATTAAAAAAATTCAATCTATCCTTATAAACAGTTTTCTTTAATGACTTTCGTTTTTAAAATTCCTAGTCTATTACATAGGAGCAAGTTCGTGCGACCCAGTCGTGCATTTTATTTCATTATAATTTACACACACTCAAGGGATTATGACTATCCTTATAATGTTAGGATTTAACACAGTGTGAGCCTTTAGGTAAAGTGAAGACGATTTAACAGGAGATGTCGATGTACATTGGTCTTGAAAGCATGAATATCACGATGAAGGGAAAAACCGAGAGGACCAAATTCTAGAAGTGCGGCTAAAGAAAGAACCTCTATAGTTAGCAGTACGTCCAAAGTAAGGATCTTCAGTAAACTGATGATTATCAGAAGACGAAAGATATTTCTAGAAGTTTTTAAGAAAAACCTAGCCATTACACTGCATTTTGGCTACGTCTATTATATGATCATTCCAAAAAAGATGGTCGTTAACACACATTCCGACTTTGGACAGCTTTTTAGTTTCTTTTATGCGAGTGTCATTTACGGATAATGGCATGCGTGGTATAATTCCCTTAGCCGCCAGAAGACTGCTTTGGGTATTTGAAGAAAGAAGGGATGTTAGTGCAATTGATCCGTAATTGGAGGGGGTGCGGAAATGCACCGTTTGCGAGGTCCGACTGGACCAATCCCATTTTCCATTGACTCGGGAAGTTACCGAAACAACACCTCTTTAGAACTAAAAGAGATATACAATTTGGTCTAGTGGTTTCATGTACTCCAAGATCTTTGAAGACTCTTGTGGCTGAACAAGTTCGAAAGAAGATTTGCCTTCCATAGAACCATTGCCGCTCTCAAGTACAGGAGGAGTCATACCACTGTGTGATAAAGTCGAATTTGCAGCAAATTGCGCTGCAAGCAAATTTACCTTTTTAGGAGCGTTATTGTGAACGAGTGTTGAAACCGATGACTTTGAAGAGTTTTTAATATTTTTTTTTTACAAAAGACCTAAAGTTTTTACTATCTTTGGGACAGTATAGTATTTTTTGAGGTAAATTTTGGTCATGTAAGAATTTTCTTCTTTGAATATGAGCATTGCATGTATTCATGACTTGTCAATACTTTTTCCGGCTTTCCTCCGTTGGGGTTTCATTTTTAGCATCTGATGCTTATCTCTATCAATTTGATAAGCTCTTAAAAGCCATAGTCGTACCAAGAATTATCTTTGGAGCTAACTCCATTTCTCTAATTCTATTAACGTTTAAATCTATTGAGAATACTGCCTGTTGTCATATTACGAGTACCACTTAAAGTGTAACAGATCAAGCTTATTTACGGAATAATCTACAAAGTCAAGTATACGAGTTTGCTCGCTCACAAGCTGGTTTAACTTACAAAAGATCTCTACATACCTTCCTTCGGGTGTTGGTCTAGCCAAAATGTCGAAGTCACTATGAATTTTGAAAAATGAAATCGCCAGTAATATAGATTTCAACGCGGAGGAAATGGGTGAAAGTTATTATCATGAGTCATATAGCCCATCAAATTAATTATATCGAATTTCAAATTCCTATCTAAAGTCGGACTTTAAACTGCTATTTAAAATTTGGATTTCTATTGATGAAGCAAGCGTGGATGATGTGCTTACGGCCAGTAATTTCAAGTCGGATGAAATTAAAGTTTGTACAGTGACCCTGACCATACTGAGGCTGAAGCTGGTAAGCAATCTTATTTTATATGCTTCATTAGCTTGTGTATTTTGTTAGGTTTTAATTTTCCAGTGGACCACTGTTACATTCGTGGTTTAAAAAAAGGAATTTTTTTGCTCTATTAAGGTTAAGCCAGATTTTTTGGCCCCAAGTAAAACATATAACTGATTTTTTAAGAGCTATCGGAAATTAAAAAAAAAAACATAAAATTCAGAAAAATGCATGAAATATTTATTTGAATCGATAGAACGGTCGATATAGTTTATTGTTTGAAGATTATTTCATGCAAATGTTGGGCGCGGCTGTGCAATTTTGGCATACTCTTTCTAACATTTCGGCCGGTATCTCACAAATAAATGCTTCAATGTTGGCTTCCAGTGCGTCAATCGAAGCGGCCTTGTCGCTATAGACATGAGCCTTAACATAGACCCACAAAAGTCCTTAAATCGCATGCGCGATCTAGGCGGCCAATTGACCGTCCTCCAACGTGAAATAAACTGTTCACCGAACTCGCCTCTCAATTGGTCCATTGTTACACTTTCTGTTTGGCATGTGGCACCGTCTTGTTGAAACCACATGTCATGCAAGTCAAACTCTTCCATTTTGAGCAAAAAAAAGTTTGTTATAATCGCACGGTAGTGCTCACCATTCACAGTAACGTTGCGATTCGCATCATCTTTCAAGAAATATGGCCCAATCATTCCGCCAGCCCATAATCCGCACCAAACAGTGACTTTTTCGGATGCATTGGTAGCTCTTGCAATGCTTCTGGCTGCTCTTCACTCCAAATATGGAAGTTTTGCTTGTTAACGTATCCATTCAACCAGAAATGAGCTTCGTCACTGAACACAATTTTTCGATAAAAAAGTGGATCTTCAGCGAACTTTTCAAGAGCCCATTCATCAAAAATTCGGCGTTGTGGTAGGTCGTTCGGCTTCAATTCTTACACCATCTGCATTTTGAAAGGCTTCACACCTAAATCCTTCCGCAAAATTTTTCAAGTAGTGCAGTAACAGAGGCCCAATTGCTGCGAACGCCGCCGCCGAATCGATAAATTCACGGTCATCATTAACACTGGCCGATACGGCTGCGATATTTTCCTCAGTTCGCACTCTACGACACGTAAGCGGGTTGGTGGTTTAATGCCCAACAATGCAAATTTAGTGCGAAATTTAGTCACAATAGCCCGAATAGTCGCCTCAGTTCTCAGTAGGTCGATTAAACTGACCATAAAATGGAAGAAGCGCGCTTTCTTAACAGAGCACGCATTTTGATAATCAAATTCAATAATTTGGAAGCGTTGTTCGTTGAAAGGCGATTCATGGTTAAATAATAGACCAACCTAAAGATGTTTGACAGTGACAGAAAACACGAAACGTGTGTGAGCTGTCAAAACCAGTGTTGCCAAAAAGAAAATAGCAAAAAATCACCCATTAGGTATAGGTGAAAATACGGGATTTACCTCAGGAGCTTAGTGCCCATATTTTTCTATCAACATGGTTCCATCTTGGTTCCATTCGTATTGACGTTGCTTACTAGCCTTAGTCTCCGCAAAAACTTTAATTTTTATGGCTAACAACTACTGTCAGCACATCAGCCAAACTTGTTTTATGTAAAGGAGCCCGAGCTTATATTCCCAATGGCCTTCAATGAAACTTTAACCTTGTCCTTTCCTTAGACTGGACTTTAATATTACATACGTTAACATTCCTCCTCTCATGAATCTCTTCAGTCTCCGTTTGATATTCAAAGCCCTTTGAACTACAAAACCTCGCATACGATATCCTCTCCGATATTCGTTTAAACAAGAATAGTGTTAGTTAATATTAAATGAGCATTTCTAGTTGTATCTAGATATAACCTAAGGAGTACCCCACAGCCAAATTTAGTCTCTCAACCAACTATCTATGTTCCCTTTCAGTGATTCGCATGGATGCAGTTTTTAAATTGAATGATATGCCTCATATTCCATTTCAAGTAGATTTTCATAAATTTATGAAGTTGACTCACGAGTCTTTCGTGTTTCGTTAAGGCGACAACGGCATCGTTGACGACATTACTTTTGTTTTTATTCTTAGACAATGTTCCGCGTGCAATTTCGTCTGACACGGCCAACGCCATTGACACTTGCGACATTCCCCAAAAATATACTTTACAGAGAACAGATGAGTAAGGGGGGAGGGGTGTTCCAAAGTATTTCATAGTAAAGCAAAGACACTTTCTTATAGGAGACATTCCCGGTCTATAAGCGAGTGCTATCATCATATAACCCGGGCGAAGTCTTTCAAGGAGCATGAAATATGCTCCTCTGCATCGTATGAGAAGAGAACAACTATACTTATACACAGGGAATGGGGGTTTATTTCTATTTTTTTGTTTTCAGGATATTTATATATATTTTTTGCTCTATGCAATTTGTCTCTTGTTATGAACTTCACAGAAGGCGTGATGATGGAAAAGGGCTAAGGGACTCTCAGAAGGCAAAGTATATCGTTAGTGTACTGGTGGTGTTGTCTGTGGGAGTATGCGGACACCAAAGAGAATGAATAACCCTTGATCAGGGGTTGGGATGGCAGTGGGTCTGTAGGTGGTGGCTGCTTGGGAAACTAATCTAAAAGAAAAGATAACTTTTTCTCTGTCAAAGCAGCCGGTAAATTAAATTCTTGGGGCATAATTTATGAGGCCAAACAGGTGTTCCATTCACAATATGCATAGTGTGACTATTTTTTTTTCTGGGAGTATCCATGAAGCACCTACAACACAGTGTTTGTCGTGAATTCTAGAAAGAGAAAAGACAAAAAAAAGGTGTTTACTTGTGGCAGTTGTTGTCGTCTTGTTTTATAAAATGAAAGTTTTGCTATTTACTCCTTTTTATAATGTATAGTTGAGGGAGGTGAAGAAGAGCGCATTAGGATGGAAACTAATGATAAGATGAATAAATTTCGCATGAAATGTAATGTCGTCTTTTGAGTTTGCAAAAGGATACTTTGAATGGAAATTTTAATGAAAAAACAACAGTTTTCCGAAATAACAAAAAACACAGAGGTCTTAAGGTGTGGATTTTATAGGATGACCAAGATTGCTGAGTCTAATCATCAAGTTTTGTTTAATAATCTTGTTTTACATTAGCATCATTTCCTTTCTTATTTAATTAATTATTACGACATCAGTCATCACAGTTCAATCCTTAGTCGAAGGGATTATGAGAAGAAGTGATCAACAGTTAAGAAAGGTATAATCACATAGGGAATTAAAGTTGCTGACTATATCAGCTATATTGAGATATGGATGTAGACAAAAAACAAAGCAAGTCGACATTGTGAATCGACAACCAAGACAGTCCTTGAATTACAGGCCCAGGTTTTAAATGCCAAGAAACACCAAAACGTTTTAAAGATCACGCTGTTGTAGAATATATCGAATGACTTAAAAGTCCTGTGTAAACACTGCTGTGTGAACGTGCCCATTCAAGTGTTGAGTTCAGTGGTAAACCGGAAGACACTGAACTGAAAAACGCAAAACTCCATTTTGATTTGGCATTTGTCAGTTCAGTGACCAGCCCAGAAATTAGATAGAAGAACGACACTTGAAGGGGAGGACACAAAAGTGTAAGTAGTTTAATCTTTTATAATCCTGTATAAATCAAAAGAATATTTTTATTTAAAGGAAATAAAAACTCCTCCAATAGTTCAACTTAACGAGGTGTTTTTTATTTAAAGACTCCCTTGCGTCAACAAATTTTTATTTCACTTTTCATTGCGTTGAAAAGTTCGTCAACGAAAGTTCGAGATAACCCAGTGTGCAATTCCTGATAGCACGCGAAGTGGCTGCGGAGCGCACCACGAAGATCTGTTCCATCGCGACGTGCAATCCATCTGAGTGGGCACGTGAGGTGACTACCAGGATTATTGCCGAAGAATTGGTCCAGCGTGCAAATTCTGATAGCACGTGAAGTGGTTGCGGAGCGCACCACGAAGACTTTGCTTCAAACATCCAAGTGGACACGTGAAGTAGCTAACAGGGCTATTGTCGACGAATTGGTCCAGTGTGCAATTCCTGATAGCACGTGAAGTGGTTGCGGAGCGCACCACGAAGATCTGTTTCATCACGACGTACAATCCATCCGAGTGGGCACGTGAGGTGACTACCAGGATTATTGCCGAAGAATTGGTCCAGCGTGCAAATTCTCATAGCACGTCAAGTAGTTGCGGAGCGCACGACGAAGATCTGCATCGACGTGCAATCCATCGAAGTGGACTAGCGACCTGCCTGCAGGATTACTGCTGAAGAAGTTGGTCCAGAGTGCAGTTAACCTATACTGGTGTCGCTGGAGTGATTGAGGAAGCTACAGCTATAAGAGGAAACAGTCCATAACGTTGTGAAGATCTACGAGACATCTGCAAGCTAAAGAAAAATCGGGTGAGTACCTTTTTGATCTTGATTTGGGTTTTATTTGGGTTATTGTCGGTGGTATATATTGGGTGTGGCGTTAGAGTGTGAGGAAGTTTAGATTGTTAGGCTATTTTACTGAGATAGTATTGAATCATGCCGCCAAAAAATAGCAAGACTAGGAGTGCCCCACGAGACGATGACAGCGAAGAAGACACACAACAGGATGAACTCCTCAATGCTACAATGCGTAGCGCAGAGGCATATCAAGAGCCAAACATTCAGGGCACATCGATCGAAGCCAGACTAAGTGAAATGATGCAGCAAATTCAAAACCTACGTGTTGAAGTCGAGAAAAGTAATCTTCAAGCGCAAGCCTCAACGGCATCGAATAGTTTGAACTCAGCAGAACACAATGATTCATTAGCAGCAGCCCTAAGTGAGTTAAGTCGTACTTTGTCGACGCCGCGTATAGAGTATCAAAAGAAACTATATGATCTCCCTGAGTTTGATGGGACACCAGAGGTCTGGCCCATGTTTAAGGAAGCCTTTATTATGACAACCAGGGAATATCAATACGATGAACGTCAAAATATGATCCGTCTTCAAAAGGCCCTGAAAGGCAAAGCATATGAAGCCGTAGACTGTTTGCTTATACACAGCAGTAATGTTCCACAAATAATAAAGTCTCTAGAAGAGAAATTTGGTAGGATAGATCAACTAGTAATAAGTCAAATATCTAAGGTAAGAAGAGTACCACCTATCTCTGAGTCTAGTATTGAGCAGATCATACCCTTTGCAACCAAAGTTCAAAATTTAGCTTCATTCTTAGAAGCAGCAGGTGGCAAACAACACTTAGCGAACCCTACACTTATGAATGAACTACTGCGAAAGCTGCCAGCGCAGAAACAGATAGAGTGGGTGCGGCATGCGAAGACCGTGGCAGAAGAGCCGACAGTTAAACACTTTAGCGAATGGTTGCAAGAACTAGCTAGTGTGGTGAACACGATTTGTATAAATTTCAGTGAACAACCAAGGCGGGCAGATAATCGTTGTGGAGGTCGTGCAAGATTCTTCCATGCAGATGTAGCAGAACAAGATCTGCAAAGACAATCCTGTGTGGTTTGTTCTGGTGAGCACGAGATATGGCAGTGCAAAAAATTCATCAGTATGGCGACTAAGGCTCGGTGGCGTTTGGTGCGTCAGAAAAGGCTTTGCTTCAATTGTCTGAATGGAAGGCATCAGAGTACCAATTGTGAGAAGAGGCATACATGCAACGACAGAAATTGTACCAAGAAACTCCATGGACTCTTACATCTTGATGGAACTAACACCGTGTCTGATGGCAAGCAAAATGTTCTTCAACAACAAAGTCATGTGTTTACTAACACGGTTGTTCGTCCAAAGTCTACAAATCTACTTTTTAAAGTCTTACCAGTAAAGTTATTCGCCAACGGTAAGGAAGTTACTTATTTTGCACTTCTCGATGAGGGATCAGCAATTTCACTGATCAACGAGAAACTTGCCGATCGTCTAGGACTGCAAGGCAATAAGGAAAACTTGAAGCTGCAGTGGTTTGGGGACAAGACAGTGACGAAGAAGTCTCGTAGTGTCGATATGGTGATATCTGACGTAGAACAAAATTCAAGGAAGTTTTCATTCAGAGGCATCAGAACCATAGAAGATCTACGACTACCCACACAGTCACTGGACATGAACGAACTTGCAAGGAGGTACCGACACATGAACAAGATATCTGCTCTCAGCTACAACGCTGCCACCCCCGAACTCTTAATTGGTCTCGACAATGCGCATTTGGGTGTTGCTAAGAAAACTATTGCAGATGGGTGGAAGGGACCAACAGTGATCTTGACAAAACTTGGATGGGTTGTTTATGGATCTCGAAGTGACTGTTACTCCGATAAACGAAATCATGTCTTCCTTGCTCGAGCAACTAGTATGGATGAAGAAGATTTAGAAAAGCTTGTTAGAAATCATATTGCCAATGAAGACCTAGGAGTGTGCATCGTGGAGAACAAAATTGAATCGCATGAGCTGACCAGAGCAAACAGGTTGCTCGAAGAGACCACAGTTCGCTTAGAAAATGGCTATGAAACTGGTTTGTTATGGAAACATGATAATTTCGAACTACCTGACAGCCGAGATATGTCCATGAAAAGGTTCTTGAGTTTGGAAAGGAAATTTCAACGCGACGAAAATTTTCGGAAGGATTACATTCACACTATGAACGACTACAAGAACAAGGGCTTCGCTAGGAAATTGAAAAGTGATGAAATAGCAGTTAAGAGCAATAGAACCTGGTATTTGCCACACTTTGGCATATATAATCCTAATAAACCAGGAAAATTGCGATTAGTTTTCGATGCTGCTGCGGAGGTCCAAGGAACATCATTAAACTCAGCGCTGCTTTGTGGACCAGATTTTTGTGAACCATTGGCCAGTGTTTTGATGAAGTTTAGACAGAAACCAGTGGCAATATGTGCGGACATCGTACAGATGTTTCATCAGGTTAAAATACGCAAGGTAGATCAAAATTCGCAACGATTTTTATGGAGAGATAATAGCCGGGAAACAATACAAGAGTACGCAATGACAGTGATGACGTTTGGAGCAAAGTGCTCACCATGCTCGGCACAGTATATCAAAAATAAGAATGCGAACGACTTTCAAGCAGAATATCCAGAAGCGGTAGCCGCCATCAGACATAATCATTATGTTGATGATTACGTCCACTGTTTCTCTAGTGAAAGCGAAGCAATGGAAGTCACGAAGCAAGTTGTTTGGATCCATGCACAGGGTGGATTTGAACTTAGGGGATTTGTCTCTAATTCGGCATTGGTTGAGCAGAAATTCAACAATTGTGAAGTGGAACAACATGTTTTCAGTCTCGACAAAGGTGAAACGGAATGCAATCAAAAGGTTCTCGGCATGCATTGGGACACCAAAGAAGATCGGCTTAAGTTCGTATTGGCCTTTGGAAGAGTCGACCACAGCCTACTGACAGGAATCAGAAAGCCAACTAAGCGTGAAGTCCTTAGGCTAATGATGTCTGTATTCGATCCATTCGGGATTGCTGCTGAGTATTCACTAATGGGAAAGCTGTTGGTGCAACTTACATGGCGGAAGCAGATCAATTGGGATGATAACATTCCCGAAGAGGCCACTGGAATGTGGATCAAGTGGCTTGATATGCTTCAAGAAGTGAGGAAAATTAGCATACCTCGATGCTACAATGCCACATTTTCATTAAAACCGGTTGAGTTACACATTTTTAATGATGCCAGTGAACTGGCATATGCAACAGTGGCATATTGGAGAATTCCGGGGCCACCAGAATCACAAGTATGTTTGGCATACGTGCTAGGAAAAACCAAATGCGCTCCATTGAAGCTAACATCAATACCACGTCTCGAACTTCAGTCTGCTGTATTAGGGGCAAGGCTTCGTAAAACAATATTGTCCAACCATAACGTAACACCAGCTCGAGTAACAATGTGGAGTGACTCGAAAACAGTACTATCGTGGATCCAGTCAGACCACAGGCGGTATAAACCCTACGTCGCATTTAGGGTCAACGAAATACTGGAAAATACAAACGTGTCAGATTGGCGTTGGTTGCCAAGCGCCATGAACCCAGCTGACTTTGGAACACGTTTAAAAGACAGAAGGCGTGAATCATTTTGGGTGAGTGGACCTAGGTTTTTGCTAGAAGATGAGGCAAGCTGGCCGAAGATTGATATTCATGAAAATACTAGCGAGGAGCTTCGTTCGAGAGTAACCGTCCTTCATGTTGATTTAAGCTGTGACATTTTCAATAGATTTTCTTGTTACATGAAATTAAGGCGAGTTATTGCGCTTGTGTTGCGTTTCTGTGACAATAGCCTCAGCAAGATGAAGAAAACCACGAAAATGCTTGGTGGACTTACAGCAAAAGAAATCGAAAGGGCAGAGCTGCTGATAGTGCGTCGTGTACAGATGGAGACTTATCCAGAAGAATACCAGTGTCTTAAAAGAAAGCAGCGAATCCAGAGAACAAGTCAGTTGTGGAAACTGACACCTTGTATGGACAACGCAGGTGTAATCCGTTTGGATGGCCGCATCAGTAGAGCAATGGCAGTTCCAGAAAGCACTAGGAAGCCTATGATATTACCAAAAAATAGCTTCGTCACCGAACTCGTTATAGATTTTTATCACCGAAAATGGAAACATCAGAACCAAGGAACAATTATTGCTGAGTTGCGTCGACGGTTTTGG
Source organism: Philhelius festivus (assembly GCA_963931855.1). NCBI lineage: Eukaryota > Metazoa > Arthropoda > Insecta > Diptera > Syrphidae > Philhelius > Philhelius festivus. The sequence continues at coordinate 59,677,192 of OZ007557.1, forward strand.
ATCCCAAACATTAACAGCCATATTTATAAACTCATTATAGTGAGTACATAAGGCTATGCAACCCTTATAATGCCTCTAAACGCAAAATCGTTATTTATAAAACTTATGTGACGTTGAATAGAGGCATTATAAGCTAAACGCGTTTGGAGGTTGAATAGTGCCTACATAAGGATACTTTAGTATTGAACTGTCACATTCACTTTGACATCACATTGAATTGTAAACATTATCAACAAAATAAAATGACTTTTACTTGATATTGAAACTAAAGCTTTGTTGATTTTATTTATTGAAAACTAAAATGTTATATTATTATGTATATTAAAAACAAATTATTGAGAAATAAAAATATATAAATAGACTTGTTGGTGATCTCCCTCCACGCATCTTTTTTCATCCGGTGTCAGTGTTGCTACTCGTAGTTTTGTTTTGGATTATTGAATTTTATCCTCAATAAGTTTCTCTGAGGAGTAGCTATTTCCAGCTATAAGATAAAATGAATTACAATTTAATTACCGGTATTGTGCTAGAAATAATGATATACCTTATTTGATGAATCAATCAAAAAATGTCTTCTTCTCCTAGAATTTTGTTATTGGTTCTGTACATTTATAACATTTCTTATTTATTAAAACGACACGGTGGCGTGTGCATTTAGTAACAACAAAATATCAATATATTTATTCAAAAATAAAAAATGAGCAAGTTTATAAGTTAAATCGAATGCAATTGCAAGAATGGCATTGGTGACAGTGCAAAGATCGCCTAGTAGTGTTACTGGTTCTCCACAATGTTCCAACTCGGATGGCGAGGCTGACGAAGAAGATGGTGTCAAATATGAAAGAATAGAGAGAAGTTACATCTAAGTATATTCGAGGACGTTTGGAAGATGATATGGACTTGAGCGAATACAAATCATTTATTGACAAAGAAATGCTTATGATCCTTGGCCAGATGGATGCTCCAACAGAAATCTTTGAACACGTATATCTTGGTTGGATGCTGATGAAAAAACCAATCTATTGAAACATTGGGATAACACTTTCAAATACATAACGCGTGCTAAATCGGAAGGCTCAAAAGTACTTGTCCATTGTAAAATGGGAGTAGGTCGATCAGCGTACGCCATGAAAGCTTACAACTGGGAGTTCCATCACGCCTTGCAGCATGTCAAGGAACGTCGCAGTCGCAGTTGCATTAAACCAAATAAAAACTTGCTTTCCTTAAATTCAAGATGTTTTTTTTCCTTTGATAAACAGCTGAGTGTTATGAAGGCTAAATGTAATAGATTCTTACTTTTTGGTACTTTATTTGACATAAGCTCATTACAGCTATGCAGGGTAGGCAAATGTTTTATAAATATGAATTTGCATAGTGGATGCATAAGTCCTTATGCAGTGCATAACTATACACGCGTTCAGCGAATTCTAATAAATAAGGCTGTAAAACAGCAGTGCGACATGCAGCACAAAGATGTCAACAATGTAAGAATGGGAGAGCGATTCCAATTATTCCACAGATGGGACAATTACCGGAAGAAAGGCTCACTCCATACGTTAGGCCGTTCACTTACGTAGGTCTAGACTACATGGGACCGTTTTTGATTGTGATTGGACGCCGAAGTGAGAAGCGATGGATTGCACTTTTCACTTGTTTAACTACGCGTGCAATTCACTTAGAGATAGCCAGAGACCTAACAACGGATACCTGTTTAATGTGTATTAGAAATTTTATCAACAGAAGAGGAACTCCAGTGCGAATCCGATCCGATAACGGAACAAATTTTCTGGGGGCTGATCGTGAGCTAAAGCGCCAAAGGATTGAGTTCCAACACAACAAGATTACGGATGTTCTCGCGAATCAAAACATCGAATGGATTTTTAATTGTCCTTTAAATCCTCATGCAGGGGGTTGCTGGGAACGCCTGGTGCGAAGTGTGAAGAGAGCAATGGGTCATGCAGTGCAGAGCGAGAGCCTTCAAGAACATAGTTTATACAGCTTGATGTGTGAAGCCGAAAATATAGTTAATTCGCGCCCACTTACTCACATTCCATTAGATACTCACTCAGATGAACCCTTAACTCCCAATCATTTTCTCTTAGGTACAGCAAACTCAGAGCAGACACCGCATCCACATGAAGAAAATGTTCGTGTTACAAGGAAGCAATGGCGGATAGTCCAGAATATGCAGCAGCGTTTTTGGAAGAAATGGATTGCGGAATATCTTCCCGATTTGTGCCGAAGGACAAAGTGGTACCAACCAGTGAAACCACTTTCGGTCGACGATGTTGTCCTTATATGCGACAGTACTACACATCGCTCCAAGTGGCCAATGGGCCGAATAGCGCAAACGTTCAGAGCGAAGGATGGTCAGGTGAGATCAGCAGAAGTACGAACTAGAACAGGAATAATTAAGCGTCCAGCGTGCGTGTTAGCTAAACTAGATGTTGGTGAATCTGTAGTGTCAGAGATTCACGGGGTTCGGGATGTTGTAGAATATATCGAATGACTTAAAAGTCCTGTGTAAACACTGCTGTGTGAACGTGCCCATTCAAGTGTTGAGTTCAGTGGTAAACCGGAAGACACTGAACTGAAAAACGCAAAACTCCATTTTGATTTGGCATTTGTCAGTTCAGTGACCAGCCCAGAAATTAGATAGAAGAACGACACTTGAAGGGGAGGACACAAAAGTGTAAGTAGTTTAATCTTTTATAATCCTGTATAAATCAAAAGAATATTTTTATTTAAAGGAAATAAAAACTCCTCCAATAGTTCAACTTAACGAGGTGTTTTTTATTTAAAGACTCCCTTGCGTCAACACACGCCTTTGCGGACTTCAGAGGATTTCTCCTTGATGACTGGAAGAAGCGTTCTTGGGATGGAAAACTGCAATGTATTAGATACTCTTCATAAATCGGGAGCCCGATGAGTAAATAAAATTACCATAATTTTTGTTGTATTGTAAAACCCCTTAGCATAATGGTAAGTGGGTTTACGCTCCAAAAAAAAAAAAAAACATGTTTATCAGGGGTACTCCCTCTTGCGAACAAGTAATTCCAAGAGTATCTTTTGTCAATAATGGTGCTTTTTATCTTTTTATCTTAGTCGTTCACCAGGAAATTTTAGGTCCCCTAAATTCCTGCCGACAACAGGACTTTCAAGTCACTAGGATTATGTTCTCAACAAACATTGACCTCTAATTTATTTTCTACGTATTACTACTAAGTACCATTGTGCAGTTAAATTAGAATAGGGTGTTTTTTTTTTTTTTCTTAAAGGCGGAGAATTTTAATTTGACAAGTATTTTTTAAAACACAGGCAAGTGTTTTTAATATCCATACAATTGGCTTTAATTAAAAGATAAATTTTTGTTTCAAGGGGATTTCCGGTACGAAGCCGCCGCGGTTAGCGGGTACATGGCGCAATCTAGAGGTCCAATTTTTACACACTCTTCGCAGTAAAATCAGGCTGTATTTCGGCAATAACGCGTCGAATGTTGACTTCCAATGCTCGCTCTATTATCTTCGTTTATCGGAGTAGACGTACGACAAATTGTACGAACCCGGAGGCCATTTAGCAGAGCTATTTCGTGAAATTAATCGTTCGACAAATGTGACTTTCAGTAAATTAATTTTTTTGCGCGCTCTATCGCATGTAGCGCCATCCTCCTGAAACCACATGTCTGCAACATCAATGCCTTCCAATTAAGGCACAAAGAAGTTGGTAATCATATCTCAGTATTGCTCACCATTGACAGTAACGTTTTGACCATCATCATTTTTGAAGACAAATGGATCAATAATTCAACTGGTCCATAAAACACACCAAACCGTTACTTTTTTCTGAATGTAATGGTATATGGGTCGTTTTAAAAAAAATTACATTTTTAGCGTTATAGCTTCTATTTTTTTTTGCATTTCAATTTAAAGACTTGAAATTTGGCATGGAACTGTGTTTATATGTCAGCATTATAAGAAAAAATTTGCAGATCGATTGATGGTAACGAATAGCCATGGTAATTAATAATGTGTAATCTCCGTGGCCTTTTTGGGATGTGATTTTGATGCTTAATCAGTTTTATTAATACTTTTGATGATGAAAATGATTTTTTTTAATTTTGGGCCTTGTCGTTTTAAAGGCCTTCTCTTAAACTTCAATTTTATGATATGAAAAAAAAAAATATTTTTTTTTGTTGTCCCAATACTTAGTTGAATGAGTGTGACAAGATTTTGAAAAAAAACATAATTAAACATTTTCGCTTTTTCACACAACTAAATAATTTTTAATAATTTTTTACGATGCATCAGCTTACAGTACGTCAAAAAACCTTCATTTTCATGTTTTATTATAATTTTATTATTGCAGTTATAATTCCTTTAAAATTTACATACAAAATAATTTTTTCATCCGAGTAAAAATTCAATGTAATCTCCGTGGCCTTGTTATCTTTGTACCATATTAATATTTTTTAGTCTAACCACCACCAAAGGAAAGGTATTTAATCATACTTGAACCTAATATAATTTAGATGACATTGAATTACATTGACTATATTAAAATTAATAAATAGTCGATTTTGTAATCTCCGTGGCCATTTTCGTATTTGTTTTTTAATATGTTCTTTTAGTTTATAATGGCTCATATTATTATTAATTTTTTTTATATTCTAGATAAATAAGTATACTGAATTTTATCGTTCCTTACAGTATTGGTACCGTAAAAGTTCCAAGAGAGTTATGTGTCGTTATTTAAAAATATTTTTTTTGACTTTTTCATGCTTTTAAACAAAATCATTTCGTAAACAAACAACTTCATAAACAAAATATGTATGTGTTACACAAAATTTCAACTATTTATTGTTACTATTTATTTTGTGGATTATTGTTATTTTATGCAAGAAAAGAACATTTTTAATACATTCGAAATTTTCAATTTTAATTTTTATTGAAAAATATGTACTCGTAAAATGAAAAATATTTGAAATTATTTTTGCGCAACTCGGAAAACTCCTTTTCTACTTGTTTACTATAGATTTAGAAATAGAAACTAAAACCCAAGAAAAACTAAAAAAAAAAATTTATTGAAACGATTGAAAATGTCAATTTTTAAAAAATGACCCATATCAACAATGGATTTTTGATTCGATTATCATTGCAAAATTATGCCCGCGGAGTTTCTTGAATTGAGCTGTGTTTTTCAAAATAAATTTGAATAATTTTCAAACTTTTTTCTGGCTTGAGTTTATTCATGATGAATTGCCAAACCAAATTAACCTCCAAAAATTGATAACTTTCAAATCTACTTTCACAGAAAAGAGTGTTGCCAATTCAAAGTTTTCCGCCTCAAAAAAAAATACAATACAAATTCTTACACTTAACAAACTTAGTGACAGCTATTGGTTGACGATAAGATTGAACAATAGAAAGAGTTCTCAAGAATGTCAACATTAATATTACCAGTTTTAAAATTTCCCATTTAAATTTGAATAACTTCAATTAATAACTTTAATTGCTTAAATGCAAAAGATTTGCTAAATCGCAAACAGTTGGTTGCTATGGTAAAAACGTTTTTTTGTGAATAGGTTGCAATTTTGAGATGTCAAATTGATAATTTATTGAAGTTATTCACATATGATTTCATATATTTTGAGCTGACGTTTTTTTCAATAACTTTTAAATTAAATACATTTTACCAATTATTATGTGGTAACTTTATGAATAAAATATGATGTTGGTCAAGTGGGCGCATCTGACAGTGGCGCAAAAGCCAGCTCTTTTAATCACATCACACATCAAATGTCCGACATGTAACTGCTACAGAATTGCCCATGGCATGCATTGCCCAATGACGACGCCTTCCAAAATAGCGCACCATAAAATTGCTCACGACGAGAGTGTAGCGTATAGTTGGTGTATCAATCTCGTGTTTAAAGTGTGCCCCAATAGCGGCTATTCTGTTTATTAACAAATCCAGCCAAGTAGAAATATGCCTCGTCGCTCATAATGAATTTTTGGCACAAATTGCGGTCGTCTAGAGCAAACTCTTAAACTCGAGTACTCCAATCTCGCCGACGCTGATGGTCATTTCCATGCTCCAAAACAAACTGTTATTGACGAGTCTCTACACCTTTAAACCTTTCGAATTGGGCATAAAAAAAACTTGCCAAGTAAGCCCATCAAATTTTAGTCAGTAATCATTAAATAATAAAATTTCTCTATTACATTGTAGCTGTTTCAATATTATTCTACTTTAAATATTCGGTATTGAACCTTCAGGAAGTAAGAACTTGGCGTACTTTTAGATCTCAGTACTTTTCACGGCTGACTTGTTAGACAAAGGTTTTTTTATAGAAGAACTTGGCTCTTTTTTTAACATTTATGTTTTTGGTCTGATCTCACTCCTTTTTGCAAAGATTTTAATATTTTGCCATGTCAAAATCTTGAAAGATACGGAATGATAGAAGGGTGGACTCTACCTACTAAAATCAACTTACTACAACTTACGTATTTCTTTTGGTATATTTTCTTTTTGTAATTGGTTGTTTTGATTTGTGCTTCAATTGTTTCTTCTTGTACTGGAAAGATACCTTACCCTTACATACCTACCTTAATTAAAAATACTAGTACCTACATCCGCTCAAAGTCATAAAAAAGCAATAATTGTTGAGGACGCGATGATGTTTTTGTTGCAATTTTAAATTCTTTTTTAAATGCAGGTAGCACACCAATTAATAGCCTAATTAGTGGTTTGATTATAGTTCACATTACTTTTAAGAGTTTTTTTTATGTAAACTCATAATTTTTTCAGGTATGCAAATGTTTTCTTTGTTCATTTATGTTAACATAACATAGAGTACCAAATCCAGCACTCTAGTTCTAAGAAAAGTCATGCATTTTCAAGCTGCATGTATAGTTTTAAAATGGCAAAATGATAATAAAAAGACACTTCGAATGAAAAATCTTAGATTTTCTATTTTTCGCTTCGAATGGACATTAAGCTATACCTCTATACCAAATTTCATCATTCTATAGCAATCGGAAGTGCTTCATATAAAATAAACATTTTCTCAGAAAGTGGGCGGATACCACGCCACCTGAATGGAAAACCTCAATTTTTATTTTTGGTCCTTTATATGCGATTTGAGCCCTACCGTTCTACCAAATTTCATTTCAATTTATATCAGTTCTGAGGAAGTGGGCGGATACCACGCCCCTGAATGGAAAACGTCAAATTTTATATTTTGTTCTTTGTATGCAGTTTTAGCCCTACCACTTTACCAAATTTCATCGTTTTACAGCAGTTGGAAGTGCTCCATTCAACCAACACCAATGCGGAGAAAGTGGTCGGATACCACGCCTCCTGAATGAAAAACCTATATTTTTATTTTTGGTCCTTTCTATGCAATTTAAGCCCTACCACTTTACCAAATTTCATCGTTTTACAGCAGCCGGAAGTGCTCCATTTAACTAACACCAATTCGGAGAAAGTAGGTGGATACCACGCCCCCTGAATAGAAAACCTCAAATTTTCGATTTTTTCCTCTTCTTGTATGACAAGAACTACCGTTGTGCAAAATTACAAGGTTCTACGATGTCGGGAAGTGCTCCATAATTTTGATGATCTGTCAGTCAGTCAGTCAGTTACGGTTTTTGTGATTTTTGAGGCCTTATATTTCAGGAACCGCTTAAGCTAGAAAGTTGAAATTTGGTGAGTCTGACTAGTTTAGCAAATATTCGGAATTTCAAGTTTCTGACTTCATTGGTACTGAAGATAAGGAGGGGTCAAAATCGCCTGAGTTTGCTCCTGTAAAAAGGGTGTAGTGCCAGAACTTGGCTGGGCACTACCGTGCCCTTTGATCAAAATCAGTTTGAGAATATCGAATAACCATTTGATGAACATTTTTTTCCAACAATTAGCTATAGGTCTTAAGTTTTAAGAATTTTTTTTAATTTGTGGGACAATTTTTGGAAATAAAAATATATCCTAAATTTCAAAAAAAAATGTATGGCAGATATATGGATATTTGTAATTAAAAAAAAAAACTGAAAACTGAAATGTGTGGGGGAAAAATTTCAAAATGCTATCTACTAAGCTTAAAGAAAATTGACCGAGCAAAATTTCGAGACCCACTTTTTTTCGCCTACCATATTATCGTAATATCATATCTGATCAAAATCTCGATTTTGATTTTTTTACGAATCCATAACTTGCCGTATAGCTAGTACCTATATACATATATCTATGTCTTAAACATAAAAAAAAAAATAGTGGACTAAATTTTGTCGACGCTCTTTATATCACTCTCATATCGTTTGAGAAGAATAAAGATATCTTTAAAAGAATGGCGCAAAATATTAAACAGCCTATTATTAAGATGTGAGTATGATACTAGTTAACAATTTGCTAACTTTAAAGTAGTTTACTAACTCATTTTTAATTTTAAACATTTTCGAACTAGTATCGTACTAAAGCAATTTTCTTAATAAATTTCTTCGGAACACACCTAAAACAATGACAGTGCGTGCAAAAAACTAAGTAAACAGGCCTTTTGTGGCGTTTGTAAAAAGCACGATACTAAAAAAATAAAATAGGTATTCCATGATTTTTACTTTAACATAAGGGTAGAGAAAATATGATGCTATATTCGATAAAAAATTGCAAAATCGTTGTTTTAACCTAGTTTCATACTAAAACAGCTTTAACATTGTACTGATTCAACTAAAATTTTGCGCTAATATCTTTCAGGTTTTCTGCACAGCACCTACAAATCGTAAAATTAGAAACAAACGAAACCTTTTCAACTGGGCCAAAAACACCTCTGTTGACTGAGCTATTATGAGACCATTCAATAAAAAGTATTGCCTTAAATTTTTAACTGTAATTTATTGTTTGGAGTTGCAAGACGACCATTGATATTTTTAACCCAACCAGTCGGTAATTTCCTTGGGACTCATGTCTGTGAATTGATTAACACCCATTTCGAATGTTACTTCACCCTTCTGGAATTTGGCGTTATGTTCTTCAATTTCCTTCAACTTGTCACAGTAGATGGCGTGATGACGGAGATCATCAGAGGGATCTGGATAGTTCTTATTAAAAGTCAACTGAAATTTTAAAAAGATGTTTGAGTCTGATTTTCATTTTGATATTTTTGAATCACTCACCTTGTATTCTGCCCAAGAATCGTTAGTACAACTCCAACTCAAAGCACAACCCACAAAAGCTGCGACGATCAATAGAACCAAAGTAAACTTCATGCTTAAGCTTGTTATTCCAGAACCGAATGAATAAACTGGAAACATTTTTTGCTTTTATATACGAGAACCTTAGGCTTTTGAAATCTATTACGCCTGATTAGATAAAAAAGCACTTCAGAATTAAATTTTAATTTGATCTTTATTGAAATTTTCTAATCTTTTGATTTGATTGTGATTTTACATAAATAGATATGTATGTGATTGTGTTTTCCATAAAGTTGTTTTGACAACAGGGAGTACCTTTCAAAGATGTCAGATTCCAATGTTCTTCAATTTTTTGAGTGTTTGTCTGTCTGTCTATTCCTTATATTTATTAAATTATGTATATAGGTAGATAATTATTTTATATTAAATAAGGAAATTGGTACATACATATGTATGTATGTACATATTTTCCTTAGCTCTAGAGTAATAAATACAATAAGAAAGTTCATCGTAAAGTTCGTTAGACTGTTATAGCGATATTTTTTCAAGCAACTATTAACTATCACTGGCGAGAATGTGAGGATCATCATATTATACATATGTATGTACGTCGTCGTTCGAACGTCGAACAAGGCAGAAAATTTTATGTTCCCCCTATCCCTACCGACCATTCGCATACACAAGTTGTTGAGAGCTGAGAGTCGGTAAACTTAGATTCTCCAGCCTATTATCTTGGCACTACCTTCCATTTATTCCAAACATCTCGTTTTTGAACAAATCTTAAGATTTCTAAACATGTACATCTGCATGGGTTTTTTATAAGCGTTCCCTGTCTTAAAATTTAATTAAAACAAAGTGTGAGTGAGATATCATTTTTCCAAAAATCCCCGTTCTGATAACTCCTCTAGTTTCCGCAGAGAGTCGCTAGTGTCACTTATGAGTTTGACGTATATCACTCAATCTGTAGTAGATAAAATGACAATTTTCAGTTCAGGTCAATTCTTCAGAGGGAATCAATATCGAGGTAAGTGATTAAGTGGCACTTTTTGCATAATGTCAATTAAATTTTAAACTAAGAGTTGTTATTATAGGTGAAAGGTAATTCATAAATGTCATTTTGTGTTTAGTGTCGGTTTTCTCTTGGTTTCTTTTTTTACAATCTGAACAATTTAACGGCTTTATTAGAAAATATGTAAAAGTAATAAAAACAAAACTGGCACTATAAAGAACTTTTTTAAAAACCCTTTATTTCTTAAATACCCATTATTTTTGTTTGTAATCCTAAAATGCCAATTTATTATTAAGAAAGTGAAACTATATTTTGGCAAAGTAACATAAGATTTTAATCTTTTTTTCAAAGAGTTATAGACCATTGAAGTAAGTCCAAAACTTTAAACGGCTGTATTTAAAAACAAGGGTGCAAAATTTTAAACAGCCTTTTATTAAGGTATTAGTATGATACTACTTAAAAATTTGCTAACTTTATAGTAGTTCACTAACTCATTCTTAATTTTAAACATTTTCTAACTAGTATAATTTTCTTAATAAATTGCTTCTGAACACACCTGAAACAATGACATTTCGTGTAAAAAAGTAAGTACACGATCCGTTTTTGATGTTTGCAAATGTCAAAGAGTCATATGAAGCTAGCACGATACTAAGAAAATAAAGAAGGTGTTCGATGATTTTAACTTTAATAAAAGGGTAGAGAAAGTATGATGCTATATCCCATTAAAATTTGCAAATTCGTTGTATTAACCTAGTATCATACTAAAACAGCTTTAGCATCGTAATAATTCAATTAAAATTTTGCGCCAAGGTTTTTTATTTAACGCCATTGTTGTTCTCAGCGTGTGATTTTTCGAGAACGAAATTTGGGATGACAATTTTAAGTACATACATACATAGTTTAGTAGTATAGATTTTAGGAAATTATTTCAAAAAATAATTGTTCACATGTTTTAAGGATAATAATCTTTCAAAAAATAAAACCTTTGAATTTTTTTTTCAAAAAAAAACCAAAAAATATTTTTTTCGAATATTTTTATATACAATATTATTTTAAGCTTAAGGGAGCTCTGCTGAAAATTTTTCGTTAAAATCCTTAGAGCCGTTAGTGACAAAGTTGAAAATCAAAAAACCGGATCTATGACAGGTACCGTTAATAACATTTTGCCCCAATTTTTTTTTTACCAAAAAGTAGCCCCTGTCAATAATATTACATCTATTTTTTTCTTATCAAAATCGGTAGAGCCGTTTTCGAGATAAATAAGATTATACATTACGGGTATATGGGGGGTACCGTTAGTTTTGGAGCTAAAAAAAAAAACTTCTATTTCCCCTCTAGGGAATCTATAGCTCTAGTGGAGGGGTACAGACAGACAGACGTAATTGCCGGACCCACTTTGTTCGTCTTCGCTATCATCGCAATGTCAATTTTGATCAAAATCTCTATAACGCAAGTATAAACTACAAAGTCTTATGGAATTGTGTAAAATAAGACTTGCTTGCATTTATGCTTTGAAAATTTGAATACACAATACTATTCAAACTTTTATAGGGAACCTAAAATTGATCAAAATCAGTTGTACCGTTTTTGAGAAAATAGAAAACAAAACAAATTGTTCTAAGGGGGTACCATTAATAACCATTTTTCGGTTTTTTTTTACTTATGGCAAGCTTAGACTGTATATAGTCAAACCCACATAGGCAGAATTTCGAGACTTCCCTTTTTTGAGCTCAGTTTTTTTAACCAATCCATCACTTACTATATAGGTACAATATATAACAAATATGGAATCTTATAATTATGTTTGCAGAATACAATAAAAATTTACGTTACTACAGTCGAAACGTACAAGATTAGCCTCAAATGTGGTCAGAATTGAAAAATCTTCAATAAAGTTATCAAGATTAGTTTTTTTTTCAAACTATATAATAAAATATTGTTTGTTCATATAAATAAGAAGATCTGGCAATTCTTCGATAAAAACAACTTACCAAAGATAATTAAATGCCCTTTTAAGAAAATATTATTTTATTTTGGTACGAGTATATCAATCAGTCAGAGACAAGATCTTTTCAAAGTTCACGAAACCTAATCAGTGTTATTGTTTACGAAACTCTTCAAGATCAGCTATCATTTTGTTACTAGCCTAACGTGTTATTCCATTACTGGGTGTTTTTCATTTTCACTATTTTGATAAAGATAAAATTCACTTGAGAGTGTAATTATTTTTAACTTAAATATTCACTTAATCAATATAAAGATATTATGATGATTGAAATTAGTCAATTATTTGTTGAAGTATTTTTTTTCTGTTCTTATTAATAGACTTATCAAAAGAACCGATTATCTCATGAAGAGTTTATACAGCTTAGAAAAAAATATGGAAATATTTTTTAGCATTTTAACTGGATGCAATACATCGCAAAGAATTAAAACCTTATTATGACATATATATTTTCAATTGCCTTTTTCCAACTGGATGAAAGACACGTTAGAAAAAACATATTGGTAGTCGATAGTCAGTCGATATAGAGTTATTTTTAGAGCTAGCAATCCAACTTTTAAATTTAAGAGTACCTCAGGGATGACACTATAAGCCTCCTATATTTACTTTGACCCCTAATAATGTTCAGTTACTAATCTTTCTTATTTTCATTTGAAATCAACGCCGAAAACATATCAATCTTGATCTGGAATAATATATATTATGATTTGAAGAGGGTATGATCACAACTTCTGTATTTTGTGGCAGAATTTTATTAAATTTCAATTTAAAAGTTGTTCGGTATTTTCAACTTCGATCGACACCTTACAACTAAAAAAATTTTTTTATTTATAATTGTTGGTACCAACCATACAAATGTTTAACAATCTTTTTAGAAAATCTCATTCTTTTGAGAAAAAGGCAGTAAAAATTCTGATAAAAATTATTCTGTGTACAATTTTGAATTAAGACGTTACTATTTTTGAATACAGAAGCTTCTAAAAATGTTAAAAAAAAATGTTTCACATAAAATTTTTCAAAAAAGAGTAAAAAATGGAAAATCGATGTTTCAAAAATGGGTTTATGATTTTTGCTTTTAAATTTACGTATAATATATTTTTCTTAAAAATATTTTGAAATTGTTTTATACAAAATAAAATTACAAGAAGTCTTTTTGTTTTTAAGAAATGAGAACTTTTAAGAAAGTTGTTTTAACTCTTGCTATAATATTTAAAGTACATTCAAACTAGCTTTCAAACAATCGTCCAGTCGTCGGTCGTAGGGAGGAAAGTAAGTGTTTATTCTATAATGAAAGATTACAGTATGAAATGGTCCAATCATTCTCTATGAACTTCTATTATGCCTTCTTGACTTTTTATTGATCAACATTTTTTTCTGGAAAATTTTGAATAGTAAGAGAAAATCTGACGATCAACTTTGAAGTAGGTACTTCGACAAGACAAATTAAACTAGTTAGTAGCCCTCTTGATATTTAAAATTATTTTCATCCTGCTTTGAAATATTCTGTTTATGTTGTAGATTTTGTACTTTTCATTTAAATAGTTTTTTCAATTCTCGAAAAAAAATTTTCCTAACACCTTGAAGATGTACAAGAACATCTTGAGGATTTAGGCAGTGCCCCTTCTAGTGGAGCTAGAGGAATCCCTGATTTTGCTTTGAGAAACTATTGTATTCGCTGGCGGATCCAATGAGATTATAATTTCAGCCATCACGTTCACAAAACGACTTCCCTAGTATTTTTGAAAATCTCATCCCCAAAAACCTCAATTGTTATGATGTTTTATATTTACACAAAATATTTGAGGATTTCGTTTTTTGAAAATTTTTATTTCAGCTGTAAGCTTGTTTTGCGATTGAGCAACAAATGAATAACTGGGTGACACAAGCTTGCTCTTATGTTTAGGAGACATAAATTTTAAAATTTGGTTTTATTAAAAAAAGAAAAAAATGTTTGAACACTCATAAGTTAAGTTTTTCTTAATTGTGGAAAAAAATTAAATTTCAAAAGAAATTGACTCGTTTTCGAGATGTCGAATTCTCAGAAACCAAATTTTGATTTTTTTTTAAAGTTTGATATGCAAAGTCTTAAGAAGCTTCTGTTTTAAAAAAATTCATTTAAATCCGATATGTCGAAAATTAGAAAGTAAGAAATCAAAAAAAATGTTTCTATTCTATATACTGTCAATAATGTTTTAGTTTCAAAATTTTGTGATCGACTTATAGACTAAAAAAATTAAGCGAAACGAAAATAAAATTATCATAATTCTAGGTGCCATTTTCAAGAAAAATATGATTTTCGATATCCATTTTTTGTTTACATGTGTATGGTGGCTAGAAATATTTTTTTTTAATATAAAAGGATATTTCCTATTATTTCTGATAGTATAAATGTAAATAGGGCCAGTTGTCAAATTTAAAAAAAATCGACCATGTGGCTTAAGAAATATTGAGTTTTCAAAAAAAAAATCTTAAAAATGTTTTTAAAATTCTAAATTAATTTTTTTAGAAAATTTTAGTACATAGAACTTTTTTGGAGAAAAAATTGATCAAAATCAGTCGCACCGTTGTTTTTGACAAGATAGAAAAAAAATAAATTTGTTCTACAGAAATTACATATATTAATAACCATTTTGTGGAAAATATTTTCCAACCGTAAAATAGCTTTACTAATTGAATTTGTTTTAAATCTGTATATCAGTTGTTTTGAAAAAAAAAAATATTTTCTTAAATTTCGAGCAAAAATATGTAGGTAGGTACTGTTTTTTTTTAAATGAAAAAAATATTGTCGTGGCGAAAATCAAAAATTGTAGGTATCTTCTAAGTTCGAAGAAAATTTGACGAGCAGTAAAGCCTGTAGACGAACAGATAGGCAGGATTGCGAGACTGAATTTTTTGTCGTTCTTTAAATCATGTCAAGTCTGATCAAAACGTCGGCATCTATTTTTTCACTAATGCATTATCCACATAGTAGAAAATGTTTAAATCACGTTGGTTACAAATTGTCCTATTGCTAACGGCCATCAAGTTGGTTGTTTCTATACTGTCTTCTGCTTGTCTTCTGCAAGGCCTTCGGAAAGTTGTATCATAGTCTTATTTTGTTCAGCCTTCGGTTTCCTTTCAACATTCGTTCAATGGTTGAAGGTAGCCACGTTGGCCCACTGCTCTTTATAGTAACTATTAGTACTTAACGTTGTTTTGATAGTAAATTATTTAAAATCATCAAAAACCATTCTGATTCTATATTTTTCCAAACTGCACTAAATATTTTTGCTGAACATGTTCATATAAATATTTAATGTGTCAAAATTGGCCGTCTTTCATTTAAAACTAAAATGCACGACTGGGTCGCACGAACTTGCTCTTATGTAAGCGACTAAGAATTTCAAAAATGACTGTTACTAGAGAAAAACCGTTCATAAGCTTACAATTAATTTTTGAATAGACTAAAACAGTAGTAGTTGGAGCTAAAAACAGGATGCTGTGATTCAAGCAAATATTAGCTTATGCAAGAATAAAAATTATAAGTCTGTACCTACTGGTTTCTTAAAAAAAATAAGCTTTTATATGCAAAGTTTTTAAAATATTTTTAAGAAAAAATTTTAGTAAGCCAATTTAAAGCTTTCATTATTACTCGAATAAAAATTAAATTCCCAAAAAAAAAAATATTTTTTTTTTTTTTTCAAAAATTAAAAAAATATTTTTTTTAAGTTTTGCAATGCAATGCTTTTCAAACTTTTTAGGAGCTTCTCTATTAAAAATTTCATTGAAATCCGTTATGTCGATAATGAGAAATTCTAAATTTGAAAAAATGGTTCTATGGTAGGTACAGTCAGTAATATCTTGATTTCAAGTTTGTTTTATTTAATTATAGATCGTACAAATTAATCAGAAGAAAAAAAATGTAACTAGATTTCTCTGTACCGTTTTCGAGAAAAATACGATTTTCGAAAATCATTTTTTAACATTTGCATGGAGAGTACCGTTATTTTTAAGTAAAATAAATTCTTTTTTCTTACATCTTGTAATTTAAGTTAAGGAACTTTTCTTTTTCAAGTTTTGAAAAAATCGAGCATGGCGTTTTTGAAATATTGAGTTTTAAAAAAAAATTGAATTTTTTTTTAATTCAAAAAAATTTGTGGAAAATTTGAATACTCAATAATATTTAAACTGCTGTTGAGCTTTAAAATGATCAAAATCGGTTGTACCGTTTTTGAGAAAATAAAAATCAAAAAAATGGTGGTTTTAGTCTTCGCTATCATCGTAATGTCAACTTTGATCGAAATCTCAAGTTCGATTTTTTTTTCGAATGCATAACTTGCCTTATTAGTACCTAGAAGTCGCAAGTAAATGGAAATGGAAAGGTTATACGCCAACCAATACGCAAAGTCCGCAACCTTTTTAAAGTTATTCTGATGTATATTTCCATTTTTTTTTTTTATCTCATTGACCGTACTTATCTGGCGACACATTTACAGAATTAAGAACTAAAAAATTTTGGATATAATACAGAACAACCTACTTACAGAATCTTCCAAAACAATATCTCACATGAATCTGGATAAGATAAAAATTGTTACCATATTATTTATATCACTGAGCCACACCTTCAAAAAAAAAAAAAAACAACATGCAACTGAAAAATACTGCGCAAGAAAAAAAAAACTAATTTAAAACACATTTTGTTCGTCTAGGTACTTTAAATTTTTAAATTTACCCAAAGCGAACACAAAACATTCCTTAAACAAGTAAATTTCCCATGCTAATTACCTAATACCCTTAACCGTTTAAGAAAGGTACCTTCATCCTCCATAAATATAGCTCAGATCATAACACAACCCATATGGCCAGAAGAATGCCATAAATAAACGTCTTACCAGGGACAATCTGCCTACTGTCCTTTTGTGTCGTCTTATATCTCTTCTAGGGGCCCATACTCGTACAGGAGGACTAATTAGTCCAAGCACTTATGCTTCAAAAATGAGTGTGTAATTTTCCCAAGACATGAACAGGATGTTGTAGGTCCTTAGTTGAAATCTGTAAAAAAATTATCAATTTGACACCATGTCTTTGCTTAAAATAGAGTTATATTTTTTTAAAGATTTTTTGAAAATCAATACATCCTCCCTGGGGACCAAAATATTGGAGAAAAAAAAACATGTGTGTGTGTGTCGGCCACAGAAAGCCTTACCAAAAAAAATATACAAATTGAAGTGGACTCCTGTGGCATGACGACAAGCAATTATTTGAAATGCATTTACGTAATGGAGGTTAAATTGGTCGCTTTTATTCGTCGAAGCAATTATGTGTCAAGCGCCGCGCCACGCCATCCATCCTACGCCGACCGGGCAAGTCGCTTGTCCTTAGCGCGAGTCCTGTATTCAATCAACTGAAAGAAATGAAAAAGTGAAATAAAGTGTATTAACAGAAAATTGCTATCAGCGTAGTTGAGTAATACACTTGAGTGCTTTCGTGATGAGAAAAATTATTATTAAAAAAAAAATAAACAAAACGAAACCCTTCAGGAGAAGTAAAAACCACGTCCTGCAAGAAAAATCAACGCCAAGACAATGCCATATTTTTGCAAAACAGTCCATTGCTGCAGGGATGGGTGACATTTTGTTATTTTTGCATCGTCGATTCGTCAATGTCAAACGCATATCAGAATGCCTTCCTGACAGGACATCATTTTACACATTCTCACCACCACACCATCGTCAGCGTTGTTGCTGTACGATCAACAATAGGCAGCGCCGCATGCAATTTTTGTGTTATTATCACCCACATCCCCGTTTGCAGAAGGAAACGATAGATGCGATGAGGGCGACTGTGTGCATCAGTAACGGATGTGGGTGGAGGTAATCATCTGCAATTTTTCTGCACTCGATTATCATTCGTTTGCGGAAGGGTTGGGTGTTTTTTACTCTCCTTTCTCTATGAATGAAAGGTTCCTTTGTCATTTTATATATTCACTTTATGGCGGAAGTGCGTTCACGTGCCCCCTTGGCAAAAGGATATGAAAGACAAAGCGAAATAAAAGAGAATTCACAAATGGCAAAAGAATGTGATGGGGCTCTCGAAGGATGTTGGGGATGTCACGTAAGGATATGTTGGTATTCAATTAACACTTCATTTTATTTTTCATTTAATAAACCGTTAAATTCTTTTGAATAGGAAGGTAGTTAATTAAGATATTTTTATAAAAAATGCATGACTTTGTGAAAAATCAAAAAGTTTTTTTTTTTTTTACATAAGGTTACTTTAAGGTTAAAAACTAGAAAGTCTATATTATGGGGTTGCTTGTGCATTTCAACAACTCAAATTATTGAAAACGAACGCAATTTATTAAGATTAGAAATTGCTAGTTCACCTATCAACGTTTAAGTTACGAGCTTTGAATAGAATTTAAATATTTTGGTTTTGATTCAGAATTTTGAAGAAATAAGGGCTTATATGGTTGGTTGTGCAGAAATAAAAACGCAATATTTTTGGCAAACTACTCGTATATATAATTGCCAAAAGAATGTTTTGATTAATATGTCATATTGAAGCCTTGAGACTTTTAACTTAGGAACTTATGAAGAAGGCACGTTTTGGATTGGTACAAAAATCGAACTTGAAATGTCTATTAAACTTGACATAACAATTTCAAATACAGATTTTATAGTAGAATAGTTTCTTACAAGAATGAAATTCGTGCTTTGAATTGATAAGATAACTTCTTAAATAGTTTCGAGCTCAGTAAAAAAATATGAAAGATTTTTTTTTTAATATTTATGTATGTATACATTTCTCACAGAGGACTAATTACAAAATTCCACAAAAACTTTCAGACTATTATCCCTAAAAGATCCATCTGGGAGGAATTGACATTCTTGAAAGACGAATCAATCCATTTCAAATGTGATCAAAAACTGATGATGGAGTTAATGCAGCTGTGTACTCAGGCAGACTTAACTGAAAAACGAAATGCAATACAGTGTTCTTAGGAAATAGCCAGTTGAATTCCTCCCCTTAAACAACTCAACCATAATTCTCGGGCTTCAGGAAATGCCCATCGCATCAGTTTACTACGGACGTACTGATAAATTCAGCGATTCCTTCTTTAGCTGCACTACACGAGGAATGCTTTCCCGAGCTCAATATTTCCTTCCCGTTATGATATTCAGACATTTAAAACCAATGTGCATCGGTACGGTATCTCCTTTTAAATCCTCTCCACCTTTCCTAAAAGCTCGCACTGTGCTCAGAAACTTTAAGGGTAAGTAAAATTCTTTTAGTAAAATGAAAAAAAGAAAAACAACACAAGTCACTTTTAATAGCAGTTGATTATTATGAGACATTAAGGAGTATCAATAAATGAAACTTTAACTTCATCAATTCCTAAGCCCTATAGTTATCATATCACTTAAATAAGTATTTAGTGTCTCCTCAAAAATTGACTTAACTGTGTAACGAGGTGTTATGACTTCAGCTGCGATGACAGGTTCTATTATTTAGAGAGCTTTAAATTTTAAATTTATTTTGTAGAGAATTGTCTTGAAGACTTAATTCACAAGTCTGAAAGAAAGTCGTTTAAGCCGTTTTGGCTAAAGATCAGACTTTGTTCGTTTTCTAGCATCGTTGTGTTCAGTCTCGAAATAATAATAATTGTATTATGTAATTACAAATTTGAATTAAGTTTTGAAATAAATCATGATATATAAAAATTTAGGTTCTTATACTACTCGTACCTTTTCAGCAAGATATAATCCTGGATTTAAGTGCATTTACCATAAATCTTCTTGACCTAACATCCATATCGTGCTAAGCTATCTCGATGATTTTTCATCGCTTGAAACAAATGAAATTTTCTTTCTCTCGCTTCCACATTATAAGAAAAATTGAAACAACATTAGCATTCTTATAGATGTTGTCAAAGTTAATCTTCTTTTTAATCTTTCAGTGCGGTGAAAACACCACATAAATCTTTTGCCTTAAAAGTCAGATTATCTTTTGGTGAAAACGTAGTATTAAGCCTAGTACGCAGATCGGGAAAAATTTTGTCTCGCATACATTTTTTGTCCTGGGACAAATTTTGTCTTGGATATTTTTTCGAGCAGTACGCAGTTCGCGCGTAAAATTCATACTTTTGTGCATTGCTGTATAAAATGTCTCCACTAAATTTTGCCAGGAAAAAGAATAATACCAGCATTATTTTGCGGGACAAATTTTGACAGCCACCGCATATCCGAAAGTGATTTTTGTCAATACTGGTTTTATGTAAAAGGTGCTGATGCTTGTCTTGAGAGCAAGAGGAGATTCCAAGAAGGTATGAACGACTTTTGTACGACAACCCGTTCCAGAGATGCACTAAAAAACACATTAAATTAAGCTTTGTAAAATTTAAAATTTTAAAATTTGTCTTATCTCGATCTGCGTACTAGGCTTTATGGTTGACCCACACTTAAGAAAAATTGAATAGTTTTTCGAAGTTGTGAACTTACAACTATTAAAGGAGTACCTATGTTTAACATTTTAAAGAGCGAATTTAATGCTTATTTAGATTTTCTTTAATTGCATTCATATTTTATACTCAAAATTTTGCAATTTGGTGCATTTCGCGTAAATTGTGATCGTCCCAAATTTGACAATTTGGCTTGTTGAGAAACCCATTCATACAGAAATGGCCCTCGTCGCTGAATAAGATTTTTAGGGCGAAATGCACAAAATGATACGAACTGGAAACCCACTTTCATACAAACATTTTACTTACTTCAACATGTTGTTGAACGGTAGAACTCACCTTGTTGAGACTCAATAAATGGCAGCCAAATTAATAGATTGAATTTTAACAATATGGCCGCAATCACTTGTCGAAATTCAGAAATCCATATTGGTAAACTGCATTTACTTATCCTATGATATTCAACCGAGTGCTTCTTGTGATTTTGTCTAATATTTTAGTAGAGGAATTTTATTTTTTTAATATTCTTTTTACCAACTTAACATTCGAACTTGAACTCTTGTCTTGAACATAATGGTTACTATCTAAATACACTTCGTCTCACTTCACTTCATATTACCACACCGATACTTTTTACGATGTAGATAGATACTATAGGGCAAGTTCTGCATTTGGAAAAAAAATTGAACTCGAAATTTCGATCAAAGTTGACATTACGATGTTAGGGAGCACGACAAAAGTGGGCCCGGCAATTCCGTCTGTCTGTCTGTATGTCTGTACCTCGACCTACAGCCTAAGCTACTGGAAGTATTTTCTTCAAACTCGGTACTTAAGGGTCTTAGGTGATTTCCTAGAGGAGAAATTGAATTTCTTTTTAGCTCCAAAACTCACGTTACCTGTCATATAGCCGTTATGCAAAATCTTTTTTATCTCGACAACGGCTCTAACGATTTTGATGAAAAAAAAATTAATTGTGATTTTATGGGCATGGAATAAATGTTTGCTAAAAAAATTTAGGAAAAAGTGTTATTAACGGTACCTGTCGTACAACCTTTTTTGATTTTCGACTTTCTCATTAGGGGCTCTAAAGATTTTAACCAAAATTTTTAAACAAGTACCCCCTTAAATTTAAAATAATGTTCGAACAAATATTTTTGGCATTTTTGAAAAAAAAAAAAAAAATCTTCAAAACCTGTGAACGATTATTTTTTTAAATTAATTTCCATGATCTATTTTACTAAACACTATAAAATCTTAAGGAAATTTCTTATATGAAAAATTAAAAACGATTTTTAAACTTTGTTTGCATAAGTTGATACTTTTCTAGAAATCAGACGACAATTTCATGCATTTGAACATTTTTATCTCATTGTTTTATATTTATAAAATGCATTTTAAATTCCAAAGTAATTTTACATAAGAACATGTTCGTGCGATCCACTCGTGCATTTTATTTGTTTTCAATAAAAACTATAACCACCTTTAAGCTAGACAAAAAAAAAGAAAAGAAAAACTAGTCTACTTATGGTACAACTATCTTACTGGGCCTAATTGGGCGCTATAAGTTAAACTATATTATAACTTAATACTAATGCCTTTCGACCTAGTTGATTTCCAACTTCCAGTGATCACAATATCGATGTCGAAATTACGCGGCAAGAGAATTTTGGTGACCTCCACTTTTAGAGCCGTTCTGTACGCAATAAGATCGTCGGCGGCGTACGTAATTTCCTGAGTTAGACTACCTATCAGATCGCTGGTATAAATGCTGAATAGAATCAGTGATTTAACCATTTTTAATGTTGTTTAATTTAGACAAAACCAAAAGCAATAAATGGAAAAATATTACACTGATTAAAATTAAATCCCTTTCTCGTGATGACTTAATCAATCTTGAAGACTTTCAACACTTCTTACTGATATTTTGTACACACGAGGAAATTAGTATCCAAGCAATAAATTACTTTCCTTCACAACCATACAAAACAATCTATTTTGTTGCCACTCAACGAACGAACGTGTTTGAAATAAATCCCAAACTTAAAGGACTCACATTGCATTATGATACATATAAAATTTCCATTACCTTCATCAGCTATTACATGCATAACATTTAAGCAAATACACAGATTCAAACTCGAAACCTTGTCATTCCTATAACATAATCTTCTCCATAATGCATCCTTCTTTACACAGAAGGCAGAACTAGAGAAGGCTGTATAATAGCCTAAATCATTTTATCGCGTTGTATAATATTTTATAACGCAAAAGGGTTTAATTACTCTCCAGGGGTAAAGTGTACTTGATGTGTTTGCTTTTCATTATAAAAGCAGAGTCCCAAAGTCTCAGTACTTTTTCTCACACGCATACATACCGCATATACTCGTACTTACATATAACATAAGTAATGTATGTATTCCTGTAATACTCGGGGTAAAGTCTCGTGTTAATTTTTGAATACTGAAGGAAGCTTATACACTTGGATAGGGGCATCAGACGAAACATAGCGGAAAACAGGACTTCAGATTATTTGTGTGCATGGAATAGGTACTTGCTTGTTATTATTTTAATGAATTATTCCAGTCAGAATTCTGCAATAATTCTAATTATAATATGAATTGAATGAATGAACGCCAAAGAAAATCTAATTTACTTCATGAGAACAGTGGTGTCTAAAAGTGAACAAGGATTTCAGTACTGGGCTCGATAAAAACATATGACTATTTTTGTCTGATGAAGATAACAGTAGTAAGTTTGTGAAAAACTCATACATTTTA
Organism: Philhelius festivus; assembly: GCA_963931855.1. Taxonomy (NCBI): domain Eukaryota; kingdom Metazoa; phylum Arthropoda; class Insecta; order Diptera; family Syrphidae; genus Philhelius; species Philhelius festivus. The sequence continues at coordinate 59,700,608 of OZ007557.1, forward strand.
TTAAATTTGCAATGGTTTTAGCGTTTTTTTTTTTAAATAAAAAATTTGTTTATACTTACAAAATTTTTAAGAAAAAAAAACTAAATTAATAACGCCAATATTGATAAATTCAAAGAAAATTTTATATGGTATGAAGTGTCGTAGAAATTAGGCAATACAGAAAATATTTTATCAAAATTCAAGTAGTCGACTTCGAGAAAATTTTGATTTTTGAAAACAATTTTGCAACGTTTGAAAAGTTGAATACTAGTATTTTAAATAAAAAAAAATTGTCTAAATCTCAAAGATTGTTAAAATAAAATTTTAAGATCTGTCATAAAAATTAAAAAAAAAATAAAATACACGACAAACTTGGAATTTTGAAAATGGATGTCAGTGGAAATAAAATGCACCACTGGTTCGCACGAACTTGCTCCTATGTAAAAGACTAGGAATTTTAAAAACGAATGTTATTAGAGAAAACTGTTCATAAGGATAAAATTATCATAATTTTTTAAATTCTTTTAGTAGTAAGAGACAAAAACAGAATGCTATGTAACTATGAATTTATGCAAGAACAAAAATTATGAGTCGTTGTAGTGGTTTTTTAATAAAATAAGGTTTTATATACCAAATTTTTAAAACATTTTTAAGAAAAAAATTTGGTACGTCAACTTTAGGTTTTTATTATTTTTCGAATGAAAATTAAATTTCCAAAAAAAATATTGACCCATTTTTGAGATATCGAATTTTCCAAAAAAGAAAATGATTTTTTTTAAGTTTTGAAATGCAATGTTTTTTAAATTTTTTAGAAGCATCTCTGTATAAAATTTCATTAAAATCCCTTATGTCAATAATGAGTAATTCAAAATTTGAAAAAATGGTTCTATGGTAGGTACAAGGTACAATCTGTAATATCTTAATTTCAATTTTTTTTAATTAAATTAAAGATCGTACAAATTAATTGAAGAAAAAAGATTTTTATCAAAATTCTAGGCGCCGTTTTTGAGAAAAATACGATTTTTGAAAACCATTTTTTAACATTTTTTTGTATGCTGGGTAGCTTTATTTTTAGGTAAAATTATTTTTTTTTCTCACGTCTTGTTGATTATATTAAGAAATTTTTATTTATCAAGTTTAAAAAAAAATCTACTCGTAGTACATATGTGGTTTTCGAAATATTGAGTTTTGAAAAAAAAAATAATTTTTTTTAATCAAAAAAAAAACTTTTTGAAAATTTCAATACACAATTCTATTCAAATTTTTAGGGAGCTTTAGCAAAAAAAAAAAAGTTGAACAAAAAAGGTGGTGCTGTTCGAGAAATTCAAAAACAAAAAAATGGTTCAATGGGGGTACCCTCAATAACCATTTTTTTTTTCAACCATTACCTAACTTTAACTAAATGAGAAATGACCTTTTTTGTGTTTTTGAATCTGTCGGAAAGTTTTTGAGAAAAAAAAATATTTTTAGAATTTCGAAAAAAATTCGTATGGCAGGTAGGGGAGAAGGGGGTACATTTAACACTTAGTTTTTAAAAGTCTGTATTTCCGAAAACTGTTAATGTATTCCAATGTTTTGTTTTGTATTTGATTTATTGATTATTCAAGATTATGCTAACATATAATTTTTTGTTTTAAAACATTTCCACATTTTATAGGAAAATATTTTCTAAAAAAAGTCATTTTGTCAAAAGTGCCACATTTGACTTTAAAAGGGGTACATTTGACAATGGTTGATTAAACTCCAAATCGTGTGCATTATATTTCTGAAAGTATCAACGGATCCAGCACGTCTGTTGTTTGAATAGTAAAAAAGTAAATTTTTGTTTTTAAACAATTTATTAAACAATATACGAGTAACGAAGAAAATAAATCATTAAATTCACTTTCTAAAAAAAAAAACAACATTAATAAAAAACATAAATTATTTCATTTATAAACATAAAAAATCAGTCCATATAAATCTAAATTCAAATTTTTTGATATCGACATTTTTTAAATAATTTATTTAATATATAATTTCCCAAAATCAACGTCAAACAAATATTTTTTTGCAAAAGTCAAAGGTGCCCCGTAGGAACTTTTTAATTTCTTTTTTTTTTTAATAACTTATATTATATTTTCACAAAACTGGCTTCAATTTATTGAACTTTAAGCATAGTGCTATCATAATATTGATTCGCGATAAAAAAATTTATTTTATTAGGTTCACAAATCGCTTACTTACCGGTGGTCAAAAATTAGATCAGACACACAGAAAACACGTAATACTCCACGAAGAGTTAAAGAAAGCTGCCAAATTTCATAACGTTTCTTGAAATCAAACTAAGCTTCTTCCTTCATCCAAACTTTTCTTTTTTAAGGACACGATCATACCGAAAAAACGCAAAGTCAAATGTGCCTCGGTGTCAAATGTACCCCAGCTTACCCTACCGTTATTTTCGGTCTTAAAAAAAAGTAAAGAACGTATGGGGGCAAAAATTAAAAATGATATTTACCAAGCTTAAAGAAAATCGGCCAAGCCGTTTAACCTGTAGCCGAACAGACAGAATTGCGAGACACACTTTTTTAGTCTTCGCTATCATCGTAATGTCAACTTTGATCAAAATCTCGAGTTCAATGTTTTTTACGAATGCATAACTTGCCTCATAGGACCTACGTCGCAAGTAAAAAGATCAATTACGCAGTAAATGCATTCAACTTGATATGGGCATAGGTTAGTGTGATTCTTCAAACTATTGGCTCTATAAAGATGTATCAAGATTAATTTCTAATTTACTAGATTAACGACTTAATTTTGTATAGTAAATCTTCGAGAATTTAACAAAATCAAAGGTAAATCCTGTTAAGATTCAGTAAAGTGCGGTTGTTGGAAACGTAGTATTATCATAAATAAAATTATCAAAATCAGTTGTATGGGTTTTTGGAGAAAATTAATATCTATAACTATTTTCTAAATTTTATTTTCAACCATAAGCTAGTTTTATAATTATAAAGCTTATGAATTCTTTTTGTAACATTTTGTGGAACAATTTTTGAGAAAAATAAATATTTTCTTAAATTTCGCAAATAAAACTTGTAATGTAACAAGTTATGGCCAAGTTTAACGAACAGAAAAACAGAATTGCGAAGCCGAAATTCTCGAAATTCGAGTACGATTTTCTAACTAATGTATAGGCATAAGCATAATAGTATCTTATATTACAAGTAAAATCATTACAGAAAATCTGATTTTTCTCAAAAACGCCTACTGCGATTTTAACGAACTGTTACTACCTACGATCTATACAAAATTTTAAATTAAAACTTTACCTGTCATAGAACTCTTTTGTTAGTTTTCAGCTTTTTCATCATCGAAACCGATCTAAAATAATTTTTGTATGCTGAAATATTTTTCAAAATATCAAAATTTCCCAAAAAAAAATATATTTTTCATAAAAAAAAATTTTTAAGATTATTGTTAAAATAATAATAAAATAATCTTTTTGAAATTTAAGTTTTATTTTTGAAAATTTTTAAAATTTACAAACTCATTTTTTCTCACAATTTTTTAAAAAAATATTAAATACAAAATTAATTAATTTTGTATATAAAAAAAACCGCTGTACAAATTTCTAACATGTTGCTTCCTTGAATTCTTATTAGGTGGTACCTATTTCTTTTTTTTTAACCTGAAACTATTAAAGGAGTTATGTTATAGGAATTTATAATGATCCAATTCATCCATGCAAAATTATAGTTTGTGCCAATTAAAAAAAAAATAGTAATCAACACAAAATTTAATATGGCCTTTGGAAATACACATGCCTATGAAATATATTTTTTAAAGTTTTGACCGAAAATGTTTGTAACCCGATTCTTAAAGAAAGTAATAAATTAAATCTTATTCAATAAGAGGTTACATTTCCTTTCCGAGAACAATATTGCCTAACCTCTTATTTTTCATTTCCTGCTTTTTTTTCGTCCAAAAGAAGGTTTTAAGACAAGTAAGCTGTATGTAATAAAACTTCCATTTAAAAAGTGAAAAAAAAGTTCATATCTAAAGGGTTTCAAACGAGAATACCTCCACATGTATGTACCATCATACAGGCAGAAATAATATGTGCACTGCTTGTGTGATATATGAGAAACAATATAAGAACACAAGCTTTGCAATAGGAAAATGAGCCTTACGGGCTCATGTGCAAGTCAAAGAAACATAAATCACCCTAACCCTTAGGAAAAATGACATGAAGCAAAAAAAAAAAAAAAAGCTGACATTTACACATTTAGCAATTTTTTTCCTTTTTACTAAATTGAAAGGACAAGTGCAGCTGCACAAAGAACTTTACTACATGCGGCGAGTAGCAAAAAGGAAATCCTTAAAACATGTTTCGATTTATTAAATTTTCCAGTCATGAGGGGAGGAGTGGGAGGTGTGGGTTTGTCATACTCCCATCGACCGCCACCCTTCCCAGCTCAGGCCGGCTGCTTTTCCGTACGAGTGAATTTTTGGTCTTTCGTTAAAATGTAATATCCTTTAAGACATTAATACGACAAAGGAACCAAATGCCAAATGAAAAAAGGACACAATCCAACTATATATGTGATTATGTGTTACAGGGAATCAGTTCGGTATTATACACTAATTGGTAGTTGGGGGAGACTACTCGTCCAAAAATCGTAAAAATTACATTTTCGTACTCTGAGAAGCTATACCTTTCTCTTTCGATTTCTTATCATCGACAGGATTTCGAAGTTTCAAGTGAGAAATTCCTTTGATTCCTGATGATTAAGGCATGCTATCGACAAACGTTAGTCCTCGATTCCACATGAGCGAATGAATGTGTGTCAAATACTCGTAAATTGGAATAGTTAGCACAATAAGGATTCGAAATCCTCTAGAAATTTTTATCGTATGTGCAGTTGAAGTGGAGCAACGACTTTAAAATATTCTTAAACATCAAAGGGAACCGTTTGGTGGGATGATGGAATGTTTTTTGAGTACATACTTAGCTCAATGCCAAGGGATTTTGAACTTAAAGTAGACTTAGAAATTGTTAATAACATGTGAAGTGAATTTTGAAAATTAAAATTTAAATAAAATGTCATTTGATATTTGACAATTATGCTTACCCGGTTAAATTCTTTTTGCAAAAAGTTGATAAAGTTAAACATAAATATTGATCAAAATATTGCTAACAAATTTTCTACCTCTTGTTTACAACCCTACAGCCTACACTATGTAGTTTTCCAAGGCTAAGAACCCACAAAGAAACCTGCCTGGCGCTTTGCAGACTATCAAACTTGCATCCAAATGGACTATCTGCAAATGGACGAAAGGCACGTATCCAATATTGTAGAAATATTGTACATTTCGACATTTGACTTTGACTATTTTTTTGTTGCGGAAAAATTCAGGGATCGACTTTCTTACTTATTTACTGACTTTACTTATGTTGGCGCTTCGTCCCTAGCTAGCTGCCTGCAGTCCCGCACTCCAAATTGGTTGAGGTCATTCTGCACTTATGTATGTGCATCACATAAGGTGGGCTCTTCATCTGTTGCGCTTACCGTCAGTGGTAGATTCGAAGACTCGTTGGGCTCGTACATCGGTATCCCAACGAGCTTCCAGCTTCCAGAAGCTTCCAGCTTCTTAACCAGGTCGACACCGCTGAAAAGCTCGTAGAAGAGTGTCAAAGTAGTATTCTAGCCGAAGGAATTTTTTTTGATTTACTTATTTATTTAATTTCATGATGTGTATGCTAACACCGTAAGATGAATCTAATAAGTTCGTGATAGTTTTAATAATGTACATTGTTCAAGTTTAATTAATAAAAAAAAAGAAGAGAGCAAAAATTAACTTTAATGATTTTTAAAAATCTAAATATATATTACAATGAATTCTAAAAACAAAGAGATGAGAATTTATGAGTTAGAAAAAAAAGAGGAACAGAGAATAAAAAGGAAAGAAGTTAGAAGGAAATCTTTTAAACTATTTTGAAATCGACGCGTATTGTATATTTCTCGTAGATGAGGTGGGTTTGCAGATTGCAGCTATAAATAAAATGCACGAACTTGCTCCTACATATGTTATAAACTAGGAATTTAAAAAACGAATGTTATTAGAGAAAACTGTTCATAAAGATAAAATTAATTTTTTCAATTCTTTTGGGAATGAGAGATAAAAACAGAATGCTATGCAAATATGAATTTATGCAAGAACAAAAATTTTAAGTTCTTGTATTGGTTTCTTTAAAAAATAAGCTTTTATATACAAAATTCTGAAAACATTTTTAAGAAAAAATTTTGGTACGCCAATTTGAAGTTTTTATTATTGTTTGAACAAAAATAAAATTTAAAAAAAATATTGATGCGTTTTCGAGATATCAAATTTTCCAAAAAAAAAAATAAATTGATTTTTTTTTGCAACAATTCAAAAAATTGTTTTTTTAAACTTTTGAAATGCAATGTTTTTTAAATTTCTTAAAAAAATTTCATTAAAATCTGTTATGCCAATAATGAGGAATTCGAAAAAATGGTTCTATGGTAGATACAAGCTGTAATATCTTAATTTCAATTTTTTTTTTCATTAAATTAAAGATCATACAAATTAATTGAAAGAAAAAAAAATTATCAAAATTCTAAGTGCCGTTTTCGAGAAAAATACGATTTTTGAAATCCATTTTTTTAAATTTTTTACATTTGTATGGTGGGTACCTTTATTTTTAGGTAAAATATTTTTTTTCTTACATCTTGTAGATTATATTAAGAAATTTTTATTTATCAAGTTTGAAAAAAATCTAATATAGCGTTTTCAAAATATTGAGTTTTGAAAAAAAAAATTTTAAGTTTTTTTTAAATCCAAAATAATTTTTTTTTAAATTTTGAATACACAATTCTATTTCTGTTTTTGGGGAGCTTTAGCAAAAAAAAATGATCTAAATCGGTTGTACCGTTTTTGAGAAAATCAAAAACAAAAAAATGGTTCAAGGGGGTATTCTCAATAACCATTTTTTGAAAGTTTTTTTTTAACCATTACCTAGCTTTAACTAAATGAAATTTTGTTTTTGAGAAAAAAAAATATTTATAAAAATTCGTATGGCAGGTACCGTTATTTTTGGTCTTAAAAAAAAAGAAAAAAAATGTGTGCGGGGAAAAAATTAAAAATGATATCTACTAAGTTTAAAGAAAATCGGCCGAGCCGTTTAGGCTGTAGTCGAACAGACAGGCAGACAGACAGAATTGCCAGACCCACTTTTTTAGTCTTCGCTATCATCGTAATGTCAACTTTGATCAAAATCTCGAGTTCGATTTTTTTTACGAATGCATAACTTGCCTTATAGTACCTATAAGTCGCAAGTAAAAATTGCCTTTCTGATGTAAGACAGTGGAAACGGGAAAGTATTAAATCATTTGGTCTGCTTGATACCGAAAATCAAAGAAAATCATAAAAATACTCGTATGTTAGTTGACCTGTTCGTAAAACAGAAAACAGTGATTTCAAGGTTCGAGATTCAATAAAGATGAGAGACAAGATCATATTTTCTGAGTCCGTGTATGTAACGAATAATACTATTGAATGCTACCTTTAATTTAGTTTTGCTAGTAAAATCACAATTAAAAAATATTTCACAACCAAAAGTTAGAACAGGGATAACCAGCATTTTGGCGAGAATCGTTCTTGTGTTAAAAGGTGTAAGCTTTAGAAAAGTTCACAAATTTCGGAGAATTCGGTAAGTTCTTCCTACTATAAAATTAATATGGTCATTCCACCTCAATGTTCTATTAAAAATCATTCCTAAATTTTTTGATGAGTTTACAAATTGGAAACAAACGCTGTTGAGCATTACTGGTGGAAAGTAAGATATATCTAACATTTTTTTAGAGATGACAAGGCATTTTCATTTGCTTGGATTAAGATTCAAACTATTTCTTTCTGCCCAATTAGAGATTCGCTCAAGATCCTCGTTAATATTTCTATAAGGCCTAATGGACAACTTCGAAATGTTTGGAAGAGTGAATAATTATTGACGCTATTTCGTTAATATATAACGAAAAAAGGAGCGGGGCCAGTATAGTTCCTTGCGGAACACCTCGTACTATAGGAAGGAAATCCGAAAGCTGATTATCAAGACAAAGGGCTTGCTTCCTATTGGTTTAGTAATAGGACAACAATTTAATCGCTTCTGGAGAAAAGTTGAAACTGACGCAGTTGATTTAGGAGAACAGAATGGTTAGCCATATCGAAGGTCTTCGAGAAATTGAAGAGTTTTTTTTTTTCTGAAAACAACATCAGGGCCAGCCAGTAGGTACTTTAAAATCCAATTAACCGTCTGTTGGTCTTCTTCAAAAAAATATACTCGTAAGATATGTTCTAGCAGTATTTCCAGCAGCTCTTAAATGTGAATTATGTTGAGATATAGAGCTTGAAAAAGAGTACAATCCGCAATTAATGGTAATACAATTCCAGTACAAAATATAGAAGAGGTGAACTAACCTAGAAATAAGCTTTCAAAAAAAGGCGTTTTTTTCGTAAGGCGAACGCATCGAGTCTTCAACCAAGTGTGGGTGGAAGTAAGCATGTTGAAGAACTGGACTATCGCTCTATATAAAACAAAATGTGACCCTAATATGTCTTGCAAAAACCATAGAGGCATATTGGTCTGCAACAAAGCATACAAAATTCTATCCAACGTACTGCGTGAGCTTCTAAATGTGACCTTTAATAGGCGAGTATCACAATGTCATCCAGCCCGGAAGACCGACAATAAAACTATTCTGTCATATTCAGGAAAATATCAACGAATTTCAAGTCGGCAATCACCATTTTCTATAGATCTTTAAGAAGCACATAAAAGATGACCCAATCAGGTTTCCCACGGAAACTGATCCAACTGTGTCAGTTAATCTGCAGCTTAGGAATAGTTCCTTTAAACAACTATTCCAAATATGTATACAGGATTTTAGTAAGAAGATGGGATTTAAAGTTATTAAATAAATCTCGTTCTGTAGCAGATAATGCTCAGAGAAGAAGTATGTTCCGTAATTGACTCCTTAAGGGTGATGAAAGAACTAGTGAAACTTGTTGGCCTTGATCCCATCTACCTCAGAGGTAATATTGACACTACGATCGCTTGAAGAAGAATTAATTTAGAAAACCATGATGTATTTCTTGCATGACATTTTTCTCACATGATAGTTTTCTCGCATGAGTGTTTTCTCGCATGGTAGTTTTCTCGCATGATAGTTTTCTCCCATGACAGTTTTAAAGCATGATAGTTTTCTCTCATGAAAGTTTTCTTCCATAATAGTTTTTTCGCATGACAGATTTCTTGCATGACAATTTTGCTCGAAGAATAGTTATCTCGCATGAAAGCTTTCAGTTTTCCATGACAGTTTTCTCGCATGTTAATTTTCTAGCACGATAATTTTCTCGCATGCTGATTGCTTTATATTTTTCGATCCGACGAAGAACTACTAAGTTAGCAAAGAAACCATTGTTACTTTGGTTTAGTGAAAGAAACGAGTTGTTCACGCTGAAGCCAATGACATGATCAACACAACCCTTATATTGCCAGTTGCTGCTTTACGGCGCCGAATGTTGGGGGAGGTGATACTACGCTCTTTTTAAAGAAAAATGTTCACATTCTTCGACGGATATTTGGTGCTGTGTAAGAGGAGGGTTAATGGATGAGAAGTTAACTATTAACTGTACCAAGATGCGTTTGTCAGAAATTCAGAAAACAGCGAGTACATATGCTCGGTCACAACGAGTAATAGCGGGTACCAAAGCGTTTGTCTAAGTTAACTGGAAGCAGCTTCGAGATCACAAAGGATGAAAAGCCACTTTCATAGATCATGAGTTAAGTACTTTAGTAAAAGTTATTAAGTCGAAATATAGGTTAGTTCTTAAGTTATATATGCCTGTTAGAAATATGATCTCGTAAATCCCACCTGGATTCCACAGCGTTATTTATAGAAATAATAGAAGTACAGTAAAACCTTCTTAAAAGAAACGACAAAATTTCACAGTCTTTCTTTCATTTAAGCGGGTTTTTCACTTAAACGAACACCGCTTAAGTGAAAAATAATTTCACTTAAGCGGAGTTCGGATAAGTGAAAAAAAAAATCACCTAAGCGGATCTAAAAATTCTATTAAGCGGAGATTTAATGCTAGAAACAATATTGTTTTTATCTTTTGGACTTGCCTTGAAAGAAGTTAAATAAAACAACGATTTAATAACACAAAAATAATTTATTGAAAAACGAAAACTAGCAAATTTTTGTTCTGTTCGATTCAATTTTTTTTTTTCACTTAAGAGAGTTTTTTTCAATGAAAAATATTAAAAATTAACTGAAAATATGTTTCAGTTATCCGGGTTTTTCGCTTAAGCGAGTTTCACTTAAGCGGAGTGTTTTAAGTGAAATTGGTCGGAAAATACCTGGGGATGAGAACAGTGTTTCAGGTAAGCAGTTTTTCTCTTAAGCGGGTTATACTGTAAAAGAATTGTTGTTAGCACAATTAGGTTGATAATAAGTTGCGTTTGGAATGCTCAACTCTAAGTTATCAAGAAAGCACTTTATCCACTAATCCATTATTGCTTTATTTGATAGTCAAAACTAATAACACCACAAATCAAAATTCTTAACAATTTTTATCAAAGCTTCAAACTGCTTCTCTGATTTTTTTTTTTTTTGTAAATTTGAGTCAAGCGGTCTTTTAAGCACGTGACCAGAATTACCTCCTATCACTAAAGCTTTTGTTTATTTTTTCAATTTATTTCCGCCCTCCAATTGTTCAAGCAGTTCTTGTCGAAAATTATTATTGTGGACAGTTAAATTTTCAACGGGGCTCCACCAGCAAAACTCCATCAAATTAACTAACAGCTTTTATCGTTGCAAATAAAATTATCACAAAGCATTTTAAAACACTTAACAAGCATGAAATCAACATCAAATAAACCAATCTGAATTAAAATCAATGTTTATCTCGATCAAATAAAACATAGCACTCATCGCACAATCGCATATGAAATCGGTCCAACAAAATAGAGCCATATAAGCCAAAACCTATCGCTGCGGAACTAATTTCATAAAATTCAATGCGGCTATACCCCCCCTTCAAAAATTGGTCCAGTAATTCAATCGCTAATTGATTCCATTTATTTTGGTATTCGGTCGCTCTCCAGCTGAGCTATAAAAGCCAACTTCACCTCGCCAACAAGGCATACTCGTCTATTTCGAAATATGAGATTCCTCCTACTCGCTTTGGTTGCGGCCAACTGTTTTGTGCTGCTCTGGGTAGGTTGACTTATATTCTGGCTAAAAAGTTTATTTTTGGTTTATACTGAAGAGTTGTTGTTGTTGATCCTATTATTTCACAGTGCCAATCAATGCCACCGGCCGAACCAATTCCTGTTGATGAATCTGTCAAAAAGTGCATGGCTCAGGAGAATGTGGCACACCAATATGTAATTGACTTTGCAAGGTGAAAGATCAACCCCGAAATTGCATCAGCAAATTTCAAATGTTTCGTCCATTGTATCGTGGAAGCCAGGGGCTACTTGAAGGATGGTCGAATTTTGGAGGAGAATATAGTCAAGACGGCCGAAAATATTACAAGCGTCGATCAAGTGCGGAAAATTATTTCGAGTTGCAAGATTGTCAAAGGCAGCAATGCTTGCGAGACGAGTTTCAATATTTACATGTGTATTAGTAGTGATTTAAAATAAAAGCAAGCACACGCACACACAAGCCAAAAAAGGACTCGAGGAAGTTCTATGCTTAATTTCAGCCCTTCATTCATTCAGATTTATTCAGTTGTTTGTGCTGGGGCTTTCAATTGAAACGGAACCAAACAAAAAGGACCCTCTTCTCTGTTCCGCATACTCTGTGTGGTGCACGATATCCCTAGGGGATCCGAATTAAATACCGTTAAATACGTGAAAAAATAACACTGTTTTATATGCATTCCATCATTATGGTATATCATGTACCGAATGCGGTTGGTTGTGTGCGGTGTGCGCTGTACGGTGCGGTGTGGTTAAGTTATTCTCTTTTTGTGAACCTTGAAGCTTTTTATTAAAATTGATAGAAGGATCAAGGGTCGGGACAGTCGGGAATATGGTTCTTTCTTCTCTCGCTTATCCTTCAGGTTCAGATGTTAAAATAACTTCTCATTCTCTAGCTGTCACATTGTATTCGAGTGCACGTTTGCAGTAAGGCTTTTTTCAATTGAAATTAAAAATTGAAAAGCGGCTATGAAATATAGGGGGATACAGGTACATATAACGAAGGCACTGGCGGTATGGCAGCATTATAGTAGTAGCAAAACAAGAAAGAATATTGCAAGAGCAAAGGAATTCTGATGGATGAAGGATATCGTTTGCAACAAGCTAACGTCGTAACGTGTCCGTTAAGTAAAGATCTTTGGAAGTTGAATGAAACTGTTAAACGAATGGCAATGGAGCACATTGCAGAAATTCAAAAGTGCTTCATGTGATTTAAATTTTAATTTTACTTCAGACAATTTTTTTTAAGTATTGATTAAGCTCAGGAGAAGCTTTTCAGTGGAGGATTATATAACTTTAACACCCAGATGTCAAAAATATATTGAAATCGAAGTGCGGCACTATTAAAGTCATGATGTACCTATTATTGAATTTAATATGGCACCCTTATTCAAATCGCAATTTATAAAAATTCGTTCTTTGTTTTAATCGATTTTTGATGCACATCTTGCAGAAATATCTGTTCGGTTAATCCCAAAGTTAACTCACCGAATTCTTTGAATTAACTCCATATTTAAATTGACGAACAAATACATATGTATAATTTAAAAGATAATTCGGGTTTAATCAGGAAAATAGGATTATATGGCTTGGAGAAACTCGGCCATACTTGCCTACGAACAGCTATAAATTCTTGTCCAAACAAATAAGTGAACCAACAGTTTTCGTTTTTCAAGGGCTGTTTCTTTATGAGATTGTTTAATCAAAAATGTTTTAAATAAGCTTCAAGTGTCCTGTTTTGAATCTTTTAAGATACTGATCGTTAATAGCAATTAGTTCAAATAAATTCATTTATTTATTGTAGTTTACATCAATATTAATTATTATAGAGATTTATGACATTTTAATACTTTACAGCTAGGATTTAATTTTATACAAGGAAGATTGATATTATTTTAAATTTATTGGAGCAAAATTTTAAACATTTAAAACCTACTCTAAATCAATTATAGAATGGGAGTCCAGTCTAAATATTGAATATAAAACGAGAACCGACTTTTTGTTAATTTTAAAGGACATAAACTATACTTTAACGTTAAAGAGCTCGGCTTACTTTAACAGCAGCAAATAGATAGTTTATCTTTTAAAAGTATACTTTATCCATATTGACAATGGTCATTTCATACCAAAGCAAATCGAAGAAAAAATGTTTTTAAAGATGTTTTTTGTAAATAGACTGAATCACTGAATATTATAAATTCGAAACAATCGTACGAATTACGAAAGTGCTCTACGATTAACAAATCTTTACATACAAATGTACATATCTTATGTATGCACGCCGCGCCGCCGCCGGCACCGGCCGAGACGAGTATAGCTAAATGAATCTGCACCTTGCAACAACAAATTGAGTTTTTATGAGCCGAATTTGCGATTTATACTTTATTTCCATCTAAAATAATGTAAATAACTTATGAATAATCAAAATCTGTACCGAGGTAGTAGGTATATAAAATGTGCTTTTTTCGGCGAAAAATTATTTGGTTTTAAGTTGTCTGTTTTTTTTTATTTTCTTTTTACTTGTGTAATTGTGTTTGAATTATGCATCTGTCAAATTAAGGGTTGTTCAACGCAAATTCACTTAGGTTCTGTTGTAAAACCCACATTAGTTAGAAGATTTGCCTAACATGATTAAAATTATGAAAAAGTTAGACAAATTCTCCAAGCTAAACGACTGCGTTAAGTAGAGCCGGTTTTATTGCTTAAGCGAGAACTCTTTAAAATTTTGGAATAATTGGAAACGAAAATATTTTTAAAAGCAACATCTCGCGTTGAGAATTTCAAAGCAAAGTATCCCTCGACCCCTCTTCCTCCCCAGCCAATTGTTACTAGATGGGGAACTTGGTTGGAAGTTGTATGAACATTTTAAAGATGTTGTGAATGATCTTGATAACTCGGATGCCCTTGCCATTAAAAATATAAAAGAAGCATTGAGTCAGCCTTTGGTAAGGAGTCAAATCATATTCATCAGTTCCAATTTCAGTTTCCTTCGCGATACAATTGTATAGATTGAAGGAAAAAATACGTTAAAAAAAAAACAAATCGATTTAATTAAAATAGTTTTTCAAAAATTAGTGCAGTTGAAGGACCTTTTGGTGCAGCAATTAAAAAAAAACTGGATAATGTTCTAGAAAAAAATTAAATTTTGCAAAAATAAAAAATATTTATAAGGAATGCACACTGAGTTCTATCGATGAGAATAATATTGAGCCCTTAATACCCCAAGAAATTAAATAAATAAATAAATAAATAAATTTGGTGGTGCAACAGCTCGGAGTGAACCAGGACCTAGTGAATTACAACTCTCAACCATTCCTGTGTGCGTGTTACCAGTAACGGTAGGGACCTACAATTTTCTGCCGATTCCGAACGGCTAATGAGCAGCATTTTCCATGACAAGAGATACTCTTGGAGAATTTGTCAATTCTTCGCAAGAGTCAGTGCAACTTTCTTGCAGCAGCCGAGAATTGAACTCGAGACCTTCCGCATGACAGTCCAACGCACTAACCATTATGCCAAGGGGTACTACATACCCCAAGAAATATGTTCTTTAAAGAACAATCATTCTCTATGTATAAAGAATTTCAGAGACCGAATCGTCAAAGTTTGACGTTTGAAAATTTGAGAAAAAGCTTTAAGATTTATGCGAATAAAGCATACGAAAATTTTGAAGATTAGATGCAATGCAATAATGGATGTAATTCAAATTCTGTGCTATTTTTAATATTATTTTTTTGTTTTTTTTTTTCTATTTTAATTGAAATGAAGAATTTTTTTTTCTGTTTTTATTGATATAATTTTGTGTTCCTCGATATTAAAGACTGAGTTTGTTATATAAACCTAAATACTATAGCGCAAAATTTTAAACAGTTCTCGTTTAAAGAATAAAACCGGCTCTACTTAACGCAGTCGTTTAGCTTGGAGACTTCATCTAGGTTAGGTTAGGTTAGGTTAGGAGGGGCGTGCACAGTCCAAGGGCTGTTGCGTACACGGGGGCCTATTGGTCCATTGTGATCCCCTATTAATAAAAGCAGAGATGCTCCTAACTAATGCCTTATGTAGACTGGTTAATTTTCGAACCAGCCTGTGCTTACAATGAATTTTCTCATATTTGCCATTCAGACCTGCGTTAGATCGTCTAGTTCTCCAACAAACCTGTTTCCGAAGTAGCGAAGGCGATTTGTTTGGAGGTTCGGACAGTCAGAGTAGGTGTTTAATGGTTTCAATCTCCTCCTCGACATCCTACAGAAATCGGGTGCAAATGCACCCATTCTAGCGGCCATTGTGCCAATGGCGCAGTGACCCGTTAGTACACCTATCAGGATTCTGATGTTCTTTTTACTCAGTGATAAGATATACCGAGTTTCTTTTTCATTAATTCTAGGCCATAAACTTCTAGAGATAACGCAGTCGTCCCTGGAGGACCAGGAGTTGTTGATTTGCTCTTTCGTTATTAGGTCTATTTTCCTTTTAATCACACCAATCGGGATATTTGGTCCTAAATTTAAATGGTTACTGCTGTTTTTATTTGATAGTGATCCTTTCCTTGCCAGTTCATCTGCTATTTCATTCCCTTCTATATTACTATGTCCGGGAACCCAGCAGAGGTTGACTTGGTTAGTGTTACAAATATTGTTCAGCATGTCTCGACATTTTGTTACTGACTTGGATCTTATAGTCTCACTGGCTAAAGCATTGATGGCAGCTTGGCTGTCCACGAAAAATGTGATCTCAGACGAGTTCAATCCTTTCGTGCGTACCAATTCTGCCGCCTTTTCAATAGCATAGATCTCAGCCTGAAAGACACTACACTCATCTGGGAGTTTGAATGATTCTTTAATATTTAGAGCTTCACAGAACACCCCAGCTCCTGTTCCCTCTTCCATTTTTGACCCATCGGTGTAGAAGAAGATACCTTGTTCACTAATTAGTGAGTTGGATTCCCATCCCTGCCTTTCGGGTATTGTAGTAGAGAATTGTTTGTTAAAATCTAACTTCATCTAACTTTTGCATAATTTTAAACACGTTAAACAACTCTTTTAACTGATGTGGGTTTTACAACAGAACCTAAGCGAATTTGCGTTGAACAACCCTTAATTTGACAGATACATAACTCACACAACTACAAAAAAAACAAAAAGAAAAAGAAAAAAGAACAGACAACTTTAAACCAAATAATTTTTCGCCAAAAAAAGTACATTTTATAGACTACCTCGGTACAGATTTTGATTGTTTATAAGTTATTTACATAATTTTAGATGGAAATAAAGTATAAATCGCAAATTCACAGCATAAAAACTCAATTTGTTGTTGCAAGGTGCAGATTCATTTAGCTATACTCGTCTCGGCCGGTGGCGGTGGCGCGCGTGCATACATAAGATATGTATGTACCTACATACATTTGTATTTTCAGATTTGTTCATCGTATCGTAGAGCACTTTCGTAATTCGTACGATTATTTCGAATTTATAATATTCAGTTATTCAGTCTATTTTAAAAAAAACATCTTTAAAAAATCGAATAAAACATCAGTAAACATTTTTTTTCGATTTGCTTTGGTATGAAATGACCATTGTCAATATGGATTAAGTATACTTTTAAAAGATAAACTAGCTATTTGCTGCTGTTAAAGTAAGACGAGCTCTTTAACGTTAAAGTATAGTTTATGTCCTTTAAAATTAACAAAAAGTCGGTTCTCGTTTTATATTCAATATTTAGAGTCGACTCCCATTCTAAAATTGATTTAGAGTAGGTTTTAAATGTTTAAAATTTTGCGCCTATGTTTTTCCCATACAGATGGTTCGCAAGGGATATGGTTTTAAATGCATATTTTACAGTTTTAAGAGCATATTTTAAGCGCATATTTTGCATTTTTAAGTGCATGAAAATCCTAGCCCTCTTTGAGCTCCTGGATCAGTTGGATCTTGCATGGGTGCAGGCCTAAGTCCCAACTCAAAATTCTTAATGTTGTAGTCTGCGAAAGGCAGTGTTATTTTGCAAAGCGAGGAATACCTACACTGAACAACAAATAATAGACGAAACAGGAAACGAAGTAAAATACCGATAAATCCAGTAAATCGCAGATAAGTCTGGCAAAAAATCTTACATGAAATATACTTAAATACAAAATAATAGAGAAGTAACCCGTGGCATAATTTATTTATGCCTTCGACCATCACGCTGAAGTTCTATTTTTTTTTGGGTTATTTTCTTTGATTTTTGTACAGTTATTTTTAATTGGTTTAAAATGTCGGTAACACAAGTTATATTCAAATTAAAATTTGATTCTTTTTACAATTACGTGACTTAACAATTTAGAAACTTATTATCTAATAAACTTATTATCTAATTTTCTATCATTATGTGACGGAAAATATAAATCTTCGGAAAACACGATTATGTCATTAATACATATGTACATCCATACATGAGATATTAAACCTGTATTGTATTGTATTTATTAATTCATTTTGGTAGGTACTCGTACAATAGTTTAAGTTATGAATAAAGTTTTAAGTTTACAAGACCATGAAAATTAACATGTTGGAATTATTAAAAATGATACTAAAGAAATAAAGAAAACCAGAGAAATTATAAATGACAATATAAGTGATTTTAGTACTTACTAATTATAAAATTGTATTACAATATAATAGAATAACAATTTTTGTATGTAACCGCAACAAAGCAATTTAATAGAGACTCTGTTAGTGTAGCTTAAAGCTAAAGCTAGTGGCGAATGCTCATCAAAATAAAATAAATCAACATAGTTGTGTGTAAGGTGAGAAGAAGGACTTGAAAAAGTAGGAATGCAAAGATATATACATAGGTATATATTTTTTTTGTTTTAATTAATTAAAGACAATAAATTTTCGATTTGAATGGGATCGTGTTCATAAAGCCATGATTTAACATTTTTTGGGAAAGAGGACAATATTCTCAGACTTCTAATGGAAAAAGGCAATTTGTTAAAAATTGAGAGCGCAACTATTGTAAAGAATCTTCTAAAATGCATTTTATCATAAGAAAGAATGGTAACTAAATTCATTGTATTCACTCGTAAATTTGGATTACTTCTCGTGGAAAGATATTCACTTCTAATGAAAAATAACTTTGAAGTACAAATGTCTTAGAGGAAGAACATTAAATTCCCGAAATAAAATGAAACTATTATGAAAGCGTTTTTTCTACAAATAATTCGTACAATATATTTTTGAGGAACATAAGAAGAAAATTAATCTTGTTTTGATAAGAACCCCCCCAACACAAGATATTCCATACTGAATTTTAGAATGAACAATACCTTAGTAGACCGTAACTAGTAATTTTTGTGAGCAATACAAAGTAAGGTATAAAATTGCCGAGAACAACATAACAAATAATTTTTTAATGCGTGGGTGTGATCAGACTAGTTCATTTTTCTATCAAGTAAGACACCAAGGTACGAGTATTTGAAGGTCTTGAAGAAATCTACCTGAAAGCAATGAGGGGAACAGGACTCATTAGAAACGAAACTATTCGAATCGTTTAAATTAAAAGTGAATTTATTGCATTCTGAAGAACGATAAAAAATATCGCAATCAACTAAATTGATTTCCCAGTCGCTGGATAGCACCTTAAGACAAAAACTGTTTTCTTAGGGGTAAACCCCTCTTGCAATGCAGCTTTAACAAATAGTCCAAACAATAACACTAATAGTTTAAAATGTTCGATTAATTTAATAAAGAAAAAACGATAAAGTCAAATGCTTACCTATACTTCTTTGAATGAAAATCCGTTAGACCGGTGAGTGAGAATCAATCTTAGACAAATAGTAAGTGCATCAGCAATTAGTATGGTTGAGCATGATCTTGCTGAGATAAGTATTTTTATTAGGAAAACAATCGGAGGCGCACAAGTTGGGGATCATGCCTACAAAAGAACATACTAAAAATCTTATCTAAAATTCTCTTAAAGTTTTCGCCAATGCGTTAGAGAGGGGCTCGAGAATTACATTGCCTTTGGCACTCTACTAAGTTTAATGGAGTATTTTTTTTCCAAATAAATCTCAGTTGATGATTAACAAAAGTATAGTCCTACCTATGTCCATATATCCTATCAGCCAATGTGAGAAGTTACCTTTTTTTAAGTGTACCAGGACCTAGTGACTTACAACTCTCAACCATTCCCGTGTGCGTGTTACCAGGAACGGAGGGTTCCTACAATTTTCTGCCGATTTCGAACGGCTAATGTGCGGCACTTTTCATGACTAGAGGTAGTCTTAGAGGATTTGTCAATTTGGCGACAGAGGCAGTACACCCTTGAAGAATTTTTTTTTTGCAGCGCCTGATAATCCAACCCAAGACGTTCCGCTTGATAATCCAACGCACTAACCATCATGTCTAGGGGTATAAGAATAAAAATTAGCTTTTATTCTGCGCCTCACCATATTGTTACAAAGAAAAACGCCTACTATAAATAAAGCTCACAGCGAATTGAAATTCTGATATTTCTTCCGCAACACCCCTAGATCCGAATGGATTTTCACCTTTGCCTAGCGCAGGAACCTACTGTTTCATTGTGTGGATTTATCATATTTTCTGCCCTCGGGATGTTTGATTGCAAACAAAAAAAATAAAAAAATAAACTCCAGAAAGCAATTCGATGCAAGGATATGACGGAAAGGCACAAAAGGGAAGTCAAATAAAAATGCATCGACGTTTATTCTTTTTTTTTTTTGTCTGATTTCCCCTTCCGAATCGCCTACATCAACCCTTTTTCCACTGATGATTCAACACAAAAGTTGGCATAGGCTTTCAACAGTTTGGCTACGTTTTTTTTTTGTTTTATAATTTTGAAATGAAGCAAACGTTAAACAACAAAAGGAAACACAAATATACACATAGTAAAAATAAACAAATACATATTTAATAATTATAAAACATTATATGAACCAACAAGGGATGAGGATTCGAGTGAATAATTTAAGAAAAACATCGTAATTCGTGAAAATACCGAAATGAAATAGAATTCCATTCTCACTCCGAAAAATGTGTTTCTATGTAATGTTTTGAAAACCACTGAAAAATTATAGAAACGAAAAAATGTATTATTCTCCTGTTTCGTCCTTTGGAAACTTCTTACCGTTTCTGTATGTTACGTAATACCTACCTACTTGAAATTTTCGAGGCTACCACGTCCATTTATGAAGTAACGTGACTTTCGTGTCTTTATTGTTCCCTAAGAGAATTTCAAAATTATTCTTGTTTTTTATATACATTTATCAATCGTCATTTTAGTACAGGAATTACTTTATCAATGCAAACGATGACTTTAGAGATTAGTGAAGGTAAATAGAAATTATATTTTCTTCTACTACATTTTAAGTGGAATGAAAACTTCAAATAAAAGATAGGTATTTTGAGTTTGAATTTTTATTGAAAATATAAGTTTCCGGCTTCCAGTTTATGTCACACTCATGGCCATAGTTTTGCCCCCTTACGTGTTTGCATTAGCCACCACGTGTGTTTCTCATGATATTCAAGTGACAGTTGTTCCTCTTTTAAAAAGAAGAGGGAATTGATCTAAATTTAATACCTATCAGAATCTAAACCAGAATTACTCTCACGCTCAAAGTTGGCAATTTTTTTAAACGTCATTTAAGGTCAGCCCAATTTTAATTTCAGATTAAAAATTTAAGATAATTTTACAAATAAGCGGAAAAAAATAAATGAAAAAGTACAAATAAATATGCAAGTGTAAAAAAACATCTTTACAGAACGCAATAATAAGAACAACAGAATCGAATTGGATCTGTTTGTTTTATTGGCATTGATCTCGGATGGGAGAATTCTCTTAAATTGCCAATGAAAATTGCCATAGATATTTATCTGTATTGCTGACTGTGCTGAGGAATCACGATTTTTTAAAAAATAGACATAAAATTTAGTAAATTTTCTCTGCCCTCCCTTCAACTTCAACTTAAATTAAGACAATGCAAAGAAAACTGAAGAAAGATTCAGTTTTTTCGTCATCATCGTAATGTGAAGTCTGATCAAAATCTCTAATTTTTCTTTAATGAATTCATAACTTGGCATACATATGTTGTAAGTAAAGATAGAGACCATTACGTGTGTTGAAAGCCTAAACCTATAGTGACTATTGACTAACAACTCTCAACCGACCGATCTGTCAAATCTAATCAAAATCTCGAGTTGGTTTTTATTTACCCGAAACAATTTACCATGTAGTACTTAAGTGTGCACAGGGTGCGGTTTTCCAGGTCGATTTTATTTGGTTGTCATTAATATCAAAGGACAACATTAGAAACTAAATTGCGAAAATTACAATAGAAATCTGAGAAATTGCTTTGCAAAATGTGGCCTTTGCACCACCATTTTTTCTAAGTCTAATTTTCTCGAATTTGGTATAACCATGAAAATTTTAGTTCCAAATTATATTTTATATAAATATAAAAGTCTATGTAGAATATAAAATTTAAAAAATGTTATAAAATATTTACAAAATTGTAAAAAAATTATTAAAAAGAAATGCTTATACCTTCAACTTAATTTTAATAAATCCTCGGTTAACATTTGTCTATAACGATGCGACGATAAATTGACGTGATGTTTACACTTTCGTCATTTTTGAAAAAGTACTTGTATCTATGGGCCAATTAAACTGACAGACAAAATTTCTTACTACACAATGATTTTTGTTGATACAAATGGTCTTTCGACAGCTACACACCGATTTTCCCTTCATCTTATGTGAACATTTTTTTTGTAAGCATCTCCACCGAGTTAAAGAAAT
Source organism: Philhelius festivus (assembly GCA_963931855.1). Taxonomy (NCBI): domain Eukaryota; kingdom Metazoa; phylum Arthropoda; class Insecta; order Diptera; family Syrphidae; genus Philhelius; species Philhelius festivus. The sequence continues at coordinate 59,722,653 of OZ007557.1, forward strand.
CCTCAACGTTTAAGAGAAAATATTGGCACAAAATTTTAGTTGAATTAGTACGATGTTAAAACTGTTTTAGTATAAAACTTGGTTAAAACTACGATTTTGCCAATTTTAATCGAATAAAGCATCATACATTCTATGTGTATGTGTGTACTTTGTATGTGTACTTAGTTTTTTGCATGAACTGCCATTACTATACCCAGTAGGAAATTTGCTCCTCAAGGAAAAATAAAGTTGAATTCCTCGTAGAAATCACGTGGCACTTTCATTGAGTAGAAGGTCTGCATTGGTTTCATTCATCGAAAGTCATGCAATGAGTCAGTAGTTTGCAATCCCAGTTGCATCTTGTGCTTTGTTCTCGAAAGAAGGTACAGAAAACATGAAACAAAGCAATATCCCTCTTACACATCCTTAATGTTAATGAATACAATGCTGAACACGTTGTAATTATTCCTGCATCTTTTCAGTGGTTATTGTATATAAAATATAATCCAGTATCCACAATTGAGTGTTTAATGCCTGCGATGTGAAAGAGAAAACAACCCTTTCTTTTCTTTGGAATTGAAAATCTGTAAACAACCTTTCAATAGAGCAAAACTATGGTGATCAGGTGATATCGCTAGGGAAAAGAAATGTATTTTTTCATGAACTTCGTTTACTGGGCAAAATAGTCTGCGAGCTGAGAGGAAAAAGAGAGAGAGAGAGAGAGAGATTTTGACCTGCAATAAACAATTCCTTTTTTTTTTTGGATTTTTCCCGCGATCCGCGACGCTCAATAGGTCTTTTTTTGTCATGAGTTATTTCTTTTGTTTTGGAATGATTTAGTGTAAATTTTGTGATCAAAGAAAACGGTTGTGCGAGGTTTTCTGTGTTTTCAATCAATTTACTCAAGATTAAATAACAATTATCGAGAAGGAAAACAATTCACCAACGGTAAATTCCCTATATTCTTTTGAATGATTTGCAAAAAGTAATTACATATTCGTCTTTTTCTTAGATCTCAAATGAACAGGAGAATGAAGATGATTAATCCCCAAGCTGCTCCCCAAATGCTACCAAGAGTCAAAGAAGAGTTTTTCGACCAGCTGTTTGTGTTACGTCTAACAACAACAAGACAAGACAATGTAAGACACATATATCTATTAACTTCTTTAAAATGTACTATAATAGTTAATAAAATAAATACGTACATAACACAAATTTACTTTGTTTTTTTCATTCAAGCGATAAATTTGCCTATACATTTCAGGCGCTTCTTCTATTGATGAAATAAGAAAAGAAATGGATAATGATTTCATTCATATTCCTTCTCTTAATAAAACATCGCCTAAATGCATTCCTTTTTTCAAAACTGAAAAAACGAGCTTCAAATATGTACACAATTCTGTAGTGAAAAATTAGTATTTTCAATGATTCTTTCCCTGAGGCAATTGATTACATGTCGACTCACTTTTCATTAATTTATTTCCATTGAGGAAAGCATCACATCAATAGAATCAGTTTTTCCAGACACAAAAATTACCCATGAAATCGAAGATGCCGTGAGCATAGTGATTTCACAACAAAATATGCATCGAGAAAGTGTGTACCTCCTTCCAATGACAAGCCTGTGTTAAATTCCTCATAGGATTCCGTAGGAAATTCATGGGTGCAGCTCCTTTTCCATGATGAAACACCTACTTCTTCATTAGTGAATTTTTGGAAATTTCCTACTGGGTAGGTGTGTTCAGAAGCTATTTATTAATAAATGTCGTTAACATGATACTAGTTAGAAAATATTTAAAATAAAGAAAGAGTTAGTAATGTACTTAAGAATTAACAATTGTTGGATCATACTAATACCTTAATGCTAAGTTGTTTAAAATTTTGCGCCATTGTCTTTAAAACGAGCGAAAAGTGGGTAACTTCAGTTGAATTAATATTTTTGTAGCACTTTTAACAGGTTCTGTGCTTTTAAAACGAACTATAGTGTCGTGGATGACAGTTCGGTTTGACGTTTGTCCAATACGGACCACGAATCAGATGACCATTTATGTACATATTTAAAACATAACATAACTACTAAACGCAATTGTTCGTTACGTTTGGTAGAATTTTCGAGATTTTAAAGTTTGGTTTTGGGATATTTTTTTTTTAAATTTTGTTCTTTCACGTTTTCTGGTATAAGAGTATAATTCAATGCGACGATCTGCCAACCAATATTATGAAAACCAACTTTCCCAATTCTTCTCAAATTGGTTATGTAAGGCTCACAAAAAAAAAAAAACAACCCACATTTTTGGTACATTAAGCCAATACTTGGCCTTTATACAAATAATACAAAATTTCAAACTGCATCTTCTGTGTTGCTTAGAATATTTTCACATGGTAACTATTTTATTTTATTTTTTTTTATTTTGTTCACAATAATGACATAAGGACTTAAAAAGTTAATAACATTTTTAAAAATTTTACATTTTGTTAATTTTATTTTTAGCAATGCAAGAAATTATTTTGAAAGCAGTATCGCAGTCATCTGTTCCCTTAAGATTGCATTCATTTGTTATTTTTACTGCAAGTTCCTTATCATCAGGATTTGATAGAAACTCGTTCAAAGACTGTGGCTGAATTACGCCATCTTTAATTACTTTAGTCTTTTCGGCTATACACAAGGAGAAACACTTCATGTCGCGCGTTATATCGGAGTCATTTACCTTGCCTTGAATAACATCTTTCATAATCTCTCCCTTGACGTTGTGCTTTTGAGCACATTGCATTCCATATTCGTCCATTTCCTTTCCACACTTTAACAAAAAATAATACTCTTAATTAAGTTATTATTAAAAATATAAATTTTCTTACCATAGCTAAACCACAAATGGCAGCAAGAATAACAACAATGAACAACTTCATCTTTAGTTGAGAGATTCGATCAAGTGACATATCAAACTAGTTTGTCGATGATATTTATATCAAATTTATAGGAAAAATGTCCATAATATATTCACCAGAATAATTGACTTTAATTGTAGAAAACAAAATTTAATTTTTGTTTACCCTCAAAACAATTTGAGAGGGTAATTGGGCATTAACTTATCAACAATAACATTTTAAGTCAATGAAGAACTTTCATTGCTTTCAATAATTGATAAATTTGACACCGTCATTTCTTTTGACCAATTTGTTTTATTACGAGTATTTTTGACTCGTTAGTTGCTACATTAAGTAATTAATTATGTGGCTACTTTTTGTATTACTGAAAACACTATATGAACCTTAAAACTCTTTTAACATTAAAATTGGGAGACGTCAGTTTAGCTTATGATGAATGCGAAACTGACGCTTCTCAGGAGCTCCGTCTATGAATTCATTAATTCATTTTTCAACAATGAATTTAGCTGAGGAACTTTATTCAAAGTTGAAACTTAATCATTTTAGATGCTCAGCTTTCAAGGTAAACTTTTTTTTAAAAAAAATTTATTCAATGGTAATTTTTATAAAGTGTTTGTGTTTATAGTGATTGAAGTAACTTATACAAAAAAATTTTAAAAGTAAATTCATGAACTAACTCGTACATAATTATTCCATTATCTTGTGATTGATGGTCTACAAAGTTAGTCAAACAAAAGTTATTAAGAACAAAAGTACGGAAAAGCCACTTGTTGATGCTAAGAAAATTGATTTATTGATAGAAATTATTCTAAACGAAGCTTTACCAAGTTTTTACTTTGCACTTTTGCAATTTTTCACTAAAATAATTTCATCTCAAGTAAAGGTGTGATGCTCTTAAAATGAGCCAACTGTAATCGCGTTTTGGAACAAGGAACATTCTGCAATCACTAAATATAAAAATAAACACTAAAAATAGCTATATTATTTTTCATACTCTTATGTTTACACTTTTTGTCCGTGCATAATTTCAGGTTCATAAGCCATGGTACTGAGCTCCATTGCCATTCCACTATCATTCGAGTAGTTGTTGCAAGGGAATAAAACAATACTTATTTCTTTGGCCTTGTTATTTGGCAAAACAAATTTAATATTAATCTTTGTTAGCCAGAAGCATTTCACTTTTAAAGGACTTTTTTAATGAGGCCAGAGCCCTACTGCGGTATAGAAGAAAACAGGTATAAAAACGAAATCAAAATAGAGGATGGGGCAAAAAGATCCAAAAACTGGAAAATACTCCCGAAACTGTGAGAAGCCAAACTACTTCTTGGGAACTATAACCAAGCTCGTTTCATGAAATGTATCGACTTAAGTAAGAACAGTTTACAAATAGTAACGGGACTCCTCACGGGTCTGTAAACTAAGAGACACTTTAAAATTTTTAGCCTGGAAAACAGCCCCACATGCACATGGATACGAAACACTTAAGTATCAAAGCAACAATTGTCTGGACAAGAGAGTGATTTTTCCTCTCTAATCTCATAATCAAAGCGATAAACCACGAGGAAGACCTGTAGGGTTAGCAACTTATCTAGTTATAGATAGGGGTACAATAAGTATTTAGGTCGCAGTGCAAGCCTCCTCTCAATATTCATTCATTATCAAAAAAAAAATTCAAAAAAAACAACTCGTTAGACGTTCTTCTTTTTACTTGCGACTTAAAGGTACTATAAGGCAAGTTATGCATTCGTAAAAAAAATCGAACTCGATATTTTGATCAAAGTTGACATTACGATGATAGCGAAGACTAAAAAAGTGGGTCTCTCAATTCTGTCTGTCTGTCTGTCGTAACGACTCGGTCGATTTTCTTTAAACTTGGTAGATATCACTTTTATTTTTTCCCCCACACGTTTTTTCTTTTTTTTTTAAGACCAAAAATAACGGTACCTGCCATAGGAATTTTTTTCGAAATTTTGTAAATATTTTTTTTTCTCAAAAACTGTTCGGCAAATTTAAAAAAAGAGATACAAAAAAAGTTCGTTTAGTTAAAGGTACTGGTTGAAAAAAAATTTTCCGAAAAATGGTTATTGAGGGTAAGCCCCAACGAACCATTTTTTTTTTTTGATTTTCTCGAAAACGGTAGTACCGATTTTGATCGTGTTTTTTTACTAAAGGTCCTCAAAAACATAAATAGAATTGTGCATTCATATTTAAAAAATTTTTTTTTTTGGATTTTTAAAAAAAATTTAATTTTTTTTTTCAAAACTCAATATTTCGAAAACCTTATGCTAGATTTTTTTTTAAACTTGATAAATAAAAGTTTTTTAATATAATCTACAAAATGTATGAAAAAAAAATTATTTTACCTAAAAATAAAGGTACCCACCATACAAATGTTAAAAAATGGTTTTGAAAAATCGTATTTTTCTCGTATTTTTTTTTTTTGGAAAATTCGATATCTCAAAAACGGCTCAATTTTTTGTTTGGAAATTTAATTTTCATTCGTACAGTAATAAAAACTTAAAGTTGACACAACAAATTTTTTCCTTAAAAATCTTTCAAAAATTTTGTATGTAGGTAAGAGCTTTTTTTTAAGAAACCACTACAACGACTTATAATTTTTGTTCTTGCATAAATTCATATTTGCATAGCATTCTGTTTTTATCTCTTACTACTAAAAGAATTAAAAAAAAATAATTTTATCCTTATGAGCAGTTTTCTCTAATAACATTGGTATTTAAAATTCCTAGTCTATTACATATAGGAGCAAGTTCGTGCGTCCCAGTCGTGCATTTTTTTAGCTCAGAGCAGAGTACTTAGAGCATGGAACTTTTTTCGTTCCATATACATTATATAGAAATTCATTCGACGGCAATCTGCTTTACAGTTTAACTAATTAATACTTCACTAAACTAAATTAAAGGTATCATGTCAACATTTTGAGAACGCAAGCACTGGTTTTCACTTGAGTGTGTTCGTAAACATTGCACTTCATTTCCTACCAAATTTCATGCAATTTAGGTTGAAATCAAATCCAATTCTTTTTGGAATTCCAATTTGTACCTTAAATAAGATGATTTGGAATAGAATTTGCGAATTTTTTTTCGCAACGATTAAAAGATTTTTTTCTAAGAATTCTCGAAGTGTAAACAAAAACCTAGTAAAATAAATTTTACATTTTAAGAATAATTTCCATTGCTATGTGGCTTACTGATTTATCCAACACGTTTTCTTTGACAACAATACCTTATTAGATGACCTGTTTCGCAATTTTAACTCACTATTAGGCCTTCTATCTAAATCACGTAACACCGGTGATCCACGACGGTTATATTCATTGCTCAGGCAAATACCATGCAGAAATAAAGGAAAAAGTTTAAAAACAAATACAAATGGTAGACGTTATACTCGTATGACAGCTGACAGTGATCAGTTTTGTTGTTTAAACCAATCAGAAACCTCTAAAAATGATGGCAAGAGAAGAGATGATTGAATAAATTATCAGCTTTGAATTAAAAAAAAAAACACTTTTCAGTTCAACGATTAAGAATTTTAATCTTTCTAGATAATACTCGTAGCTAGGCAGTTCATATTAAATGTTTGTCAAAAAATGCTTGTTAGTTGAATTGAACTCAACAAAAACTACAGACTGATAAGTCTTAGTTAAACAACCGGGACTAAACATCAATTTTTGTAGACTAAAAGCCATTAAAAGATATTTTGAATCAATAAATTCAACAAGTCTAATTAAAAAGTAGTAAGTCTTACTTAATTACTAAATATATATAGGTTGTTCTAATTTTTGTTATAATCTATATTTTTTTGTAAACAACTAGTAATGAATATATTCAACCTTTGCTTTTGCAAGATATCTCGCTCAATTCCGAGACAAGACCCAAGACTAATTTTCACACATCATTGTTTTCCTCTCAAGTATTCGCGATTTTAAATTAAAATTTTGATTAACTTCAGCATTTCAGCTGTACAACCCACCATTTAAATAAATAATCGCATTTTTTTAGAATTCATATATCTATTATTAGGTATGTTCCATTGCAGTTTTTCCATTAGTTTGTTCTCTAGATAATATACGTACTCTTATAATCGAATATTGTAATTTTAGGAAAAATATTTCATCATATTAAAAAAAAAAAAAAAAATTGTTGCGATCTTGCCAGGAGTCGAACCTGGAATCTTCTGATCCGTAGTCAGACGCGTTATCCATTGCGCCACAAGACCGATGAAAAATGTAATACAAAATTGAGTTTTAATGTATTTTTGCATATATTTATATTTTCTGTATTTGTTTTAATAAGAGGGACTTTTGCTGCAGAGAGAATGGAACATCTACGTCTATGGTTAACTAATTTATCTATAAAGCAGCTTCTGAGAAATTTGAAAAAACCCAAAAAGATTATTGTATAGCAGCTACACATCCAAGATTCCATCTAGAAAATCGCATAAAGTGAGTTTAAACCAAATCGTTTGAACTCCAGGTCGATGGTTAGTGGAGTAACATACGCACGGGCTCGCAGCAAACTGTTCGACGCAGGACGACTTTTTGGACTCCCCCATCATCGTAGGTAAGTTTCTCTTTCTGTTTGATTTAAGCTTCGATTTTTGTTTACACGAGAAGGCTGGATCGCATGAAGCTGCTGTTATTTTAAAGAGATTTGCAAAAAATGCCTCTTTAACCCATTTCCGGCTAACGTTGCGAAAACGCAACGTCATGTTTGTGAGCGTCTCTCGCTTAAGTGATCATTTATTTTAATGAACTAACATATGATTTTGAAAGTTAATTGAATTATCTAATCGACCTGTTTTTGGATTTTTTTCGAAAATTTAATTTCTTAGTTTTATGAGCACCTTCAAAAACCGAAATTTTTGAGGGATTAAAAAAATTATCCAACATCATATTTTTTTCATTTTTTTTTTTTTTCAAAAACTGTTAGGGAAAGGTTCAAATTATATTTCAATATACATTTAAAGCAATTCATACCAGTTGTCTGATTGGTAGGTGAGGTAAAAGGGCTACGTTGCGTTTTCGCAACATCCGCCAAAAGTAGTAGCATTTTTACCCGAAACCAAAAATTTTGTTCGTTGAGTTTTCACTGCACATGAAATATGGTTTCTTCGAAATAGTGTGTGCTTAGTAAAAAAAAGAACCGAAAATTCAATCAACAGCTATATTGGAAAAACCCTATATAATAAGCCCGTTTGGTTCACTAAAAGTTTAACAAGGTTAAAAAATGCAATGAGTAAAATGCAAGGCATCAGTAAGGTCAATTCAGATTTCCGAAGTGAATTTTGCCGCTTACGTCGTGAATATGATTTTTTAAAAAAATTCTTGCATAAGCAGTATGTTTGGTCTTTGGAATCAAACATCAAAACAAATTCTAAATGCTTTTGGCAATATTTAAATTCTAAGATCTCTTGGTATTCCTAGTTATATGACTTATAAGGGCATTGGTAGTAGCGATCTGAATAATATACAGTGGCGACAAAATAAATAGCACACTTCTGTTAAAAATTCTTTCTTGGCCCTAAAACATAAGTGCATTTTGAAATCCGGTACTGTAAGACCATTTTTGTTGTAGATTTTGAATGTTGAGTATCTGCACTTTGAATATCAAAAAACGGGATAAGACTTCTCCAGAAATTATTTTATAAAAAAGTCAAATGTAAGTCAAGTGGTACATAAGTTGCACTTAGGTGAGGACAATTTAAATAGCACATATTGTTTCCGTTGCAAATTTAATACATTTTTAACAAATATTCTTAACTTTTAAAAGCTTAGTGAAAAAGTTATGAGTTTTAATAAGGTTCTTAGTTAAGTTGCTTCAATTTTAATTGCTAAAATTTAGTATGAGAAGTGGAAAACAATCAGCGCTGACGTTTACCCTAGGGGTTTTTGATTTTATGAAAAAAAGTCTCACGAAATCTGAACTAGAGGGGAAATAAAAATTTTCAAGGAAGAATAAGAATGTTATGAATGCTCTTCATCATTGCGAAGAAGAAGGAAGTGCTCAAAACAAAATTCGTTTACGTAAGACCAGAAAAACCATACCTTGAACTGATTTTGACATCGTCTGCCTGAGCTAAGTCCCAAAAATTGAACATGCTAATGAACAAGATCTTGGTGTTAATGTGTCTGTAAGTACGATTAGAAACTGTCTCAGTGGAAAAAAGCTGTTTGGACAATTTTCCAGAAAGAAAGCAGACGTCTTTAAGAGCAATCTCTCACGTCGGATGCAGTTTGCAAGGGAGCATATTTCAAAAGTTCAAAATTGGTGGAGAAATAACTTAAGGGGCGATGAGTATAAATTTAATTCTTTGGGTCAGATGGTGAAAACTACTTTCGACGAGGAATCCACCAGGAATATGACCAGAATATACACAATAAAGTCTGTTAAGCATGGTAGGGGTAGCATTCTTGTTTAGGAATGTTTTTATTGGCATGGTATGGGACCACTTCATCAGATAGAGGGTATTAAGGACCATTTATAATACAAAGAAATCCTACGGGATACAATTCTACCGTATTCTGAAGAGGAAATGCCCTTGACGTGTAAATTTCAACAGGATAACGATCCTAACCATATGGCTAAGTCTGTGAAGCAATGCCTATTCATCGAAAAAACCGCTGTTAAGGAATAAGCCAGCTTAGTCCCTGGATCGTAATTCTATTTAGTACTTGTGGAATGTTGTGGACGAAGCGATAAATTGAACTGATACTTCAAATTTCGACAAACTTTGACGGAAAGTCCAGCAAGCCTGGTACTCAGTATCTGTTGAACGATTCCGGAGTCTTCCTTGGTCTATAAAACGCTGGTATTCCGCTGTGATTAAAAATAAGGGTTACTCGACCAAATACCAGATATTTTCTTCAAATAATGTTAAAATTTTGTTATTTAATATGTTTTTTATTTGTTATTTACGAAATGTGCTATTTATTTTGTCCTAGTATACTTAAATTGTATAATTCATTTTGTTGTAGTTTTTTCTTATGAGTTCAATATACCTCATTTTATTTTTAAATCAGAGATATGTATATTTGGTCTTACTTCCTCATAAGTCAAACAGCTCTTTAAAGTTTAAGAAAGTGGGAAAAACTTGCATCACAGAAATTTAAGACTACATGTGCTATTTATGTTGTCGCCACTGTATGTAATTTGTTTGCTTCATTTTTTCAGTCAAATTTCATATTAAACTCAGTTCACTCTGAAGAAAAATATGAAATTCCTGCCATAACTGATGTCGGTACCATATTTCTATCAGAAGAAGAAATTCTGTCTGCACTTGGTAAATTGGATAACAGTCTTAGTCTTCCCCCCGATAATATTCCTGAAATCTTCATTAAAAACTGTAAGTACAACTTATCAAAACCACTCCAAATAATTTTCAAACAGGTTCTTGCAAACGGTGTTTTCCTCGATTCTTGGAAAATTTCTTTCATCACACCAATCTTTAAGTCTGGCTCTAAGCAATCAATTGAAAATTATAGACCGATTGCAAAACTCCAAGTAATTCCTAAAGTTTTTGAATCCTTGGTTAAAACCAAAATGTACGACGCTGTTAAAGCACATATCTCACCCTATCAACATGGTTTTGTCAGTGGAAAATCCACTGCAACTAATCTCACACTATTTACGAATTATTGTATCAATGCAAAAAAAACGAAGCCAAGTAGATGTAATATACACTGACTTCTCAAAGGCATTCGATAGAGTTAACCATAAACTTCTTTTGTTAAAGCTTAGTTATTTAGGTTTTCACTCTCAGATGTTAAATTGGATTAAAAGCTACGAGTATCTTGAAAATAGAGTGCAATCAGTAAAAGTTGGTCGAACTAAATCGGAACTAATACATAATTACTCAGGAGTACCCCAAGGTAGTCACCTGGGCCCCCTCTTGTTTTTACTTTTTGTTAATGATTTACCAAACGTTATCTAAGAATCAAGTTGCCTGTCTTTTGCAGATGATTTTAAGATATACCGATCAGTAAATTCGTTTTCTGATTGTATACAACTTCAAAAAGATTTAATCTGTTTATCAAAATGGTGTACATTAAATGACCTTGACTTAAATATCAAAAAATGTTGTGTAATGACATTTACAAGATCTTATAGTCCAGTGTTCTTTAACTACTGCATATCTGAGAACGTACTTCAAAGAGTATCCAATCACAAAGAGTTAGGAGTTATTTTTGATTCCAGGCTTGATTTTAGAATGCATGTTGACTATATTGTATCTAGAGGCAATTCTATGCTTGGATTTTTGTTTAGAAATTCAACTGAGTTTAAGTGTCCTTATACTGTAAAATCACTTTTTGTGAGTTTTGTTCGTCCAATTTTGGAATACTGCTGTGTAGTTTGGTCTCCTTACTACAAAAACGCATCTAATAGAATTGAAAGAAGTCAAAAAAGATTCACTAAATATTCACTTCGTAAACTAGAATGGAACCTTGCCTTTGCCAACATATAAAGATCGGTGCGCGTTAATTGATATAAAACCTCTAGAAACTAGAAGAATTTCTTTCTTAATTGCACTTGCTAGAGATGTAATAACAGGGCACATTGATTGTGTTCCTTTATTTGATATATAAGGGCTAATCAATTTTTCTTCATCACACATCATTCGACGAATTATGGAGTTAATGAACCGGTTACTAAATCGTGTCATTTTTTTAACCAATATGCCGATGTTATTGAACTTGACTGTTCTAGAGAATTATTCAAAAAAAGAATAATGAATACCATTGTTTATGTACCGAATTGATTAAGTTAATTTATATAATAAACCTAATTCTGTTATTTATTATTTAAGCACGCAATGTTTTTATTTTTAGCTATGTCTAAGAAAGTAGTTATGTACTTATAGACCAAATAAATAAATAAATAAATCAAAGGAGAATTCTTCAGATTTTTGATTTTTCAAAAGTCGATATACCAGGTCAGCATACGTTAACTTTCGACAATTTCTTTACATCACATAAACTTATGTGTCGTTTATCTACACTTGGCTATTTCGCAACAGGTTATTTATATTACTTATTTCTTATGGAGAAATATCAGTTTTTATTGTCCTTACAGGCACAGTTCGTGAAAACAGAATTGCAAAAGAAATCTTGACAGATCAGAAAAAAAACAACTATCACAAGCAACTATCGAATAAGAATTTGGGAAAGGAAGTGGTATTGGCCACTTTTAGCCAATGGACTCAATGCAGCACTAGTAAATGCATGGGAAATACATTGCGTCTGCAGAAAATTTGCCAAAGAAGCCCCTCTTACGCAACTTTGATTCAGAGCATTTGTTGTCGACTCCTTGTTGAGGTCGGAGACAAGCTGCACTCAGTATATTCAAAAAGAAGGAAGCCCTAATGAAGTGGTTCGTTTCGATGACATGAAACACACTGTCACTGTCATCAAAAAAGAAAAACGTCTTCGCTGTCGGAAGTGTTCACCGATTTTTTTCGTTAAAATGTGTAACGTAGCACTTCATCCAAAATGCTTTGATGGATACCATGCAAAAACTATTATTTTATGAACATACATAGCTATACACATACATATAATGTTAACTTGTTTTATTTTTAATTCATTATTAATCTGTTTTGTTTTAATACGCTTTGTCAAACAAATATTTGAATGAAGTTGATTTGAATTCCATATAAAAAAAAATTCCAATTTCCATTCGGCGGATGTTGCGAAAACGCAACGTTAATTTTATGGGAAACTAAATGCTTTCTAAATTTTTTTTTGATATTTCCTCTAATTAGACCAAAAATAGACAGTGTGTGAAATTTCCCAGCACACCTGGAACTGGTAGCCGCCGGAAATGGGTTTTAAATGACTTAAGCAACTCCTTTAAAAGTGAGATCTAAGACAAATATAAATTGAAGAAAAAAATTATAAATGGTTATAGTAGCCTTTTAGCAAAAAATAATACTTTTGGTACTCCAATTTTAAGTTTTCATTACTGTACAAAACGAAAATTTAATTAAAAAAATCATCAACCAGTTTTTGAGATATCAAATTTTTAAAACAAAATGGAAATTTTGTAATAATTCTAGGTGTTGTTTTCGAAATCGATCTTAGATAAAAAAAAACAATCTAAAAGTTTGGATTGCGATTCTATTTTAACTTTTTAAAAGTTTATGTAGGTACAAGAAAATTGATCAAAATAAGTTGTTCCGTTTTTTAGTAAATCGAAAATAAAATAAAATGCACGACTGAGCTGCACGTACTTGCTCTTATGTAAAATTACTTTGGAATTTAATATTTGCTTATGAATAAATATAAAAGCATGGATTTAATTCGAATACAATTTTCAACTGCATCAAATTGCTGTCTGATTCGAGAAAAGTATGAATTTATGCAAAGAAAGCTTAAAAATCGATTTTTTATTTAATTCATTTTTTATACATATAAGAAGTTTCCTTAAATTTTTTCAAGAAAAAAATTGGGATGCCAATAATAAAGATTTTCGTAAATAATTTCAAAAAGCCAATCGTTTACAGGCTTTCAAGATACATATTGATTTTTCAAAAAAAATAAAAACATTTTTCGATTATTTTTATATACAATAATATTTAAAATTCAATGGAACTCCTTTCCAAAAATGTTGGTTAAAATTGTTTAAACCCTCAAAAAAGAAAGGTTCTATGACAAATACCTTCAATAACATTTTTTTTACTTGCGACTTTAGGTACTATAAGGCAAGTTATGCATTCGTAAAAAAAATCGAACTCGAGATTTTAACATTACGATGATAGCGAAGACCAAAAAAGTGGGTCTCGCAATTCTGTCTGTCTGTCTGTTTGTCTGTCTGTCTGTTTGTCTGTCTGTCGGTTCGACTACAGCCTAAACGGCTCGGCCGATTTTCTTCAAACTTGGTAGATATGGGTTTTAATTTTTCCCCCCCGGACGTTTTTTTTCGTTTTTTAAGACCAAAAATAACGGTACCTGCCATACGATTTTTTTCGAAATTTTATAAATATTTTTTTTTCTCAAAAACTGTCCCACAGAAATTTTTAAAAAAAATTTGAAAATTTTCATTTGGTTAAAACTAGCTAATGGTTGAAAAAAATTTTACAAAAAATTGTTATTTTTGGTATCCCCCCTGGGTCCATTTTTTTTGTTTTTGATTTTCTCGAAAACGGTACAGCCGATTTAAATAAGTTTTTTTTATGCTAAAGCTCCTCCAAAGTTTAAATATTATTACATATTCAAATTTTCAATTTTTAATTTTTTGGATTTAAAAAAAAAATTCAAATGTTTTTTTTTGGAAACTCAATATTTCGAAAACCCCATGCTCGATTTTTTTCAAACTTGACAAAAAAAAGTTTCTTCATAATCTACAAGATTTGAGAAAAATAAATGTTGTTTCATCTAAAACTAACGGTACCTTCCATACAAATTTTAAAAAATGGTTTTCGAAAATCGTATTTTTCTCGAAAACAGTTCCGAGAATTTTGCTAAAAATTTTTTTATTTTGATTAATCTTTACGATCAATAATTTAATAAAAAAATATTTTAAATCTAGATATTACTGACTGTGATTTTTTCGAATTTTGAATTTCTCATTATCGACATAACGGATTTTAATGAAATTTTTTATAAAAAAGCTCCAAAAAAATTTAAAAAACATTGCATTTAAAAACTTAAGAAAAAATATTTTTTTCAATTTTTAGAAAAAAAGTTGTTTTTTTTTTTGAAAAATTCGATATCTCAAGAACGGCTTAGTATTTTTTTTTGGAAATTAGACTTATATTCGTACAATAATAAAAACTTAAGGTTGGCGTACCAAAATTTTTTCTTAAAAATGTTTTAAAAATTGTGTACATAAAAGCTTATTTTTTTAAGGAACCACTAAAACGACTTATAATTTTTGTTTTTGCCTAAATTCATATTTGCTTTAGCATTCTGTTTTTATCTCTTACTACTAAAAGAATTTAAAAAATTAATTTTATCCTTATGAACAGTTTTCTCTAATAACATTCGTTTTTAAAATTCCTAGTCTATTACATAGGAGCAAGCTCGTGCGACCCAGTCGTGCATTTTATTTCTTAAAATTTTGTTTGATTAAAATGTAGTCAATGACTATAATAGCACACCTAATATTTTGTATGAAAATCGTTAGAGCCGTTCTCGACATAAATGAGATTTCGGATGATGGCTGCATGGCAAGTACTGTTAGTTTTATAGCTAAAAATAAAATCATTTCAGAGATACGGACAAACAGGCAGGCAGGAATAATAACATGGGTGTATTAGTATACTGCCTTGCCTGTCAAAAGTCTTAGAAACAGTTTTGTCAAACCAGATTTGAAACCACATGCAGGCTCGTCACTTATATTCTCCGGTGCAGTCAGGATTTCGAGCAGTTCACAGCTGCTGTACGGCTATGGTTAAGGTCCTTGAAGATATTCGAATTCAGTATGACCAAGGCATATTAACGCTTCTCTGTTTGCTGGATATTACAAAAACATTTGACCGAGCTAATCACAGTATTCTGTGCAAAAAATTAAAACTTTACTTTGGCTGCAGTGACAGGTTGGTTCGTCTTATAGACAAGACTATTTAAGTCGTCGAACGCAAAAGGTTAAAGTTGGCAATAATTCTTCTGATTCAATCAGCTTTCTTGCTGGCGTCCTTCAGGGTTCCATCTTAGGTCCTATTTTGTTCTGCAGCTTTATAAATGACTCATCTTACATCTCTACGCTGATGATGTTCAAATTTATCTTTAGGAACCTATTAACTTATTGGAAGATCTGGATGAGATTCACAATTGGTCGCTGTGAAATCCCAAATTATTGCCATCTCTGGACGAAAATTTGATATGAGTAATCTGCTACCAGTTTTTCTAGCACAATTTCAAATTGAGTTTTCGAGCACTGTCTTAAGTCTAGTCTTTTAAATAAATCGTTCACTTTCAGCCATCGACCATATCTATGGATGTCTTTGGAAATTGAATATATTCTCTAATCTAACACCACCGAAACTAGAAAGTAAATTATGTATCAAATCTTAATTTGACTATGTTTCATTTGTACGTCCGCTATGAAATAAATAAATTGAAATTGATGTCAACAGAGACACATGGATAGAAGCTTGAAATTCATTTTTTAAATTGGTCGCTAAGCTTTCTGTTATACAAAGAATGATCCATCTGATTTCTTCACTAAATGTGGATAAATGTAAAAATTAAAAATTAATTTCAGTGGTTCGCAAAAACTCAAATTTTATATTTTTTATACGGCCATACCACCCTCTACCATCACCTATAGCAAACGCCCGCTGCTAAATACAAACATATTTTATGATAACTTGGCAGGTTTCTATTTCAGTGCTCAAGTGTGTTTAGTAATTAAACCGGAGAGCTCTGAACATACTCTGTTCAGAGAGTACTTGACTTGCTATGCTCAGGCTCTACCCAGTGCTGTCTGTCTTCATAAACTCAATATTTAGACATAACATTATGGAATACTGGAACCTCGTCCTTTCTAATTTAACTAGCTCAAAATTAAAGTTTTTCAAAGTGCAATTCTTATGCAGCACGCGATGGAACCTTATAAGATCCACATCTCAATTTAACATTAACTTTTATGTAAGTAATCCTATTGTAAGAACAACTGTAAGTTCCTTGTGGATCTAATATAATCTAGATCATACCATAAAACTAATCACAACACTATTTCCCTCCGTCAAAAGTGATGAACACTCCTCGCCTGTCAATCACTTTGCATTTCTAAGAAAGAACACCGCCTCACTGTCGAGTTCACTCCTAAATTATCCATGCTCCAAATTCACACCAAATCACTCCAAGTATACTGTGTACCTCTTCTCTATGCCGCACAGTTCAATCTTCATTGCGAGTTAAGACGATTTGGTCGGTCGGTCGTTGGGGCGTTCGGTCCATGATGGGTCCAATAATACCCAATGGTGGCTTCCAGCACAACTCACAATTCACAAATTCCACAAAAAGTGTTACCCACTTATCATTATCCCACTTAAGCGACCATGACCGTGATGGTGCGCGATGCTAAGAACAAGAAGTATTCCTTAGAAAATCCGTATTCAAGACTGTTCGCCCAATTCGCAGCATATCACCTCATAACGGTGGTTTTTCCTCCATCATGGTTCCTGCGTCTTCTGGAATTGTTGATGGTGGCTGGTGGCTCCTGCTGTCTCAGCTGCCGGCGCAAATAACTCACTCCCAATGGTCCAATCATCATTTCAAGTTCGTTGGTGGTTCTCTCTTCGGTCTGGCCGCTGCTGCAGCGGCGGCGTGTATAGTTTTGTGTGTTGGAAAAGATGCTGGCTGGACCCTGGCGAATACGGCAACGCGATCTTAACTTCCGATATAGTGACGATGGATGGATGCAGCGACCACGACACGATGTAGGCGAGAAATTCTTCATCGGAATGAATGTGCGCATAGGCATAGCACATCTTTGTTGCAAGAAAGCGGTGCGTTCACATCCATCAAACGGTTCCCGAATGCGGAACCAAAGTGGGACGCGACTTGCTGCAAGAGTGTGTGCAATTGTGATTTGTACCTCGTTAGGTATCAAACGCGAGATGGATGGACAGACGAGGTAGTCGAAGCAGACGATGATTGGATTCGTCTCCTTCTTCAGCTATAAGGTGAGATCTTGCAGTCGACGATGACGGTAATAAGTCGATGATATAATGATGTCGACAGCATGTTGTATACGTTTTGCATTCTACAGCATGTGCGATCGTTGGAGGCCGATTGTCAAACTGGTAAATCACCATGGCACAAGAAGCACCATACAATACAGGATACAGCTAGAGTTGCGAACCGACATATATGTAGATACAGACGGTCAGTGGCCAGGAATTATGTGGAGGTGCTAATTTTCCGATGGAAATTTTCCCATATTGCTTGGCGATGGACATCCACTATGCGCAAATGCCCATATGTGGGAACTTATTGGGTGAATCGTCAGTTGCTCTGAAGAAAATAATTGAATAATAAGAACGCCTATGATTATTATTGCACAATTCGGTTGGCATTTCTTCATAAAGTACGTATGAATGGGAACGGATGTTTAAGTCATTATAGGAAGGATTTTATTCTGATTATCTTGTTTTAATGCAATGTGAATCTCGAGTAGGTAAGGTGCTGTGTTCTGCAATCCATCCTAAGAAAAACTTTGACTTATAGATTTATCTATATACATAAGTACCTACATATTACTCGGAGAGAAAAAAACAACTATGGTTTCCTGGAAGACCTTGGATGATATTATTAGACCAAAATGCTGTATCTTAGAATTACCTTGATAGACTTTGAATTATGTATTGAAGGTTTTGTACTGCAACTTGGACATCTATTGTGCCCTTGATAGACTTTAAAGAGTGAACGACTTATTCTTGAAAGCAATATATTGCTGAGAAATAATCCTTTGTATGAGTAAAAGTTGGAATTATTATATCGTTTTTCGATTTGAGAACCGTTTAGTATTTTTCATTAGGTATATATATAGCAAAATGTACCCTTTATGCCATTGCCCTTGAATGACAAAGGTATCGAAGAAGCCGAAAAGCTCTCAGTACTCGGTATGTGTGTCAACGACGATCTTCGTTGAAATGACCACATTCTCGAGACCGCCAAAAACGCTGCTAAATGTTAAGGATTTTTATACCGATGTAAAAGATTTTTCACCCATTCTGATCTTTCTAAAACTCGTGCATAACTAACATCTTTGGGCAGGTGCAGCCCGAACTTCTCTGCACTCATTGGATAGAATCCAGAACAGAGCCTTTATTAGGAAACAGAGGTATCATGGAATCATTCCCATATGTCTTGAACACCGACGGAATGTTTCATGTATTTCCTTGTTTTATCGCTTCTTTTGCCAAAAATTCCAACTCGTAATAGGCAGTTGCATTCCTCCCCTGTTACCCTCGAACCTAGTTTTATGTCGTACCGTCAAATACAGAAATTCAGTTTTTAGTCGCACAACACAATTATGGAATAATAAACCCGAAACAGTTTTCCCTTACATTTCAATTTGCGAACATTCAAGACCAATTTCTATCGATACCTTCTTTCTCTGGGTCCTTTAGTGCCTGTGAATTTTATACCTATTACTTCAAAAGAAAACTACTCGTATATAGAATTTGGATAAAATTTGACATTACGATAATAAGGAAGACCAAAATTTTGTCTGCCTGTCTGTTCGACTTCAGCCTAATAGGCTTTTCACACCGAATTAAAATCTCGGATTTCAGCAACAAGATTACGAAATCTCATCGAAGCGTTCACACTGAACAGAACCAGGATTTCATTTGACGTTTCTGTCCATTTATCCTGCTTTCTCGGATATAATTTATCTTTTCTCCTTCTCTCCCCACAATTCAAATTTCAAATAGTCACTCGAGACTCGACTCCATTATCTGCTTTTTATCTACCTCTTCTCTTGCTGACAATTTGCTGACAAAGCTAAACATTTCTAAAGGTTTGTTTGTTTTGACAATCTTGTGTTTGAAAGTAGATTTTGAGGAGATTTTGTCGTAATCTAGTAGATTTGGAAATCTGAAAATGTATGGGAAATCTAGTAGATTTGGATGAGATTTTGAGAATTTTGCTCGAAATCTAGATTTTGATTTGGTTTGAATAGCGTATAAGTCCATTGACCGCCTTTCTTTAAACTTGGAAGAAAGCATTTTCTAATTTTTACCCCGATTTTTTTTTTGTATTTCTGAAAAACTGTTCGACAGATTTTTTTTTTTTAATTGAAAAAAAATTTCATTTAGTAAATATTTTGATCGTTTTCGATTTTCTCAAAAACGGTGCAACTGATTTTGATAATTTTGTTTATGTATTTCAAAATAAAATGGTTTGAATAGTAAAACATATGTTTTAAAAATAAAAAAAAAATGTAATATACAATTCCACATTTTTTTGAAAACTTAATACTTCGAAAATCACATTCTCCATTTTTGTATAACTTCACAATTAACATTTTTGTAATACTAGCTAATCCTTCTGCGGATGTTGTATTTGTTTTTCATATAAAATCCTACTGTACTACGGATAACCTTACCAAAAAAACACGGCTATTGTATGATGATATTGAATATAAAATGGGGTTCTGATTTTCCAAGGCAGGCAACTGTGGAACAGTTGTTCAATTTGTTTGGTCGTCGTATAGAAAATAGAACCGAAACAAACCCGACAGTGCAATTGATCAAGTTTTTATTACCTTACGATATTATACCCCAGGATCCTTTTAAATTTTTTGTTTACATCTATTTTTTTTGGCATTTGCTTAACACATAATGCTTTCTCATTTCTCCTCATTCATTTCGTTTGTTAGAAAGAAAAAACAATTTATTTTTCCAGAGATGTGAAGAAAACTCAATTTTAACAAAAATTTCCCTAAAATGTATCTTTTATAGATTGGTATAAAACTAAAAAGATTCAAAAGTCTGATAAAATTTAAGGGGATTTTAGATAAAAGTGCTTTAAGTGTTTGCTTATCAAATTGGCAGTCTCTTAAAAATAGTACTAAGTTCATGCGACCTATTCGTACATTTTATTTTCTTTATTTGGAGTACACGAATAATTTTCAAAATTCTGAGTTTCTGTGATAGACGCGTGAGGGATGCCATTAACCGATACAAAATAATTATTATCAAATTTTTAGTGTCCAGTTTCAATTTTTTATCGCTTTATTATCGAAAAGATTTTTTTTTAATTTTTTTTATTAAAATCTGCAACAGTTTAAACAAAAATATTTTATTTCGCAGCTTCAGTTAATTTCAGTTTCAATAATAGAAAACGTGTCAGGAGAATATATAACTAAAAAAATGCTATCTTCCAAGTTTAAAGAAAACTAGCCGAACCGTTGAAACTAAAGTCGAGCAGACAGACGGACAGGCTGGAAAAACAAAATGCGTTCTTTCCCTCTCATCTCAGTGTGATGTTTGATCAAAACTCTGTCTGATAAAATTGTCAGAAACGTCAATGTCAGGCAGTTGTCAGATACATTGGAAATTTTCAGATGTCATTGCTTGTGGTGTGTGACAATTGCTAGTCATTTTAATAAGTTACTAAGTTGAAAAGAAGATTTAGTTAATTTTAAACGATATTAGCATATTTCCATCTCTGAACACTTACTAAAAGTTATAATCACAAAATGGCTACTTTAACTTTTATGGTGGATTTACATGTATCTGCAGTTGATTTCTGCAAAAAAAAACGGGATGCCAAATACAGAATTCATATTTGTTAGATAGAGAGAAAAAAAGCAAAATCCAGAAGAACTACTTTTCTGCTTTATCGGAAATTCGAGAAATGGAGAAGTCAAGATTATAGTAAAGACGAACACGTTCATTTTTATTATAGCATCTTCGTCTGCATTTTGTAAATTTGCGATATTTTCACATTTTTCTATGATTTTTGTTGACGAACGCATGATATGAAAAAAAAACATTAAATCTAAATGGAAGAAAATGGCGGTAAGTTAAATTTTCATTGCATAGTTTTGTATTAACAGGCCAACAAGTTAAAGCAGTTTATAGGAAGTAATAAAGAGTTACCACCTGTGTATTCTTTCCCACTTTCGGGTTTAGACATACATACATCTGCCTCTCTTTAGTTTTCTGCATTTTGCAGATGCAGAAACATATAAATCCACTTTTAGTTACTTGATATAGGTATTCATTATGACATGTCATATTCCTTGAAACAAAAATTCTTGGCAAATTTTATTTAAAATAGTTTAATTGTGTTCTTTTATCGTTCGTTATTGATAATTGTTTTTCAAAATAAATAGATAATATAAAATATTTTTCGAAGCCGAAGATTTCGATATGTTTAAAGACTCAGCTTTGTGCAGAAAAGTGCGATGTCTTAAGTCCTGCTTTGAAAAGGAGATTATTATTAAAAAAAAAAATTATAATAATATTATAAAACTAATACATACATATACCTTCAATTAGTATTTTACTAGTAAGGAAAACAAAAAAGTGTGAGTGCCAGGACTCACGGTTAAGATGTGTAAGCATCAACGTTCGTCCGAGTGCCGAATTTTTGTTATCGAACGTACCCAATAAACATATACAATGCAATCGTACTAGTTTGTGACTTTAGATATACATATACCGATATAATCGACAAAATACTTCGCTTTTGTATGGGCATTTACACACCAATACGCCCACGTAGAAGTACATGCCAAAATCAGCTGTGAAATGGTAGAGCTGTAAAATTTTAAATGAAAAGTGAAAATGACCGAAAAATATTTGAATTTTAATGCTCCAGAACCACTTTTTTGTGTTGATCAGAGCTTTATTGAATTGTTGCTTAAGGAGATTGAATTTTATTCTTGCTTTTTCAGGGGATTTGTAAATTTTAACAACTAAAACCGAATAACATCATAAAAAATTGTTTCGACGAACTAGTTCGGTCCTTTTTACACGCCATTTCGGCATACTACTTCGATTCCCAGAGTTCGCACTGCTATGTCGACACATGTGACGTTAACAATCAAAACGGTGCTAAAGGCACTTTTTTCAAAATATGGAGTGTGGTACACCAAAATTTGCGTATTAAAGAGAGCTATAGAATGCTGGAAAAATTGTATTTCAAAACGAGCTGGTTTGGAAGTTATTACTATTTTAATGTTTTTAACAATCAAATGTGTGCTATTTTTCATACAATGCTTGTAATTTTCAAAACAGCTCTATTTTTCTCTAAATGAAATCAAATAGATAGGATTGTTTTTTAAAAGGAGCTAAATAATTTTGGGCGCTAAAATTGTTGACACTTATAAAAGGATCTTTAGTTTACCTATCGTATTCTTTGTTATCATTGTTAAATAAGTTTTAATGAATTCCAATAAAAAGAACTTTTCCTTACTTAAATGTTCTCTTCTTTTTTAATTTTACAGGCATTTGAGAATCAAAATTTAAGAAACTTATTTTCAAAACGCGCTAAATATATTTTTAACAAACAAAACTGCCTAAAAAAAAACATTTCACTAAAGGACGAAAATAAAAGGTCCCTTTAGTATTTTTATTGGTCAATCTAATAAAAAAGACTTCTACAAATTTTACAAAATTTACTGCATTGAATTATCTTAAATATTTTAGGAATTATAGTTTTCCGCCCTTTTGCTCGGTTTCATGTTCATTTTTTTTAGCCTCTGTTTGATTGTTAACGTCACAAATGTTTAATAAATTAAATTGCTAACTATAGTTACATGCTTAGCCCTTAACAAAATGTTGTATAAAATTTTGACCAATACTACTTCTATGAAAGGTACCTATACCAAAATGAAGAAGAAATGTACAAGAAAAAAGCATAAAGAAGTAAAAATATGTCAGAAAAAGAAAAATGGAAAGTAAATGATCCAACGACCATACATTTAATTTTAAATTGAGACTTATGACGCATTTTGTGTGTGAAATAATATGTGGAACGATATACAGTGGGCCAAGATTTATAAATCATTTCTATTGAGACCACGAAAGTTAAAAGTTTTAATTTGTCTGACAATACCTAGCCACCAATCGGCCTGTTTTTAATAAACATATCCGAACCATGTGAACTGACCATTATTGTCAACCTCACAACAGCCAAATTCCTTAATATGAAAATTAAAATAGCTGGGTATTGTCAGTTCATTGTCAGACATGGAAAGATTTAACAATACTGCAAGATCTAAAAATCGTCTGTATTAAGCGTTAGATAGGTATGAGTAGATTAGATTTCATCGAAGAAAATCGTTACTGGCCTCTGACTTGCTCTTGTAACTGAAGTTGATTTGCATTTTTCATGTCGGTATGTAAAAATTGAATAACTTTTACATTTCTCAACTGATTGAATTGGGTATACATGTTTTTGAAATGTCGATTCAGTACAATTTAAACGTGAATTGATTCGCACAGAAGCCACGCGCTGAAATAGTGAAGTTCAGTTGTGTTAACTCAATGTGCTTTCATTGAATCACTTTGCTTTGTTTGTTGTCGATTTTTGCTCATCACATGACAGTGGGAGATTGTCAACATGCCGTTCACCAACGCCCAAAACGTTCCAATAAACTATTTGAAGCCGTAAGATAGAGTGTTGCCGAGGATCCAAGTATGTATGTCATATCGTCACCGCACTCAAGATTTTGGCGTCAGTAAAACCACATTGCTCCGCATTTTAAAGAATGATTTGCTTTTTTTCCCCTACAAAGTGCATTTGACTCAAGAAATATTGCCGACAAACCTTCCATCATGTCGCTTTAAATACGGCAAAACAGTCGCATACCGATATAAAAGATGGCGTGCCCAATATAAGGATACATGCATAATGGGTATGGTGCTCCATTAGCCGCGTTTTATTATCACCAATGATCCACATAGATTAATCCCCGAAAATAAAACGATACTGATCTTAGTGACAGTTGTGTTGTATACCATCTCTTTCTTGCTTATGATTGTTGATTTTCAAATGTGTCTTGTCTTTGTTGTTTACACTGTAGTTTACACTACCTTACCATAAAAAGCCATCTACTCGCCAGAAAAAGAACTAATTTCTGTATCTTTGAAATAGACCCCGATAGAAAACAGGATCCCAAATTGTTTTTGTAATACATGTTAAAAATTAATCCAGATCCGGATCCAGATAGATTTGTGAATAATAAAACGCACCTATTATTGCAATAGCACCAGCAGGGATGTGAATCGTGAATCCAAAAAGTGAAGCAAATTGCCTAAAAAAAATTAAATTTCGATCTACGTTTTACACTTTTTATCCGTTTTCAATTTTCACATCCGAAATGTGATAACTGCATAGCCGATATTCCTTCGAGATGATGGCAAAATCAGAAACACCTAATTCAACCTTCTAACCAACAGCCCCAGCAGATTGTACTGCACTTGCAAAGACTATAGGAACAATAAACAAACCCAATTCGATGCGATCTTTTTTCTACGGAATAGAATTCACGAGAACTAACTCGCATCATATAAGCCGCAAACTATATGCTCTATTGTTAAGGTAAAGCCATATTATCGACCGTAATCCCTTATAAAAAAGGTTTATTCAAGGCTATAGGCTTCATACGCCATCATTAACTACACTTAAATGCGTTTTCGATAGACTTACTCAGACAATAATGCCAGAAAAACTACTACAAGGGAGTGTTTCCTCACCTCATACCTTGACACAATTCCATTCCTCCACCCATAATCTTAGCCCCAAAAGTCATAACATAAATGAAGAAGAATGCATTAAGGAAACAAGCTCATAGCTGCCATGATGATATATTACATAACCAACAAAAAAGAAAGTACACACATGGGACACCACAAAAAATAATCACAAAAAATAGTCCTACCCCTCCCCGACTCGGCTAAGTACTCCACTGGGACACCATCATACAGCACTGCTGATTCCCAGCCACCACAGATTTTTACGTTCAAGGTTCCTCTTCCGACAAAAGGCCATGGCGACAAGTGTAGCGTTCTCCTCGCATTCGCTGTTATTATCAACAGAAATGTTAGTACATTATCCTTAAGATCCGCGTGCGTTTAAAAGGGACCAAAAGTAAGAAGCCAGGCGAAAAAAAATGCCAAAGTTACGATAACGACAGCGGGGGATTTGCTAAGTGTATAAGATCTGAGAAGAAATTCCTTTAGCCGCACATCAATTCATCCACCTCGGCATTTTGTCCTTTTATTTTTTGTTTGTTATGTTTTGGTTGGCCATATTTTTTTTTGAATTGTTCTTGGGATTAGTTTCCTTGTTGCTTCCTCAGTGCCCGGGTATGATCCCAAAGTGCTAAGTAATGTTCTTAATGGATGCGCGTATGGAAATTATTCCCAAGCAACAACGCAGCACTATTCCCAACGGACTAACAAAGTGATATCCTTGTGATTTCAAATATACACACACACACATTGTGGGGGGTAGAGGGGGGATGAATACGGACGACACGCATCAAAAATGTCTTTGTTTAGGTTGACATTTTATTATTATTTTGTTTTTTATTATTTGTTTATAAATTCGAGAAAACAATTTAAATCCTTTGGCTCTAGGGTGAAAAGCTTCGCAAAAAAGGTCCTTGACATGGCCGAATGCTGAAATGAAATTTCTCCATCAAAAGTATTTAGTCGTTGGTAAGAGTCCATGAGGACATCACAAGGGATAGCTGCACTTTTTATTATTTTTATTGGTCCCGCTAGGAATCCCTTTGAGGTATATACAAATATACATCCATACGTATTCCTAGGTTTGTATATTATCATCCTGTGTTTGAATATCCCTGAACAAATATTGTTTTTACTTATTCTGAGATGACTGCAGGGCAAGGACGCCCCAATTTGCTCTTTGCATAAACGAAGACTACAAAACGGGGAGACTGTGGTACGGCGCGGCGCGTTGTCTTGATAACACAGGTATGTATAGAAGATCACATTCCTACCTTCTATAAGGATATCACTTTGTTCTTACAACTTGTGTTGTGTGCTTATGCATTTGTCGTGTATCGATAGTCTTCCTCGTAATTTCCATGTCTTTAGGGAAAGGTATTATTTGCGGGTAAAATGTTGTACGAAAGTTCAACTGACATTGATGCTTATCCCACTTATCCTGTATTTGGTTATTAAACTTTAGAAATCCTTATTGGGAGTTGTCATGTTGACCTTTTGATTGTGTCGTTATCCTTTGCCAGAAGGATTTTGTTCTCTTTTTTTTTTTTTTTTCTTTTTGATTATTTACTCTAAAACCGGTTCGCATTATTAAAAGAATTTTAAAGAGGATTTATAGGTATAAGAGACAAGAATCAAGTAGCTATGCGCTCGCTTTTGGAGAAAAGCTCTTGTTATAAGTCAAGGGTAATACGAGTATTTTGATTTTTGTTTCAATAGAGTGGTGGGTGGGTATGAGGTAGCGACGAATTGTTGGTGGGATTTGTCGCTAAGCTTTGCGTGGTATTTCGTTCGTTAAAAATCGTTCAAACAGATGAACTTTGTAGACAAAGACAAATTTTGTAGATTTTATCTTATTTAAAGTCGAGGTTCTTAAAAGGATTTATCAACATTTACCTTATAGATAATAGCGCAATACCAACTGATTCTTTCTAGTTTTTAAAGAAAATTCAACGAATTAACGAGATTGCTAGCAGAAAATTGTGAAAACTGTCCATGCACGGCAGAATCCTTTGTATATTAGAGCATTGAAATCTATAATGATATTGGTAGAAAGTAAATATTTTGGATCGAAAGTTTAATGTCAAATTTAAAGAAATCCACCTTAAACAAAGTAAAGTTGAGTACTAAGTATTGACATAATATTAATTTGCAACGATCTTGAATTTTACTGTTCATAAGCATAACAAGTGTTCTAAGGTATTATAGCAAGATTTTCCGGACTATCCGTGGCCCTCGCAACGCTTCCTTACAATTACCGGGCTTATATTTCTTAGACCGACTTATTTCAATGTTTACTATGGGTTGTGCGTTGGAATGTCATTTCAAAGATCTGGGTTCGATTCCCTGCCAATGCTGCCTAGGAAACAAATATTTTTTTAAGGATACTGCCTCTTAAGATGATCTCTTACCAGAACCAGGTCATGAAAACTGCTTTTCATCAAAGTCGTTCGGACTCGCCAGAGAATTGCAGGTCATAAGAAAGTCGTCCAACAAAAGTTTGAAGGTAAACAAAATTTATGTTGTCATAAGTATGTCCTTACGAATATATTCAGATAGAAGACAGCAAGGTTTGGAAACATCAGTTGCTTCATGTTTTGACCTTAGAGAATTTTGGAATACTTGCCGGTCTCTATCTTTTTTGGCACTCACTACAGAAAGTGATATTTATACTTCATAGCTTTTCTCTTTAACTAAGAGAATTTGAATAAATCGGTTTACAAAATATAGGAACTTGAAATTGAAGAGAAGTGTAGGGAGAGTTAGTATGCCAATTTTTTTTCGTATGCTTCAAAATATGAGCAAAAATAAAATACCAAGACCTTTGCAAGTCCATTACAAATTATTATTGTTATGTATCCCTAATCAATCAAAGTCGCAGATTTTTATAAAAGAAAGCACAATTTATCATAGAGCAGAATTTAAAAAAAGGATTTATTTATAGTTTACTAAGAAAATTCACGTACAGAAGGTGTTTTTTCGAGCCCAAGTTTAAAGCCAGTATTCTCAAATAGCCATAAGGCTCGGAAAAAATATAATTTGAGCAAATTCAATAACAATAAAACAGGATTTCATCCTAAAAATAAATAATATTTTGACCGAAACCCAGCTAAGTTTGATCAGAAGGCGTTTCCGATATACCAATTAGATAATCTTATGAATGGGATTAAAACATGTTAATTTTTTTTTTTTATGTGTACTTAAATTTTTAAATTTTTAATTCAGTTGTGTTCCTGTGAAATAAATTTGTATATTTTTTTTTGAAAAACCTTTAAAAGTTTAAGAGCTTCACATAGTCATATTAAAATCCTAAGCTAATTTTTGGGGGCTGCTAAATCGACGATGTGACTAAGGCTGACAAATCTTCATACAGATTCTCTTATTAGTTTGCTTTGACCAACAATCATCAATGTTAGGTTTTTTCAGCTTTGCTCGCATCCTTTTAACCACATATCGCAGCTGCAACGTGAATATACAGATCTCACCAAAATTACCGAAACACATTCGCACAGTAAAGTGATATATTTTTTCTATTCCATTTTTTTTTTATTATTTTCAAAAACATGTTAATATTTGGAATGCAAGGAACAAAAACATTTACTTAAGCATATATTTTATTTTTAACGTCTATTTCACTTTTCATTTCGAATTCTATAGCGTATTAATTTTTATCATTTCGCAATCTTTTATTTCGCGAACAAAATAATAGGTTCAATTTGGGATCTTTTCAAACCGCTTTCCAAATTTATTTAATTTAAATTTAAATACGTGTCTCTGCATTTGATCTTACCCCTAAAAAGTCTTAGTCGAAAAAGCTTTTCAAATTTATCAAAAAAGTTGCATATTTTCAGGGAAAATAACAAAGCACAATAAATACACGTGTGGCTCGCACGAACTTACCTGTGCAAATTAGAATTATAAAAAGAGGCTGGGTGCGACCATTGAGTATTTATACATAAATACTCAATGGTGCGACCCACACTGATAACTTCCCATTTGTGGTCTTGAAAACTTTATATTTAGTTTTTTTTCAAATAACCAAATTTTCAGCGAAACAAACTTTAGCTGTAAAATTCAAACAAACATTATTTTAAGATTGAAAAGCATTTTAATTATTTAAAGAGATTTGAAATTGAGATTGTTGATGTTGATCGTGAGCAACACAAAATTTTGTTAGATGTCACTTAGTTTAACCAAAATTATCTCTTAGCACACTATGATTCAACTAGAACTTTCTTCGTTTTTTTCGTTTCGCGAACAATTTCAGAAATGTCGCTTAGTATACATTCTTACGGGTAGGTATCGATGTACAAAACAACATACTTTAGCAGGCACTATCGGTGTTCATTCCCAAGAAATTCGACTTGAAATACAATTTTAACAAGTTTTCACCTGAATTTTTAATAGTTTTTTTATTTAGGTAAAAAAAAAACTATTAATTCAATATTTGTCAACACTTTACCAATTGTACAAAATTATACTATGTATAAAATAAACTAAATAAGAAGTCAATATCACTACTAGTTCCCAGAAATTTGAGTCGATAAACAATTTTTACCAATTTTCAATAGAATTTTATATATATATTTTATATTTTTTTTTTGTAAAAAAACTGTAAACTGATTTTTTTTGAAATTTTCACCAGATGTCAAACACATTATTTTTCGTAAAATAAAATTATTTTGAGTTTCGAATTGTTTTCCGTTCTTAGAATATCTGGGTTATGAAATTTTTTTTTTCAGTTTTTTCTATTTAAAAAAGTAACGGTATGTTCATTTTTTTTCCAAATTCATACCAAATCTGTATGACCTTTATAATGAGTACATTAAATTTTATTTGAAATCAATAGCATTATTTTTTCGTAAGATATTTAAAACTAACCAAAATTTTAATAAACGCCCTTTCAGACTCTTTCGTTATTTTCTATTAAACAAAATTTATTTGAAGTCGATATCTTTACTCGTTCTTGAGATATCGACGACGAAAAATGGTACCAGAACGTATAGACGTACGAACGTACGTACACACACACACACACATCTCTCTAAAAATGATTGATATAGCCTTTAGGGACCTTGAAACGTCGAGAAATGTCAAAAATTCAAATTTCACAAATCGGACCGATTACAATAACGCCCTATGGGAAGTTAAAAATATTCCATGAATGTTATTAGAAAAATCTATTCCCCTTTAGTAGTTAGAGCTAAAAACAGAATCCCACGTGATTTCTTAAGCAAATGTGAATTTGTGCAAGAAAAATAAAAATATAAATCGTTGAAGAGGTTTTAAAATAAATTCTTTTGTATACAATTTTTAAAACATTCTTAAGACTGAATTTAAGTACGCCCAATTTAAACTTGTGCAAGTAAAATTAAATTAAAAAAAAAATAATTGAACAAAGTTTTTGAGATATTGAATTTTCAAACATACAAATTTTATTTTTTTTAATTCTTAAATTAAAAAAAAAAAATTTTTAAAGTTTTAATATGCATTGATTTAAATTTGTTGAAGCTTTTGCACAATGCACTCAAATTTCAAACCCATTATTAGAAAATCGAAAAAAAAAAGTTATATGGTAGGTAGAGTCTGTTATGTCTTAATTTCAATTTTTTTTGTAATTTTATTATAATTTATTAATTTTTTTTAAAATTTTATTTTAATTTATTAATTTTATATTTTCTTCTAAATCGCAAGAACTAAGCAAAAAAAAACACAAAATTTATCGAAATTCTTAGTGTTTTTTTCGAGGAAAAATAAGATTTTCGAAAACCTTTTTTCAATTTTTGTGTGGTGGGTGCCGTTATTTTAAAATAAAATACACTGTTTGCATAAATCTCGTAAATAGTAAAAAATATGTTAATTGTCAAGTTTCAAACATGCAGGTGGCTTTAAATATTGAGTTAAGAAAAAAAAAATGTATATGTTACCCGGTCTATGAAAAGGTGGCTTATGACGCAAAAACAAAATTTCGATAAATCAGTTGTTAAAGATAAACAATGCAAAGGTTTCAACAAGGATGGCGACGAAGAAAACTATACTTAATACTCGTATGTATTGCTAAATAAATATTTTTTGTGCAAAATAGGTTTTTTTTTTGGTAAAATCATTTTTGTAGCGTTCAGTCCTTTTTTTTTTCATTTTCAATTCCATGTTTTGTCTTGGTTCTGGATTTTGAATAACATTCTGTTTTTCTTTTATTTGTGCTCTTCTTTCTCTACATTTTTAGTACACTTCTAAGCAAGTAAGAACTTTCTGGTTTTCACCATGTGAAAGAGCGTCTCAAAAACTATCCTAACCTAAAAAAAGTGAAAAATACGCATATATTTTTTTCTTAAATTTGCAATTCTTTTTCATTAATGGAAAATTTGAATACACAATATTATTTAAACTTTTTAGGAGTTTGACCATGAAAAATTGATCCAAAATTGAGAAAATTAACAGCAAAAAAGTGGTTTTCGGTTTATTTTTTTTATTTTATTTTTTATTCAATAATTCTTACAGGATGAGTTGTTTTTAATTCTGTGCAACAATTCTTGAAAAAAAAAAAAAAATTTAATTTGGTAAAAAAAATTTCATTGCAGGTACCTTTGTTTTCACTCTTCAAAAAAGAAAAAAAGTATCGGGGCATAATTAAAAATACTGGGCCTTACCAACCATCAAAATAAGAGACGACTTTAATATTTGAGCGAAATGAAGCATTATTTAATGGACTCTATATAACTGACCATATATGCTGCATTTTATTTTTTAGGTTCCGCACAATAAATGGTTCATAATTTAGTTTTCACATAAATATTAAATTCATAACATGTATGGCTAACTTTATAGAGCTCTTTAAATAATGGTCCATTTCGCTCAAATATTAAAGTCGTCTCTTAATTTGATTGTTGATACGGCCCACTCCCCACTGTCTATAAAATTGCGGGACAACTTTTTTCGTCTTTCTAAATCTCAAGTTGGGTATTTTTTTTATTGTTGCATAACTTGCCATATATGTATGTATGTATATAATACCAATGCAAGCCAAGCAAAAATGAATTTTAAGCTTCTGAATATTCTATCAACTTCCATTTTCACTTGCGACTAATAGGTACTATAAGGCAAGTTATGCTTTCGTAAAAAAAATGAACTCGAGAGTTTGATCAAATACGATGATAAAGAGCACAAAAAAGTGGCTCTCGCACTTTAAGACAAACTTACGTAGTTTCTATGATATGAGGCATTGCGAGCAGAAGTGGCGTAACCCTCATTTGTTTCAATTTTGAGTTTCTAATCCACAATGGTCAAAAATAAATTTTCTTCCAACGCACGCAGAAGTGACATAACTTATAATTGCTCATAAATCAATATAAAAATGCTAAAACATTGTTTTTTGCACGGAACTTTTCCTAGAGCAAAAATGGTGTTACCCACTTATGCCAATTTCTACGCTAGTACAATTTGAAATGAGTAGATTTCAAACACATTTCCGTCAATCATAGTATGCTATGCAAAACATCATTGTCAATGTTGTGTGGTCTTTGCTTCTTGTGTGGTGTTAGCAATCGCATTTACACCCGCCATAAGTCGTAGAGAAAATTTTTATGCCCTGACCTTAACATATGTATCTAAAATGTTCAATTTGTATAAGAATTCTCACACCAGTCCTGTTTCAGAGTACATATTCTGGCAGACTTTGATTCGTGATTTTAACCTTTAACTGATCACGAGAAGCCTCATATAGAAATAAAACATGAACTTCATCTTAGAAAAGCGGATTCGGCTAGAAATGGCATGAGAGATGACGCAACACGAGCAAAGGCATCTGACATTTCGGTGATTGCATTTGATCTTATGAAGACCTTGTCCACTCGAGGCATTTCAACGGGTGTGTGCTATTACAAGAGGCAACTTTGGACATACTGTCCATGACTTGGTAAGAAGCAAAGCTTACATGTATATTCTTGAGTTACTTAATTTTATCCCACCGAATTACCACGACTTTTATAAAAATTGAAAACTGTTTCTATGGACAGAGACGTTGGGCTGGTTGAGTACTTAGATGACGAAGAAGAATGAAAGTACCTATCATAGTTCATAGTAGTGTAAACTTAAGCTTAACTTTCTAACTATTTTGTAGTTAAAAGCGATAATAATTTTTTTTTTTTTCATAACCTGTTTTTCAAATTATTGGTGTAACCAACCTTCTTTTTTAAATTTATTTTAGTATCCAAGAAACAGTAGTGGTGTAACCCACATGAAATCCAGTAATTAATAATTTAAAGAGAAGATTAAGGTCTTAAATATAAGATATCAAACTAGTTATGGTATACCTGAAGTTTATTAACTATTACTTTAAATAGGAATCTAATAACAAACATTTATTTTTCGTTAACTTTTTAAACCGTGATTTTCTCAATAAGTGAATATTGGGGTTATGCCGCTTCTGCTCTCACTGCCTCATATGTTCTCCTTAGTCCGCGTAGGTAAGTAAATAGAAATGGGGACCACTTACATAATACATTCAAGTCTTGATGCCAAATTAGGGCTGAGGTGTGCCATTTTGATACCATAACTTGTGTAAGCCTGTAGATGGATTGAAAGTCTGTCTGTTCGACTACAGCCTAAACGGTTCGGCCGATTTTCTTTAAACTTGATAGATATCCTTTTGTAATTGCCCCCTACCACAATTTATATTTTATAGGCCAAAATTAACGGTACTTGTCATACGATTTTTTTTAAATTTTATAAACTTTTTTCTTTCTCAAAAATTCATTTAGTGAAGCCAGGTAATGGTTGAAAAAAATTCCGAAAAAGGGTTATCAATAGGGCCCCAGTTTGAAAAATTTTTTTTTGTCTTTGATTTTCTCAAAAAGGGTCATTTTTTATTCTAAAGCCACCAACAAGTTTGAATACGAGTATTATCGTGTATTAAAATTTTTCAAAAGAATTTTTTTGAATTTAAAAAAAATGTTCACAATTTTTTTTTTTTCGAAAACCCGATGCTCTATTTTTTTAAACTTGACAATTAAAATGAAAATCGTATTTTTTTCGAAAACGGCTCCTATAATTCTGATAAATTTTATTCCTTCTACGATCTAAAATTCAATTAAATTATTTTAACTGTACCTACCGTAGAACAATTTTTCCGAATTTTTCACCAATGGCATAACGGATTTTAATGAAATTTTTAATATAGAAGTTTCTAAGAAATTTGAAAAACAATATACATATGTATTTCGAAACATAGAAAAAAATATTTTTTAAATTTTTGAGAAAAAATATATGTATTTATGTATTTTTTTTGGAAATTCTATATCTCAAAAACAAGTCAATATTTTTTGAAATGTTTATTCGTTCGATAATAAAAACTTAAAGTTGGCGTGCCAAAATGTTTTTTTTAAGAATGTTTTTTAAATTTAGTATAATAGCTTATTTTTTTAAAAAACCGCAACAACGACTCATAATTTTTGTTCTTGCATAAATTCATATTTGCTTAAGAAATCACATGGCATTCCACTACTAAAAGAGTTAAACAAATTAATCTAATGCTTAAAAATAATTTTCTCTAATCGCATTAATTTCTAAAATTCACAGTCTTTTACCTAAGAGCAGGTTAGTGCGACCCAGTCGTGCATTTTGTTTTATTTAGATGCGAAGTACATTTCATTATTCTATTTCTAAACAATAAGACATAGTTTCCAAGTACAAAATTTTTCAATAAACCAGTATAAAATATTTTTTATCAGTTTTTTCTTCAAATATTATTATTCATTGAAAAGACTCGATTTAAAAATAAAATAACTATATTATTAGCTAAA
Organism: Philhelius festivus; assembly: GCA_963931855.1. Lineage (NCBI taxonomy): Eukaryota > Metazoa > Arthropoda > Insecta > Diptera > Syrphidae > Philhelius > Philhelius festivus. The sequence continues at coordinate 59,757,494 of OZ007557.1, forward strand.
AATATACTTTCAGATGTATGCATTTTTTTAGAAAATAGCCCTTCCGACTTAAACGAAGGAAATCGACACACATTTGTATCTTGCGGGAAAATTCACTGTCAAAATAAATTTGGACAACTTGGGATGCAGGTTTTATCTTTAGCCCTATTAACCGGATCTACAATATTAAAGTCTTTAGGCTAAGGAAAAACAGTAGAGCGCATTTCCAATGTTTCAAAGTGAATTGAAGAGGTAATACGCCTGACACAATAGTTGGAAAAACTCTGCCTTTAACCTTTCATCAAAGGATGAGATAAACTGTGCTAGATTTCTTTATTCGATGTCACCACCCACGTACCCAAAAATCTTAATACTCAAGTTTGATTTTTGGTCTTGGCCTACAAGTTCAAGCAATTTAATATAAAAAAAAATTCTGTCTCAATAAGCAAACACCAGCTCCTTTCTCGCTCTTGAACACAATTCATTCAAGAGTGAAAAATTTCGAAGCTAATAGATTTGATCAGTTAGGGAAGGAAATTTAGTGATTTTTTTTTTAATTTGAAACCTGTTGACTCAATGATTTGGTAAATAAAATTGGATTTTCATTAAATCAAGTTTCAAATTTAAACTTAATAATTTACTATGCATATAGTACTCGTAATTCTAAAACAACTGGTAAAGTTTGCAATGAAATTTCGAACGTTATAAATTCAGTTCGGTGCAAAGTATTCTATCTATTACAATTCACTCTTTCATGTTGACTAACATACTTTCAGTGACGTAATGACCAAACTAAACTGGAAGCCAGTCACCCTTGCTTCTAAAATCAACTGCGTTTCACAATTAATTTGAGTAAGTCGTCACTTCATTATTATTGTTTATCTCATTGCCTTGAAAAGCCACCACCCTAAATGATGATAAGAGAGAAAGAAAAAGTAGGAAGCCCAATGTGACCTTAAGGCTAATTGACTTGGTCACGATACATATTACATTTTTTCAACCAAAAACAAACACAGTCCTAAGAACTATTTAATTTACTTATTTCTGCTGCCATGAACTATTAACGTTTTATATACAATTTGCGTGTAATTTATATAAAATATTCAACACGAATCCTTCTGGCCGGCCATCAGGAGAGGTCTCAATACAACAATACTCGTACACACTTTCTTTGGCTTAATTTATCATTTTCTCATCGATACGTCATCATTAATTCAAATGTCATCCATTGGATATCGACAGGCTTTAAATCATTAGCAACAGCACCGCATGATAGACAAGAAGATACTACAAGGGCTGCAGGGAAGGACAAATTGATTACGTGAAGGCTGATTAAATATCTGCCAAAAACTTGTCACCAAATTGTGTATTTTGTTTTTTTACTTTTCATTCACTCCTTGTTTTGGCACACCAAGCTCAAGTGGCTGAGATATTGATGTGACATGAAAGGCTGAAAGGCAGAAGCAGACACCCAATCGTCCGTCAGGTCGTCTCTCATCATCATCGATCAATCTTTTTGAGTTTTTTTTTTCTTTTTCAAGGGAAAGAATGAAGAAGAACAAAAACAAAAACGGGACGGGACGGGGCAACAACTCCTTAAAGACTTGGATAGAATAAAAGCACTGTTAACAGATTTTCGTAAATCTATTCTATTCTTATCCTCGGCAGAGTATACCCCGGCCTTCCTCCAAGGCCTTCCAAAACTAATGATGCGGACTATACTTGCTTCAATCATGGTCTCGGTGTCCTTCTTGGAGCTCTAGACTGGAACACATTCCCCAAGTTCATATCCCCATATTACTTGTTTACCGTCACATTATCCACACAATTTGATAATCCACACACAATAAATCATTCCACAGTGGGTGACCCCAGCATCCTTCAGGATATAGAAAAAGAAACAAAAAACAGCATGCAGTGCACAAAAAAGCCTTCCACACAGTCTGGGGTCCCTCAACCCCGAACTAAAAGCTCCTTGCTTGCCTCTAGCAAACATCAATCCATTCGTCAAAAATACTATATAAAGAAAAAAGATTGAGTGTGTTTTTATTAATATTCTTTTGAGGATTTATGCTACACAACCACAAATAGCTAAAAGTTAAGACTCCAGCAGTTATTTGTGTGTGAATTCCGTTAACATCATACATCATTGTTATGAGAGATCAACAAAAAAAGGACACCAAACATTTAATAATACCCCATCTATATCTCCACTCACAACCGGGAGACTTCATAATAATCTCTAAGAATATGATGATGTTTGGTCAAAAAATTTGACAGGACAAATAGTGGATACCATCTCGAAATTGGACACAATAGTATTGTTCGGGGGGTATTGGTCTCTTTTGTAAGAGAAAAAAATAACAACAAGAACTAGATTATACAGTTTAGAAAATTGTGACGTAATACTTATTTGTGGAGCATGAAAATACGGTGTATCTTTGTATCGAGTTGCCTTTCACGATAGGAATAGTGGTTGGAGATTGGTCATTTGGTTATTATGTTTAAATAAAATTTTGACAGCAGATTTTGCCTTTGAAATGTTTTTCTTTAGAAAAGATACTTTTTCTTAAAGATTTTAATGTCCTGAATACGAAAAAGTAAACGGAAGAAAAAATTTATTTGTATGCGCAAAAATATCAGAGGAGTCAAAATTTTACTAGGTTTCTCTATTCAAAATCAGAACAAACGTTTGCGAAAACTTTTGTTGTCCTTAATTTGAATTCAACTTCAGATTTTCTCCATTAGTTCAGGAGTTCTCAATATTTTTACCTTAAAAGAAGAAAATTAACATTTTGTTCCATACATATGTATGTGTATTTAAGGGTACGAGTATGTTTGTTTGATAAATACAAAACAAATATATTTTCTATTAAAAATCAATTTTTGGAATTTTTACCAATATTTTTACTCTTTTTTAACTATTAGAGAAATCCTTAGATTTAATCCATCCAAGAACGCAGTTGTAAAGCCATATCACACTAGTCCAACGAGGACGAATCCATGAACTCAATTCAATTTAATTTTTATTTAGTTTCATTGTACAAAAAAGACAGTTTATGAACTAAGTACTGAACTTAATGTCATGAGATCGATAAGAAATAAAATGCACGACTGGGTCACACGAACTTGCTCCTATGTTATAGACTAGGAATTTCAAAAATGAATGTTATTAGAGAAAAACTGTTCATAAGCATAAAATTCATTTTTTTAATAGACTAAAGCAACTCCTTTGGTAGTTGGAGCTAAAACCACGATGCCATGTGATTCAAGCAAATATTAGCTTATGCAAGAACAAAAATTATAAGTCTACTGGTTTCTTAAAAAAAATAAGCTTTTATATACAAAATTTTTAAAGAAAAAATTTTGCTACGTCAATTTAAAGTTTTGATTTTTTTTTTCAAATAAAAATTAAATTTACAAACAAAAATATTGAGCCGTTTCTGAGATATCGAATTTTCCAAAAAAAATAGATTTTTTTTTTTAAACTCAAAAATTATTTTGTTTAAAGTTTTGAAATGCAATTTTTTTAATTTTTTTAGAAGCTTCTCTATAAAAAATTTCATTCAAATCCGTATTGTCGATAATGAGAAATTCTAAATTTGAAAATATGGTTCTATGGTAGGTAGATATACTCAGTAATATCTTGATTTCAAATTGTTTTTATTTGATTATAGATCGAAAAAAATAATTGAAAGAAAAAAAATTCTCGGAACCGTTTTCGAGACAGATACGATTTTCGAGAACCATTTTTTAACATTTGTATGAAGGGTACCGTTATTTTTATGTAAAATAATTTTTTTTTACATCTTATAATTTATATCAAAAACTTTTATTTATCAAGTTTCAAAAAAATCGAGCATGGGGTTTTGGAACTATTGAGTTAAAAAAAAAAAAAAATTTGAAATTTTTTTTTTAAATCCAAACAAATTTTTTTTTGTAAAATTTGAATAAACAATAATATTAAAAATACGGTTGTACCGTTTTTGAGAAAATCAAAAACAACAAAAATGGTTCCAAGGGGGGTACCAAAAATAACAATTTTTCGTAAATTCTTTTTCGACCATTACCTATCTTTAACTAAATGAAATTTTTTGATTTTTTTTTTAGAAAAATCTGTGGGACAGTTTTCGAGAAAAAAAAATAGATATTTTTAAAATTTCGAAAAAAATTTGTGTGGCAGGTACCGTTATTTTTGGTTTAAAAAAAAGAAAAAAAAACGTGTAGGTGGAAAAAATCAAATCACATATCTACCAAGTTTGAAGAAAATCGGCCTAGCCGTTTAGGCTGTAGTCGAACCGACAGACAGACAGACAGAATTGCAAGACTCAATTTTTAAGTCTTCACAATCATCGTAATGGCAACTTTGATCAAAATCTTGGGTTCGATTTTTTTTCCGAATGCATAACTTGCATTATAGTACCTACATATAAATCGCAAGTAAAAAGTGTGTCCCGCAGCACCAACTGTTAAACTTAATAGATAGTGTTTCTTCAACATTTTTCATCTTGTTAAAAATAACGGTAAATGCTAGACATTTTTTTAATAAAGAACAAATATTTTCATTTTTAAACGACTCTTCCGAATTTCAGATATGACCTTTGTTATGTTCACCTTAAGAGCGTCGGTCGATTGTGGTTTATTCGCATAGACCAACGATTTCACGAATTCTTACCAGAACAAATCTAGCGGGATCAAGTCACATGACGTTGGAGACCAATTCACATTAATTCTGCGAGACATAACCTTACCCTCATAAGAATGTCAATCGGGCGTCCCCTGAATTGCACATAGCATCGTCCAGTTGGAACCACATGTCGCCTAGGCTCATATATAGTTCAATTTGGGCCATCAAAAATTGGTGATCATCGTTCTGTAAAGCTTGCCATGGACGGTGACCACCTCACCAACGTCGTTTTCGAAAAAGTATCTACGAGCGCGTCATTGGCGTCGTCAGCCCAAAATTCACACCAAACTTTTCAAGGATGCATTCTCACCTGGTGAACCTCGTGTGAGTTGATGTCCTATGAGGAAATACAGCGTACCTTAAGATTTTCGTTTAAAAAAAAAAATTCAAATCATTAGCACACCAAAACAGTTGATGTTTTTATAATCAAAGTAACGTCAGAAATGTAAATCAAGTCGCGTTACTAAAATTCATCAATGCATCAAAAATTAATTGATAAAAATAAGTCGAGTTTCTACACAGGTGCACAAAAAAATAAAAAAGGTAGTTAATTTCAAAAACTGAACCTACATATCCCAGTGACGTTTATTCGAAGGTACGCAGGTGTTCACCGCACACCCTACCAAAATCATCACTAAGTCACATTCCATATTTCATGTTCTCCATGTTCTCCTTATTCAATCGCACCACCGCAATTCATTTAAATGCAATGGATGAAGAATACATTTTCAAGCAAAATATCAAAAATAGTACTCTAGGGTGTTCTCCTCATTTAAACGCACCGACCGACCTCCGAAACCAAGGTAAAGCACATCACCATCCACACAAAAAAAATGCAAAGAAGAGACAAAATGTGTATATATAAATCCAAAATTCTATATTCCTTGGTGTTCACCTTCATCGAGCGCACCACGATCCTTCATCCGAATGAACAGAGAATTCATTCTCACGCTACAATGTTCTCTCCATGTCAACGCACCGACGAAAGGCAAGGGCAACGCGACGTAAAGCAAATCAACATACAGAAACAACTCAAACTACAGAAAAGAAGACAAATTGGTTTGGTGTATGGTGTTCAACTTCATTAAGCGTACCATCCTCAATTCGGCATCGAGAGAGACAGTGAACTCTGATATGATTCATTTTTATTATGGAGTGCGAATTCATTGTATACCAGTTGTTGTTGTACACAAGGTCACAAGGGTACAACACAACAACACACAACCAGGGTTCGGACTTCATAAATCGCAGATCGCAGTAAATTGGCAAAGAAATCGCAGTAAAACCAAAATTTTCACAGTAGAAATACATATATTTTTTTCATTAGGTAACAACAAATTATAAACAAAGGAACCAAAGTTAAATCACATTTAAATCATCGTTGATTGTTAAAACAACACAATTTATTGATGTTTTAATTTTTCACGGAAGAAAAAAAAAACATACTAAAAAATCCTTAAAAATATAAACACTCTAATAGGATTTTTGGTTTAAAAAAATGACAATGATTACAAGGCTAAAAATGTAGGATTTTTGTATCTCCTGAAAAAAAGTTAAAATTTCAGTTATGTTGTTTTAACAATCAGCGATTCATTTACATAATATTTGTGAACAAATATGTATACTCTTACTCGATAATGAAAATGTATAGTTTTAGCAAAAATATATGAAGCTAGGTAATCAAAATAAATTTACCATTTACAAATTTGTACTTTTTGAAGCAAGAACAAATTAAAGAATAGTAGAACTAAAAACGTATATAGCTGACAAGACCTGCACTAAAGAGACAAGAATCTTTTTCTTTTTGAATTTTGATATTTTGTTATGAGCACATTTATTTCTTTGATCAGTGCTGCTATTCAAACAAAATCTGAAGGATCGTTCTGGTCTTTCCGTAAAAAAATTTGCTCAAAATGAAAAAAATTTCCCAACTGATGGCTTCGAATGCCTTAAAAGTTCCTATGGTCCGTTTTTTGATTTTGTGAAGCTTGAGAATGAATTTACTGTGTTTTTTAAACTTACTCAGTCACAATTCAAAAATATTTCCATTAAGGACATTCCAAAAATGCTCGATAATAAGGAACTAAAAGACCTTTTTTCGGAAATTTTTAAACTAAGCTCACTAATCTTGACGATTCCAGTATCAAGTAGCTCTGTTGAGCGATCTTTTTCTGCCCTTAAGCGCATTAAATCATATGCCAGAAATAAAATGCTGGAGAACAGATTGTCAGAACTGGCAATTATTTTAATAGAAAAATCATTTCTTAAGGAAAGCGGTATTTTAGTCTATTCGGAGGAACTTGTTTTTTAATCAATAATCCCCGATGTACCTTACTTAAAATTGTTATTCAATTTATATACCGATTATATATTAAAGCAAAAATTATTTTTTATGATTATGTTCTACAAGTTTTTTTTGAAGAAATCCCTTCGAATCGACCTTTATATACAAGTAAATATCTGTTAGACTGTGTTAACTTTACTAATTACTAAACAACACAAAAAAAAAAACAAAAAAAAAATAAAAAAATTAAATATAAATATAGATATATAATATATATGTATATATATATAAAAAAAATAAAAACAAAAACAAAATAAAGAAAAGAAAAAAAAAATGAAATGGGATGGTTGTCGATTACGTCCTCGTCGTGATCCTGGATTAAAACTTAAAATAGATAAATGATTAGAAAAAAGAAAGTTATAGTGAACACCCTACTGAAACCACCACGGCACGTCACTGACATATCCTTATGTATTTTGACGCGCTGAATTTGAATTTCAAGCTAGAATTGGTCCATCAAACTCCAGTTTTTTTCAAATCGTAAAAAACTTACGATAACTTCATCGACCATTTTTTTTTTTTCCTCATGCATGTATGTCAGTGAGTAAAGTATCACTTACTTTTTGTTATATGCCCTTATTTCATAACTTATACATCAATTTAGTCTTTAAAATTATATTAAATAATAAAATAAAAGTCCGAGAAACGTACATGAAATAAGTTAAAAATTTTTCGTTTAAAATAAAAATTCATTTTAAATAATCTATTTAGTGGAATAAAAAATGATATTTATTACAGTTACTTTTTCAGCACTCACTCTCTGGATAACTTCAGGTTTCTAGGCATTTCTAAGCTTTTTTTGAGTGTGCTCATTAATTTTCTACATCTAAAATAAAAATTACGCTGTCGAAAATTTTTTTAATTCCTCGATAAGTTTGTAAATTTTTGAGGCACATTAACTTTTCTGGGCTGAATTTCTTCGTTTTTGCCTATAGAATATGCACAAAAAATTTTATTACGATATACATATAAATGCATCAAAAAGTTATGAAAAGAAAAGTGTAACGATCTAATTTTCAAAAAGAGCGAGAGACGTGTTTTTTTTAGTTCACCATTTCAATATTATTACTGGCACACCCAAATATCAACACAGATATATACTTAGTGAAGTAACTACAATAATTATTTCAATTTTCATGTGGATCAAACATTGCATCAAAAAGTTACAAAGTTTTGAAATAAAAAAATATTGAAAGGGACAAATAATTTATATTAAATTCCGTTGTTTTCACGTAATAAAATAGCTGTATTTGGTCTAAATGACCCAATTACCATGGCTTCAATTCATTACAATAAGTGTGCACACGTAATCGACTTTAATATAAGTAGAAATATTTGTAAGATAATGATTTTGAATTGCGTGTAATATATATTTTTTTTTTTTTTTATTTTTATTTTTATTATTCTTAAAAATTGTAAATTATTATTATTTATTTCTTGGTATTTTATTTAACTTATTTTTGTACTTTAAATGTGTAAATAACATATCTGTATATTACTTTTCAATTACATTTTACCACTATATATTTAATCTAAGAGAGTTAATGCACTTGATCAGTGGCGTAGATAGGGGGGGGATCAGGGGGATATATCCCCCCCCATTGGGATCGATAATTGTTCAACATAACTAGTTATGAACCAAATAAGTTAAAGAAACGCACTCTGAAATTTTTTTTTACGTCTCTCACCAATTGATAATAGGTAAACGTGCAAGAAAAAGCGCTTCCATCCAGCTATATGTATATTATTAAAGATATTAGCTAAACTGCCGGTTTCAACGTCATCTCCCGAAAGAACTTTCTCCAGTCAGTAAAGAGAATAAAAACAATACAAACAAGCATGACCAACGAAGTGAGATTATTAAAAATATGTCTATTTTAATAATAGTGTGATAAGCTTTGGATGTTTACTTATTTGCAGGATCGTTTGAATGGTTTGGCTGCTCTAGCTATTCATCGCGCAATACCTATACTAGCAGACGAGATTATAAGTGTTTTATCTAAAAAGAACAGAAAACTGGATTTTATTTTGTGATTTATTTTTTAAATTAATATTATTTTACTTACTACAGTGCCTTGCATAAGTAAAACCGCACCTGTAAAAATGCGTTTTGTAGAAAATTAAAATGGGAATGACACCCTACTATTTTTTATTGAATGGCATCACTAATTAAGTAAATTGAGAAGAAAAAAAAGTTCCGCTAGTTTCTCTTCTGGTGGTTAAAAATTAAAACAGATTTTTTTTGTATTGCAAAAGTATAACCGCTTTTTTATTTTTAACTGTTTTTTTTATTTTAAGTAAATTTTTTCGGCTAAATTAGTAAAGGACATTGCTGCCCCTATTTTCGACCAATCTAAAAATTGTTTTTGACATACTGTTGACAAGGTTATTTAATATGGAATCGTTTATACAGTTCCATTCTTCCACAATCGCCTCCCGCAGCTCAGCAACACTGTATAATTTCCTATTATGGGCATACATTTTGCGGGTCAAAATTCCCCAAAGATTTTCAATAGGGTTACAATCTGAAGAACGTGCCGGGAACACCATAAAATGTATGTTATTCGATTCGTACCATCCCAAACTTTGACGACTAACGTGAATTGGGACATTATCATGCTGGAAGACATGCCGAACTCGACGAAATCGTCTTAAGTAGGGTACCAAATTATCCTGAAGCACCTGGGTGCAAGCTGAACTGTTCATCTTTGCAGAGGTGAAGGCAAGTGCAACCTTACCACGGTCGCAGAAGGCCCCCCAAACCTTACAACTGCCACCGCCAAAGTTCCTCTTGAAAACAAACTTTTTTCCTTTCTCAGATCGTGCCAATATCCGTTAAAACCACCTGACCCATCAAGATTAAACTTTTTTTCGCCACTGAAAATAATCTAAAAAAACATTCATTGAATTATGCCATTTGGAATAACAAGAGTTAATTGTAAATTAATGGAATGTTACTTATGGTTTTCCAATTCCGTTTCATGTGTTGCTCGGAAAATTCTTACTTTTTTTTGTAGACTGTTGTCAAATTTGGAGCTGGCATCATTTTGCACCGAACAATCACTTTACTGCTTTTTAAGGCACGAAAAACCGTTGAAACCGAAATTCCTAAGCCCGAATTGGTCCCGAACGTGCGGCAAAGAATGCGCCGAATTGGATGCAGCATTTATTAAAAGCCTCTTGTCTCGACGTGTCAGCTTCTGCAGATGCCCGGGTCTTATTTTCGTCTCATAAGATTCTGGATCTTGTAAGAAATTTCGGACGACACGATCGGATCTCTAAATTTTCCTACCAATAGCCCTTAAGCTTAGGCCAGTTAACCGAAAAGCTTGAATTTTGAATTTTTCCGCATCACTTAAATGTTTACCACGCGGCATTGCTTCTTGTCATTTCGAAGCACATAACTGAATGAAGCTTCAAAGAAGTTTGCATTGTGCGGTTATACTTTTGCAATATATAAAAATCTGTTTTTAATTTTTAAACACCAGAAGAGAAAATAACGCAACTTTTTTTCTTCTCAATTTACTTGATTAGTGATGCCATTCAATAAAAAAATAGTTAAGTGTCATTCCCATTTTAATTTTCTACAAAACGCATTTTTACAGGTGCGGTTATACTTATGCAAGGCACTGTATATCAATATTTATTCTAGTTTATATTCAAATTAATGCGTATAATATATGTATTATCTTTAAAAAATATAATTTTTTTATGGCAAACATAATGAATTCAATGAAGTCTTGTTATTTGTTTTTTCTTTTAATTATTAAAACTTAAAAAAAAAATGAGCGAACTAGATCTATCCCCCCATAGCGAAAAGCTATCTACGCCACTGCACTTGATAGATAATAAATAAATAAATAAATAAATAAATTTAAAACATTTTGTGTTGAAATATACATATAGATCATCTTTCTATTTAAGTCCTATTTAAAAACTTACACCAATAACAACTATTTTAATGAACTATATTTTTATATTTTTATAAAATGTTGCCAATTTTAATATTTAACTATCGTGCAAATGAAAATTTAATGGAATAAAATATGTAGGTACACGTTTTTAAAATGTCGAATTTGAAAACAAAAAAATTGAATAGTTTTTAATAAATCTAAAAAAAATGTGTTAAGAGTTGATATGCAATATTTTTAAAAAAATGTTTGATAAATATTGAAAACCTTTTTTATGAGAAATTTCATTGAAATCCGCTACGCCGAGAATGAGAGAGTCAAACAATTAAAAAAGATCATATGCTAGGTATACTGTTTATAATGCCTTAATTCAAAATTTTCTTTTATTGAATGATGGATCAATAAAGTTCAGCCAAGCAGCAAATCACAGTGCCGTTTTCGAGAAAAACAAAATTTTCGGAAACCATTTGTTACCTTTTGTGTGGAGAGTACATTTATATTTGGATAAGAGAACAAAAACTTTAAGCTATCAAGTTTAAAAATAAAATGCACGACTGGGTCGCACGAACTTGCTCCTATGTAATAGACTAGGAATTTTAAAAACGAATGTTATGTTATTAGAGGATACAATTATTTTTTAAATTCTAAAAACAGAATGCTATGCAAATATGAATTTATGCAAGAATCAAAATTATAAGTCGTTGTAATGTTTTCTTTAAAAAAAAAGCTTTAATATACAAAATTTTTAAAATATTTTTAACAAAAAAGTTCAAACTCATCTTCAAAAAGTCAACTTTAAGTTGTTATTACTGTACGAACTATAATTAAATTTCCAAAAAAAGCATTGAACCGTTTTTGAGATATTGAGAAAAATACGATGTTTTGAAAACCATTTTTTAACGTATGTATGTCGGGTACCTTTATTTGTTAGTAAAATAAAATTTATTTCCTCACATCTTGAAGATTATATTGAAAAACTTTTATTAATAAAAAAAAAAAAACAAAAAATCTAGCATGGGGTTTTGGAAATATTGAGTTTTGAAAAGAAAATGTATACTTGTTTTAAAAATCCAAACATTTTTTTTTTGAAAATTTGAACACCTAATAATATTCCAATTTTTGTGGGAACTTTAGCATACAAAAAAATGATCAAAATCGGTGGTACTGTTTTTGGGAGAATCAAAAACATAAAAAATGGTTCCATGGGGGGTACCTTCAATAACCAATTTTCAGAAAGTTTTTTTCAACCATCACCTAGCTTTAACTAAATGAATTTTTTTTATATTTTTATTTTTTAATCTGTGGAACAGTTTTTGAGAAAAAAAATATTTATAAATTTTAGAAAAAAATCGTATGGCAGGTACCGTTATTTTTGATCTTAAAAAAAAAAAAAACGAAAAAAATGTGTGGTGGTAAAAAATAAAAATGATGTCTGCCAGAATTGCGAGACCCACTTTTTTAGTCTTCACTATCATCATAATGTCAACTTTGATCAAAATCTCGAGTTCGATTTTTTTGCCGAATGCATAATTTGCCTTGTAGTAGGCTATACGTCGCAAGTAAAAAAAACAACACTGAAGAAACATTGAGATTTGAAAAATATTTTTTTTTTTACTGCAAACATTTTTGCCAAATTTTACCAAACAATAATATTCCAACTTTTAAGGAGCTTTAGCATAAAAAAAGTTCATCAAAATCCACCTTTTGAGAAAAAAATATGGTTCTATGGAAAATACAATTTTTCGTAATTCTTTCAAGCGAAAGATAGCTTTTTTTAAATAACAGATTTTTTTAAATTTAGAAAAAAAATTGTACCGTTATTGTTCGGACTTACGAGTAGCTCAAGTGGCTGGTTTGCCTTCGGTGCATGGCAGAGGGATCCAATCTTCGATGACTCTGGCGCATAGATCAGGTTGAATTTGATCAAGGATGAGTTATGTTGCTGTCGAGGACTTCGGTCGATTTAATTTTTTTGGCATAGATAGTTTTTAATAATCAAATAATATTGGTGTACAAAATTTATATTTTAAAAAGGTTGAAGAAATTTTATATTTGTATATACCCAATTTTTAAGAAATATATTATTCTTAGAAGTTTTTCGATTAATCCACTCATAAATCAGGGCATCAAATAATATATGTTAGCAAATTTTAAAATTTTAAGCTTGTACAATTCCAAGGACTCAATCCTTGATTTTATTCTATTTTGCATTCATCTCTTTGTTGGCTTACTCAAAGTCTCATACGTTTCGTTCGATTATTTAGTATAGGAGTTTTTCTTTTTTATTTCAGAATAGAGCTCTGAACAGAGTCCGAGCTATCGATCATATTCTGATGAACATCCTCTGAAACAGAACCAGGAGTGTTTTTGAAACACACCTGAACACTGAACTGTCACCACTTTTTTTTTACTTTTCACCTGTCAAATGCCTGTTTTAAACATTTAACTCTGTCAGATTTTTTATTCTGAGCTCCTAGAGCACACTCAGGACATGCTCAGAACGAAAAAAAAAACATATATTCGAAGCTCAGAAGTTTTAAACTAAAAAATTAACACATTTATATTTTTGACAACTCAGGCTCCTTATGACATAACATCATGTCAATCTTAAAGAGTCTTAAAAGATGTGTAAATATTGATCCGCAACATTTATTTACCCTCACCAAGAAATCAGTTTCTGTACCCGGGTTTGTGACAGTGTTTATCTAAAAATTTAAGTTTCAATGCCCGCAGATATGATGTCAAGACAAAACTAAAATTGAATTTCAATAATATAATTTGAAAATACATAAATAATAATATTGACTTACCGGCTCGTGGGAAAAAATGGGAATGAAATGGTCAATTTCCATCCCTAACAACCCCTACCCATTGTGAAATTCTTTTCTTATAGTTGATTTTCCTGTCAAGGCATAGTTCTTGTGAAACAATTGCAATGCAGTAAAGTACCTAATGTAAATTCAATTATTTATTTAATCAATATTTCCATATTTATGTGACAATCAGCTTTGTAATTGCCTTATCTTAGAACAACGATCTTAATTTTGTTCAAAACACTCACCATTGCCATTACCATTCAAATCCATCACTTCTTATTCAGTTCATTTTAATACAAACAAAAATTAATCCTGCTGGTAGCTATTGATGTCACTCACCAGGGTCCATCAACTTTATGTTAATTTTAAGTGATCCAATCTTAATAAGATTGAGGAGGCACGCGGAATTTCTCATGCTGGTTTCTTACCATTTATTGCTCTTACATTTTTGACATATTTCAAGGAAATCTTAATCTTCATTTCGTATTTTCTTATATTGGTTTAGTTTTTTCCTTACTTCAAATTATAAGTTGGGGTCTCGTTACTTATAGAGTCTACAGAATTCTTTGACTTTGACTTTAACAAAATTGTCAAAAATTGTAGTTTTTCTTATAAAACGAGGTTTGAACAAATCATATTTCTAAATAGGCAAATTGTGAAAAGTTGGCTGGGTCATTGGGTCATAATTCTTCAAATGGGAATCATATGCGATCGATTTTTGTTTGCCAGCAATTAATGCTATGAGGGTGTCAGCGACGTTTTCTTTTAGTAGAAGAATGAGACATGCCAAAAATCTGGTGAAACAATTGCACTATTGCATGACAAATTTCTCGAAATGAAGAGGCTTCAATGGGCTCCTAGATCGTGAAAATTAATTCCATTAATTTTTTTCCAGGATTATGTCAAAGACAAAGTCTAAGCCAATGAGCTATCAAGAATTTTTAAATGATGTCGAATGAAACCTCTTGATATGAGATGACTAATAAAGTAATAACTTATCCATTTTTCACCAGTTTTCTGACCTAACTAGCCATAACAGAATTTACTCCGATCGAATTTAAAATCCGAAAATACTTTATATTAATTAATTTATAAAAAATGTAATGTTTCTCAAAAATTAAAAACAATTTTTTCATCGGAAATTGTATCAAAGATTAGCTGAACGTTTTATTATGTAAGAACTTGCTTTTAACTGCAAGAACTATTTAAACTGTTTTTTCTTGCATAGATTATTTATTTAATCACATGGAATAATTTTTACTTAAAGAAACAAAACACTCTTAAAAAATTTATTTTATCCTTCTGGCTGCCAGCATCGCAGCTGACACACTCAAACCAGAGTCTGTCCATTTTGATACTACACGAATCTGTAGATTTTCTCCTTACTCTTTGAACCATTTCGATCTCTTTATGAAGCAGGAGGCTGAAAATGTTTATTATACAAGATGGTGCAAAATTAATTACTCTATCGGAAGTTGTTATAATAATTTATACAAATGGCTTCGTACGTCAATCATATTTGACATTTTTGAACTAGACAGCTGCAGTACACAAACAGACAACCAATGGTGCTATACTCCGCAGGAACGTGGAATAATCGTGTCGATTTCTTTGACCAAAAATCAGGCCATGGTATTAGCGTAGCGTGAATTTCGACGTCGATTTCCTAATTGTGTCGCGTGAACATTCTGGTGCTTAGCTAGTCGACTCGAACAGACTGGAACCTGTCGCTGTCGAATTACTGTCAAGCCATCGTCAATCTCAACAACGAATAGGACGATTTTGTGTCAAAAATCATCATGAGAGATATGGGGCACCGAAAATCTGTGTATGATGTACAAAGAGGCATTACATCCACTCAAAGCCAGTGTGTGGCGCGGTGTTCACACAAGAGGAGTGAATGGGCCGAATTTTGTTGAGGACGCTATCGGCAAAACGATCACTGTTATCGGTGAACGCTACAGGCCCATGATAAAAGACTTCTTACCGCCGTAATTGGATCAGCGGGGTTTGGTGAACATGGTGGTTTCAACAAGGCTCTTTAAATTTCTCGTTAGGTCATGCACATAGAAGATGAGGAATTAATTCTGCATACATTTTCCTTGTTCATAAGGCTTTTGCAAAAATTATTTGAATAACTTCCAAGCTCCTAAGAGGCAAGAACGCCACATAAGACAGTGTCCTACGAGTATAATGAAAATCTACTTAAGGATATCAAATACCAAGAGCGCATATCAGATCAAGCATTGTCCAGATCTGTTTTGTGATCAGACAGGATGTTGTATTATGTAATCTAAGGTTGGGTCATCTGTATAGCATCTTGTTTCAGCATAAATTTACAAGGAGCGATGGGTAAACCTATATAAGCCTTATCATATAGTAAAAGTAATGTTCCAGTTTTATCAAGTTCGTCAGCCTTATAGTTTCCTGGAATGTCCCTATGCACTGGCACCCACTCAAGGTAAATATTGAACTGCTGCGCCACGTCCATAGGAGATGAACCGCAGTTGAGGACTCTTATAGAATCCAGAGATTTAATAGCTGCTTGACTATCCGAGAAGATGCGGATACCAGTAGTTGATAACAAGTTTTCTTTGAGCCAAGATAGGACTTTTTTAATAGCCATAAGTTCCGCGTGGAAGACGCTACAATTATTAGGAAAAAGAGACATAATTTTAAGCCATTGATGAAAGTGGATAGAATTATCTTCCAAGAAACTCATATCCTCCCAGAAAGATCTTGAAGTAACTATTTTGCCAATAGTGTGTGACTGTGTAATTAATGTGTCTTGGAATTGATCCGAAAGAGTTCTGAATGATGGAATGGTTATTGGTCCATTGGAAAGAAGCTTTTAGACATGTGGATGTGTTTGCTGAAAATATCGAGTGGTGGCAGATGAAATACAGTGTCTAGTGTGGCAGAGGGACATTTTTGACTAATAACATTAAAAATTTTCAATTCGAAGACTCTTAACATTAGAGCAGGCTTGTGTTACAAAACAGTGCATTATATTTTTCTTGTTTTGACCCAACCTATACGCTTGCCGTTTAACGCATCTTATGCAAAACAAATAACACAATTGACAATTATTCGTCAATTTCTGGCATATATTCAAAAGTTATTTTGCGCCAAAAACAAACAAGTGTCATGGTAGCTTTTGTACGTAAATATATAAGGAAGCAATGACAGCCATTTTTCGGAATGGGTTTCCCGCAATTTTTCATGACAATACTTCGGCATTTTCTGGTCTTCTTTCCTTACTTCATGAGTAATGAAACGTTAATTCCATATAACAAGTCAGGATCAGGAAGTGGATTTGAAAACCTTCTTCCGGGAAGAAACTTATGTTATCAAATAACCTTGTAATTTTTCATAGAAATCCAACTAGACCGAGAGCCCACAGCAATTTTTGGGTGTGATTGATAACAAAAAATAATTAGCATAATTAGATAGGCTTTTTATAGTTATTTATAAATGTGAACGTCTTGCATACTCTAGTGGGCGCAATAGTGCATTATAGTGCATCAAGTATGCAGTTCTTTCCAAAGTCTAAATAATTGGGATACAAAATTTGGCATAACTTCAAAATGAAGAGCTAAGTGCCCTGATTGCAAATATTGAGGTTCAAGACGTTTTGAAGGTGGTCATCTTAGTGCAAGAAGTAGCCTATTCTTATCGCGTCTGGCAGGCAGAAGGCTGTCTGTAATCAGTGGGCTTAACTCTACATTTTGACAAAGTTGTTATCACAATTATTTGGACTTGGAAAAATCTGCATACTTGATGCACTATTATGCACTATTGCTCCCACTAGAGTATGCAAGACGTTCACATTTATAAATAACTATAAAAGGCCTATCTAATTATGCTAATTATTTTTTGTTATCAATCACACTCAAAAATTGCTGTGGGCTCTTAGTCTAAACTAAATATATCTAATATTAAATCCATCATCCATACTATCACTTAACCTCAACCCTTAAGCAAATCGTGGTCAGGAAATTCTGTTACCAATATCAGATTTTTCACCAATTCAAACGAACCGAAACACGCAGGCAAAGCGTAACTCTATTCTCCTGTTTGTGTCTGTGATTGCGCTTTGTATGAAGATCTAAAGAAGACGTCAAACCCGAACATAATTTATGGCGCTCTTATAATAATCATGTTTCATTTATTGTTATAGCATCTCGGGTATGTCGTTGGTACTGGTATTAAAGGTATGGGTGTTTCTGCACTATACAACGAGTATTTGATGCTGAATATCATCAAATTGTGTATCCATCAGTTCCCCACTACTACATATTACACCCCCACCCATTACTTATTCGACACCAAAACCAAACATACACACACATTAACAAAACTTAAAGTTGCAAAATACAATATTTACTTAGGTACTTCGTTCCGTTTGGTTCCCGATTTCAAACAAAAAGAAAAAGTCCTGCATCCTGAATAACTGAATGTTGAATCGTCTTTCTCAATAGAAAGACTACAATGTGACTCCCTTAACCGTTCTTCTACCTGTCTCCATCCCCCCTACGTCATGGGTATTATTTGTGCTTCGTTTGGACAGAATAACGGGCTGAAAGCTGCTTGAAAGGGGGTGCGTTCTCAGATAGAGGATAATACTCCCGTTTGAATACTCTATTGTGCGTGCATCATCATACAAAAATTGAAGGTGGATACGCATTATTGTGAAAACATGTTGTCTTCCATGTTAGCAGTCACTATTCTATTTTTTACCCTCCGCGGTAAATATATATAGATATGTATATTTTTTTGTGTGCAAAAGGTGATGGAACAAGGGTGTGCTGAAGCTTTATGATTTAGGTAGAAGCTATTGACTTCTGGCATTTACCTACGTACATAATTCCTGTGGGGGAAAGGTCGATGGGGGCATGGCACTCTATATGAAACGATAAAGAGGATACTTTTTTTTTAAATATTTTTTTTTAAAGACGACTTTGTTCCTTTAAAACGAGTAAGGAACATTAATGGTTTTGACATCGATTCCAGCGGGGGAAACAACATTTAATGAAATTTCTGATGCAAAATCGAAACTAAGCTTAGCCATTTGCAGGTATTTGATGATCTTAGTTTGAGCTCAGAATTTCTAGGTTGGTATAGGTTTTCAAGATATACCAGTACGAAATTGCGGAAAAGAGTTTTTCATTTAATTAATTGATTTCAATTAAGTTTTTTTCGTAAAACTTGTATTGTGTTCGGTTGCACAGTCTTGTTGAAACCACCATGTTCACCAAGAAGAAGTCTTTTATCATGGCACTGCAGCGTTCACCAATAACATTGAGCGTTTTGCCGATAGCGTCCTCAAAAAAATACGGCCCAATCACTCCTCCCGCGTGAACACTGAACACCGCACTACACAGTGGCTTTGAGTGGATATAATTTATCTTCGTGCATCACACGCTCATGATGATTTTCGACACAAAATCATCCTCTTCGTTCACGCACGACGGACGGTCAGCATGCATTAACTAATGCACTGTTTGAATTTTTTACGGCGACATGTGTTGTGTATGTATACGTAGTTCACTAAAATTCGCTGTAGGTTCTGTCTAGTGATATCCAATTCCGTGGCCCGTCGTGTCGTCTGGTTGATGTTTCTTCGTTCTAAGCGACATTGGCAGCCAACAGTGGCGATTCCTGATCTTTAGTATTAGGTTAGCGCCATGGTGTGAGGAAAAAATTGTAGTTTTTAATTTAATTTTTTTTTTAAATTTTATTAATAAGGAAAACAAAACACAAGCAATACTTTATAAATTAATAACATAAGATAAAATGTTTAAAAATATATCGATGCATTAATTCGGTTCGTCGTTCAACGGTAGCAAAACTTTCGATGACTTGATTATAAATTTCGTCACTTGCTTTTAATTCTTTTAAAAGAACCTTTTCTTTAGACATAAGAGCCGAATAGCTCAATTTCTTGTGATCATGAGTACTTCGAAAGTACGTTTTTATCCTCTTTAATGCATAAAAGAAGCACTCCTTACCCGCCGTTCAAGCTGGAGTTTTATAAGCTTGTACACCTGCTAAAAACTGTCGGCGACGTTTACCTCCACCCAGAGTAAGATATTAAATGGAGTTATCGCTTTTAAAGTCTCAGCTGATGTCGTACCTTTTGGCTATATAGCATCTGCGTTTTCATGAAAAAACATTCAAACCATTCTTTAATTGAGTAAATTCAAATATGTTTGGTCAGTTCGTAATTAGATTTTTATTTACTTCTTCAGGAAAATTTGTTTTTTTGGCGCTATTAAATAAATTTGTTCCCGTTCAGTTAATCGAAATATTTCAGTTATTCGATTGATGCCAACCTTTTTAATATCTTCATGCTTAATTTGTTTCATTTATATCAAATTGATCATTTTGAAGTTTTCGTTTTTTAGAATGTGTTAAAGCATCACAAAATCACGTTTTAATTAATATCTCAGCCCGACATAAAACAATTTATTGCTTTTATAACAATATTTTCTATCCACTTGCGTAAAATGCAATTTGTTTAAATTGTAGGAAATCACGAGGACTTAAAAAAAAAAAAAAATAAAAAGTGTATCGTTAAATGAGTTTTTTTCTTAATAATAATGAAAAAATTATTTTCACACAACAGCAAAATTATTTTAACTTACTATAACTTCTTTTTTCTTTGTTTAAACAATTTTTGTGTTCTATATAATATAATAGTTAATGTTATTATGAATAAATATATGTTTTATTTTTTTCTGTAATGGGTGCCGAGATATTCGCGAAAGATAAAAAAATTACACATAACACATTTTACCAATAACTTTTGTAAAAAAAAGTTGTCAGGTAGTGCAAATTTGGTTTCAAGCCTTTCTCATAATGTCCCTATCGATCCATTAAAAAAAAATAGACCATGCGCCCAAGGTCAGGCCCTTTTTCATGACGCTTTGACTTGACTTATACATTCTCAACTTTTATCTGAATTCCATTCAAATGACCACTCATAAAGGAAGCCTCATCGTTGGCCTGGGCCATAACTTTATATTTTATGTTATATTTTTCCAATTGACCTGTAACTTATTGAAGTGAATCTTCTGCTGTTCGCCCAGAACTTACATCATGGATTTTCTAATTAAAGTAATACCGAAACACAACGAACAATTGGGATTTCATTTGAATGTCAGAAGATTCATCAAGAATAATAGCAACAAAATAAAGCTATTTAAGTTTTGCAGAGGTATGACGTGTTTAAAAGCACAGACACTGCTTTGATGAAATCATTTTGCCATTGAGGTACGGAGGTACCTTTAAAACCCCTTGCCGTTTGGTATTGTTTAAATACATTTAAAAACTTAATAGTTTTCTCGGTTTAGAAACGAAAGGGGCGACTTTCCAAAACGACAGCAGGAGTTGAGTTTTGATTTTTTTTTTTACAGTTAGGTATGGGTCTCAATAGAACAGGGTTAAAATATTAGAGTGAGGAAACCCCCCTAAATCCTAAAAAAAAAATATTTTCTTTTTCGGTTTTAACCTCACTTTTTGTTTGACTCAATTTTTTTGGCGAAATTGTAAATTAAAGTGCTTAATTGGTTTATGTATTCAATGTTACTATTTATTCTGAATCGAACACAAAAAACCGAATGATTTTATGTCTTTTAGTTCTTGAGAAAATTGAAAATTACTAAGACTACTTTTTTGTTTTTTGCTTACATACTCACATAAATGCATCAGTGCTAGCATCCAGCATTATGGCGCATAAACAGTGAGATATGTATGGGGGGGCATGCTGCCCCCCTGCAACCCCCCTGCTTGGGCTCACTATAGGATTTGGGGTAGGTGCGAGGTTGAGTGCCCGCAAAGTTTCTTTTGTACTTCCAAAATAAACTATAAATTTCAAGAATATCCCAAAAAAAACAGCGCGTATAAAATCACTGAACCAAAGAAAGAGAGGAGAAACGTCAAAATAAAGCAAACAAAAAATTTTCATGTGGATCACAGCCATTATTGTGTACAATTTGTATGAAAAAGTGAAACTTTAAAAATTAATTAAAAATAGAAATAATTTTTTCCTCACTCTAAGATTGCGATAAATAGTGTTTTTTAGTGATTATCTATCGAATAAAAAAAACCGCATGTGAAAATTCCTGCTGTCGTTTTGGAAAGTTGAGCCAAACGAAACAGATTAATTTTGGCCTCTAAAAATCAAAAAATTAAAGTTTTAAAAAATCAATATAAGGACCACCCTAAGATACCTTGATACAAAAAAAATTAAAAAAACAAAAACCAGATCACACCATCGTCCTTCAGAGTATCAAAAATATCTATATTTATTCATATTAAAAATCCAGTCAAATACAAAATATATGTATATACTTAATTAATTTCACACTGATCTTAGATCTTAGGATTTATGTTTACTTCGTACTAAACTTTTGAGATTTAGTATCTAACTTAATGTCGCCAGATATTAAAGGCCAATCAAATAACAACACAAATAATCAGACCCTTTCCTTCCTTGTTTTTTCTACTGCATACAAGCAAGAGAACGCACACAAAATTTACCTGCTACGCTACTGCTACTATACGATTATGCCTACTCGGCTACTCCTCTTTCATTCAACCTGATGTCTCTCTTGTTTGATCGCAATTTTTTGCGCTAACGCTTTCATATTATTTAGCTGGGCTTTGCTTAGGAAATGTTGTAGCCAAACGATGTTGTATTGTGTAAATTGTATTGAATTTGTTAGCGCAAATTTTCGCGCTATAAATGCTTCAAGGGATATATTATTGCATGAGAGTTTTGTGTTGCGTTTGTGTTAGTAAATATGATTTTAGAATAGGAATGTGGGTAGGTTAAGTAGTTTTGTGTATTTATGTCAATGGTGTTATATTGTAGGAAATTTGGTATCGCAAATTTTAACGCTAAGGTATCCCAGTGGCAAATTTTCAATTTTTCAGCAAGGAATCACCACGAGATTCACCAAGGAACAGAGCCTTCACCCATGAATTTTTTGGTGAATCATTTGGTGAAATTAACATTGGGATGTCATTGGAGTTCACCAGTGAATTTCTTGGTGAATATTCATAGGTGAAATCATTGAATATAAGTATGCTGCGTTTTCATTTGTTCTGTTACTCAGGTGAAACATAAAGTGTAAGGTTATTGATGAATTCATCTCTTTTTTGGAAGTTGAATTTTCATCAACATTTATTCATGAATGAAATATGACATGAAAACGCAGCTATGAAATCATTGATTAACAGTATTTGCCTCTTTCAACCATGAACGTCAACGTGTTGTACTCTTGAATATTTTCGGAAATCTGATTATTTATTTGGCAAACGTTGATGAATACTACTTGAACACGGGTCAACTACTCGTATATCATTAACTATTTCGATCACAGGCACATGTACTATATCGCTAACTATCGCTTTTTCACGTATTTCCCTCATTCTAGCAGTAGGTATGTTTTAACAATTTCACTCACCAATTATATTTAAAAAATAGTAATTTTATTTTCTTCGCTTTGTTCACTTATCAACTTGCACTTTCATCCGTCTTCGACAAAGATCTCGTTGGCACTGATTAAAGTAAAGAACAAAACATTTCTTAACGATCGCAGAAGAAAGGACATAGACAATAAAAAACCTAAACCGTTATAAAGTAGTAAAAACATTTTTTTACGATACTGGAAAAAACACAAACCGTTCGCGTCGCATCGTCCGCGATCAGCAAAAGTGCATAATGTTTATATCCATTGATACTTTCAGGTCATTTTCAATTCTTTTTCCAACCAAGGGATAATTATCCCAATCCATTAACGAAAACAAAATAGTACTTGCTGTTGCTGCGCTAATAGAGAATTTGTTTGTTTGTTTCTTTTGTTCGTTTTGTTCTTCATCTAATGAAAGCAACACACAGTGCTCAATGCTATTTGCGGGCTCGTGAAGCTGTGCAGGACTTTTCCTCACTGAAATCACAATTTATTTGCATGCGAAAATGTACCGAGGAAAAAGGGCATTACTTTGCCCATAGGAAATCATTGCTTTATTTTCCCCTATAAAAGTAAGGAATTAATTCATTGCTGCTTTCACCAAAATTTTTCATCGAGGATGAAATTTGCCACTGGGATACTTTTAGTATGGTAGTTTTGTGTTGTGTTTAGGAAAATATGATTTTAAAGTTACGTTTTCAATATAAAATGTACATCATAGTAGTATTTATTTATTTAAATTCTTGGTTTAGCGGCGATAAACCTGCTATCTGAGAGGAATCGCCACTGGCAGCCAAAGCCGCGATATTCTCTGCCGAACGACTATTTCGTTGGCAGCCACGCCCTGCATGGTTTACCTTGTGGTTCCAGTCTATTCGAGTCGAATAGCTAAGTCCCGGAAAATTTGCCCAGTTAGCGTGATACGATTAGGAAATCGACGTCAAAATTCACCTTACGTTAACACCACCGACAGATTTGGTAAACAAAAAATCAACACAATTATTCCACGCTCTTGCGGAGAATAGCACTCCATTGCTTGCCTGTTTGTATACTGCAGCTGTAGATACATATATTTCAGAAAAGTCAAATATGATTGACGTACGTCGCCATTTGCAAAAATTATAACATATTCCGATAGGGTGATTATAATTTTGGGTAACCTTGTTTAAATTTTACTATTTGAATAAATGTATTCAATCGAAAAATTTATCAATTTTAATAATAAAGATATTCAGTATCTTTATGTTTTGATTTACAGAAATGCAGATACGAGGTTCTTTTTCTTATTTAAAATAAATTCAAATAATTGAAAATTTAAACTCAAGGTTAGAAAAATAGCTGAAGCATACAAAAATACACAGATTAAACTGAAATACTGTTGTTTTAATTCATACAAAATCTTATATCTAAAATATATTAAATTTTAAAATTATTTGAAAAGCGAATTCAATGTTTGATGAAATGGTTTGTTAAATTAAATATCATCATATAACTCAAAGGATATGTTATTTAAATACATATGTATGTTATTTATGTACATAATTTATAAGCATGTATTTACAAGTAACTTATGAACTAAAAAATATATTCAATAAAAGTAACAGATTTTATTCAGAAAAAAGGGAACAAAATTAAATCTCAAAATCTTTCTATTCTTTATTAGAATTAAATTTAAGGTTATCATAAAAGCCGTGATAATCTTTTGGAGGTAGTTTCTTTAAACTCTGTAAGTCGTTATATTTTTTTAACGGCAAAGGTATGGAATTTTCATAAAGTGATTTTAAAATAGTTTTTGAAATATCTATTTTTGCTTTCCTTTGCGGAGATAATATCCAATCATTGTCGAAATCAAGTTTATAATACATACCCGTGGAATCATCTCTTATGCATTTAACATCTGTTACCTGCGGATCACCCGTTTTAAAGCCTGGTCTAATGGATTTATAGAAACTAATTTTGGAAAAGTTTTAAAAAAAAGTATAGTCTAAGACGTCACTTTATAGGGTTCGGGGAATCTTCTTGCCTCTGTTATGATTCTAACAAAATCAGCTGAAACGTACATTTCTTTTGACTTCTTTTTTCTTTCGATGGTTGAATGGACAGAATCACATTCCATCTGGGTATGTCCAACCGTCAAATACTTTTGATAAATCGTCGTATTATGTTTTATCGCCACGAATTGTAAAAGATTAGCTAAGTTGACGTTTCGAATTTGTGCGCTACATCCATCGCTAAACAGGACTGTTGGAACACTAAGATCACAAACATTTTCCAAAACATGAAAAACACATGAAGCAAAAACATTAGAATCCATTCGTGCCATACGTAGCAATTAACTTCTGATGTTTTCAAATTGAAAAAAGTAAACTGATGCACAGTTTGAACGTCCAAAGTATAAGCATTTATTTCATTTTTTAACGCTTTTTCTTTGTCATTATCTTTTTCCAACCTTGCTTTATTTTTGTTGCTAACATGTTCACTATATATGTCTTGGTCAATGTTTCCGTTCTTAAAACTAAAGCATACATCACATTGATCTTTTTTTGGCTTATACAATCCAATGTTAGAACAATGTGCTGTCTTCAAAATGGATAAATACGATGATCTTTCATTATTTGGAATACGAGTATTTGTATCCTTCGCAAACTGTTCATACATTCTGTAAACATCTTTAAAAGATGTGTAGCTGAAATCAAAATATTTTTTGTCAGTTTTTTGCCTACAATAGTGAGATTCAAGCTAAGGTAGGCCCGCTAAAACATCTTTGACATGGTCTTTTTTTTTAAGTTGATAGCGGATTCTTTCTTTTTCGACTTTTCTGTTTGAAAAGGAATTCCAAAGTCATTGGTTTCTAAAACCTAATTTCGTACCGTCCATTCTCCCAAATTAAATGTATTTAAAAACATTTTTTGGCAGACTGGTAAAGCAATATTTTCAACTTTTAACTTATATTTTAAAGTTAAATTCCGTCTTGAATTATCACCACCTGTACGGCGAGCTATGGACTGCTTTTCTACAAGAGCTCCAATCATCACTTTTCGCTCTTTCCAAGACGTGTTCTTCCAAAAAGAGTTAAATAATTGTTTTCTTTGCGATTCAGGTATTTCATAACATTTAAAATGCTTGCTCATTTTACACTTAGCGGAATCACAACGAGGCTTGAGCCCACGTTTTTGTCTTTTTTGTTTCCCGACTATCTTTCCTTTTTCTTTTTTAACACTATAGTATTGCTTTCCTTTTTGCCGTGCTTTTGTGACTATATTCTTCTTCGATTTCTCCGGTCTACCCTGTCCTTTCTTCCTTCTTATTTAGAAATAAGACCGAAATTTTCATCTAGATCAAGGTTTCTGCGATTAGACCTGTTACCTGTTACAATCAACAAAGGAAGATTTTGATGAGGGTTGACAACAGCTTAATAAATCAGAAGTAATGGAATCTTGATTATCGTTTGTTTCAATAAATAGTCCCGTCTGATCATCAAGGATGAAGCCTTCGTGTTCGTAGTCTAATGTAGGAATATTGTCTTCGACTTCACATTCGATAAACTTCAGTTTACCTTTTGCTTCATCTAACACCAAAACATGTTTATTTAAAATTGCTGGTTTAGAAGAGCCTGGTTCAGTAATATTATTATTTTTGTTAAATTCGCCATCCAACAGGTGCCTTAAAGTTTTAAATTTATTGTTAAGACTTTTAATTTAACACGATAACGAGAACATTTCGAAGAGTATTCATATAAAAAAAAGAGATTAATTTACATACATACACATATTATTTACCAATTCATATTGTGTTTTTTATTTTATATTTTTATTAAATTTATAACCTAAGCCAAATCCAATATAAAACTGATGCTAATACAAAGCTTAAATTCACTCTAAAGGTACCTAATTAATGATAATATTATCTGCCTCAAAGCTAAATCTGAATAATGGTACTTTTGACTTGTCGTTAACTGTGTAAAAAAGATTAACAATGAAGAAACTAAGGCCTCACCAAGTACATACGAGGTTCTCATCGAAACTTAACAACATGAGAGTAGTTACGAGGAAAAAGTATTAACGGTAAAATAGGTTAGATGAATCATTTTAACATTCATACTTAGCTCTATTATTCTGTGAGCCCTAGACAGTGTTTTTATATAAAAAAACGAATTTGCCGAAAAATGTAGTTACGAGGTTAACGCAGAAAGGGGACGATATACTTTTCAATGATTCAGCACCACGCCATCGCCATCGCCATCGCCATCACCACATCAAAATCTATCAATTTATATTCTTTTCTTGTATGAATAATAAAACAATATTTGACACCCAATTTTCAACATCCTCGATAGTATAGTGGTCAGTATCCCCGCCTGTCACGCGGGAGACCGGGGTTCAATTCCCCGTCGGGGAGAATCGGTTGATATTTTTTTTTATGTTCAGCATTAAATAAAATTACAAATACGAGTAGTATGGGAAAACGATCATTGCTCACACCATAATACCATAAGGGTTATTGACTTCTGTGTTACAGAGCTGGTGATTTCTACGTGCGATATACAGGGTACTTTAGATAATAATATGGAAATTGTGTAAACATATTATATTGCAAGAAGTTATGCGTACGTAAAAAAAATCGAACTAGAGTTATGATTATGATTAAGAAAGTAATAAGAAAGCCACTGAATATTTTCTTTTAAAAACCGAAACTAACCTTATCACTGATTTCCGACCGTTTCCCGTTCCCATAAAAATTTGGTTGTCTCACTTGTTGTATAAACTCGGCCATATTCGCACTATAACTGAAGAGAATAATAAAAATAAGAACTAGTCAAAGCTTTCTAAATATGGTTGAAAGAATCTTGATATTTGTATAGCGTTTACTACATTATTATAGTTTAAGCTATTTGTATTTACTTAAGCTTAAACTAGAAAAGTACATGATTCTAGCATTTGCTATTTAAAATTGCTATATTAATAGAAGGCATCTCTAATTAGCTTTTTTGTTCACGCAAACCCTAGCTTTAAAACTTAGCTTAGGTTACACAAAACATTGGTACACAAAACTACTCAAACTTTTTAAAAGCTTCTGTACAAAAATTCATCAAAATCAGTCGTACCGTTTACACATCTCATTCTGTGAGAGGTAAGTGGTTACGTACAATGACTATAAAAAACTCATACAAAATTCGTTAAGTATTCATTTTATGTATATAGACTTGCATTGTGGTAATTGAATTTGTGTGCGAAATTTATTAATTTTGTGTGGGGGGGGGGCTCCAAAATTCCCTCTACGACTTTTAAGAGTTCTTTTGATTCCATAATACTCGTAGCATCAACTATGGGACGTAACCAATTCACACGATGTTCAAAAGGTGACAATGCATCCCCAAACAGTTATTGTTTGGTGTCGCCGTCGCGTCGGTCGGCGTCATTGGTCGGTAATTTTTCGAAAACGAAGTTGGCGAGCGCTACAGAAAGATGATTATCAATTTCGGAAGGACCTACACGACATGGACGGCGCTAAGTGCCCATGATGGACATTCTAGATGAACGATTTGACACTACTAGGCTTTTTCTTGTAGATTTTCCTGAAGTCATAGGTCTAAACGAATTAACCACAATCGATCTATGCCCTGAAGTGGAACATAGCACAGGCCATCGCTCAAATTCAGCTGGATCTATACGGAAGAGTAATTAAAATTTGGACCACTCGGATCCGAGCCAACGTATGAAGGCAAAGCGGGTAATTAAATGTTAGATTTACTACAAAGTCAATTGAATAATTAACGGTAACATACCTACTTGTTTTGGAAATACGAAATACACAAGAGATTTAATATCATCTTATCAAAATAATTGATTTGGAAAAAAATATACAAAATTGAGCGTTACCCTTTTCTAGTAATACATATATTTAATTTCGTAGTGAAATACTAAATATTATATACCTATACAATTTTGATTTTTTTCTTAAAAGTCAAAAATAACTGGGGCTACCTATCTGAATGTTAAAGAAAATATTATTTGTTTAAACAATGGTACTGATAGGTACCTACTTAATTTAAATAATACAGATCTCAAACTATTTCAAACCATTTATATGAAGACATTCATTGTTAAATTCCAATCAACTAAAAACTACATATTTATGTAAAATAGCAAGGCATACTCGTAATTGAAAGAAGCAGGTATGTACTAACCTTTTGATATCAGTCTAGCAATTTACAAAAACCAATTAACAAAATTCAATTAATTAAACTAAAACAACCAAATAGCTCTTTTGTTTCCACTTCTCCGTACAGTTCTCACACCTTAGTATAATAAAATCTATAAACGTAAGTAGGGGTACACATACACAATGGCCATAATGTGTGTAAATGGGAGGTGTGTTTATGCTTACCTGTATACAAGGCCGCAATGAAACTTAAGAGGGCCTGGTTGCAACATACAGATTGCCCCATTAACACTGTTTATTAACAAAGCCAGTGAAGTCGAACTGTGCTTCATCGCTTATAATGATTGTTTTGCCAAAAATAGACAACCTGTTAAACTCCAATCTCGAGGATGTTGATAGATCCTCATAATCAACTGCTATCCACCACTCTCTACAACTGTCTCAAAAGTCAAGTAACAAGTTTCATTTTCATGATAATGGCCACCAACTAAAATCTACCTAGAACATTAAATGCACCCTGTACATAAATCCACCATCGAATAGAAACTCTTTAAAGACAAAAGAAAGATAAACTAGAACACCTAAGTGATCAGAACTTGGAAGACAGAGAGACAAGTATGAGAAAAATTTGAAAATTTCTGAAATGTCAAGATAGAGTAACTTGGAGTAATGTGGTATAGGCGGGTAATGTGGTATAGGCAGTTTTCTCAAAAACTAAGCATGTTTCTTCAACGGTTTTTACCTTAGCGGACGGTAATATAAATAAAACTAAGTACTCGTGTTCAATCAAGTCAAAAATCTTCGTATATCTCAAGCAAATATTTGAGAAGGGTTATTGCGTGAAGCTGAGTTTTTTTTTGGGTCAAACAAAAAGTGTTTGTGTGCTCTCAAAAGTTGTGTTTCAAGCTAGTTTATAAATTATTTACAAAACTTAATTAATCATCTACGAAAAACAACTGTTAGTTTTGTCCAAAGGTGTTTATTTTATATTTTATTATTTATTTTTGTAAAAATATACAGTTTCGGCTAATGTGGTGTACTAGCCGTGGCTACTGTGGTAGTTTACCACTTTACCCATCATAAAAGTTTATTTCTTTTTTTGGCTATTTGTGTTTTTTCTAAAGATTCATTCGTTAAAATGTCTAAAAGGGTTGAAGTAAGAAAATGAGATTCAAAGGACATGGAATCATACTGTGAGGAATGAAAAAAATAGGAAATTTGAGATTTCACTCACATTTAAAAAATCTACTGGGTAATGTTGTAAAGTATACCACAATAGACAGCATAGTGTACCACATTACCCTTTAACTTTCAAAAGTGACGATTTAGAGGTTATATCAATATTTTGTCTAAATCTTTGTTAGTTTTTGTTAGAATTCGACAAAAAGAAATCACTTGGTAGCTTATATGTTTTTGGTAAAATCTACCAAATTTAGGAGCATTTGTTTCATAACTTTTTCTGTTAAGTCAAAAAAACAAACATGTATACCACAATACCCTAACTTCCTCTATATAGACATCTAAAATGTTTCTGCGGTTTTATTGAGAGTTTTTTGAAATATCAGTGGCGCCCTCTTTTTCTAGTATTTGTATGCACGTGGTGCATATTTCACAGCTGAAACTAAAGTACGGCTCTGCCTTGCCTATGGACCAAGACGAGTTCAAAAATTCAATGAATAAATATCCTCCTAGACATTCTATTCATGTTAGTGATTTAGAACACAAAATGAATGGTAAACATAACCACTTACGCACTATGTCCATACACATCAGACTATTCGGGGTGAGCTCAGTTAATTTTAGGTAGGTAATAGGAATAAAGAGCCGTTTACTGAAGCAACCAGGTCTAGACCGAAATGCATATGAATTTTTATCACCTCATTTGCCATGGCAGTCCATCGTTATTCTGTTGTGGAATTTCCACTGAAAACGTCTACAGATAGTAAGTCAACCATTATTTTAATTCTCGTTTACATCAACAGCATACACCCATTGGACAGATGAAAATCATCCTAAATAAATGTCAAGTAGTTAACAATTAATTTGCCAGACCTGCTGCATCACTCTTTCGTCTAATACACCCCCGCCTCTCTCGTCATCGAACTTCGAAATGTCCCTTCTTTAAATCTGTTTATTTGGTTTCTAGATACCTATATCTTCAGACAAAGGGCGGTGTGTTCGTTTGGCTTTGGAGTCTGATGACTGCAAAATGTCTATTTGTCTGTTGCATAAAATGTTAAAGGTTATAAGGATGACATAAGAGTGTTGTCATCAAGGTATTTTTTTTTATTCTGAAAATAAAAATCAAAAAAGGAAAAATTTAGAAATTTAGGAACCACATAAGATCATTTTTGTACACAAGATCTTAATAATATCAATTTTCTTGGAAAGGAAGGTTTGAACATTCAAAGGCTGAAATTTAAAATAAACATAGGTCATAGGTCCATAACGTGAACGGAAAAAGGAGATTATTTCCAAAATTTGGTCGTATAAAAGGTTTATTTTTTCAAAATTGTAATAGAAGTTCGAAAAAACAAGATGGGCATTTTAATAATTTACATGTTAAAAGTCGCTGCACACAAAAATAGAGTTGCCACGTGTAAGCAAGATTTTAGTATCTTGGAAACGTCAAACAATAGGTGTGTTTTATTCACTGCTACATAGCTAGCACAGTAAAATTTCCCTCGACAAACAACAACAATTTGATTGCTGGCGAAAAAGAAGCCAGTGAAAAAAATGGCAGTTGTGCTGGTGATAGAACTTTAAATTACATTGAAATGAAAATGGCGCTATGCATTAAATTTTAGAATTAAGCATATGTACATAATATACATGTTTTGACATCAGATTTTGATATTTTCTATAATAATGGCCAACATTGAAATATAAATCAGACCAAAAACATAAATTCTAAAAAATGAGCCAAGTTCTTTTATACAAAAACCTTTGTCTAAAAAGTCAGCCGTGAAAAGTACTGAGATCTAAAAGTACGCCAAGTTCTTACTTCATGAAGGTTTAATACCGAATATTTAAAGTAGAATAATATTGAAACAGCTACAATGTAATAGAGAAATTTTATTATTTAATGATTACTGACTAAAATTTGATGGATTCACTGGTCAAGTTTTTAAAACCTTTCGAATTGGACATACAAAAAAACTTGCCAAGTAAGCCCATCAAATTTTAGTCAGATACCACGCCCCCTGAATGGAAAACCTCAATTTTTATTTTTGATCTTTATATGCAATTTGAGCACTACCGTTCTACCAAGTTTTATTTTTCTACTGCAATTGGAAGTGCACCATGCATAATCTACATCAGTTCTGAGGAAGTGGGCGGGTACCACGCCCCTGAATGGAAAACCTCAAATTTTATATATTTTTCTTTGTATGCAATTTAAGCCCAACCACTTTACCAAATTTCATCGTTTTACAGCAGTCGGAAGTGCTCCATTCAACCAACACCAATTCGGAGAAAGTGGGCGGATACCACACCCCCTGAATGGAAAACCTCAAATTTTCCTACCGTTGTGCAAAATTACAAGATTCTACGATGTCGGGAAGTGCTCCATAATTTTGATGATCTGTCAGTCAGTTACGTTTTTTGTAAATTTTGAGGCCTTATATCTCAGGAACCGCTTATGCTAGAAAATTGAAATTTGCGCTTGTGCCTGACTAGCTTAGCAAATATTCGGAAGTTTCTGATCTCATTGGTACTGAAAATAGGGAGGGGTCAAAAATCGCCTGAGTTTGTTCCTGTAAAAAGGGTGTATAGTGCCAGAACTTAGCTGGGCACTACCGTGCCCTTTCATTGAAATTGACATATGGAGTGAGTTTGATCGTTTTATTCGCAATTGAATGCTGCGCTGGCTATGCAGCAATGAACAAAACACACCTAATGAAACAAGTTTTTTAAGTTCGTTTATAGTGAAGTAACATGGAATACTATCAGATTTATTTTTATTTCAATATGGCTGATTTGAATTAGATTTTGACATGAATATGTAAAGGCCAGCCGTCAAAGGTTTTTTCCTGGAAAAACTATATTAGTCAAGTTTTATTAAATTTAAATTAAAAAAACACATTTTACATATATTGTAATATTATTACCTAAAAGAAAAACACACCAAATTTTTTTTACGATGATTCGTTCTCGAGATGTTATTAACAACGTGATTTTCAAAATATTGACAGACACGCCATTTTGCAAAATAATCACAATGAATACCAAAATAAATTATTTGAAAAAGTTGAAAGGAACGCACAACCAAAAAAAAATATTTCGCAAGTGGCTGCAAAATTGTGGAATTCTATTTAATTTTGCGAGAAAAATCGCTTGGAAAATAGAACTGAGCCCTCATCGCGTAATTTTTAGGACGATCGGTCGTCAAAAGTTTGCTTCGGGTAAAGTTTCAATCACATCGTTCGGTCGTGTCGTCCATCGTCCACAGTTTGAGAACATCAAGAGGCAACAAATATCATTTGGGCTGTCTGGTTGTAATCAAACTAAAGTTTTCGTTGGAAGTGAGAGAGGATCCGATCTTTTCCTTATGTGAATTTCCTGTACACATGAGAAATCAATTTCTGTGTGGAGATTTCGATCTCTCGACAGATTTTACGTTCCTTCACAACAAAAAAATCGATTTTTTTTTTGGCAGAGATCAAAACCTTTGAATCCCTATTTGAAGAGGGATTTACATGTATACGAAATACGCACACCAAAAGAAAAAATTATCCGGGTTCGAAATCCCTAATGTGAAAATAAAGGAAATCGGCATTAGTGTCCTTCGCATTCGCATTAATTTGATAGTTGATTGGCTTTCATTATAATCTAAAAAAAACTGTAATGTCGTAACATTTTTTTAAAATAATTTAAAATAAAAAAAAAAACTTTCAAAAATCAAAAAAAAATCCACAAAATGTATAAGACGATTGTAAAATAGCAATCGTTCAATCACAATCGTTCAGTCGACCATATTTGACTGTTCAACAAGTTACATGAAGGTAAAGTTGAATCGACATCGTTCAGACGATTCAAGTTTGTATGTGTTACACGAAGCAATTCAATCGTTCAAACGACGTCGTCAAACTATCGTCGTCTTATGCGATGAAGGCCCTGGTTTCAGTTTTTCATTCCTACGAATGAGTAGCATATGTGTATACACTGCCGCTCATCTGAATGGGTTCACTGTTTTTCGTAACTTAGTCCCCTATTACACGTTGCTTCATGAGACATGTCTCATTTTTGACTTTCCTTTTAAATTTGTATCCCGTGAGGCAAAAGCTATTACACGTTGACTCATGTCTCATGAGACTTATGTCTCAAATTTGGCAGTTGTTCGTGTTTTTTAATGCACAACACAACATAAAACGAATATGAGAAAAAGAAACGTCAAAATGAGACTACTAAAAATCAGCCCGGTATTCACCGGGAATATTTTTTTGCATCTCATTTCCTCATATCTGCTTTCTTTTTCGCACTTATGTGAGCCTCGTCTCGTGAGACATCGTGTAATAGGGGACTTACTGTAAGACTTTCTGCATATATGTATATGGCAATGACACGTCTGTGTTATGTATGTAATGAAAGAGCATTATTTTGCCCTTAGTTTGGGAGAAAAAAATGTCTCTTTAAGCTTACCGTTATTCTCACACGCTTGCTAAACTTAATTCATTAAGAAAAACTAACGTTTTTTTTGGCTCATCTGAATAGGTTCAAAAGCAAAAAATGGAAGAAAAAAGAAAAATAACTGTAATTAAATGATTTATTTTGCCCATTAAATAGGAAGGGACATAATAATTTATATTAATTATGTGTATTGCCACTTTTTTTAAAAATTGTTTCGAAAATTGGATTTGGAATGGAGTCATGCAGTTTTTCTAGATATTGCAACGAAATCTCTGCCCACGCTTTCTTAATTTCCTCGATTAAGGACAACTTGTCTTCATATTGTCTCTCTGACTCATACACCTTACGGGAAAGAAGTCTCCAAACATTTTCAATTATGTTAAGGTCAGGTGAGTATAGAGGCCATACCAATACCTCTACATTTTGCTTCTCGATCCATTGTTTTACCGACCTCGCTGTATGGATAGGGGCATTATGCTGCTGGAATGGCAATGGTATTGGTTCTAAAAGGTTAGAGATTTGCGGGAAGATCTTTTCCAGCACACCTTTGTACACATTGACATTGATTCGCGATGTAAGAAATTGCAGCTCAAAAGTTCCATAATATGAAATTGCTCCCCACACCATGACACTGCCTTCACACCTATGCAGACGGCTTATATAATGTTCTTCTTTACGAAGGTCATGAAAGTAATAGTTGTAGCCATCTGGGCCCTCCAAGTTGTATTTTTTTCATCTGAAAATATAACTCGCCTCCACTGCGATTTTTACGACATGTATTTTTTGCAAAATTGGAGACGATTTTCTCTTCGTTTTTCCTTTAAACGTGTTTTTTTCGGTATTTTTTTCCTTTTTAAATCTTTAGGACTCTTAATACCGCGTTCCACCGTCGACAAACTACACTTAACACCAGTTTTGAGTCTAATTTTTGACGCGAAATCATGCGAATTAGAAGCAGCTGTTATGATTTCGGGTCTATTGGTCATTAATTTGGCATTTTAAGTTCCAACTTTTATATTTTTCCCGTAGTTTTCGATGTTCCGCAAATATTTACCGATTAAATTTTGGCTTCTTTCATTTTTTTTTGACATTTTTCTTTGGCTTAGCCCTAATTCACGAAATGCTTTTATTTTGCCTTTCTCTTCGCGTTTAAAAATTTTCCGCCACCCATTTTCCTTGTTAAATGGTTTAAAACAATTCGATTTACCAAAAAACTTAACTTTCAGTACACATCACCCGCGCACATCAATTAAAAATGATTTTTTTTCTTTTGAACCCATTCAGATGAGCCAAAAAAAACGTTAGTTTTTCTTAATGAATTAAGTTTAGCAAGCGTGTGAGAATAACGGTAAGCTTGAAGAGAAATATTTTTCTCCCAAACTAAGGGCAAAATAATGCTATTTCATTACATACATAACACAGACGTGTCATTGCCATATATGTATATGCAGAGAGTCTTACAGTAAGTTACGAAAACCAGTTAACCTATTCAGATGAGCGGCAGTGTAGATATTCTCATTTAAAATCATGTGTCCAATTCAGGGTTGCGAATTTTTGAATTAAAAAAACCATGTCGGTAGTTGATTTGTGATTTAAAAAAAATCTAATTCATAAGTTAGTTAGTGACTTATGATTTAAAAAAATTTAATTCACAAGCTACTTAGTGACTTATGAATTACATTACATTTTTCTTAATTCATAAGTCACCTGCTAGCTTGTGAATTAAAGCCAAGCTTAAGCTAAAAAAGTGACTTAAGCTTTTGCAACCCTGGTCCAATTTCTTGCGACCACAAAATCGCGCTACTGAAAACACCAAGTACAATTCTTAGGCTAGGAACGCACTTGCGATTTCAATCGCGCGGTTTTTTAGTCGCAAAAATAGAACACATGAGTTTAAATAAGAATGAACGCAACTGATACCAACAAATCGTGACGATTTAATGGTCGCAATTTGTTTCATTTTTCACGCGATGCGATTGTCGTAAGTTAAAATGAAACAAATGCACTCAAATGAATGTGCTCACACTTTCGATTTAAATTACTACAACATTAAAATCGTAGCGGCAATAAGAAATTGGAATGCATGCATATTTTTTTAGCCGCAAGAAATAAGACTCATGGCGATGGCGTCAAATGTGAATGCACGCACATGCGACTTAAATATCGCAGAGATTATAAAAATGAAAGAATTTCTGTTTTTCAAAGCGGTTTTTTTTATGTCGCAAAATTAAATGGATCAAATGGATTTAAATAATCCTGCAAGCACTTGCGACTTTTTACTAAAATTCTTGTCAGTATTAATATGGATTTCATGAGGAAGTGTTGTTTAGTGGCTCTTTATTTACGTTCAGTCTACTCAAAAACGTAAAAAAATATTGGCTACATCCGGTTAACGGTCAGTTTCACAAGATCCATGACAGTTCAAAAGAACAGCCACAGACATTTTATCATATAAAACTTGCCTTCTTCCTACCTCTATTATCTAGCAAAATAATGCTATTTCATTACATACATAACACAGACGTGTCATTGCCATATATGTATATGCAGAGAGTCTTACAGTAAGTTACGAAAACCAGTTAACCTATTCAGATGAGCGGCAGTGTAGATATTCTCATTTAAAATCATGTGTCCAATTCAGGGTTGCGAATTTTTGAATTAAAAAAACCATGTCGGTAGTTGATTTGTGATTTAAAAAAAATCTAATTCATAAGTTAGTTAGTAACTTATGATTTAAAAAAATTTAATTCACAAGCTACTTAGTGACTTATGAATTACATTACATTTTTCTTAATTCATAAGTCACCTGCTAGCTTGTGAATTAAAGCCAAGCTTAAGCTAAAAAAGTGACTTAAGCTTTTGCAACCCTGGTCCAATTTCTTGCGACCACAAAATCGCGCTACTGAAAACACCAAGTACAATTCTTAGGCTAGGAACGCACTTGCGATTTCAATCGCGCGGTTTTTTAGTCGCAAAAATAGAACACATGAGTTTAAATAAGAATGAACGCAACTGATACCAACAAATCGTGACGATTTAATGGTCGCAATTTGTTTCATTTTTCACGCGATGCGATTGTCGTAAGTTAAAATGAAACAAATGCACTCAAATGAATGTGCTCACACTTTCGATTTAAATTACTACAACATTAAAATCGTAGCGGCAATAAGAAATTGGAATGCATGCATATTTTTTTAGCCGCAAGAAATAAGACTCATGGCGATGGCGTCAAATGTGAATGCACGCACATGCGACTTAAATATCGCAGAGATTATAAAAATGAAAGAATTTCTGTTTTTCAAAGCGGTTTTTTTTATGTCGCAAAATTAAATGGATCAAATGGATTTAAATAATCCTGCAAGCACTTGCGACTTTTTACTAAAATTCTTGTCAGTATTAATATGGATTTCATGAGGAAGTGTTGTTTAGTGGCTCTTTATTTACGTTCAGTCTACTCAAAAACGTAAAAAAATATTGGCTACATCCGGTTAACGGTCAGTTTCACAAGATCCATGACAGTTCAAAAGAACAGCCACAGACATTTTATCATATAAAACTTGCCTTCTTCCTACCTCTATTATCTATTTTCTTTATAATTTGTTTACGATTAAATAATTGCGCGGCAAAAAAATCACAAGCGAGTGCATGATAATTGTGACGATTGTCGCCTCCTCAAAAAATCGCAAGTGCGTTCCTAGCCTTATGTCCTAGTAATTGAAAACGCAAGTATGAACATAAGTTTCTAATTGCATTTTATCTATTTTAACTTGCTATATTCTTGTGATTTTACTGTCGCGCGATTATTTAATCGCCAAAAAATGTTAGACACTTCTTTTCATGTGAGTGCCCACATTTGTCAATACTTGTTAATAGCAACTATAATTTTCACTACAGAAAACTTTTAATTTTGAAAATACTTTTATTAAAAATTTGTAAGCATTTGCAGAATTAGTTAAATCCATTTAATCTGTTTAATTTTGCGACAGAAAAAATAGAACTTATGTCATTTTTATGATCGCTAAGATTTTTTAAGGTCGCATGTGCTTGCACTCACTTTTAACACCATGTGTCTCATTTTTGCGGCCCAAATTTTGTGTATAAGATTCACATTCTTTGTTACTGAGATTTTTTAATCGAAGTAATTTAGATCCCATGTGTAAGCATATCCATTTGAGGTCATTTGTTTTATTTTATCTTACGACAATCGCATCGCCAGAAAAACGAAGCGAACTACGACTTTCAAATCGTCACGAATTTTTGGTATGAAGCGCGTGCATTCACATTCAACTCTATAACTTATGTATTTGTATTATTTTGTGTGATTGAAATCGCATTTACGTTTCTAGACTCATAAGGATCTTATTTCATTTTGAGGTGGATGTTTTTCCCTGATGGACGTTCAAATAATCGCATTATACACTATTCCAGAATTACAGTAGCCATCACTAGTAAGGGTTCTTGAACACGATTTTTTGGAATAAAATGCATTCGTTACATGCAGAACTGCATGCATCCTCTTTGACATTTTACAATATTCGTATTTCAATGATTGTGCTATACAATACTGTTGAAAAACTGTTTTGATACTGCTGTAGATATTTCATTTTATTGAAAAGAAGGTTTATTTCCTGTGAATATAGATCCTAACGACTGGCAATGCTGAATGAGATTTCCTTAAATCTGTGCTTTTCACTATAAATACTATCCCAAACTGTTCGTTGTTGAAAGTGCATTTGCATTGAGCATCATTTCCTCGTCTATTTTACAATTTGCATTTAATATCCTTGAGAATAATTTACAAATGCAATAAAGGGTAAAAGCGTTTGTACATTTGGAAAATCGGAGTATCCTAGCATCCTTGTTCCTTTGCCTTGTAGTGTGTGCCACTGCCGCTGCCGCCCGTCGCCGCTACGCCGCCGTTATCGTCCTGCAGTTCAAAGCAGATGTTGATGTTGTTGCTCTTCTAAGATATACGCATTTATATTCATGTTTTTGAGGGGTGAAGTGTTGCCTGTCGGGCTGCACTTAAGGGAATTTTAGGTACTAGGTATCATCCAACAAAATATAAACAACAACAATATATACGGATGGTTAGACTGGCACAGACAGACAAGTAGACAAACAAATAAATACCTACTATTGTCAAGAGTTTGGATCTGGGAATCCGGATGTTATATCCTCAATGCATTTCAATAGGGAATTCAATTTGATTATGCAGTTATAGTTCGCATCTTGTGGAGCGTCGAAACTCTGGTGATGCGGTGGCATGTTCTGGCATACGGTGACGATTTGCCAAGAAGATACTAATCCATAAAATCATGCTCATCAAACCGACTGTCCGCCTTCATACCAGCAACCAGCCGCACAAAGGACAATGAAGGATATTCAACTTTACTTGGTGAAACACAACGATACAACGCACACGCACACAACTAGGAATTGATGCGCTGCGGTGGCAGTGGTAATGGAAAATAAGTGATTGAAAGTGAAAAAGGACTTTCAAGGGAAAATATTATGCTGAATAATTTAGTTGATTCATTTGAATTTCGAGTGATAATGGTCATGAAATTAAGTTGTATGAAAAGTTAGTTCGACTTTGTTGTGAAATGGGATTTTCTTTGTTATGAAATGGAAATAATAAAAATAGAAGATTTGGGAATGCATTTGTTTTTTATGGCCATGGGTCTAGGATGAATTAAACTGCATTTTGGGTAAATTTGTGATGACAAAGGGAAAGCGAGATATTTATTTCATCGTTCAGGAATTTGTAAAGAAGACTAAACAACTAATTTTTGTATTGCGATGATGTCTTTATTTTGACCTGAAATCAGTCAAATCAGTCGACGCGCTTGTGTTATTTTAATCAAGAACTCTAAACACGCCTCCCGGATTTAAATTGTATCCTTCCAGTGGCTAATTTGAATAAATTTCAATACTATTAATAGCACGAACTTATTGTTTAAGACTGTAAGGTTGCAGCGTATTGAAGATTCTTGGTAATGGCTTGTTAATAAGAAAGTGTAAAACAAGTCAAAAATACTAAGCAAAAACTATTTTTCACTGGTTCAATATTATTTAAACTCTAAAGAATAACCAGAATAAAAAATAATACTAAAATTTGTCAAACTATCAACCTGGTAATAATCCAAAATAAGGCAATATTCTTAAATAATTCTAAGCAACTTATTTTAACCTTTTGACGGTCAGGCGTTGATAAATGAACATGGTGATATCCAATGGCCACCTGAAAACTTTCTTATTCTGAATATCACGTTATCAGAACTTTACCAAGCTATTAAAATTTTTAAAAATAATAAAGCTCCTGGGTATGACCTAATAAATGCTCGCGTGATTAAATAGCTACACAGAAAAGCAGCAATTAAACTTCAGCACCTTTTGAATGCGGCATTAAGGATTCCATACGTTTCACGCTAATGGAAAGTCGCAGAAGTTTTAATGGTTCCAATACCGGGAAAGTCTCCGAACGAAAAAACTCTTATAGACCGATTTCCCTCTTGCCAGTGATCTCGAATGTATTTGAGAAAATCTTATTAAAGATACTGCTTCCTATTATCGAAGAAAAGCGGCGTATTCCTGACCATCAATTTGGTTTCCGGAAAAGCCACTCAACAATTGATCAGGTATACAGAATAACCAATGAAATTGAGAAATCACTAGAGGGAAAAAATGTAGGTTCAAGCGCATTTCTACTTTTCTAGACGTCTCTCAAGCCTTCGACAAGGTTTGCCACGATAGCCTTAAGTTTAAACTGCGACAGGTCTTTTCGGATCAAATATATTACATCCTTGAGTCCTACCTCGAAAATAGGCTATTTCGAGTTAAGCAAGGGAGGGATATTCGGATTTTAATTAAATCAATGCTGGTGTTCCCCAGGGAAGTGTTCTCGGTCTGATTCTGTTCGTACTATACACAAGCGATATTCCTCAAGAAGAAGATACCATAATAGGTACTTTTTCAGACGATACGGCTATACTTGCAATATACGATTCAGTTGAATCTGCAACCGAGAAGCTCCAACGAGCTCTATATAAAATTTCGGTATGGACTAAGAAATGGCGAATTGTTCTTAATGAGTCCAAATCAACATACATATATTAATTTTACTTACAAAAAAGTTACCAATCTGCCCACTTACATTAATTCGGTGCAAATACCATATGCTAATGAAGCTCTAAGTATCCAGGAATGACACTAGACGCTCAGCTTAAATGGAAAACTCACGTTAAAAAGAAACGAGATCAACTTGAAAATAAATTACGTGAAATGAATTGGCTTATTGGAAGATACCTACTCCAAACTCAACATCTACAATAAATTGCTTATCTATAAGCAAATGAT
Source organism: Philhelius festivus (assembly GCA_963931855.1). Classification (NCBI taxonomy): domain Eukaryota; kingdom Metazoa; phylum Arthropoda; class Insecta; order Diptera; family Syrphidae; genus Philhelius; species Philhelius festivus. The sequence continues at coordinate 59,799,859 of OZ007557.1, forward strand.
AAAACCAGTATGGACATACGGTATACAACTTGGGGGTTGTACCTTTGTATATATGTATAACCTATAGTATTATCATGGAGCGTGATTTTGTATTGCGAACGCTAGCCTGGTGGCGGCGCAGAAATTAGCGCACGCTTTTACAGTGGAGAGTAGGATAGCATACAAAACAAGTAGTAAAAAAGAGAATATTTTATTATTTAATTTAGCAAAGACAAATCTAGCAATTACAGTCCCTAGCCTTAAGCTGTCGCCACAATCTTCCGTCTTCTTTATAGTACTATAAGTTTAATATACAAAGGTGTACTAAACCAAGCAATAGACAAATATTACAATCTTATCTGAACAAAGTTCTCAGAGAAATCGTAAATGCTCCTTGGTACATTAAGCTAGCCCTAGACGACGAACATGCTCGCTGAACTTGTTCGTGCTCGCCATGTTTTCGTCGTGTAGGGGCTGGTTCGCGAGCCGCTCGCTGTTGGCGAAAAATTTCGATTTTCTCATGTTCGTTGGCTTCGATGTTCGTCGTGTAGGGCCATGTTCGCGAGCAAATCTTATTTTTACCGTGAACGTCGCACAGTGGGTCCTCTTCATACATAATAGTGCTCAAAATACGGTTTTCAATTTTTGTCAATAAAAACAAAATAAAAATGCCTAACAAATATAAATATTATAACAAATATTATAACACAGCATTATCTTTCCTCTCTGTCTAACGGCCAAGTTACGGTACATTTAAGTTGTCTGTGTCATTGTTTTATCATTAAACATGCGGAAGTTTTAATTGTGTGCAGTTTTCTTTTATTTTTAAAAGTCAGAACTATATTCATTATTACTAATATTTCCATTTTCAGAAGCAGTTAGTATCTATTTATAACAGTTTTTAGCATTTTTAACAAGACTCTGAATTTTGAGACTGCTTAGTACCAACAGGACCCACTGTGCGTCGCACATGCTTACTCTGTGAAGAATCAACACCAAATGAATGTTCGCCAAATGTGTTCGCCGTGTAGGGGATAACGCAAACGAACAAGTTCGCCGAGCATGTTCGTCGTTTAGGGCTAGCTTAGAAACTGTGATTTACACAGAGACTTACGATTACCAACTGTTGTAGATGAAATAGCAGTTTTCGTTCCGAAGCTACGAACTCACTTAAATGACCATAGAAATAGAATTATTCGACAAACAATTGATGAGATAAACCTTGTGCGCCGACTTGAAAGAACGAGACCCTTCGACCTAGCGCCATAAGGAGTATCCGCTTTCAAATGCGATATCTGCGGGTCCTCTCAGTGGGGAGCTACCTGCCAACCGTGATTATATTATAAAATTAAAACTACTTGATAAGGTAACTTAGTTGTAGTCGAACGAACAAAAGGGAGGTGTTTTTTAAGAATCTCACACTACTATGAGTACCGGGCTCATAGTGCCTATGAAGATTCTTCACCAACCCACAAAAAAAAAAAAAAAACTCCTCTCATCTGAGTTCTTACAAAGGTAGAATTGAGGAATATGAACGGGCTGATAAGCTGGCCAGGCAAGAATCACCTCTTGCGGAAAGAGTTAACATTCCAGCAGGACAAATAGAATCCAACCGTAGGCGAAGCAGCACGACGCACATATGATAAGTCCCGGATAAATTATTACGTCATTTGTTGCACCTCCAGGCAAAACCAGTGTAGTTGCAACATGTACTAGATACTGGCCAATAAGAAAACATACAGCGATGACCAACAGAAAAAGGAAACAGTTATTCATTTCTTCTATAAATGTCCTACTCTGACCAAATTGATAGCCTAATTAATAGAAAACTAAGGTATTTCTCAATGACCTTAATGGACTATATGAACTGAAGGTCAAAGACTTTATCGCTTTTCTCAATGCGACAAATTGTCTCTAACACGAATCTTCGAAAACTTCTGTAACAGGTTCTGCTCGATCTAAAGACCGCGAACTAGTGAACTTCAAGTAAAGAAGAGGTAATGAATCCCCCATCTAAATTAAATTAAATTTGTGGATGCAAGGTGACCTATGGCTTTCAACCATTGCTGTGTGCGTGTTACCAGGAACGAAAATGATCTAAAATTTTCTGCCGATTCCGGGTAGAACTTTCTATTACAAGAGACACGTTTATAGGATTTTTCAATTCCTCGCAAGAGACAGTATACCCTTGAGAAACTTTTATTTGCTGAGAATCGAGCCCAATCCCTTTTGCATGACAATCCAACGCACTAACCATTATGTTCCGGTAACTATGAATCGCTCATCATATCTCATTAAATCTGCATGTCAAAGGAGTTTATGATAACAGCAATGACACAACCGGTCTTGATCAGTGACCCAGCCTCACTGATCAAGACCGGTTTTCGCAGCCATTTCTGCCTACTTGCCATCAGTTCGCTAGATGATGTCGATTTTACAGCTGCTAGAAATGCTACTTGAAAACATCTTCTATTCACTGTGATTCGAACTGGGGTTCCTGTATTAAGACTAGCTGCCAGTTGCTGGTGTTTTTGTATAAAACTCTTTTTCTTTTTTTACGCAGGACCTTGGTATCCTCTCTATTCCTTGATCGAAACTCTTCTCTCGCTGCTATTGTTTTCCAATGCAGCATATTCGTATATGTGTCTTATTACAAGTTTTTCAATTGAGCGCATTCAGCACCATATTACAGGTTCTTGCTCTGAGGTGAATTGATGGCCTACGGGTGTGGTGCACAACTATGTCATCGGACTCAAAACGGGCTTAGCAGACTCCATCCATCAGGTCATAAAACTTCTTCTTCCGTTTCTTCCATTAGAGCATTATGCATATCAAAATCGACTTTGATTGGATTTATAAGGGGTTAATCCACTGCCTTTAACAATCAACCTTTTTCAACAATCTTGATAGTACTGACATCGTTACTGACCTGAGCTGTAAGTATGTTAGAGTAGCTCACGTAAGGTGATCAGCAAATAGTTTGGTCTCATTGGAACTGAAGACAATGTTCCTACCAAACTGCATTTTTACCCTTCAAATATGAGGCACTTCTTTACTCTTGCCTAAACGACCCTATTAAATACGTCTGCAAGGTTTCTATTCATCTTATTAAAGCTATGATTTTCGTGATGTAAAATTCCTTTAATTGCAGCCGCTTGTATCAAGATCAGGAGCGGCACCATGAATGCCCGATCTGGATATTTTAAAACTGTACAGCTTCCATTTGCAGTTACAAGTCAAGTAGAGAATTTTCATTTAATCACTTTAAGTTGGGTGGGATAGCAAAATGTCATACAGCCATGCGGTTAAACACATTATAGACTACATACAATACATTACAATCGAAGCTCGAGGGGAAAGAGTTTGTTTCTAAATTATTTCTGCTCCTCTTGATTGCGCCTGATGTAGACAAATAACACACAAATTTAATTAAAACAAACACTCGCGTGCCTTAATTGTGATAAATGCACACCCTCAAAAAACAAAAAGGCACATTCAGTCAATATTTACCCCTATCACGATCATTAATATTCTTTTATTTTGATTAACGACTTAACCCCATGGAAGTGTTAGACAGTTAGTGGACTTTTATCTCGATTATCATTGGAAAAAAATATGCATGTTTTACAAAATTCCAAAATATGATATTAGCACCGTGAGTGTGCGATGTAATCAAACCACAGAAGCAGATATATACTTATGGTAATTTGAAACCATTGTACATGGTAGAGTCTATTAAACCCTTCTGATGGATAAATTTCCATAAATTCATAACTCCTTGGTCTCCCAAACGAATTTTCCAAGTTTGGCCGTGCATAAACAAACCGTCAAATGACAAAACTGTATTCAACATGCGGGTTGAGTTACTTCAGCAGTAATATATATATATATTTTTTTTTTGGGAAAATGTCAAAAACTGACAACTGTCTTATTAATGCCCTGCCCTCTCGCTAATCAACAAAGAGCCATCGAAATGACAAACAAACCCGAACCGTGGAATATTAATGTCCTCAATGAATGTGCATTTGACTTTCACTTAATGTTTTGAATGCAACTTATTAATCACCACCATAACAACCCACCCCAGGCTATTATTATTGTTAGCCCCTGGCAGGGAAGAAGCGCGATTCTGTTTTGATGGTGTCCCCAACCCTCATGCAGCTGAATCCACCAAAAAAAGAAAAAAAAGAAAAAAACTTACTGACAGACAATATTTTGAAAAATTAAAACTATTTGTGGAAAAACATAATAGGTAGTACGAGTATAAATCGGAAAATGCTATCAACCCCTCGACTTTCTCCCAGCGCAGCGCAGCCAGTGGAGACTTGACAATGGCAATTTAATTCGTTTAGTCACGCAGGTAATTCATAGAAACATAAATGTGGCGAAATAATGTAACCATCCAAAAGGAAAACTTACCCTTGACAATACGACGACGACGGCCAAAGGTAACCTTACCGATGTGTCTGTTTAGGGGATGTGTTGTTAAAAGTTCATAAATAACAAACAATTCTCTTGAACCTGGAGTAGATATAATAGTGTGGATTGTTACGTTATTGTTCGCCGGGAATCAGTGACATTTCATTCAGACGATTCCAATTGCATGTTGAAATGTCAATGAACTTACGAGTATGTTGCGCCGTGGAGAAAAGCAAATCGCTTAAAATAAGACAAAAAAAAATATGTTGTGTGAAAGAACGTTCGCGGTTTCAAGTTATGAGATAACAGCGTTATGATGTGCAAAATGCCAGTGTGTTCATCAGCCCACTTAGTTCCTGATGTCTGTTTCCTATAACTATGTAGATACTCATAGTAAAGATATAATATAATGATATAGTTTATCTAAAAATTCAATTGGGCTTTGTGTTCTGTCTACTGTGCTAACTCTGTCAATCAGCCCTATAGAGGTATCCGTTCGGAAGAAGTTCCGAAACGATAGTCCGTTCCGATCGGAACTTAGATTTCGTTGGAGGTATTCACTTCAGAACAAACAAAAATGAAGCATACAATCGCATTCATTCTATTCCATTTTTCTTAAAATAATCCGCCAATATTTTCTATCGGAGAATTTTCGAAGAAATTTAACGCACAACTGTCTAAAATTCTCTGCTGAATGTACTTAATCGCAATGCGTTGATGAGCGTCACATTTTATCAGAAGGTTTTCTGATATGTTAATCGGACAGGGTACGTCGCGTCGGTAGAAAATTCTCCGATTTCGAACAGATCGGAAAATAATTTTCTCCGAAAGGATACTTCGATAGGACTGAATAGCGTTGTCTTCCTGAAAATGACATAAATCAAACAAATAGATTTTTAAGAAAACGCTGCGTAGCTAATTAATTTTTTGTCCTTTTTTTTGTGAATTTGATAATTTCAAATTATGTATTCCAAAATATTACTGTCGCAAATCACAATCGACTGGAAAAAATGTGAAGTAATTAATTATGTTCTTCACGATTTTTCCATTACACGCATACAAATAATTTCTAACCATTTAATTTTTTCGGTGTGTTAAAAAAAAAACATAGTCTCGGATAAAACCAAGTACTTTTTGTTGCTTAAATTAAAAAATTAAAAAACTTAGTTATAAATAGGGCTAGGATTTCCATGCAAATGCATATTTTTTTTGAGAAACTTTAGAAACAGGAATAAAATACAAACACGAATCAATCAATTTGCTTTAAAACTGATAACTTCCCATTTGTGGTCTTTATTATTTCGGTTGCAAACATTTTAATTGAAAAAAATTTAAAAACGAAATATTCAAATATAAAAGATATGGTTTGGTTATTGATGGAAGGGTACTTACAAAATATATCCGCTCTAAAACTAGATATAAGTCAAATATAAACCATTTGTTATAAATTGTATTATGTATAAAATTAAATAATGGCAAAGTCAATATCATTGCTCGTTCTCAAGATATTCTAGTCGAAAAACAAATATTACCACTTTTTAGTAAATTTTTTATATTTTTGTTCAAACTTTCAATTCCATACTTGTCAATATTTAACCATATGTTAATAATTGTATTATGTCGATACCTTCCCGTAAGAATGTACTAAGCGAAACTTTTTTCGAAAATGACTTTTTGATGAGGAAATATACTATATGTTAAGGGCCACGTTTTGGCCTGGATTTCGCCAACCTATTATGCATGAAAAGGAAACTATAGTACAAATAAAAAAATTTATCAACTGCCATGGTTTCTCATTAAAATAATGTTGCCCCCTGAAATTTGTATTATCCGCCAAAAAAATTATGCTAAGCGACATTAATAAAGATCTCATTGTCGTGAGCAACAAAAAATTTTGTTAGATGTCACTTAGCTTAACCAAAATTGTCTCTTAGCATACTATGATTCAACTAGAACTTTCTTCGTTTTTTTCGTTTCCTGATAAATTTTAGAAATGTCGCTTAGTATACATTCTTACGGGAAGGTATCGATGTATAAAACAACATTGTACTTTAGAAGGCACTATCGGTGTTCATTCCCAAGAAATTCGACTTGAAATACAATTTTAACTAGTTTTCACTAGATTTTTTATAGTTTTTTTATTAAAAAAAAAACTATTAATTCAATATTTGTCAACATTTTGCCAATTGTACAAAATTATACTATGTATAAAATAAACTAAATTAGAAGTCAATATCACTAGTAGTTCTCGAGAAATTTGAGTCGAAAAACAATTTTTACCAATTTTCAATAGAATTTTATATAGTTTTTTTTATTTTTTGTAAAAAAACTGTAAACTGATTTTTTTTTGAAATTTTCACCGGTTGTCAAACACATTATTATTCGTAAAATAAAATTATTTTGAGTTTCAAATTGTTTTCCGTTCTTAGAATATCTGGGTTATAATTTTTCAGTTTTTTTATTTAAAAAAATAACGGTTTGTTCATTTTTTTCCAAATTCATACCAAATCTGTATGACCTTATAATGAGTACATTTAATTTTATTTTAAATCAATAGCATTATTTTTTCGTGAGATATTTGAAACTAACCAAAATTTTTACGTTTTTTTTTAAACCGTTATAGTGAAAAAACTACTCACTGAATTTTAATAAACGCCCTTTCAGCCTCTTTCGAAGTTGTTATCTATCAAACAAAATTTATTTGAAGTCGATATCTTTACTCGTTCTTGAGATATCGACGACGAAAAATGTTACCAGAACGTACGGACGTACGAACGTGCGAACGTACGAACGTACGAACGTACGAACGTACGAACGTACGAACGTACGTACACACACACACACAGACATCTCTCTAAAAATTATTGAAATAGCCTCTAGGGAAATAACTATACACCTAGGCCAGGCGCCCACATTCAATTTTAAGTTTCGTAACTGTTTAGTTGCTAAAATGAAACATATGGGCTTATATGGGACACCGCGCACTTAGGCTAGCCGCGCACTAGCAATTTTTAGTTGCGAAACTGTTTGGTTACTTATAGAAAACAGATGAACTGTTTGGTTGAATGTCGGTGAATTTGCAGATAATTATATGTTCAATAAAATGGCGAACTTATTTTAGGCAATCGTTTAGTTTGTGTCAAAACACAAACTTTTTAGTTGCTCGAACCAAGCAGTTTCGCAACTAAAAATTGCTAGTGCGCGGCTAGCCTTAGAGCAACTCGATTAGAGCAACTAAAAAGTTTGTGTTTTGACACAAACTAAACGATTGCCTAAAATTAATTCGCAACAGTTGAGCTGTTTTCTATAAGCGCAAGAGAGAAAAGAATGTGAGCGTGAGTAAAGAGTTGCTAGTGCGCGGTACTCTATCAACTGGTGATTAAACTATTTGATTTCGATCACAGTTGCTAGTGCACGGCTAGCCTTAATTTGAAATGTGTTAGACATTATCTTATTTAATATTAAAAAATGGTCTTTGTTAAAATGGATATATTGTTTTAATAAAATATAGGTTAAAACAATAAACCAGATTTATTTGATCTTATACAAAGTGAATGGGTTAAAGTTTTTTTTTTAAACTAAATAATCATCTCGTTTGATTTAACCGAATGGTGATGGTAAGAATAACACATACAATTCCTTACTTTAACTGACTGACGATTGTTTGAGTTTGTTAAAACAATAAATCAGATTTAATTAATTAATTAACCGAGTTGACTATAGTGTAATTTCAACCGGTGAAGTTTGCAGAGGTTGTATATAAGCAGTCTCACTTTTTTAGTGTGTAAAGATTTTTTCGTTTTAAACCAGCCATTTGTCTCAAATTCTATAACTTGCTGGGTTGAGTAGTCTAACGAGTGCACGCTACTTATAAATATATTTACTATTTACATATATATTATGGTTCTATGATATGGGTGTTGGTAAAATTTGTCTTTATTGAATGATAGATACAAATTATAGTAAGAAAACTCTTAAGTAAATTCTAGGAGCAATTTTTCAAGACGATTTTTCAAAATTTTTACTGAGGCTACAGTTATTTTGGGACACATCTTTTAGATAATATTAATTATAAGTTGTCAAGTTTAAAAAAAATCGAGTATGGTCTTATCGAAATATTTCAGTTTAAAAAAAATATAAAAATTTCAATATACAATACTATTTAAACTTCTATAAAATTATAAATGCTTGTATGGAAAAAACAACTCATAAAATAGTTTGACCAAATAAAATAGAATATCGTCTTACTTGTTGAACAAAAATATTTAAAATAATAAAATGCACGACTGGTTCGCACGTACTTGGAAAGTACTTTGGAATTCAAAAATTGTTTAAAAATACATATAAAACATGGATCTAATGAGATCCATTAAAATGCCATCTGTTTTCTAGTAAAGATTTTAGATTTTAGATTAGATTAGATTAGATTCTTTATTTTTTCAATATAAAGGAAAAAAACATTACAAATATTATTTAAATAGATCGAAAAAGCATGGCTGCATAGGCCGTCTGCCGTTTAACAAAATTACACTAACAGAGAGATAAATACATTATGTTTAAACAAATTTAATATATATCAAATAAGAGTAACAATTCTTGTATAATGAAAAATAAATAACTTTAATGTGCATATACAAAAAACAATGGTTGTACACAATATGGCTTTTAGTTTAGCGAAAACAAAATAAGTTTAATTAGAGATTATTATACATTATCGTAAATAAAGATGGCTTTTAGTTTAGCTAAAACAAAGAAGAAAAAGAAGAATATACACCTACTTTAATGGAAGGCACAAAATAATTGCATAATTAAGTCTTAAGAACCTGCTTTTAGTTTAGCTAAAACAAAAATTATAGGTACTACCATGAATCAGAAAAAATTCAAATAAGTATTGCGATAACATCTCGCATGCAGGATATAGCGTATAAGTGGTTTCCAGCCACGGTCTCCATTTAAAAAATGAACACAATCCTCTAAAGACAAAAAACTTGCACTTAGATGAAGCCTTCGGATTTCCTGTAGTATCGGGCATAACGCTAAAAAATGTAAGACGTCTTCGTTCTGATTAAGGTTGCACAGTGAACAAATAGGATTTATATCAGTTCTATGAGCCCTATAGTTTAGTTCAAACATTTCAGTTCGAATTTTAAAAATTAAACTCATTTCAAAAGATGAGAACTCCTCTCTAAAATAATTATTTGTACCCAAACCTAGATTGAGTTGCTTATACATAGTCCGAGAGGTTGATGATCTGGCCCTGTCGAGACAGGACTGATACAATTTATCATCAATTATAGCGATACAATCATAGAGGGTATTTTTTAAATCTTCCACATTTTCTGCTGATAGAGACATTGCAAAGTTGTTAATAACTGCAAGATCATACCAGTTCTTGATTGGACTATATCCGCATTGAAATGAAACTAAAAGTATTCGTTTTTGTAGGTTTCGATCAGACCGTTTCATGACCCTGACTATGTAATCAGCGTTTGCCTTTAGATTTCTTAGAAATAGTGGAGGTAAGCCTGACTCAACATGAATAGCATAATTTGGAGTATTAATAGGCAACTTAAAAATGCGTTTGAAGAAGTATCTCTGTATTACCTCAATTTCGTCAAATTGTTGGTACCCATAAACTTCATTCCCATAGCAAAAGCAGCTATTAATCGTGGCATTGTATACTTTAAATTTCGAAACTGGACCTACATACTTATTTGTGAAAAACTCAGACCACATAGTGTTTATAGCTAATTTTGCTACTTTTGTTTTTTCTTTTAAATGAGGTCGGATATTTAGATTACTAGTAAGCACATAGCCTAGATACTTAAATTCTTTGACGACTTCGATTACTTCATTATCTAGGGTCCAGTTACGACTATAGTTAATAGAACGATTTTGGGATCTGAATACCATTATTTTGGATTTAGATGTGTTAATTTTGAGATCCCACATATCGCAAAATGTTTTCAACTTATTGATTTGGAGTTGTAAAGTTTTCTAGTAAAGTATGAATTTACACAAACAAAGTTTAAAAATCGTTTTATTATTAAATTATGTTTTTATATACAAAAGAAAGAAGAAAATAAATTAGGATGACAATTTTAAGCGTTTATTAGTATAAATTTTAGGGAATGATTGCAAAAACTAATTATTCACACATTTTCAAGATATAATTATTTCAAATTTTAAATTCAAGGGACCTCCTGTACAATCTTTTTTTATGAAATTCGTTAGTGCCGTTAATGAGAAAGTCGAAATTAAAAAAAAAAAACAGTTCTGTGACAGGTACCGTTAGTAAAATTTTTTCGTTCAGTTTTTTTTTTAACCAAAATGTAGTCCATTGCTATAATACCTTCTCTATTTTTACTTGCGACTTATATACATCTAGGTGAAATAAGGCAAGTTATGCATTCGTAAACAAAATCGAACTCGAGATTTTGATCAAAGTTGACATTACGATGAAAGCGAAGACTAAAAAAGTGGGCCTCGCAATTCTATCTGTCTGTCGGTTCAGCTACAGCCTAAACGGCTCGGCCGATTTTCCTTAAGCTTGGTAGATAAACTTGGTAGATATTATTCTTAATTTTTCCCCCACACGTTTTTTTCTTTTTTTAAAGACCTAAAATAACGGTACGTGCCATTTGATTTTTTTTCAAAATTTTATAAATATTTTTTTTTCAAAAACTGTTCAACAGATTAAAAAAATAAAAATACAAAAAAATTTCTTTTAGTTAAAGCTAGATAATGGTTGAAAAAAAAATTTCCGAAAAATTGTTATTATTATCCCCTAAAACTCCACAATAACTTGAATAGAATTGTGTATTCAAATTAAAAAAAAAAAAATTTTGGATTTAAAAAAAAAAATCAAAATTTTGTTTTCAAAACTCAATATTTCGAAAACCTAATTCTTGTTTTTTTTTCGTTTAACTTGAAAAATAAAACTTTTTCAATATAATGTACAAGATGTGCGAAAAAAATTATTTTACCTAAAACTAAAGGTACCTACCATACAAATGTTACAAATTGTTAAAAAATAGTTTTCAAAAATCGTATTTTTCTCGAAAACGGCGCCTAAAATTTTGATAAAATTTTTTTTCTTTGAATTAATTCTTACGATCTTTAATAAAAAAATCGAAATTAAGATATTTACAGCTTGTACCTACTCGTACCATAGAACCATTTTTCAAATTTTGAATTATTCACTATCGGATTTGTAATTTTTCTATAGAGAAGCTTCTAAAAAGTTTAAAAAACATTGCATTTCAAAACTTTAAAAAAAATATTTTTTGAATTTTTGAAAATAATAATAATAATAATAAAATACTTTGTTTTTTTTTTTTTTTGGAAAATTCGATAACTCAAAAACGGCTCGATATTTTTGTTTGTAAATTTAATTTTTATTCGAACAATAATAAAACTTTAAATTGGCGTACCAAAATTTTTTCTTAAAAATCTTTTAAAAAATTTGCATATAAAAGCTTTTTTTTTAAGAAATCACTACAACGACTTATAATTTTTGTTCTAGCATAAATTTATATTTGCATAACATTCTGTTTTTATCTCTTACTACTAAATGAATTTAAAAAATAATTTTATCCTTATGAGCAGTTTTCTCTAATAACATTAGTTTTTAAAATTCCTAGTCTATTACATATTCTTATCAAAATCGTTAAAAGCGTTTTTAAGATAAATACGATTTTACCGTTAGTTTTCGAGCTAACAAAACTTTCAATTTCTTCTCTATCGAATCACTGAAGACCCTTAAGTATCATATTTGAAGAAAATATCTTCAGTAGTTTAGGCTGCAGGTCAATGTAAAAGCATACAGACAGACAGTTGAAATTGCCGGACCCACATTTTGATTAAAATCTCGAGTTCGATTTTTTTTAAATGCAGAACTTGCCCTATATTACCTACAGCTACATATACATACATACATATGGGAAGTAAAAATGAATATTAGTTTTAGTATTATGTAGCTTATTTTGTATTTACAAAATTCATTTAACATGCAAATTTTTAGTATTTAATATTGTACGTCAAGGTTTCAAAATGTTCTTATAAGAAATTTTGATCAAAATCAGTACAGCTGTTAATAAGAATTTCGAAAATCAATTTTGTTTTCTATGGCGGCTAACGTTAACAATTTTTCTTGTCAATTTTGCTTACCAAAATGTAGACCCAAATAGTACACAAATGTTGTATTTTATTAAAATCGCTGTGGTAAAAAACTTTAATATAACGGGTGATTTTTTTGAGGTTAGGATTTTCATGCATTAGTATTTGACAGATCACGCGGGATTTCAGACATGGTGTCAAAGAGAAAGATGCTCAGTATGCTTTGACATTTCATCATGAATAGACTTACTAACGAGCAACGCTTGCAAATCATTTAATTTTATTACCAAAATCAGTGTTCGGTTCGAAATGTGTTTCGCGCTTTACGTCCGATTTATGGTCTACATAATCGACCAAGTGAGCAAACAATTAATGCGATTGTGACCAAGTTTCGCACTCAGTTTACTTTATTGGACATTAAACCAACCACACGAATGCGTACAGTGCGTACAGAAGAGAATATTGCGTCTGTTTCTGAGAGTGTTGCTGAAGACCGTGAAATGTCGATTCGTCGCCGTTCGCAGCAATTGGGTTTGTGTTATTCGACCACATGGAAGATTTTACGCAAAGATCTTAGTGTAAAACCGTATAAAATACAGCTCGTGCAAGAACTGAAGCCGAACGATCTGCCACAACGTCGAATTTTCAGTGAATGGGCTTTAGAAAAGTTGGCAGAAAATCCGCTTTTTTATCGACAAATTTTGTTCAGCGATGAGGCTCATTTCTGGTTGAATGGCTACGTAAATAAGCAAAATTGCCGCATTTGGAGTGAAGAGCAACCAGAAGCCGTTCAAGAACTGCCCATGCATCCCGAAAAATGCACTGTTTGGTGTGGTTTGTACGCTGGTGGAATCATTGGACCGTATTTTTTCAAAGATGCTGTTGGACGCAACGTTACGGTGAATGGCGATCGCTATCGTTCAATGCTAACAAACTTTTTGTTGCCAAAAATGGAAGAACTGAACTTGTTTGACATGTGGTTTCAACAAGATGGCGCTACATGCCACACAGCTCGCGATTCTATGGCCATTTTGAGGGAAAACTTCGGAGAACAATTCATCTCAAGGAATGGACCGGTAAGTTGGCCACCAAGATCATGCGATTTGACGCCTTTAGACTATTTTTTGTGGGGCTACGTCAAGTCTAAAGTCTACACAAATAAGCCAGCAACTATTCCAGCTTTGGAAGACAACATTTCCGAAGAAATTCGGGCTATTCCGGCCGAAATGCTCGAAAAAGTTACCCAAAATTGGACTTTCCGAATGGACCACCTAAGACGCAGCCGCGGTCAACATTTAAATGAAATTATCTTCAAAAAGTAAATGTCATGGACCAATCTAACGTTTTAAATAAAGAATCGATGAGATTTTGCAAATTTTATGCGTTTTTTTTTTAAAAAAATTCTCAAGCTCTTAAAAAATCACCCGTTACATAGCTAAACAATTCATTTCCTATCTAGAAGATTACCTAGAACCCTTGAGTACAACTTTTGTTCAGGTGTTAAGCTTGAACGTAGAGACATACAAACAGAATTGAGTAAACTATTTTTTCCTTTGGTTCTCTTTTTTGGAATTTTTTTAATTTTGGTTAAGAAAAAATAAAATTCGATTTTTTTACAAACTTGACCTTCAGTACTTTAATCGGAAGTATAAACTATGCCACCTAAATTCTAATAAGATGGTTAATGTCAATCAGGCCAGAAATAAAATCTTTTTTTTTTTAAATTTAAGATTCAGGAAATAAATTGCTCACTGTCTGTTTAAAGAAATACAAATATCTCTGACCAATAAGAGAAACTTGTTCACCATTCACATGACTATATTCTTATCTTTTTGAAAGTAGTTATTTCATTACTTATTTATTTAAACTGCACAAATGAGGTGATGAGATCTGAGAATCTAAAACTGCAACTTATAGACTCGAATTCTAATCGACGGATTAAGCTCAAATGTGTGTTCGACACTTTTTTTTACTATAAAGGTTTGAAAAATCGCAGTGGGTTCTATAAATTGTGAGATGCTTGCAATTTTGGACGATATTTACTCCGCCCGCACCGACAAACTGTGTTCCGATTGACCTAGCTGTTATGTCAGTTAGTATGATAGATAAATGAGGTTCCTGTACGATTATATAAAATGAAAATAATTCTCAAACAAATAGTCAATTTAGCTGTCAAAACGCTGATCTAATACAAATTTTTTTAAATTCTGTTTCTGCAAATCGTTCCTAAAAAGAAAGATCGAAAAAAAGAACCCAACGATCTCCCCGACGGGGAATTGAACCCCGGTCTCCCGCGTGACAGGCGGGGATACTGACCACTATACTATCGAGGATGTTGAAAATCTATTTTCAAATATTTTCAAAAACTTTTCAACACTTAATCTTGAACATTAAGATGTATTCAAAATAATTTAATACATAATGTACATATACCTATGTTCAATTTAAAGAAAAAATTCAATCTAAAAACCAAAACATCATGCCGAATATATACTCGTACATATCTACAAGTTAATTTGGTGTGATAAAAACTCTGGCGATTGGGCAGAACTGAGAAACATACATGCTCAAATGTAAAAAATTGATTAAAGCTAGTTCTAAAATATACGATGAACAACGATTTCGTACACTTGGTGTAAGAAAATTCATACGAATTATAAAATTCGTTTTTTTTTTTTAATATTATGATTGATTCAAGAACTTTTTATTACATAATTTTCCAACGCCCGAATAGTGAAAATTAAGGAAGCATTTGCATTGCAACAACGAAAAGTCCGATGGAGTATAGAACGCAGATGTTTTGGAGAAATAGTTTTAGATTGAAACGATTATTAACATTTTGTTCTAAAAAATCTTTGTTACACCAAATTAGAATAGAATTCAAGTCTTGTTGAAGAAGCTAAGAATCAAAAGAATAATATACTTTGCCAATGGTATTAACAGAAAGCTCCGAGTGAGAAAATGAACGACATTTACAGCAAGGTCAAATAAGACTGGACCGGGATGACTACCCTGAGGATCATCTGAGGTGAAATTAATGAGGTCGGCTTAGGAAAATCTTAACGAAGCCTTGGAACGAATTGTAGTTTTCAAATTCACTAAATCTAACAAAAAGCTTTCGATTATTGAAAACCAGGAAGTATTGTGATTTAGAACTGAATATCGATGCAAACGAAACAAAGTCTTCAGATGGAGATATTTCCGCAACTAAAACTCGTAAGACGGTTTAGTATTTAGTTCTGCATAGCAAATTGATATACCTTTCCATGGATGTGCCATTCATCTCATTGAAAAATTTAATTTTTTCAGATTTTTGAAAAAATCATGCATCATGCCAAACGAAAGGCTGATAATTTAAAGTAACTAATTTTTTTAGAGATATTACCGAAGAGTCGGTAGGGTTTACATCAATTACAAGATTTTATTCATAAGGTCTAGTTCGCAATACAAGGCTCAATTTGAGCTCCCTTAATTCTTTCTAACCATTAGCTTAGATCCTAGCTTAATTTTGACATACAATCTTTGTGGAAAATATGTCATATGAATCAGTTGTTCTTTTAAAAGAAATTTTATGCAAACAGTTTATAGTAATTTTTTTCAAGATTTCTTGTGATTCTTATCCAATAAAAGGAGGGATTTATCTCTGTGATCCCATATATTTCTCATTTTCGATTTTAATTTTCACTAAGTAAAATTCACACAAAATTGAATAATGACAAATTCGTTTAAATTAATCTAGAGAAGAGTGTGCCGAACAATAAGAAGTAAATTTATTCGAAAAAGTGTTATTACAGACAATTCATTTCTGGTCAATTTTACGTCATGACTAAATCAAACGAGACACTTCTTGAAAAGATTCTTAAACTTAGACTTAGAGTTATTGCGGAGATTTGCATTGATCTTCATCAGCAGAAATAAAAAGTCAGATATACATCAACCATCAGATATATGTATGTACATCAACCTACAAACGTTCAAAAGAGTATCTACACAGCTGTTCACTTTTTACTTGCGACTTATAGGTACTATAAGGCAAGTTATGCATTCGGAACAAAAATCGAACTCGAGATTATGATCAAAGTTGACATTACGATGATAGAGAAGACCAAAAAGTGGGTCTCGCAGTTCTGTCAGTCTGTCTGTCGGTTCGACTACAGCCTAAACGACTAGGCCGATTTTCTTCAAACTTGGTAGATATGGGTTTTGATTTTTTTCCCCCACACGTTTTTTTTTTCTTTTTTTTTTAAGACCAAAAATAACGGTACCTACCATACGGTTTTTTTCGAAATTTTATAAATATTTTTTTTTCTCAAAAAATGTCCCACAGAATTTAAAAAAAAATTGAAAAATTTCATTTAGTTAATACTAGGTAATGGTTGAAAAAAAAATTCCAAAAAATGGTTACTCGTATTTTTGGTAGCCCCCCTGGGTCCATTTTTTTTTTTTTTTTCGATTTCCTTGAAAACGCTGCAGCCGATTTAAACCATTTTTTTTATGCTAAGGCTCCTCCAAAGTTTGAATATTATTACATATTCAAATTTCAATTTTTGATATTTTGGATTTAAAAAAAAAACAAAAGTTTTTTTGGAAACTCAATATTTCGAAAAATCGAAGATCAATTTTTTTCAAACTTGACAAATAAAAGTTATAGAACATAGTCTACAAGATTTGAGAAAAAACATTTTGTTTTATATAAACCTAATGGTACCTTCCATACAAATGTTAAAAAATAGTTTTCGAAAATCGTACTTTTCTCGAAAACGGTTTCGAGAATTCTGCTAAATTTTTTTTATTTCGATCAATTCTTACGATCTATAATTTAATTAAAAAAATTTGAAAACAAGATATTACTGACTGTACATACCATAGAACCATTTTTCGAATTTTTAGTTTCTCATTATCGCCATAACGGATCTTAATGAAATTTTTTGTGAAGAAGCTCCTAAAAAATTTTAAAAACATTGCATTTCAAAACGTAAAGAAAAATATTTTTTCTATTTTTGGAAAAAAGTCAATTTTTTTGGAAAATTCGATATCTCAAAATAAGTTATGCATTCGTAAAAACATCCAACTCGAGATTTTGATCAAAGTTGACATTACGATGATAGCGAAGACTAAAAAAGTCGGTCTCGAAATTCTGTCTGTCTTTCGGTTCGACTACAGCCTAAACGGCTCTGCCGATTTTCTTTAAACTTGGTAGATATCATTTTTAATTTTTTCCCCCCACACGTTTTTTTCTTTTTTTTTAAGACTAAAAATAACGGTACCTGCCATACGAATTTTTTCGAAATTTAATAAATATTTTTTTTTCTCAAAAATTTTAAAAATAAAAATACAAAAATTTCATTTAGTTAAAGCTAGGTAATGGTTGAAAAAAAAAAATTCCAAAAAATGGTTATTGAGGGTACCTCCCATGGAACCATTTTTTTTGTTTTTGATTTTCTCAAAAACGGTACAACCGATTTTGATCATTTTTTTGGCTAAAGCTCCCCAAAAACATAAATAGTTTGTACTCAAATTTTCAAAAATTTTTTTTTTTGATTTTTAAAAGAAACTTCAATTTTTTTTTTAAAAACCCAATATTTCGAAAACCCCATGCTAGATTTTTTTTAAACTTGGTAAATAAAAGTTTCTCAATATAATGGATAAGATGCGAGAAAAAAAATTATTTTATCTGAAAATTAAGGTACCTACCATACAAATGCTAAAAAATTAAAAAAAATGGTTTTCAAAAATCGTATTTTTGTAGAAAACGGCGCCTAGAATTTTGATAAATTTTTTTTTCTTTCAATTAATTTTTACGATCTTTAATTTAATGAAAAAAAAATTGAAATTAAGATATA
Source organism: Philhelius festivus (assembly GCA_963931855.1). NCBI lineage: Eukaryota > Metazoa > Arthropoda > Insecta > Diptera > Syrphidae > Philhelius > Philhelius festivus. Next base: position 59,818,218 of record OZ007557.1, read on the forward strand.
ACATAGAACCATTTTATCGAATTTCGAATTTCTCATTATCCACATAACGGATCTTAATGAAATTTTTTATAGAGAAGCTTCTAAAAAGTCTAAACACATTGCATTTCAAAACTTTAAAATAAATATTTTTTGAATTTTTGAAAAATAAAATCTATTTTTTTCGTTTTTTGAAAATTCGATATCTCAGAAACGGCTCAATATTATTTTTGTAAATTTAATTTTATTCGAATAATAATAAAAACTTTAAATTGGCGTACCAAAATTTTTTCTAAAAAGTCTTTTAAAAACTTTGTATATAAAACCTTTTTTTAAGAAACCTCTACAAAGACTTATAATTTTTGTTCTTGCATAAATTCGTATTTGCATAGCATTCTGTTTTTGTCTCTTACTATTACATAAAAGAATTTAAAAAATTAATTTTATCCTTATGAACAGTTTTCTCTAATATCATTCGTTTTTAAAATTCCTAGTCTATTACATAAGAGCAAGTTCGTGCTACCCAGTCGTGCATTTTATTTTTCTTGCAGAACTCGCATGAAGATGAATGTAAATCCACTTTAAATTTTCGTCTCAATCTCGTCTAAGTCTACTCTTACATACGGAATTTAGTTGCGCTATTAAAAAACAAATTTCTCCAACATCCTCGATAGTATAGTGGTCAGTATCCCCGCCTGTCACGCGGGAGACCGGGGTTCAATTCCCCGTCGGGGAGATCATCGTGGTTAGTCAATTATTTTCCTTTTACTATCTAAACGTAAATCCAAAAATGCTTGTCCCAGAGCTTCAGAGTACGTAAAAGTTGAAAATTTATCGGAGATCTCCGACAGCCAACATGTCAATAATCAGAACGGACAAGAACATTAGTATTCAGCTAATAACACCCACACTTCATTCCCTAACAATGAATTATTGTAATAAGGCTTTTCTGAGAATTAATCAGGCTCTTAGCTAACCCTTAATAGGGTCTTCGTCCGACACTTCTTTATGTTAAGTAAACAAATCTCCCGACAAGTTTTATAATAATAATCTTAATCAAAACAAGAAATAAAAGTTCCTTCCGAAAATTATGACTCTCGCTAAACTTTTCGGCAATTTGTCATCATTTTATTTTTATTGACACAGCCAGCCCTTCACTATCACAAAAACAACGTCAACAGCTAAGAGAGTCCTTAGCTTTCCACACGGAACATAAGAAATCCTTAATAATCAAGTTAACAACCTTGCCGCCTAATTTCTTTTACCCTCGTCATCCACCTCTCATTTTTACGCAGATTGTAATTCAATTAAAGTTATTAACAAATAAAAATAATAATAACTTTTTTAATGTTTCAATTTTATTTCCGGTCACAATGTTACTGTTAGGCCCTAGTTATAGCTATCATTGAAAACCATCATTGAAAATTTTGTTTTCACTTTTTGGGATAGTTAAACTATGAACACTGAGAATGTTTGGTACACAAATGAAGCTAATCAACTATATATTTTACTTTTGCAATTAAAAATTAACAAATATGTTCAATATTTCTCAAAAAACTAGTTTTAATTTTTCAATGATGAAAATCGTTTTCAATGAACAGCAGATTTTCGTTCCAACAAAGTGGAACACAATCGTTTCAATGATTTGTGTTCGATTCTCTTTCTATTCTCATGTGTCAGTTTTTTTTTCAATGATCAACTCTAGCCTCAAAAAATTATTCAGGTTGTCTTTGTAATTTATAGTGATGGGTAGGATACGAATTTAAAATGAGTTTGTATGAGGTACTCATTTTTCGAAATGAGGTGCTATTTTGTCTCACCTCAAATGTCCCATAGGATATACCTATTTTAATGGACATTTTCAACAAAAAAATCAATTTTTCAATGACGTCTCTGCAATTCTAAGGTTGCGCGTACAGTAGTGCGACAAAGCGATGCGATGCGAGAAGCGTTTGCGTGCGAGAAAAATATTTACATTGATTCTTATACACGTGCGTACAGTGGAGCGATATTTGATGCGAGTGTTGCGAGTTTCTCGCATGCCTATCGCAAGCACCTCGCACACAAACTGTTCTGACCACTTTTTCAAGCGAGTTCGTGCGAGAAGGCTCATATTGTTTGTTTTGAGTTTTCAAAAAAAAAAATCAAAAGAGTAAAATTTTGTTATTTCAGTGTTTGTGTTGTGTGGTGCAACTTTTTACAATTTTGGTGGCAATAATTATAAAGGGATTAACAACATAACTGCAGAAAATATCGCTTCTACTGTGCGCACTATCTCGCATCTAATTCTCGCATCTCGAATCGCTTGTCGCATCGCTTCTCGTATCGCATCGCTTTGTCGCACCACTGTACGCGCAACCTAATGATCATGAAATTTGAATACAGCATACAAAGTTATATATGTATGTATGTATGTACCTAGATACGTAGACTAGCACAAAAGACACTTAGGCTAGGCGCGCACATTCAATTTTTAGTTGCATAACTGTTTGGTTACTTATAGGAAACAGATGAACTGCTCGTATTTGGTTGAATGTCCGCGGAGGTGCATTTAATTATATGTTACACAAAATAGCGAACTCATTTTAGGCAATCGTTTAGTTTGTGTCAAAACACAAGCTTTTTAGTTGCTCGAACCAAGCAGTTGCGGAACTAAAAGTTGAATGTGCGCGCATAGCCTTATAGAGTAATTATGTGAGAGTCGGTTTATGGAAAGCAAAGCAGCGAGGAGGAAACTATAAACTAAACTGGACTAAACACTAATCACGCACCCGAACCCCAAAGAAATGAATTTTTTTCTTATAGCTCATATCTCTAACAAAAACAAAACAAGAAAATTAGGCCTATTCTGCCACATCTGTTATTCTGCTATAGATTTTCTGTTATGAATCATAAAAGATTTCCACCTTAAAAGATCTTTTATGATTGGTATTCAGAGGTTCGAACTTTTATAAAAGTCTGTTATGCTACTTCGAAAACGAGATCTGTTATGAAACTGAACTAAATCTGTTATCATAATCAGCTGCGATTATGTAAAATATTTCATCTGACATAATTAAAATGGATGACGAACAAAGAAGTAAACTCTTACACACTATTGGTATCTATACCATAAAACAAAAATTTACCTCATATGTTTCTGGGAATACCATGGCCGTACTCTACTTATATGTTTATATGATATGAGTTTTAATATATTTTCTTTCATTTGCTCTTTTTAGGAACATTTCGTTGACGAAATAAAAGATAAATATTCATTTTTACTTGATGCACCTGTGTATTTATTGAAATCTTTTATGATAAAAGTCACAGAGTTTGTCTTTTATTCTTTTATGATTTTTAACAGATTTCATAACAGATTTTGACATGCTAAATACCAAAAATGCTATTCGTAAAAGATTTTTTCCATGTTCGAACGTTTGACATTTTATAAAAGTTTTCTTAGCAGATTTTATAACAGATTTTACCATGCCGAATACCAAAATTATAATTCATAAAAGATTTGTTGACATCTCAAACTTTTGTATTGAAATTCATAACAGAATAGAAGAATAAAAGATCTCGCCGAATAGGCCTAAATGAAAAAAACTTTAAACAATAACATAACATGCGACATTTTGTATTGCCTCATGAATGAGGTACCCATCACTAGTAATTTAGCAAGCATCAAAGCGACAGATATTTTCAATGACACATCTTTTCAATGACAGCGAAATTATTGATTGCTATAACCGACTTGTCAGAAAAATATTCCACCGTTCCACTGATTTGTGTTTCAATGATGGTTTTCAATGATAGCTATAACTGGCCCCTTACTGTAGTATTTATTGCATTTACCGTTTCGTTCCCTTGTTCGCTGCCCATTCATTGCCATTCATTCCGCTTCGAATGATTTTACTGCTCCCGCACTTTTGTCGTTTGTTTTTGTCACTTTTTGTGGCATGGCCGACGCCACTGTGCTGCGCCATTACCATAGTGGTACACAGTCATACCATCCGTTTGTTGTGTTGTTGGCGACATAAACGCTTTTACGGACTTTTGTTTATGATTTTTCCGGAAGCACCAAGCAGCAGTAGCAGCTGTAAAATTGTGAATTATTGCTGTCATTATGGTCTTAAACTATGCGGAAATGTATTTCGTTTCTAGAGCGATAGCGATGAGCAGGGAAGAAGATTTTGGCAAATAAATCCTAAATTTATTCATGGCAATTTTGATAGTTAAGCTTACAGGAAAGCTGTCAAATATTTCGAAATGATACATTTTTATGATTTCACTATTTTTGTTGCCTATGATGGTTGGACGGCCTTAACTGGACAAGGACGTGGACTTTCGTCGGACAATGTAAAGATGTGATTTGGCGTTTATTTTATTTTAACGAATATTTAAATTTAGGAAGACTTTGTTGGCACTTTGTTAAGGCATCGTTAAATTTATTTTTAGTTGACATAAAAAGGCTGTTTCGGCTGATATAGTTTTGGTTTTGCGTGGAAAATTTGTTTCTAAGATCAATAAACTAAAAGTTTATGATAGGTTTACAGAAGACTTAAGATGAACGAATCCCTGTACTTAACAATCCGTCCTAAATTCGGTTGGTTCAAGGGTAAACTGATAAGTAGGGCTAGGATTTCCATGCAAATGCATATTTTTTTTGAGAAATTTTAGAAACACAGGAATAAAATACAAACACGAATCAATCAATTTGCTTTAAAATGGCATTTAATCGTTAGTGCATATTTTTGCATATTTTACTATAAATGCATATAAATGCATATTTGTGCATATTTTCGAAAAACTAAATAATTCTAAAGTAAAAAATGCACATAATATAGATACATACATGGTAACAATTAAAAATTTTATATACGAAAATGATCATGCAAAGTGCTTAGCACATGCAGTAGATAGAGTGGGAGAACAGATAAGAAGTAATTTTAAAAATGTAGATTTATTAATCTTAATGGAAACAAAAATATTTTTAAAAGCAACACCTCGCGTTGAGCATTTCAAAGCAAAGTATCCCTCGACCCCTCTTCCACCCAGCCAATTGTTACCAGGTGGGAAACTTGTTTGGAAGTTGTTGCTTACTATGTCAAAAACTATGTACATTTTGACGATGTTGTGAATGATCTTGATAACTCGGATGCCGTTGCCATTAAAAATATAAAAGAAGCATTGAATAAGCCTTTCATAAGGAGTCAAATCATATTCATCAGTTCCAACTACAGTTTCCTGCGCAATACAATTGTATAGATTCAGGAAAAAATACGTTAAAAAAAACAAATCGATTTAATTGAAAAGTTTTTCAAAAATTAGTGCAGTTGAAGAACCTTTTGGTGCAGCAATTAAAAAAAAAAAACTGGATAATGTTCTAGAAAAAAATTAAGGTTTTGTAAAAATAAAAAATATTTACAAAGAATTTACACTGAGTTGTGTCGATGAGAATTACATTGAGCCCTTAATACCTCAGGAAATATGTTCTTTAAAGAATGCTCCATTAATTTCAGTTGACGTTGAGCGATCATTCTCTATGTATAAAGCATTTCAGAGACCGAATCGTCAAAGTTTTACTTTTGAAAATTTGAGAGAAAGCTTTTATGATTTTTAATATTTTTTTTTTTGTTTTCTATTTTAATTGAAATGAAGAATTTTATTTTTCTGTTATTATTGATATAATTTTGTGTTCCTCGATTATAAAAACTGAATTTGTTATATAAACTTAAATACTGTTTTTCCCATACAGATGGTTCGCAAGGGATATGGTTTTAAATGCATATTTTAGGTGCATATTTTACATTTTTAAGAGCATATTTTAAGCGCATATTTTGCATTTTTAAGTGCATGAAAATCCTAGCCCTACTGATAAGCATGCCTGGTTTGACGTATTTTGTGTGAAAATTGCTTCAGAGGAGGATGCGATCAAGAAGATGTAATGAAGCTTGTTAAGCTCCGGTCCATGTGAGAATTGTATTCGAGCTAAGGGCGGAAATACGGGTGGGCCATCTAGTGATTTCTTTTTAAATCATAAGTTATTTTGACACTGATGTGATCCAATATATTAGGTAATACAATCGTCGTCGTGTTGGCGGAAGTCTATGAACACGTCCCATATGTCTAACTTTTCCTAATAGACTTTTGAAAACCAGACATAATTATTATATTTAAAACCTTTTAATTTAAGTTTATTTTGAGGGTGCGATTGTATCTGAAATATGGATTTTTTCTTGCGAAACGGATGATTTTATCATTCCCGGTTATACATTTTATGCAAACACTAATGAATTATATCCAGCAGGTGGTGTAGGAGTTTTTATTCGAGATGTATACTCAGGTGAATGCTTGAAGGTGGAGCGATACAACATGGCTAGCGCAGATTTGATAAAAATTAATATTAATGTTCACAAAGTTCTTTTTGATTTTGTTTGTGTTTATAGATTACAGTCTATATCTTCTCAATCCTTTCTGGAGGATTTTTCAAATTTTCTACGTGGTGAAAATGGGTGTAATCTCGTTGTATTGGGTGATTTCAACATTGACATCTTGACTTTGAGCGCTGTATCTGATTATTACCTTGCTCTTACAGCTGAACATGGTCTTACATCTTTTATAAATGAAGTAACAAGGCCGATATCAGGCAAGTGCATTGATCATGTTTTTGGTCGTTTTATGAAAATCTCTTTGGGAAATTGTTTTGGTATCAACTTTGATTTGAAAATAACTGACCACAGTATGACAGGTATCTTCATCAACGGTGTTTTTGGTGCGAAACGTAACTGTTTCACTTCCCCACAGATTGTGACTAATATAAGATATCCCTTACTTAATAATCATCTGCGTTTTGAATTTTGGGAGGAGGTCTATGCTGAAGAAAATGCTTCTCAAGCGTATGACTCGTTTCTAAATATTTTAAAAGATTATATAAAAAGATCTAGTTTCACAGTCACAAAAAAGAAATCTTAGTCAAGATTAAAACCATGGATAAGCAATTATATTTTGAAAAAAATCAAAGTGAAAAATAAAATGCGCAAATTATGTTATAAGCATCCGCTTAACTCAAACTTAAAAAAACGGTTTAAGAAATTGAGTAAGAAAACTAATAAGGAAATTTCGACCTTACGCGACAACTACTACTGTTCAAAATTTCAAAACGCTCAAGGAAACCCAAAAAAGGAATGGAGTACAATCAATAGTTTAGAAAATAGAATCACGCCTTATCAATTTAACCCCATTGTGCTGAAAGAAGCAGGAGTTGACATTTTTGAGCCTGTAGTTGTAGCTAATACATTTAATGAATTCCTTGTTTCAGTAGGAGATATGTCTTTCCAATCAAACTCTAGGTCGCTTTGCAACAGATGTGTAAGTTCTCAAGTGCATGATAGTACGACGACTGCAAATAGCTTCTTTTTTGAAGAAATAACTGGGTTAGAAGTCTTAAGTACGATCTACTCTCTGAAGAACTCGAATTCTTGTGGTAATGATGGCATTTCTAATGTACTACTTAAGAAAATTGCGCCAAATTTAGTTGAAATCCTTGCACATTTATTCAATTTAAGTATTTTTAGTGGAACTTTTCCTGATCAACTGAAATGTGCAGACGTATTACCACTGTTTAAAAAGGGTAATCGTAAAGAGAAAAACAACTATAGGCCCATTTCTTTGCTATCTTCAATCTCAAAGGTTTTTGAAAAAGCGATAAAAAAACGAATGTGCGCGCATCTGGCAAAAATTAACTTTTTTAGTCCAGTTCAGTTTGGGTTTAGGGAAGGATGTTCCACTGAGGATGCTCTTCTATGTTTTTGCTCTTTTATTAACAAAGCCTTGGATGAAAGTAAGTTTTGCGCTGGTCTCTTTGTGGATATTACCAAAGCATTTGACATGGTTGTTCATGATATTCTTTTGGATAAACTATATAATGCCGGTTTCCGTGGCTTTATATACAACTGGTTCGCTTCTTATTTAAAGAACCGTAAACTAAGAGTAAAAATCGGAGATTTCTTAAGTAGCCCCCAGGTGCTAAGCTTAGGTGTCCCCCAAGGGTCAGTCTTAGGACCGGTTCTGTTTTTGATTTTTATTAACTCTCTGTTTTCCCTACCGTTTGCAGGTAGAGTAACGGCTTTTGTAGATGATCTTGGAATCGCATATGGCTCAACGAGCCCACTGAATCTGACAGCTGATCTAAACTACGATATTCACTTATTGAGATTATGGTTTGCTTCACATAAGTTAATTGTAAGTGGAAAAACCAAATTAATGTTTTTCAGATTAGGTTCACTTGAGCCACCATATGTCGAAGTCAACTTCCATTCGTTTGACTGTCAGCGTTTCAGATTAAATGGTTGTGTTTGTACATCTGTGTCTGAAGCAACCTTTAATGAAAATGAGGCCTGCAGCTCGAACTGTTTTCAAATTGAAGTGGTCAGGAACTTTAAATATCTTGGTACTACGATCGATCAAAACATGAGTTGGATGCAACACATTTCTAGTTTGAAACAGTACTTGCGCTCTTCTATTAGGTGTTTATATCGGTTAAGAAAGTGTTGTTCTAATAGAACACTCAATACTGTTTACCATGGAATCTTCCATTCAAAACTGCAATATGGGATTAGTGTTTGGGGAGGTGCCTACATGTCCAATCTAAGGCCAATCGTCATCTTACAAAAGTGCGCCATAAGAAAAATTAGTAACGCTCATCGCCTTGCTCACTCTATGTCATTGTTTAGATCCTTGAGAATTCTTCCAGTTAGGCATTTATTTTATTTTAGGGTCTCTAAAATATTTTATATGAGAGGTGGCTATATGCAACGTCCAATATTTGGTTCACGTAACTTACGTAGCATTACCCGTCATGTTGTCAAAACTCCAGCTTTCCGCACTACTCATTATAGGAACTCCTACCCAGTTGTGTCCTGTAAACTTTTTAATAATCTTCCGCATGATATAAGAGTTATAAGAACCCAAAGTAAATTTTTAAAAAATGTTAAATCATGGCTTCTTGATTTTGATCACGATGAGATAGAAGATTTGCTCACCTATATTGCATAAATATTAATTTAAAATCTTTTTAATTATAATTATATTTTGTAAATTTTATTGTTAATTTTGAAAAAAAAAGAAAAAAACAAAAAAAAAAAAAAACAATAATTACTGTCACCCCACATTAATTAGTTTTGTCTTTTTTTAAAGTGACATCTAACACTATTTATAGCTTTTATAAGCAAAATACAAAATGTCACTAGCTATTCTCAATTGTAAAAAGTAAGATTTTGTAAATATTTATATATGTAAGTTTATTATGTAAAAGAGAATAATGAATAAATAAATAAAAAAAAAAAAATTAAAAATAAAAAGACACTGCCTGCTGTTTTCCGCTCGAGTATTGTTACAAATTAATCGAAAACTTTATTTGTATTTAATTTATAAAGTAGAAAACTTAACCTAAGCGAAAGACGCTTTTTTAAAAACCAATCCAGTTTGACGTTCCTTTTTCAATTGTCAGTTAGGCTGACAAGTAGATCTGTTTGCTTGATGTTTCGTCACAGTGTCATACCTCCGCGGAACGAAATAAGTCGCTTTACGCTTGAACAACCTGGGGAAATATTGAAAACTTATTTCCAAAGTGAGTGCTGTGTAGCCCAAACAGTGCGTTTTTGTTAAAAGAAGTTTTGGCCGAAATGAAGCACCCACTGCGCCTGCAGTACGCAAATCTGTGTAAAAAGTTCGTGAGACTGGTATGCCATAGTTTACAACACTCAATGTCCCCGTAGTCGTACGAGGCGCACAGACGAGAATGTAGCTGCTGTAGCCGAGAGTGTGAGACTCAGTTCACGAACATCAATTCGCCATCGATCTCAGCAGCTCAACATTTGACGCACTATATCCTGAGGAGAATTCTCCACAAAGACCTCGGATTATTCGCTTACAAGGTCCAATTGGCTCAGCAATTGAAGACGCACGACCATACGCTTCGTTATTGCTTCGCAATTTGGGCCTTAGAGCAGCTTGAATTGGTCAACGATTTTGGGCGAAAATTAGTATTTTCTGACGACGTGCATTTTCATCTCGGCGGCTACGTTAACAAACAAAATTGTTGCATCTGAGGCTGGGGGGGTTTGGTGCGATTTGTTAAGTGGGGGCATAATTGGAGCATTTTTTTTTTCCAAAAGAGGCTGAAAACAACGGTCTTTTGGGGACCAAATTCCAAAATCGTGTTATCAGCCGTCTTGGCGATGTCAATTGGCCGCCTTGGATCTGCGATTTGACCTCTTTGGGGAACCGTGAACCCGAAACCATCAACAAGGTATTGAAAAATTGGAGGGACAGAATGCGATACTGCGAAGCCAGCCGAGGCAGCCGACGCTGGTTTCCATAAATAATGGGAATAGGAATTGAATAGGCCTTTCGTTTGAGGTATCTCGATCGGTTCAGACAACTTTGACAAAATAATTATATTTATAGACAAGGGGTTAGTCCATGTTTTTTTTTTTCAAAAATTTAAAAAAAAAAAACTTTTCTTTCGAGTTTTTCAAAGATCGGAACATCTATGGAAAAGTTTGTTAATTATCTACTAGGAACTTAAAACTGCAACCCTTACAATTTTTGGTAGTGGAAAAATCTCCATACAAACACTTTCTTAGATTTCCTTCTATATTGAGTAAATTCACTTTGGACAAAAATTTTTCAAAATCCAGGTCTCACAGCATTTTCTGATTTTCAGCAATAAAAAACTGTCGAATAGGTGTTGTGAATTCTGAAAACTGCAACTCTTTTTAAGGCTTGGTCACGAAAATATGGCAATCGCAATCTATTTAGCGTTGGGTCTAAATGCAGTAAGATCACTGGATGGAAATATTTCGAGAACCAGACCTCGCAGAAGCTTCTGGTTTTCAACCGCGTATAGCTGTTTAAGAATAAACTAGGAATTTCAGAAACAGTAAACTGGTACAAGCATAGGTTTGGGAAATATTGCCAGCCAAAGACATTGGGTAGGTGTGGGCGAAAAACTTTAAAATCACTTTGGAGGAGCAGACGACGCAGCGGTTTGATAGTACCAAATTAAAAATATAAAAAAGGTCACTGCGGAGGGGTTTCTTGTAAATTTCTTACTTTTAATGATTATTTTTTCCCCCTATTAGTCTGATTTGATCAATATGCAAATTTAACTAATATTAAATCTGATAGAAGGTTTTAATTAATCAAATATGAAACATCAAAAAGTTAATTTGGCTCATTAAATTCTGAATTTATTGCTTCAAGAACTCAATGATATCTTCTATTGTCGAAAGCAGTCCCTATGATGCTATCTATGAGCGGTACTTCGGTACTTGAATGAAAATAAAATCTAGGTATATATGACGCCCAAAAAAAAAGTTTTGTCAAATTGATAAAAATTAGAGAATTTTGTTGAGGTAACAAAAACAAAAATATTTTGTCAATATGACAAAATTTCATTTACAAAATTAATTTGTCATATTCAATTCTTTTGTTGTATTAACAAATTTTTTTGTTAATGTTAAAAATTTGGTTTTTTTTTATTATTATCGGATTAACAAAATTGTTTTGTTAAATTAACAAAATCTTTTTGTTATATTTTGTTAAATTAGGGTGATTCCGCTGTAGACGATTTTTGACACCAATTTTTGAATTACAATATTTTTTACTTCTTTTGATAAATATTCAAAGTAGAAATAATATATTTACTAATAAAAACAAAAACTGAGACCTAAGTTATAGAGAACATTTTTGTTTGCGCTTGGCAACATTATCATACGAAGAGTCGGTACGAACTGCAATTATTATAACTGGTAACATAAGCTCAAAATAGCTATTTCCGACAGTTTTAAGTTATGCTTTACTCAATAGACGTATGAAGCAACATGCCATTTAATCGTTTGCATAAAAACATGTACGATTTTGTTGTTATATTTTTAGCATTATTGATTGCAAATAGCCATTGTAAGCTTGTTGCACCCGCGACATAAAAGATATAAAAGTTTACTTTTTTGGCAGAAATAAAGTGCTAGCGTTTTGAAACTTTCTAAAAGTAAGAAGAAAACAAAACTAAAATTAAATCAGTCGTTATTAGGAATATATTGTACGTTGAACGACAGAAAATGTTGATTTATATTGGTTGCACCCGCGATCCCAATATTAAGATCGCGGGTGCAACTTATTGACTACTAACATTATAACGTGATTTATTGTATTTTATTGATAAAATATGCTTTGAATAATAATTTCTTGTGTTCACGTTTTTTTTTTAAATATGTAATATAATATTTTGTTCTTTTTTATATAAAAATATATGGTTAAATGGAAGTAAAACAAGAAAAAGAGACTGCTTTACGAAAAATTGACAAAAAATTAAAAATTATGCTGAGCTTCATGCAGAAAAAGGACGTAGAAATTTAATGTGGAGAGATGTATTGAAAGGGAAAATGAAGGCAGATACAAATTTAAAAATTCTGACCAGAATCAGACAAAACGAAAAAATGCAGTCAACACAAAAAAGGCAGGCACTCATTACATCAGTCCCTGTAGACTGAAAAAGTCGCACAAGTGAAACGTAATCGCCCAAGAAGTCCCACTAACGTAGTTGAAGAGGTTAAAAATGTATTAAAAAAAAAATTGATTCCACCAAAGCAATGCCTAAAAAACTGAAGGATGACAGGTGATTTCTATAAAAGGGATAATATTAGCAGACAAGTGCAGGGTATAAAAGATGTGAAATCGATTAAGTCGGAAGTTAAGAATCGAGAAGAGTACAATGACCATGAGCATTCGTGAAGTTAAGTTTTCGATGTTTTTATTGAGTCAGAAGACGAAGCATTAAATTCTAAATCTCCAACAGTAGATCCATGCTCTAAAATACCGGTCTGTTTTTACAGCAGCAGTATTTCCAAAAGTTATTTTCGCAGGTTTGTACCTTCTTGCACCAGGTAGGCTGCAATATCACAATATCGTTATGTGGGGTTATCATTAACCGATATCGATGAAGATGGAGTACTTCAGACATACATAATGTATTTTCGAAAAAATATTGAAGTATTTGAAAAAAACAAAATTATAATTAATAGAGAAGGGTACTGAATTATTACATATGTATGTGCCTTATTTTATATTTTTTCCAGTTTTTTAAATCAGTTTACTAATTTAAGTTAGACGCGTTGCACCCGCGATAATTTGATGTTGCACCCGCGATTGATTTAAAAGTTAATATTTCGTTGCTTACTTTTGTTTTTTATCTTTATTTTTATTTATTTAGTTAATTGAATCAACGTCGTTCAATATTATGTAAGAATAGCATGATAAATGTTTCACAATTGACAGAATTTGTGTTTTTTGTACTATGATCTAGAAAAGTCGGGCCGATTCTGTTGCACCCGCGATCGCACTTTGAAACCATTCCTCTGCCAAATTATTTATTATATACTAGAATTCTAAATGGACTAAAAATAAAAAGGTGAAAATGTATCCCTTCAAGTAATAATGTCATTAAATATTTTGCTTATTTTATTATTAAATGTACTTCAAATGAGTCTAAATGTTGCACCCGCTATAATGGAATCGCCCATTAACAAAATATTTTGTCAATTTTACAAATTTCTTTTGTTGAATCCACAAAATTAATTTTTTTTGGGATTAAAGTCCACAAAAATTGGCATTTCGTCCCTACGATCTCACATGCAACCATCTGTGAGGGCGTATGGATACTACGTAATTTTTGTCAAGTTCAGTTAATCTTACATAGATTTTTTGACAAAAACTATGTAAATGTGAACTATATCATACACAAAATAATTTTATCTATCTGATAATATTATTTTATCAATATTACAAAATAACTCAACCCCAAAACAAAATATTTGTCATTTTAACAAAAACATTTTCATTTTTTGTTAAATTGACAAAAAAAAAACTTTGTGATATTGACAAACATTTACAAAATAAAATTTTTGTAGATACAACAAACATTTTGTTAACAGTTTGTTAAACTGACAATATTATTTGTAGTGTAAGTATGTTTTGTTAAACTGACAAAAAATCATGCTGAATTATAAAAATTTTGTCAAATCAACAAAATAATTCTTTCGTATTGACAAAAATTTAATCAAAATGATAAAATTGTTTTGTTGAAAGTCAACAAAATATTTTTATCAATATTACCTAGAAATTTATTTTCAGTGTTGCATTGCAGAAACCAAACAGCTTTCAATTCTCGAAACATTACAAGACACCTTGTATGGAATGATCACATATTTGACGTCACCAAAAACGATGCTCAGTGTGTATCGGTATCTGCTCTTAAATCCTTCTTTATCTTCCTAATGCTGGCGCACCGTGTTTAACATTTTAAGGCTAATCAAAATCCTTTTAGGTGCAAAATTATATTCTTTTTTTTTATTTATCCGTGCTTATAGTATTTCATAGTTTCGAAGCTCTTCGTAAAATTATTCAAAATGTTTTAAGCAATTACATCATTCACGAGAGTGATTATGAATAGGAATAATATGTAAATAGTATAAATAATTTGATTACTCGTGCTAGATTTTTGCAATTCTGTCCTCATATATGAATTCATCAGATCAAAATCGCAGGTCTTTTTTCGTAGTGCAATTCGGGAACTCAATTCTCCATATAATCAATATTCCTTTGGCTCAACAATAAACTGGGTAGTTTGGGAATGTCAAAATTCAATAAACAAATTTTCACGAATTGCTTAAAACCAAATTGCTTAGTTCTAAGCAATTTTTTTTCAACCTCAGATTTTCGTGCATAGGTATTCTCAAAAATAACCATTTACTCCTCAGCGAAATGCCTTCTGGTGTTTTGATGTAAGATATTGAGGAATCAAAATTGGATTTGCTTATTCCGAACACTCAAAATCCACATTGAAGACACCATCAGTATGAAGGTACTATACGAACTTAGGAGAATAAAGTGTAAACCCATCTATCTAATATCAACAAAAGGGTTGGGGAAATGTTGGTAATACAAAAAGCCTCACTTAGTCTTGTGAAATCTGTTTCAGAAATCCGCATACCTATATTTTTCGAAACCTTGTGCTTATAGCAGGTAAAAAGTTTTTAATATCTCTACAGGTACATAAGTAAGCTTCTGGTCGTTTGAAACTGAAATTACTTTATGAGTTTATTAAGACCAATAGGTTGTATTTGTATATTCATTGATGTGCTATTGAACAGCATTGAAGTTATAATTTGGTGGACAACAGGCAAAATAAATAAATCCAGAGATATACCAATCTGCATATTACTCAGACTTGATGAAAACATCTTTCAATGTCCGTTATTCAATAGAAATTCGAAAAGAAATAGACGCCACCCCAGGAACTCAAACCCACTGTTATCTACTCTCGTACTTCTTACAACTTCTTGAAGAAAGGCAACTTGCTAAAGACTTTTTTTTATTAATTTCAAATTCAAAAAGAAATATTTTAAAATGTGTTCTTACTTTTAAGTGCGCACAATTTGTGAAATTCATTGAATCAAATTAAATCCCGACAACAATATCCTTTGATAAAGGGAAAAAAAAATTATATAAATAGGTACCTATATAACCAACAGCGTGTTCCCACTTTGAATTTCCGGTAATTGCTCTTTTTGACTGTACAAGACCGTCAAAATGAAATTTAACAAGCCATATCCTCCTTAGACATAATCTCCAGCTGACGTTTAAATCCTATACTTACTCATACAAGCAATACACTCGTAGGTATATTGTAGCTCCATCACACACAAATATTGTTGCAAGAGCAACAAACTGGCCATATCGACCCCTTGGCAACCAATTTACATAAAAATCGCATTACACTTAACATCCACTTTGCTAAACGAGCCGGCGACGACGATACGACGATGAGAAGGACTCTTCCTATCCCATCACACTGGGAGTCAGAGCATATTCAATTCCCGAGGACGAATAATAGTCCTGGAAAAAAATATGTATGTAGGTATTTAAAAAAAAACGAACCTAACCAACTTGACGGACCCTTTCTCCTACATTCGTAGAAAAGCAAAATATCCTTTTGTGAAATTGTGTGCAATAAAATAACGGTCGTACATACAACGTCCAGCGTTCATCACAAATCAAAAGCGCACCAAAAATCGTCCATACAGACCGCTCAAACATACGAAATGGAATTCCCTTATTAAACTGTTCCATCTCTCTGGCCATATATAGATTTGTGTGTTTCCGTCCGGGAAGTGTGCCGAGCAGCAACAGCAATCATCAAATGAAAGTCGTCCAAAATAACGGACATCATCATCATTCTCGTCGTCCATCATACCAAGGACTCTTTGTAGAGTTGAATTTTTTCAGTTTGAAGAATTAAAAAAAAAAAGCACAAAAAAGGACTCGAAACTCATTCATCTGAAATAATTGGAAAAGGGTCCCTCGCTTTATCGGTAACCAAACAACATATTATCCTGATACTCTGTCGGACCATGAAAAGGAACCTTAGTGTGGGTAGTTCAGGAGTAGGATACCAATAGACTCTGAAAAATTTGCTTTCATTTGCAAACGCGCTATTTGTCCATGGTATAGGGGTTTTGAATTGCCCAACTTTCAACAAATTGTATACACACTAAGTTTTACTTTTTTTCTATTTTTTTAATTAAAAAATAAATGTTAATTCGGTTTTTTGTACCTTTCAATTGTCCTTTGCCAACAAAATGGATATTTATAGCAAATGAAAGTTGAGCTTAGAATTGAAATGCCTACCTACCAGACGAAAGTCAAGGGCATCAGCCTTTAGTTAAGTTGAGTATGTGCTCCTAATACATACTAACAGTGGTCAATGAATATTTGTTTGCGACTTTTTTGTAGGTACTTGCGATGTGTCTGTGCATTAGGGTGGGTAGAATAACTTTAACTTTTATTTTTCTTAAAACAACGGATAACAATATTGACGGTCACAAGCAGGGTTCGGACTTAGGTTTTAAATTTTCGAAGTAAATACGGAAAAAAACTGAAGTAGATCCAAAATTTTAGAAGTAGTTTTAGGAAATTAAATTATATAAACATAACATATAAAAGTAAATTCAGACTTCAGACTTGCAAAAAAAAAGAACTTAAATATTACTATTTTAAAGTAAATTTTCCATCAACGAACTTGTATTTTTGTATGAATTTTATCAAGTCAAAAGGTGTCTCAGAAATATCCTTACGTTTTTCTGTAAGTGATCTTGAAAACATTAAATTTTTTACGATGCTTACCTAAAAACGATTTTTTAACTTGTTTTTTATGTAATACATAGTGATCAGCGCTGTCTTAAAATATGTTGGTTAAGAAATTCAAAGAGAAGTAGATCATAAAAAAGAGAAGCAGGGAAGTAAATTAAACCTTTTTCTCAAAATCGAAGTAGATCTACTCCGGTCGAAGTAAAGTCCGAGCCCTGGTCACAAGTACCTTTATTCTATTTTTGTCATTTCCCATACAAGGTGAATATGAAAATATGGTTAGGAGGCTTGGAAATTTTCTTATTCGGAAACAGTTGAACCTACAAACGTTCTGTGGAATAGTTTTTAAGAAAGCTAAAAAAAAATTATTAAATTAAAAAAAAAAAAACTGTGCATACCATTATTGTTATTAATGTGCAGGGGTAATTTTTCTACCTCTCAAAAAAAAAATGGCCGAAAAAAACAAATACAGAAACAGTTAGAAAAACAAACAGTAAAAACTTTTGTTCATTATAAATACCATCCATGTTTTCGTGAGAATAGCATAAAAAGTCGATTAAAATCTTTTCATGAAAAGATCGGATTTTGTTATATTCCAAGCTTTCTCAAAGATTTAATCGCAAATAACACTTGATTTGAGAAAATTAAAGTGTCCATTTGGATAGCACGAACTTATGCTCTTATGTACAAGTACTTTGGAATTTTAAAATTTTATATATAAAAACATGGCTAACAAATCTTCTAGAATAGTATGAGCATGAGATAAACCAAGATGTATATAAAATTATAAAAATATTTTTAAGAAAAAATTTGGTAAGCAAATTTTAAGTTTTTATCATTGAGCATAAATTAATATCTAAATTTAAAAAAAAATCATTGACCTGTTTTTAAGATCAAGTTTCACTAGAAAAAAATTATTTAATTTTGTTCAAAAAATCCAAGAAATATGTTTGCTTTAGTTTTGATGTTCAATGTTTTCTAAACTTTTAACAAGCTTTTTTAGACAAAATTTTATTAAAATTCGTTATGACAATAATGAGAAGGTCAAAATCGAAAAAAGGCTGTATGGTTGGTACTGTCTGTAATGTGTTAATTTATTTTTACTTGCGACTTATAGGTACTATAAGGCAAGTTATGCATTCGTAAAAAAAATCGAACTCGAGATTTTGATCAAAGTTGACATTACGATGATAGCGAAGACCAAAAAAGTGGGTCTCGCAATTCTGTCTGTCTGTCTGTCTGTCTGTCTGTCTGTCTGTCTGTCTGTCTGTCTGTCTGTCGGTTCGACTACAGCCTAAACGGCTCGGCCGATTTTCTTCAAACTTGGTAGATATGTGTTTTTATTTTTCCTCCCCGGACGTTTTTTTTTGTTTTTTTTTAGGACCAAAAATAACGGTACCTGCCATACGATTTTTTTTCAAAATTTTATAAATATTTTTTTTTCTCAAAAACTGTCCCACAGAATTTTTTAAAAAAAATTCATAAAATTTCATTTGGTTAAAACTAGCTAATGGTTGAAAAAAATTTTACAAAAAATTGTTATTTTTGATAGCCCCCCTGGGTCCATTTTTTTTGTTTTTGATTTTCTCGAAAACGGTACAGCCGATTTAAATCATTTTTTTTATGCTAAAGCTCCCCTAAAGTGTGAATATTATTGCATATTCAAATTTTCAATTTTTAATTTTTTGGATTTTTAAAAAAAAATTCAAAAATTTTTTTTGGAAACTCAATATTTCGAAAACCCCATGCCCGATTTTTTTCAAACTTGACAAAAAAAAGTTTCTTAACATAATCTATAAGATTTAAGAAAAAAAAATTTGTTTCATCTAAAACTAACGGTACCTTCCATACAAATTTTAAAAAATGGTTTTCGAAAATCGTATTTTTCTCGAAAACGGTTCCGAGAATTTTGCTAAAATTTTTTTTCTTTTAATTAATCTTTACGATCTATAATTTAATAAAAAAAAATTTTAAATCTAGATATTACTGACTGTACCTACCATAGAACGATTTTTTCGAATTTTGAATTTCTCATTATCGACATAACGGATTTTAATGAAATTTTTTATAAAAAAGCTCCAAAAAAGTTTAAAGAACATTGCATTTAAAAACTTAAGAAAAAAAATTTTTTTCAATTTTTAGAAAAAAAGTCGTTTTTTTTTTTTTGAAAAATTCGATATCTCAAGAACGGCTTAATATTTTTCTTGGAAATTTAACTCTCATTCGTAGAATAACAAAAACTTAAGGTTGGTGTACCAATTTTTGTTTTTTAAATGTTTTAAAAATTTTGTGCATAAAAGCTTATTTTTTTAAGGAACCACTACAATGACTTATAATTTTTGTTCTTGCATAAATTCATATTTGCATAGCATTCTGTTTTTATCTCTTATGTACTACTAAAAGAATTTAAAAAATTCATTTCATCCTTATGAACAGTTTTCTTTAATAACATTCGTTTTTAAAATTCCTAGTCTATTATATAGGAGCAAGTTCGTGCGACCCAGTCGTGCATTTTATTTTTTTAAATATGAATTGTTGAAAATAAAAAAAAGAAATCAATTTAGTCTTGAAAAATACGCTTTTTGAAAACCAGTTCTTAACAATTATTTGGTGGGTACCGTTATTTTAAGATTAAATAACAAAATTATCACCGCCTTTAGTTAGTATAAAATTGTAAATTTTGGAAATTTTGAGTTTTTAACTGAAAATTTTAATTTTTTTAATCCAATTTTTTTTTTTGGAAAATTTAAGCACGTACTTAATACTTTTAAAATTTTTTTGGAGCTTTAGTTTAAGAAAATGCACAAAATTAGTTGTAGGTTCTGTTTTGCCAAGCCGAAAACAAAAAATGCTTCTGTGGGAGGTAACATTAAAATAACAATTTTTCTAAAAGTTTTTCTTTAATCGGTTGAACAGGTTTTAAGAAAAAAATATGTTTTCGAACATTTCGAAAAATAAAATGCACGACTGGGTCGCACGAACTTGCTCTTAAGCAAAGTATGGTACGTCTTTCGTAGCAATAGGTCCATTGTGATCTGATGGTACATATATCTCACCGAAGAGTGGAATAAATCTTTACATCGTTTTGGAGAAAGTAAGATTATTGCAATATATTTCAAAAGCATTTGATAGAGTTTGGCATCAAGCTCTCTTATCTCTCTTATTGGTATTGATGAATCTCTTCTTCGTTGGATTAGAAATTACCTTTCGGACCGTTCACTACAAGTAGTTTTGG
Organism: Philhelius festivus; assembly: GCA_963931855.1. NCBI lineage: Eukaryota > Metazoa > Arthropoda > Insecta > Diptera > Syrphidae > Philhelius > Philhelius festivus. The sequence goes on from OZ007557.1 coordinate 59,838,622, forward strand.
ACGGTATCAAATCTGATACCCTTAAAATAAATACTGGTGTGCCCCAGGGCTCCGTTTTGTCTCCGACACTCTTCCTTATGTTCATAAATGATCTTTTATCTGAAACTTCTAATCCACTTAATTGTTTCGCTGACGACAGTACCCCCAGGTTTTCGTATTCGTTCTTAGATTCACATCCTTGTCCTTCGGATGTGGACTTTCAACAGCAGCGTATGATAATCTGAAGCTCATTAAATTCTGATCTCGACAGCATTGTCCAATGGGGAATCAAAAACCGTGTAGAATTTAATGCTTCGAAAACTCAATGCTGTTTACTGTCGCTTAAGCGTAACCCTCCCCCAATGCCTCTTTCTATGAGTGATACTTGCATCGAGGAGACTGAACAGCTTTTAGTTCTAGGCATGTGCATTACAGAACATCTTTTGTGGAGTGATCACATATTTGACATCGCCAAAAACGCTGCTAAGTGTTTAGGCTTTCTCCGCCGATGCAAGAAATTGTTTACCCCATCTGATCTGGTTGTTATATATAAAGCCTTTATTCTTCCGAAGCTCGAGTACAATTCCCATATCTGGGCAGGTGCCCCAAAAACTCACTTGAGTCTCTTGGACAGAATTCAAAAGAGAGCTATAAAAATGATAGGCGACCGTTGTCTAACTGAAACATTTGTATTCTCGAGCACCGCCGCAATGTTTCATGTCTATCATTATTTTACCGCTATTTTCATAAACAGTGCTCTAGTGAAATAGCCAGTTGTATTCCTCCCCTTAAACAATTTAACTGTAATACCCGTACTTCTAGGAATGCTCATCAGTTTACAGAGATTCTTTCTTTAGCCGCACTGCACGAATGTGGAATGCTTTACCCGGCTCAGTGTTTCCCACTCATTTCAATGCACAGACATTCAAAACCAATGTGCATCGGTATCTCCTTTCTAATCCTCTCTCCTTTTCCTAATGTGTTCAACATTATAAGGGTATTCATAACCCCTTGAGTGCGCGTATAATATAAAAAAAAGAATAAAAATTTCAAAAATTAATGTTATTAGAGAAAAACTGTTCATACACATAAAATTCATTTTTTAAATGACTAAAACAGCTCCGTTCGTAGTTAGTGCTAAAAACAGGATGCCATGTGATTAAAGCAACTATTAGTTTATGCAAGAACAAAAATTATTAGTCGTTGTAGTGTTTTCGTAAAAAAATAAGCATTTATACATATACAAAATTACAAAAAAAATATTGTGCCGTTTTTGAGATATCGAATTTTACAAAAAAAAAATGGATTTTTTTTTCAAAATTCAAAAAATATTTTTTTTAAAGTTTTGAAACTCAATGTTTTTTTAAACTTTATAGAAGCTTCTCTATACAAAAAAATTTATTAAGATCCGTTATGCCGATAATGAGAAATTCAAAAACTATTTGGCAAAAAATTTTTGGCTTTCTCATTTTTAGCATAATGGATTTAAATAAATTTGTATGTACAGAAGATTCGAAAAAGTTTAAAAATATTGCATATCGATTTTTTTGGAATTTTTGAAAAAATGTAAGAATTTTATTTTGAAAATACTAAAAAATGCTTAAAACTGGGGAACGAAAATTGATTCGAATAAGTGTCTTAAATTTTGTGTGTGTTTTAAAAAAACCCATATACAACGGTAAATAATTTTAATTTTTGCATAAATTCATATTTGCTTAAGAAATCACATTGCATTGGGTTTTTAGCTCCAACTGGCAAGCATTAAAAAAAAAATAATTTTTATGTTCGTGAACATTTGACTCTAATAACATCCATTTTTAAAATTCTAGGTTTTAAGCATGAGAGCAGGTTCGTTCGACTCAATCATGTATTTTACTTTTCAACGAATCGTTTTTTTTTTTACTTTCTTGTATATGAAGGGATTTTGATGAACGTTTTTTTTCTAAATAAAAAAAACTGCTTTTATAAATTTCAATATTGACTTTTTTTTAAATTTAGTAGCAAAGTTCTAAATTCTTAAAGTTAGCATACCTAACATATTTTTCTTTTAATTTTGCTCAAACAATTTTATTTACAGAAGCTTATATTTTGTTTATTCAAACTCTGATTCTTTCAAGCAATCAAATGGAATTTTTTAGCCAAAGACTGCTTAAGGCGTTTCTTAGAAATTTAATTTTACAATTCTAAAGCACTTTAACTAGGTATTAGAGCAATTTTGTGCGACCCTGTCATTGTCATTATTATGTTTATTCAAATTAAATGCATCTGTTATGTACATACATTCGACTTTTTTAAAACAAAACTTACAAACATCAATAAACGCTTTGGTACCAAAATTTACCCTTACCATACCTACCTACTATATTTACTTGGATTGTTTTGCATAGATATGGATATTGTCTTTCGCTGCATATATTTTCCCTGTAACCATAAACAAGCAGTTTTAACTGCGTAAAATTAACTGGGTGGGTCCGTTTGCATAATTTGTCAGCCTCGATGCAGCCAAAGAGCCTCGATCCTCGTTATGTCCGCATTTACTAACTAAGGCCATTGTTTTCAGAATGAAGCTCTCGAAAAAATTCCATGTGGAACTTGGCTCGTCGTCATAAATTCTACCAGACTCTCGCGCCACACCATATAAAAACCAAATCAGTGTCAGCGGTGGTGAATATGGACTTCAGACGGTAGGTCTAGTGTAGCAGCCCAACCGGAGTGAGAGGACAGTGACTCCCATTTGAGTCCTTTTCCAGCTGAAATCTGACACTATCCACAGGAATATATAGCTACCGCAAACACAGGCCATGTGATCTGACCATGTGACCAGTGTTACCAACACCACCATCGACAAATCTCCCTCCCGACGAAGACCAACGAAGGCGCGCGGTGCATGCAATTCATAAAGAAACTTTAATTAAATTTTCTGCACAGGATACTCGTCCTCTTGGGATGTTTTAGTCAACATTACAAAATCCTCCACAAAACCATACCATACACTTCGTCAATTGCAACACTCTGAGTGCACTCGCAACTCATTCCCGTCGCGCGCCGTGTCTGTCGCTGGAACTAAAACAACTGGGAAAACAGTAGTACACTAAACATAACATAGGAGGCGTATACAATCCTCTTCTTGTCCGTTCGTCCGTTGTCGTCCGGAAATTGTGCAGAAAAGTTAGTCCCGCTTCGCCCGCTGAATAATGGTTTCTGTAGATGTGTGTGCAGATTTTATATATCTTTAACGTTTTTTTTTATTTGTGAATAATGTTTGCAGAGCACCAACAGCTAACGGGAAGGACAATGGTTGTGTTTTTGTTTGCAGTTTTAACAATTTTTTTTTTTAACATTTTTGTTCTGCAATTTTTAGGGACGAGAACTTTTCCAGTAGACTTCACCAGAACAGGAAATCCAAACAAAAACACGCACCTAATTAGGACGTTTTGTGGACTTGTTGCGGATGTTGGACGTTGGCACAAAGAGACACAACATCCGGTGGAGACAGAAAGAGAGTTTGTCTGTTCAGCAAAATAAAAAATATGAAGTATGGTTGGAGATGGAGATTGTTGATGGTGAACATAATGAGAAATGAAAAGCCTTCAGGGCATTATTGTGTGTTGAATTATTTTTATTGCTGTTCTTTAGTTGAGTTGTCAAATGGGTGTGGGAGTTATGAAACCCATCGAAATACAAAAAAAAATGTATAAGAGAGAAATATGTTCATCCCGGAAGAATGTTCAAAAGTTTTTATGGAATATTAATGATACCTAAATCAGAATATTTATGAGATCCGTAAACATCATTCATTATCTTAAGACATCATTAGAATCAGGCCCAAGATCATCCAAAACTTTCGGCCTTAAGCTCGAGTTAAATGCCGAAAAATTGTTTTGAATCAATAATTTTAATCTCGAGTTAATGAGAAGTTAGTACCCCGAAATTAAGAAAGTTGAATCTACTCTACTAAATGATTGAATTTTTTAGAATATTTTATAACACAATAACTTCGGCTACTTCAGTTTTCAATTTTTTCAGTGAGATTTTGTCTTTTTTCTACGTTAAACCCATGTTAACTTGTTTTTCATTAGGAATGCGAGTTAATTTAAAAAAAAAAAACTCTGGTAAGTTACCCAGGGATTAATTGAATAAATATTTTTGATAGATGAATCGATCGAAAACAACATGAGAATGTATGGAAAAGTCAATTGGTATAGTGGCGCCATCTAGGTAACGATTAACTCACAAACAAGTTCTTCGCAGTCAATTTTTATAAATACATATATATTTTTTTTTAATTTACCGCATGTAATCCATAAGAACACTATATAATGTATATAATTTCGTTAAAAAATCGACGAACTTTAATAGGTGTTTTTCAGAACACTGAGCAGAGCTTGAGCATGTTGAGCACGCTCTGAGCAAAGTTTGATTAGAGCTCTACGATTTATTTATGAAAGACGCTAGAACCCTTAACTTGGAAAGACGTCGATTTCCGTTTTTATTTGTTTATCTGTTTTCTTTTCGCCGTCTGTTTCTGTCATATCAGCATTTACTCCATTTGCTCGGTGATTTTTTTCTGAGTTCATAGAACACGCTTCGATCTAGCTCTGATTGAAAAATGAAACATAATGTGTCTGAGCTAAAAAAAAAACACATTTTTTTTACAGCTCAGTTCCCTGTTCTGAGCTTAAAAAGAAAAACGCCTAATGTGAAAGACGTCGCCCATCAGTGATAAGAGCACCTAAATTATACTTATGTTCCAAGTAATTCACCTTATGTATCCCTTATTTTGTATTATTCTTCCAATATTTTCCGCCCTTGATGTCTTGTAAGTAAACAAACCAGGGAAATTATCAGCACCGAAAATATTATTATAAAACGACAAACATGGCATTTGTGTATCGAAAGAATTTGTATCAACCACGCCCTCCTATCTCATATGAAAGTTTGATCTTTATCGGCGAAATACTGAAGCTCAACCTACAGACACTTCTTTTTTTCTTGCGATATATAGTACTCGTACTATAGGGCAAGTTCTGCATTTGGAAAAAAAATCAAACTCGAGATTTTGATCAAAGTTGATATTACGATGATATCAAAGACGAAAAAAGTGGGTCCGGCAATTCCGTCTGTCTGTCTGTATGTCTGTATGTCTGTACCTTGAGCTACAGCCTAAGCTACTGGAGGTATTTTTTTCAAACTCGGTACTTAAGGGTCTTCGGTGATTCTCTAGAGGGGAAATCGATTTTTTTTTTAGCTCCAAAACTAACGGTACCCCCATACACCCGTAATGCATAATCTTATTTATCTCTGAAACGGCTCTAACGATTTCGATGAAAAAATTAAGTGTAATATTATGGATATGGACTACATTTTGGTAAAAAAAAATTTTGGGGGGAAATGTTATTAACGTACCTGTCATAAAACGGTTTTTTGATTTTCAAATTTCTCATTAACGGCTCTAAAGATTTTAACCAAAATTCTTATGCAAAAGCTTCTATGCATTTTAAAAAATATAATCTATAATTTTTTTCGAAAAAATAGTTTTTGGATTTTTAAAAAATAATACAAATTTTGTTTGAAAATTCAATGTCTTGAAAATTTTTAAATTAAATTATTAAATACTAACAATTTAGATATCAATTTTGTTTATAAAAATTTTAAGGAAAATTTAGTACCTAAGCAAAAAACATGTTTCAGTATGTCTGTATGTCTGTACCTCTCCCTACAGCCTAAGCCACGAGACCTATATTCTTCAATCCCGGTAGTAAAGGGTCTTCGGTGATTCCCTAGAGGGGAAATTGAAATATTTTTTTTAGCTCCAAAACTAACGGCACCCCCCATATACACCCGTAATGCATAATCTTATTTATCTCGAAAACGGCTCTAACGATTTTGATAAAAAAAATAAAGTGTGATATTATGGAGATGGACATAGACCACATTTTGGTCAAAAAAAATTTGGGGCAAAATGTTATTATCGGTACCGGTCACAGAAACGTTTTTTGATTTTTTGACTTTCTCATCAATGGTACTAACGATTTTAACTAAAACTTTTCAACCGGAGCCCCCTTAAGCTTAAAGTAATATTGTATATAAAAATATTGGAAACATTTTTTTTTGGGATTTTTGAAAAAAAAATTCCAAGTTTTTTTTGAAGAACCAATTATTTTTAAAACGTGTGAACGATTATTTTTTGACACTATTTCTTAAATATATTCTACTACATACTTATAATTTGGCATCCCAAATGTTGTTCTCGAAAAATTTTAAGGAAATTCGTTATATAAGAAATTACTTTAATATTAAAAGGATTAATCAGACGGCGATTCCATACATTTGAATATTTTTATCTCATTAAATCCATATTTCATATCTATAAAATGTATTTTGAATTTCAAAGTACTTTTACATAAGAGCAAGTTCGTGCGATCAGGTTTTTTTTTTTTTTTAATTTTCTACTTAAATATAAAATCTAAGTTATCTTAAACATGAATGATAGTTAGTTAAATAAAAGACTTAAGACATTTCCAAGAATAATTTCCTATAGTTTTGTTCATTAATTTAGAAACACCATTTCTAGTCTTGATAATACTGTAACGTTGCCAGTTTCAAATATCGAATCAAAACTTCTTTTATATTATTACTTCAAAAACTGTGAATGAATTTATTTTCTTTTGGTATTTTTTAAATTTAATTTTAAAATCCAGTAAGAAGCTTCGAATAAAAAAAAATAAAATGCACGAATAGATTGTACGAATTTGCTCTTGGAGACTTAGAATTTTAAAAATTATTAAAGTCTAAAACAACACCCTTAGTAACCCAAGCATAAAAAAGGCTTAAAAAAAAAGAAACATTTTTTTATATTTAAAATTTTTAGACATTTTTTAATAAAAAAAAAATTTTGTACACTAGTTTTAAGTTTTTATTGTGGAAATCAAACTAAATTAAAAATTTAAATAAGCGGCTAGTTTTTTTTTTCAAAAACTCCGAACAAACATTTTTTGAGCATTGAAATGTTTTTTTTTTTTAACTTTTTAGAAACTTCAGCGTTAAAATTTGCATTCAAACACGTTATGCCGATGATAAGAAAGTCAACAATGGAAAAAAACTTTCTCAATGGTATTGTCAGTAAATTCTTAATTTCAAAATTGGATTATACATACTCGTAGCTGGATCGTAAAAATTAAGCGAGAAAAGACAAATTTTATAAGAATTATAGCTGGCGTTTTCTAGAAAAATATGTTTTTCGAAAACCAGTTTTTTTTTTTAGATAAAATACATATTTTTTCAATCTTGCAGATAGTATTGTAAACTTTGAATTGTTAAGTTTTAAGAAAAGCGAGTATGTGTTTTTCGATGTATTGAGTTTTTAAACAAAAATTTAAGTTCTTTTTTAAAAATAAAAAAAAAATTGGAAAATTTTAAATCACAATCCCATTCATCGCTTTCAGGAGATAAGGATAAAAAACTTTGCCCAAATCAGTTTTACCCGTTTTTTGGGAAAATAGAAAACAAAACAAAAAAATGGTTGTAATTGAAGAGCCATTAATAATCATTTCTTGTAAACTTTTTATTTCAACCATTAGCTGGCGAAAACTTAATACAGTTTTAAGAATTTTTTTAATAACATCAGTTTTTTGAGAAAAAATTTGTTTTTCTAATAACGAGTTTGATTTTTTTAAGAATGCATAACTCGCCTAATAGTACCCATTTATCAGAAGTAAGAATACATTAAAGTAAACAAATAATTTTTGTTAAAATGTGGTAATAATAGAGCTTTCAGTTGCTAACTGCCTCTTGCGAGGAAGATAGAAATCCTACAAGATTATCTAAAGTGAAGAAACGGCTGCTTACTTCATTCCTGGTTACAAGCAGACAAGAATGGCTGAGAGTTGTAAGTCACAAGGTCCTCGATCTCTATGAGCTGTTGCACCACGAAATTTTTATGAGAGGATATATTTTGCTTCGGATTACACAGTGATCACGATAGTTATTAATCTTCTTACTATTTAACATTTAATATTTTACTTACCTTAACACTGATATTTAAAATTTTGCGCCCATTTATCAAAGAAAAAAGCACTGGTTATGAACACATACCAAAATCTTATACCATTATATAGACACATATACAAAATTATACAGTTACTGTTCATTTTATAAAAATTAATTTCTTATGATATTGTACATAATGGTTTTATCAATAAGCATACTTTAAATTAAAAAAAAAATGAATTGCTTTTTAAAAGGTTTTATGGTATTGTCAGAGTATTAATTTTGGTAAATATTTCTTTCTTCGACCTCCGATTGAAAATTATTCACACCACGCCACTGTATGCATTGACAAAAAACTACATCACAGTGTCATACAAAATATTACCTATATTTACTAATCAATATATTATTGAGGTCTTGTTAGTTTTAAGACAAAACAAGTCCATATTTTTCACAGAAGATGACCTGTTTGCTTAGCAGTTAAGTCATTATAATAGTAAATATTGAGTTAATTTTAGTTTATGTAAACTTAATTACCTTATAAGCAAATAATGTGTTAATAAAACATCTGTTTGAAAGCATTGAGTTCGACTTGACACTCTATGTAGGTATATTTACTACCCAACAATGTGGTGTAGCTTAGCTGTTATCCAAATAACAAATAAAATTCTACGTTTCCACAAAACAAGAAATCTAGAATATTAACAGTGGACAGTGGTTGACACCTTATTGAGTCAACGCATAATTTAAAACCTTTTTCGTCATATACTTATTCTGTTTAAATTCATAATCGATAAGTACAAACTGGGAGCGTTCAGTTGAAGTTCAAATAGCGCAAAAAGTTCCTAATTGCGCCTATAGTACTATACTATTTATTGAAACTCATGTGCATTCGAAAAAAAGAACTTGAGGTTCTTATCAAACTTGACATTACTATAGGCAAAACGAAAAAAAATTGGTCATCGCAATACAAACTGTCTATCTGTCTCCTTGTTCAACAAAAACCTTAACATTTGAGTAAATTTTTCTTAACTTGGAAGGTTAAAAGATGGCGTTTTTATTTCTGTTTACTGTACTACAGAACAAGTCTAGCATTTGGAAAAAGCATCACTTCACCTTGGGTTCGATTCTCAACCGCTATAAAAATGTTTTCTCAAGGGTGAAGTGCTTTTTGGGAATGACAAATCCTCCAAAAGAATTTCTTGTCATTTAAAGTGCTGCTCATTTCATAAGCGTTCCAGAATCAGCAGAAAATTGAAGGTCCCCTCCATTCCTACTAAAACTGAACACTCACACACGAATGGTTGAGAGTTTGGAGTTTAAGACTCTCTACGAGCCGTAATTTTATTAAATACTGTTTGTACATTTATGTGAAATTCTCAAGATCTTTTAATTCTAAGAAAAAAAAAGTATTACAATCTTTTTTGTGCAGAATTACAAAAGCTATAATTTTTTTACATCTTGTAATTAAACTTGAAGTTTTTGATAAATTTTCATAAAATTGAATTTTACTCCAAAAACAATTAAAACTCATCCAACTTTAGATTAATTTTCAAGAAACGCTTAAGACATGCAAATAAAGCTCTCCACCAAAATTAAATTAAGCTTTGTCGGAATCTTTTCAAAGTTTGTTTATTTTGTATGTAATTGTCTTGAGCTCTTTATTTTTCAAATTTCTTTAAAACTTAAATTTTCGTTGCACTAGAAATTCATCGCAAGAATTCATCCAATTTTCTAACCAGAATTTTTCAGTTTGTGTTTTCGGTGATGAATTTTAAATCACTTGTATTATTTAAAAGTCTACAGTATTTATCAGTCGATGAGTCAGTCATTAAGACAATCAGCCAGTCAGTCAATGCGTAATTGATGGGCGTAAATAAACATATATGTAAATGATAACTTTTGTTCAAAAATAAATTGATTACAGATATAAAATTTATCCATTCTTATCACAAAATAATAATTAATATCTAGATATTCGTGTTTTTGTTCACTGGTAAGGTAAGGTTAGGTATATACGTGGCTGTAAACAGGAGAGCCGACACACTTAGACCATGAGTTGTTCAATTTTGAAACGACTTTGAATCTTCGAGACTTTCTCCCTAATCGTTGGACCAATTGGAGTTCCTTATGAAGCGTGATTGCCTATGTCTATATTTTTCAGATCACTATGATCAATTTAGTAGAAATCTTCCAGATAGACTCTACGTCCTTGGGATAATGCAGGACATGTACAATGTACACTTCAGAGAAGGTGGGTGATCGATTCCATTTTTTTCTTCATCTATAGAGCTTCTCTGGAAATTTTTAGAATAATTTCTAAGCCTGTTATAACACAAATTACGGAGCCTATGTGCGATCTGCTTACAGATATTAAACCTTCTGATCCAGCATTAGCTACAACTGTTTTGCCGCTAAGCAGGGGCTCCACCTATGGTTTGTTCTCTATTTAACATCTTGCTTTAGTATAAGTTTACACGTTGCGGTGCGAATACCCACCTCAAGATTTTGAACCATCGATGTAAAAATATCTTTAATTGGGTATCACTAACAAATTGTATTTATTTAATTTTCAAATCTTAGGCGAGTCACCAGTTATTGTAAACCCAATTAAATTCATATTCCGGCTTTTTGGTTCGATTCGTGGAATTCAATTGAAGTCTGAGTTTGCTTGAAAACCTCTTCCATCTAAAATCAAAAATTTTACCTACTGCTTCTTTATTCTCAACAAATGTTGAACAAAATATTTAAAATCATTTCTAGCGTAAAAACCCACCTAGATAGTAACATTTATTTTTCTTAAACTTGTAATCTATATTTATTCACTTTCATAGACATATTTGTAAGTTTCTAGAAAAGACCGTTTTTCCTATAACATATTTGCAATTTAAAAGCAGTTTCACACTTTTCTGATCCTTTTTCCTTTCGGCAAATATCGTAAATTTCCTTAGCTCTCTTCTCACCAACGCTGCTTTCGAACAACTCTAAAACCCTTTGTTCTTGGATAACACCATCGACAATTGTTCTTTCCCTTTCTTGGAAACAATTGAAGAAGCACTTTGACTTTTCGTTAACTGCATCAAAAGTCTTAGCAGTAAACAACTGAATGAATTCTGCATAACTTACATTCAATTCTTTACGGCAAGCATTGGCGTTCTCCATGGCTTCTTCTGGAGAAAGTCCGGCAAGCTAAAATAGGAAATAGTATTACGTACTTGTTCAGCAGTTATTTTTTAATTTAAAATTTGAAAATTCAACAAACTTACAACATTTACTGCAGCAAAAGTTGCTACCACAACAATGAGAAAAATTATCTTCATTTTTATGTAGGTATTGCAGTATGGAATTGAAGGGAGTATTTTTCAAATGAGTGCAAGTATGAAACTGATCGTTTGACTAAATTGTTTTTCGCTTTTAACGCCAATCTCTGATAGCAGAACTTGCGCAGCTGTTAGTAGATAATACATATTCCCCATTGTTTTGCTGGATAGACCTTCTATTAGATTAAAGTGAGTCAGCCAAAAATTATATTATAAGACTTGCAAGAATAAAACCTATGGGGAGCGAAACACTGCAATTAGATATTTACTTGCTTTAAGGTTAAGTATTGGACTAGTGCTCAGAACAATTGTTTGAAAGAAGACCTAAACAAAAATCGAGGCTCAAGCACAATACTAGTATTTCGACTAATTCGATTTCAAAATTAAAATTTGTTACCAGGTGATTCTGACAAAATTCAAAATTAACAAAAGGAAAATAATTCTCAAAATGGTGTAACTAAGGTTATCTAGTGGTCGACGCTTGAACCCTCGAAAATTCGGTTAAATTTCAAATAAAATGACGAAATTTAAAAGTGATTCACCAGGCGAGCATGCGGAACAAGTAGGGATTCGACTTTGCTTTTGAATATTGCCAATCTTTTGCTCCACCTTCAACTCACCTCATGGAGAAATAGAGAACATTGAACTGAACATGTTAAACAAAGACAAAAAGTACGATCCTTTCTTTCTCATTTTTTTTTCTGCTCAAAGTCATTAGACGAGCTTTTTACTTTTTTTTATTACTCTTTTTTAAAAGTAATTTAAAATTTTAACCTGTCAATACCATTTCCATAAGCGTCATTGACTTTCCTTGATTCTCAGTTGTCTCTCGAACTTTTTGGTGAAAGGTTGATTACGGTAAATTTTTTACTGGGTATATTTCAGTTAAATATTTATAATACATTTTATGTCACTGAAACAGTTGGGGCAGATTTGAACAAGCGTGTTACGGCACTTTTGAACATGTTCAAAACTGCCGCGATTTGTATTTGTATTTGTCTTTATTATTATTAATTAAAAATAAATTGCAATTAATCAAGCAATTTGTTATCTGTTCTATGGGGCAAGTATTGGTTTCAGGTAAAAAATGTTTTGTCATATCGTCTGCCTCTGCCAGTCTCTGCATCTATACGTTCTCTGTCTCATATTTGAGCTATTGAATTCTGAAAATAAGACCTTGTTAAGGCTTTCATTATTTCTAGAGAGGTCGAAAAAATCTTGAAAAATCTTGAAAAATTTTGAAATGGAAATCAAGCTAAAACTAAATGAATTTGGCGTTTTCTATTTTAAAATAGCTATTACTAGAAAACGTCTTTAACTAACTAGCTTAAGCTTATTCTTATTAACTAAAAATCCAACTTTTACTTAAAAATCTAAGTTTTAACTTTTGCTTTTTTTATTCACAATTTTAAGTTTGTATATATTTTTTACTAATCTTTGTGGATTTTTGTTTTCTATCTACAAATACATGAATATGATATAAAGTACTAATTTTGAGTTCTATTATGGGTTCTTATTAAAAAATTAATATAAAAATAAAATTTAATGTTCATTTATTCAATAAAAATAAAATGCACGACTGGATCGCACGAACTTGCTCTTATGTAAAAGTATTATGGAATTTAAGATACATTTTATAAATATAAAAAATTGATTTAATGAGATAATAATGTTCAAATGCATAAAATTGCCGTCTGATTTCTAGAAAAGTATGAATTTATGCAAACAAACTTTTCGTTTTATTATTAAATACATTTTTTATATAAAAAATTTCTTTCAAATTTTTTAAGAAAAAAATGTGGGATGCGAGTTTTAAGTATTTAATAATATTGATTTTAGGAAATAATTTCAAAAAATAATTGTTCATAGATTTTGAAGATATTGATTTTTCAAAAAAAATTTATTTTTTTTTTTTCAAAAAACCCAACAAATATTTTTTCGAATATTTTTATAAACAATATTATTTTAAACTTAAGGAGAATCCTGCTGAAAATTTTTGGTTAAAATCCTTAGAGCCGTTAATGAGAAAGTAAAAAATCGAAAAAAAGAACGGTTCTATGACAGGTACCGTTAATAACATTTTGCCCCAAAAATGTTTTTGACCAAAATGTAGTCCATGTCCATAATATCACACCTAATTTTTTTAATCAAAATTGTTAGAGCCGTTTTCGAGATAAATAAGATTTTGCATTACGGGTGTATGGGGGGTACCCTTAGTTTTGGAGCTAAAAAAAAATTCAATTTCTCCTCCAGGGAATCACCAAAGACCCTTAACTACCGAGATTGAAAGAAATAGGTCCAGTGGCTTAGGCTGTAGTGAGAGGTACAGACATACAGACACACTGAAACAAGTTTTTTGTGTACTAAATTTTCCTTTTATAAAAAAAATTGTTACGCAAATTGTTAGTATTTAATAAAATACATTTTAAAACGTAATTTAAAAAGTTAATCGTGTATCGGTTTTCAAGATATCGAATTTTCAAAAAAAAAATTGTATTATTTTTTTAAAAATCCAAAAACTATTTTTTCAAAAAAAATTTTAGTTTATATTTTTTCAAATGCAAAAGAAGCTCCTGCATAAAAATTTCGGTAAAAATTGTTAGAGTCGTTGGTGAGAAAATCGAAAATCAAAAAAACGGTTGTATTACAGGTACCCCTAATAACATTTCCCCCCAAATTTTTTTTCGACCAAAATGTAGTCCATGTCCATAATATCACATTTAATTTTTTTTTATCAAAATCGCTAGAGCCGTTTTCGAGATAAATAAGATTTGAATTACGGGTGTATGGGGGGTACCATTAGTTTTGGAGCTAAAAAAAAAATTTCAATTCCGCCTCTAGGGAATCACCGAAGACCCTTAAGTACCGAGTTTGAAGAAAATACCTCCAGTAGTTTAGGCTGTAGTTCGAGGTACAGACATACAGACATACAGACATACAGACAGACAGACGGAATTGCCGGACCCACTTTTTTCGTCTTCGCTATCATCGTAATGTCAACTTTGATCAAAATCTCGAGTTCGATTTTTTTTCCAAATGCAGAACTTGCCCTATAGTACCTATATCGCAAGTAAAAATGTATATCACTGTTCAAAAGGGCCCTTCCAAGTTCAAAACTGCCATATATATGGGGCGCTTTTGAACATAAGAAATTATATTGGTTGGAGATAAAAATTCAATATAAATATTTCGTTAAATGGATCTGATATTTTTCTAAATTGAACCTCAATTTCACTGTTCAATGTGAGTAAAATATCAGGCCAATTGCTCGAATATTTTAGGTTTTATCAGTCTGGAAAGCAAAAAGTGTTCAAATGTGCCCACTCTTTCCTACCTACGGATCGTGAGGAAACCATCATTTAATTACTCATCGACTTTCCCGAATTTCCTCATTATTTGCAGAAAATTATTAACTTCCCATAGGGAGTTATTGTAATCGGTCCGATTTGTCAAATTGGAATTTTTGACATTTCTCGACGTTTCAAGGTCCCTAGAGGCTATATCAATCATTTTTAGAGAGATGTCTGTGTGTGTGTGTGTACGTACGTTCGCACGTTCGTACGTCCGTACGTTCTTGTACCATTTTTCGTCGTCGATATCTCAAGAACGAGTAAAGATATCGACTTCAACTAAATTTTGTTTAGTAGGTAATAACTTCGAAAGAGGCTGAAAGGGCGTTTATTAAAATTCAGTGAGTAGTTTTTTCACTATAACGGTTTAAAAAAAAAGTAAAAATTTTGGTTAGTTTCAAATATCTCACGAAAAAATAATGCTATTGATTTCAAATAAAATTTAATGTACTCATTATAAGGTCATACAGATTTGGTATGAATTTGGAAAAAAATGAGCATACTGTTATTTTTTTAAATAAAAACAACTGAAAAAAAAAATTTCATAACCTAGATATTCTAAGAACGGAAAACAATTTGAAACTCAAAATAATTTTATTTTACGAAAAATAATGTGTAAAACTGGTAAAAATTTCAAAAAAAACTAGTTTACAGTTTTTTTATAAAAAATAAAAAACTATATAAAATTCTATTGAAAATTGGTAAAAATTGTTTTTCGACTCAAATTTCTCGAGAACTAGTAGTGATATTGACTTCTATTTAGTTTATTTTATACATAGTATAATTTTGTACAATTGGTAAAATGTTGACAAATATTAAATTAATAGTTTCTTTTTTTAAATAAAAAAAACTATTAAAAATTCTAGTGAAAACTAGTTAAAATTGTATTTCAAGTTGAATTTTATGGGAATGAACACCGATAGTGCCTTCTAAAGTATGTTGTTTTATACATCGATACCTTCCCGTAAGAATGTATCAGACCAAAAACATAAATGTTAAAAAAAGAGCCAAGTTCTTCTATACAAAAACCTTTGTGTAACAAGTCAGCCGTGAAAACTACTGAGATCTAAAAGTACGCCAAGTTCTTACTTCATGAAGGTTTAATACCGAATATTTAAAGTAGAATAATATTGAAACAGCTACAATGTAATAGAGAAATTTTATTATTTAATGATTACTGAGTAAAATTTGATAGGCTTACTGGTCAAGTTTTCAAAACCTTTTGAATTGGGCATGAGAAAAAAACTTGCCAAGTAAGCCCATCAAATTTTAGTCAGTAGTCATTAAATAATAAAATTTCTCTATTACATTGTAGCTGTTTCAATATTATTCTACTTTAAATATTCGGTATTAAACCTTCATGAAGTAAGAACTTGGCGTACTTTTAGATCTCAGTAGTTTTCACGGCTGACTTGTTACACAAAGGGTTTTGTATAGAAGAACTTGGCTCTTTTTTTAACATTTATGTTTTTGGTCTGATCTCACTCCTTTTTGCAAGGATTTTAATATTTTGCCATATCAAAATCTCGAAAGATACGGAAAGATAGAAGGATGTACTCAACTTAGTTTAAAGCTTCCTATTTCTTTTGGTATATTTTCTTTTTGTTATTGGTTGTTTTGATTTGCGCTTCAATTATTTCTTCTTGTCCTGGCAAGATACCTAACACTTACAAACCTACCTTAATTACAGCAATCGGAAGTGTTCCATATAAATTAAACATTTTCTCAGAAAGTAGGCGGATACCACGCCCCTGAATAGAAAATCTCGATTTTTATTTTTGGTCCTTTATATGCGATTTGAGCCCTACCGTTCTACCAAATTTAATTGCTCTACTCCAATCAGAAGTGTGCCATATATAATTTACATCAGTTCTGAGGAAGTGGGCGGATACCACGCCCCTGAATGGAAAACCGCTAATTTTATATTTTTTTCCTTATATGCAATTTAAGCCCTACCAATTTACCAAATTTCATCGTTTTACAGCAGTCGGAAGTGCTCCATGCAACCAACACCAATTCAGAGAAAGTGGGCGGATACCACGCCCCCTAAAAGGAAAACCTTGGTGTTTATTTTTGGTTCTTTATATGCAATATAAGCCCTACCGGTACACCAAATTTCATCGTTTTACAGCAGTCGGAAGTGCTCCATAATACGTTGTCGGGAAGTGCTCCAAAATTCGGAGAAAGTGGGCGGATACCACGCCCCCTGAATGGAAAATTAAAAATTTTCGATTTTTTCCTATGGTTGCATGACAAGACCTACCGTTGTGCAAAATTACAAGATTCTGCGATGTCGGGAAGTGCTCCATAATTTTGATGATCTGTCAGTCAGTCAGTCAGTCAGTCAGTTACGGTTTTTGTGATTTTTGAGGCCTTATATCTCAGGAACCGCTTATGCCAGAAAATTGATATTTGGTGAGGCCCCTGTGCCTGACTAGCTTAGCATATATTCGGAGTTTTAAGTTTCTGACTTCATTGGTACTGAAGATAGGGAGGGGTCAAAAATCGCCTGCGTTTATTCCTGTAAAAAGGGTGTAGTGCCAGAACTTGGCTGGGCACTACCGTGCCCTTTGATATAAATTGTAGTTCGACGAAACCTCTATGCCAGAAAACCAAAACTATGTAACAATATTCTAAGTTCAATTAACTATTTTTTAAGCATTTTAAACTTCTTCTCATCGATTTTCCCCAAGAGATATTTTTTTTCTATAATTGAAAACGGCTTGACGGTGCAATATAACCACGTAGTAAAGTACCACATACTCTAACCACCGCCATCCCTTCAGGGCGAACCACTTGCTAACTCACCACATAGTGTGCTGCTCCGGCTGTTAACGTATTTTATAAGACATTTGTTACAAGACGTCCCCTTCTTCAAGTGTTTAAAAAATACATATTACATTTATAACAGGCTAACCAATATAAACTAAAATCGTAACCGTAACAACAGGCATTCTATTGGGTAAATGTCAAAACGACATCTGGCGTCATATTGAACAAATGAAAAATACACCACCCTTCATAATTTTATTAAAAAAGCAAAAAGTTCAATAAAATCTATACAACACGTAGAAGAGTGAAGCTATGCTATGTATGCATACACATTACCGTTATTGCATCGAATCCAACAAAATATGATTACAGTTCATTGAATTAACAGCCCTATATTATTTTATCTTCTGACGGGAGTGGGAGTAGGAGAGGAATACGATGGTGTTCTAAAAACTTTGAAGAAGTTCGCTTGTTGAATAATAAGATTTTGCATTTTGTAGTTCAGTTAACATCCCTTAACCTTATCGGAAATATTATTTTTCCCTCGCTAAAGCCAATTTGCTTGATGACTCAGGACCAATAACAGGGTTTGCATTGTAAAGTATGTACCTATTCTTTTTTTTTCTGTGCCAATCTTATTTTCCATGCACCGTAACACATCGTATCAATATTTTACTTTTGAATTTTCTTATTACCACTCGAATTCGAGGGGATGAGGTGGATGCGCCACCCTCTTTATGATTATGAATGTACATAATGGCATTGGCAACATTTTTAAGGGGTGGCCGTGGTATACTCGTACTACCAACCCCCCCAACCCTCGCAACATTTCTTGTTCGTTACGCGGTGAGATTCACCGAAGGACTTAAAATTTATGAAATGTTACTTCTTTGTGCTAAACAGTTCATTAGAATCCTTGAATTTAATCAAATAAACACGAAATGTTTCCTTTTATTTTTCTTGTTTTCTATAAAAGCTAAGTATTTGGGGTGACACAAACAAAATCCTGTCATATGTTCGGAAGTGTGCGTGTAAAGAGAAATACACTTTTTTATTCCAACTCTTTGTTTGGTTTATTTAGTCTTTATAGTGATAAAAATGGATATTATTAATGGCTCCTATACACACCACTTCACCGCTGTTCTATTGATCCCAGATCGATTGGAAACCATAACCACCCCATCCTTCGGCAAGGGTTGGTCACGGTTGTCTGAGACTTTGACGGGGGACAACGGCGACGCACGGTGTGGCAAACCGCAGCAAAACGTTTTCTACTAAATTATATTCCAATACTATAATAATGCACCACACCGCACTAAGCTGTCCTTCTGTCTGGTGGTTGTCTAATTTGGCGACTATTTATGAGACAGCCCGCGAATCCCTAGGGGATGTTTTAATAGACAAATTCAAACAATAGCTAAACAGAGGATTATCCTTTTTTAAACAGAGAGAGAGGGAGACACTAAGGGAAAGGTACACTGGAACCGTTTGCTAGCTCTATTGTGGGTTTTTCCGATTAAAGAAATGATTTTTGTTAAAAGGATGTTGATTAGCCATATGACACTTTTTTTTATGGCGATTGTCGTTTTGTTTTGTTTTGATATGACAAGGATTTATGAAAAGATAATTTAATAATTTATTGGTGTTTTTTAGTTAAACACAGGGGCCACAGATGTGTTATTTTTGATTTATAGGATATGCAATCATAAAGCAAAACTTTCTCGAAATTTGCATAAGGTTTGGAGTGAATATTTTGATTTGACTTTCAAAATGGATAACTACAAGGAATTCTCCAAAAGCTGTGAGAAGATTTTGACAGTTCATGGGAGTCATTTTATGTTATCTGTTCTGCATTTACCTGTAATTTCTACTTGCGACACATAGGTATGTTCTATATGGCTAGTTATGCATTTGTAAGAAAATCGAACTCGAAATTTTTATCAGACTTAACGTTATGATTCATAATTTGGAAGACAACAAAAGTGGTTCCCGCAATTCTGTCTGTCTCCTCGACCACAGCCTAAATTACTCGGTTGATTTTCTTTAAACTTGTTAGATGGCATTTTCTAATTTTCAACCACATGTTTGTTTCTTATTTTTAAGTCCATACATAACGGAATCTGCCATACGATTTTTTTGGAAATTTTATAAAATTTTTTTTTTCTCAAAAACTATTCGACAGGTATAAAAAATAAAAATACAAAAAAATTCTTTTAGTTAAGGCTAGATAATGGTTGAACAATTTTTTCCGAAAATTGGTTATTGAGTGTACCCCCCATGGAACCATTTTTTTTTGTTTTTGATTTTCTCCAACAATTCTCCTTAAGACTTTTCTCTCGAACGCAGGTAAGAGGTCGGAGTGCCTTTTGCTAAGCACCCAAGTCTCGGATCCATATGTGAGTACTGGCAGGACCATGGTCCTGTACAGCAGCAGTTTTGAAGTTATGGTGAGATTTCTGGATTTGAAAAGCTTTGACAGACTATAGTAGGCTCTGTTGGATTTGAGAAGCCGCCCGCGTATTTCTTCTTCTATATTGTTATCGGCTGCTACTATTGACCCAAGGTATTTAAAGGATTGCACCACTTCAAATTCGTGCTCCGCTACCTTGATTGTTTGACCAACTGTTCCTCTCGTATTCGACGCCACCATGTACTTTGTTTTACCTTCACTAATGTGCAGCCCCAGATTTTGTGTCGCCTGCTCGATCTGGATGAAGGAATCGTGTACAGCTTGTTCGGTTCTTCCGATGATGTCAATGTCGTCTGCGTAAGCCAGTAACTGGCTGGACCTGTTGACGACGCGACGGTCCCTCTTGTTGCCGTGCCAGAGTTACGGATTGCTTTCTCCAACGCCAGGTTCAAGAGGAGGCAGGCCAAACCGTTCCCTTGTCGGAGTCCATTAAAGATGTTGATTGGTCTGGATAGCAATCCGGCTATTTTTACTTGGCTTGTTACGTTGGTCATGGTCAACCTACATAGTCGTGTCAATTTATTTGGGATGCCGAATTCTCTCATGGCTTTGTAAAGTTCTACCCTGGCTATGCTTTCATAGGCGGCCTTAAAGTCTATAAACAGATGGTATGTTGGGATGTTAAATTCTACACATTTTTCCATCGCCTGCCTAAGGGTAAAGATCTAATCAGTTGTGTATTTGCCTGGAATGAAACCACACTGATATTGTCCGATGACAGTTTTAGCGTATGGGGTTATCCGTTCTTGTAGGATAGAGGAGAGTATCTTATAGGCGGTACTCAACAACGTGATACCTCTATAATTGCTGCACGTTGTGACATCTCCCTTCTTATGTATGGGGCATATTAAAACTTTTCGCCAGTCTTCTGGCATTTCTTCCTGCTCCCATACGTGCACTATAATATCATGAATTGCTTGACGTAAGGCTGGCCCGCCATGATGAAATAATTCGGCTGGTATGCCATCGGCTCCCGGGGATTTGTTCTGTTTAAGCCGGCCTATAGCCTTCTCAACCTCTTCTATGCTTGGTGGCGGCAACATAGGGTATTCTTCTTGAAGTAGTGGAGCCTCCGCTTCTGCAGTGAGCTGACCATTTAGCAATTCATTAAAGTACACTTCCCATCGCTCCAGTATGCTTTCAGGATCGGTGATCAGATTTCCCTCTCCGTCCTTGCAGTATGTGCAGCGTGGTGTGTACTGCGTCATGTTTCGGATGGATTGGTAGAACTTCCGCGCCTGGTGCGGACCTCGCTCTCGGCTGTTTTCTATTTCACAGATTAGGTTCTTCTCCCAGGCTGATTTTTTTTGTCTATTTAGCCGTTTTTCTATTCTTCTGAGCTCTTTATATTCCTCTTCGCGTGCCCGCGTTCTATGAGATTGTTGCATTGCTCGGTACGCAACATTCTTACGTCCAGTCGTTCCGATTTTTACGACTGCTGCCTAAGATGGAGTTGGCTGTACTAATGACAATATTCTTAAGGCGTGTCCACTTCTCATTTACGCCCAGCATACTGGCTCCAGGACTTACTCTCCCTAAATCAAGTGATTCTAGGGCGAGTCCTAACGCATTACCAAAGGTGTTACTGGTGTTTTCATTGCGCAGGGCAGCCGTGTTGATTCGAACCTGATCGGCGGATGCAATGCGTCTTCGCAAGGCAATCCGTTCTCGGAAAACCATACCAACAAGATAGTGATCCGAGTCGATATTGGCACCTCGGTACTTTCGAACCGTCACACAGTGCGGCCGATGGCATCTTTTTGCGGCTAAAAGTCCAAAATAAAAGTTTTGAGTTAGGGGTTTTTTGTCATCAGGCTGTCTAAAGGAGACCCCTAGGAGACGAAAAATGTTCGTAGTAAAATCTCTTGCCGCAAATCCGCCCCATAATCTTAGCCTGAATGTGGCTGCTAAGTTAACGTAGTCACGCGTCGTTATAAGATATGCTAATGGACACTTCCATAAAAACACGTGTAAAAGTTTTTATTTCCAAGCAAATCTATTGCAATAAAATGGATTCAACAGCTGCAGGTGCGTAAAATAAGTTCAAGAATTTCTGAATAAAAATTCCTAAATATTACATTGTTAGACAGAGATATGTCAACACTATTTATTTACTTGAAAAAAACAAAAAAAAATATTTGTTTGAGTGAAAACTTTTTTTTCTTGTTGTTTCTTGTTCTCAAATCTATTTAAGATAGTTAATAAAAGTATTCTGTACCAAATAAAATAAAATTCAGCTGCCCGTAGCTGCCCGTTAAGTTTTTTTGTGCATTAAGGTACTAGTACGGTGTAGAACGCCAAACAACGCATTATTTTTGGGAATCTTTTTCTCGGAAACTTTATTAGATAATAACATACTTTTTTTTAAAATAATGAATAAATGCGTCAAGAATACAAATTTTTTGAAATTTTTGAATTTTGGCCGAATTATAGAGGGCGCAAACGTCGACTCATCAAAAAATACATTGTCCCATTGCGGACAGTTAATATCAGGATTGGCTGGACTGAAACCAAAAAAAAGTGGGTTATTTAAAGGAAGGTTTCTTACGAAACAATTTACCACAATTTGTTTTAAAACTAAAAAAAAAAAAAACAAAAAATGTCAAGCTTTGAAAAAATTAAAAAATTATTTTGTTTTTGAAATTTGTTTGGCCATTTTTGGGTCGCCATTTTTTTCGTTCATAACTTTTTCGTCAAATTGTGGTAAATTATCTTAGAAAACATAAAAACAATCAAGTTGCAACAAGTTTTTTGAAAATCGGTTCAGTAGATCCGGAGATTAATTGTCCGCAATGGGACAATGTGTTTTTGAAGAGTCATCGTTGGCGCCCTCTATAATTCGGCGAAAATTAGAAAATTACAACAAAAAAAAATGTACTTGTACTCTCGACGTATGTATTCATTATTTAAAAAAAAATTATTTTACTATCTAATAAAGTTTCCGAGAAAAAAATTCCCAAAAATCGTGCGTTGTTTGGCTTACTAGACCGTACTAGTACCTTAATTTACAACAGTATGCCCACGTTAGTTCACAAACTTTTAATTCATGGCCCCGAGATAATAAAATATTTAGTGTTACCTATCTGTCAAATGTCGGAAGATGCACAAGAAACATTTAATAATTTTTTTTAAATCTATCAAGCTAATTTCGCAAGAAACCATTATCGTCAAAAGACAATGGAGGATGTTTTTAAAAGATTCCTAATCGCATCCGATCCATTCATATCTAGTTGTCGAGAATTACCTCTAAAACCACTTAAATCTTTGTCTGAGGACTGTATCAATTTGTTAGCACCTCCACCTGTAGATAATCAAACAGAAGATGAACAACAATCTTTTGACAGCTCTTCCGCTTCTGAAACAGATACAGATGTAGATGATTGTGACTGTTACTAGATGGGCAATGAAAACTTTTTCATGTAAATATCGGATTAACTTATATACCTATTGTTTGCTCATATTGCATTTTGTATTTCTAAATTTATGATTTATAAATTACTGTGTTCGATTTCAATAAAAATATATAAATAATTTTTTTCCATTTTCTTTGTCATATAATATTGCCATATAGCATTCCACCATTTTGAATTTGTTCATTTTTAATAAATTTTCAAGTACATGCCCTAATAATATTAAAAAAACAAATTTTTTTAACCAACTATATCAAAGTTATTTCATTTTTGATAACTTTTTTCGTATGACATGACGCCATATTAGGCCGGCCATTTTGAATTTGCTGATTCTGATAACAGATTCGTAATCAGCGACCCCAAAAACCCCCATATACCAATTTGTGGATCATTCTCAACAGTGGCGGATTTACCAGCAGGCTGAGTAGGCTTGAGCCTAGGGCGGCAGATTTTAGGGGCGGCAAATTTGAAAACCGATATTTTTTTCTTAACCGTCTACTCGTATATTCAACGGTACCGCAAACTTCTATATTCTACGGTAAGACACCTAGTTCACGGCCCCAACCAGAAATCGGCCGTTGCCCACACTTTCTATGAGTGAAATGAGAGCGAAATTGCGGAAAATATATTTCACACTCTTCCCACTCCCACTACGTACTCATACAAGTCCGTACGTATTGGTGATTGCGGTATTGATGTGGTAGATCTGAATAAAAAATTGTTGCAAAGGAAAATGTTTTGTTGGATTTATTCTTCGTTTTGAATGGATCAAAAGATTTAAAAATAATAATCGAATTTTATCAATTTTAATCTTATGTGTTGTCTATACTGTTTGTTGAACAGGTGCTAACTTCAGAAAATTTTATTTGACTGCTAAAAAAACTCAAATACTTTTCAGATTGAAAACTAGATACAATCGACGACGCGACGTTGAATATTCGTACGTGTGAGTTCATCTGGAATCTCGTTTTTATTTTTTCAATTTGTTTTGATATGGAAATTACAAATAGCATAGTTATCAATATTGATTATATTCAATTATGATGGTGCGTGATACAACGATAGTCTTTCTTTTCAGCACAATAAATGTTCTTACCCCGAACGCGGTGTTTTTTTTACGCTACAATTTAATCAATGTTCCACGTGCAGTTTGCCGGGCCCATTCCCATTCCAAGAAAGGTTTGGGTTCCTTTTTTTTGTTTTATTGAACATACTATTTACAATTTGGCTTACAACTAATAAGATACTACATTACTTCATACATATGTATAAAAAAATTTACACTTGTTGGCTCATCATAGGGGGCCTAACCATAACAGTGACCTAAGTTTAATTATTTTTATATAAAATTTACATGACGACAAAAATAAAATTTAAGAAGTCGGTTGACTGTATTTTACTCAGGGTGTTCATTCCCGGTTATCATTGGTGATTTTTGTGGGTTGTGGGCAGGGATGGCGTTTTAGCCGCTGTGGTAGGCTGATCCAATGTCAGCGTAGAACGACACTACTTCCTCGTTGTCCATGATTAAGTTGTCATTCAAAGTTTCCATCACATTGAGGTACCTCAGTTCGGCATGGCGTTGTTCTGTGGTCATCCTTCTCATAAGCTGATTCGGGTGGTCGCTGATGTTCCCCATTAGTTTCTTCGTTGAATGAACTAGATATTTGTCCAGTGGGATTAAATTCGCTTCTGTGTAGAGAACCTTGTTCCTGTAGTGTTTTTGTAGTGGACGGTCGAAGTAAAGTCCAGTGAAGATCCTCAGTATCTTCCTTGCGAAGGTTTGGGTTCCTTCGATTCCTGGAATCGTTTTTTCCGAACGAATGGAGGATAGATCTTGAAAAGATAAAACTAAATTCTGAATCATTGGAAATTCTATCTTCGTTTCTGCGAAAACAGAATTTGTAGAACGTTTATCCTAACTTGGACATAGCTCTTCGTAGGGCATTATGTACTCCAGCGACAAATTGTTCGGGTGAGAGAAGCTTTTCTTATCTAAAAAGGGTACAAAATTATCTGAGATCGACCTTAATTCAAGAAAAATTAAGGCTTTAGCTCTTTTGTGTATAGAGTCAGAATTAATGAACAAGATCACTTAGGATGAAAACACACCGGATAAAGCAAAACGTGTTTATTTTTGTTTCGTGAAACAAGAGAACATTGTTTCTTATGAGACTAAACACACCAAAGAAAACCAAATGAAACAAAACATTAAAACAAAAGCAAAACAGAAAAACATGTTTCGTTGCCGATAGCTGACCTATTGTTTTTTGCAAAACGAAATTTTGATTCCGTTCTTTTTATTTTCTTTTTTCGTTGCACTTCACAGATTTATTTGCTTCAACGTTTACTCTGTGCGCAAATTTTTAAATAAATATGGACGTAGATGGAGAAAAATTGTTTTAATTGAGGCAAAAAGCCCTATCTACGAGTATAGTTATAAAAATAAGGAATATAAACTTACTATTGATAAGCTGTGGATTGCTACTTCCTACTATGACATTTTTGCTTTTCTCTTTTCTTATAAATAAACACATAATGTCTATTTTGTAAACATAAAATTTTTATTTGTGTTTACTTGCCGTAGAGTTATAATTTTTCAGCCGGAGTTAAGCTTTTACAATAGAGTTCGTATTTTGTTTCATTTCAACGCACACCAAACGAAACAAAAAAACAAAACGTTTTTGTTATATTCTGTTTTGCTTGGTGTGTGTTCAGATAAAAAATGTTTTTTTGACTATTGAATCAAAAACGTTTTGCTTTATCCGGTGTGTTTTCAGCCTTACGACGACATTATCGATGATTTTGCCAATACAAAATCGCGCAAAAAGGTATTGTAAGAAACTTTGATAAGTTAATTGAAATTATTATTTTACACTGTTTGTAAGCGCAATAAAGATTATTTAACTACGTTTACCGAATGTACATTATTGTGTGAGTGGCATACCCCGCCTTATTAGTCGTACATCATTGAACTTTGATTACCTCAAAAATAAACTCAAAAACTATTTCTTGTACAATTTGAACCGAATTGTTGGATTGTAAAGATAATCTAGGAACTGACAATTCACAATTGTAGAGGTAAGGGCGGCAAAAATTCAACAGCCTATACTTGGGAAATGTGTAAATCCGCCACTGATTCTCAACGTTTTTCGACTTTTGGCCGCATAAAGTGGACATCGGCCGCACTGTGCGTCATCAAGTTCGAGTAGTGGCGACGGTCTATCAACACGTGGTCTATTTGGTTACGAGTGACTCCATCAGGTGATACACAGGTACCAGGTGGCTTTGTAGATATCTTTACGCGGGAACCTAGAACTCGCAACGACCATGTTTTTCGATGCTGCCAATTCTAAGACTCGAAGTCCATTGTCATTAGTGTTCTCATGCAAACTATGGGTGCCTGCGTAATGCCTGAATACCGGCTCCCGACCTATTTTTCGCTGACTAGGAAGCCTACCCCGAGCACATGGTGTTTTGTATGACAGCTGTAGTATATGTCATATTCTTTCTTCTGTAGAACACCATTCCCTGTCCATCTGATTTCTTGAAGAGCTGTTATGTCAGCTTTATATTTTGACAGGGCATCGGCTAGCTGCTGAGCAGCTCGAGCTCTATAGAGCGATCGTACGTTCCATAAGAAATTTTTTTTTTACTAAAGAATAATTCTGAGACAAATCTGTCAAAAAAGAGATCGATCTTATTTAAGTGATCTATCTCATTTTAGAGATTTCCGTATGCAGAAAAAAACCAAAGCCAGACAAGCTATCGAAATTCATAACCATCTTAATAGATGGGTATAGATATAAAAAATATGCTTGTATTACATTTTTCAGGATTTAAATCCTCTAATCAACTGTATGAAGATTTAAGAAACGCACAATCCAAGGTGACGTTTATAACTTTTATAATTATATTCAAAAAAATCTAAGTTTTTTAAATCAAAATGCTTACAACAAGGGCAACAACAAGGTATAAATTGTAATATTGAGAGAGCTTTAAAAACTTTTTAAGAAAAACTTCCACAACATATGAGAACAGTCCATATATGTAACCATTTTTAAGGTACTATGAAAGACTTAGTCTACAAGTAAGCCTTTGTCTTTTATAGTAACCGTTTTTGAAAATAAATTGAATTAAATTTCGTTTCTAATGTTGTCCATAAGCATCGAAGTTTTAGTTGGTTTCTTAATGAGGGTACACTTTTTTTCAAGTCCCCCATTAGAAGAAATCAGAAGTCGTTAAATCAGGGACACTAATCGGTCAGAAAACAATTCTCGTAAAATTGGTATCATAGCACGAGCTGATTTGTCACCGTTTATAGTCAGCTGTAAGAACCGAGCACTTCTGCAATATCTCCGATGTTGATGGTCATTTCCCTGCAACTGTTGTGTCAGATAAATTTCCTGGTATGCAAATCTTTTTTGGAAATTTTGAGCGATTATTACGGAGACATTCCCAATTCTTGTGCATGGGGACGTAGGTTACATATCGCCTATTCTTTACTTTATCTCCCAGTGTATAAAACATAGGTAGAAATGGCGACCAATGGCATTCTAGACCGGTGGCCCAATTAGCGCTAAAGTACACCATTTTGATACCATAACGTATGAACCTGCGGATAGAATTGATATGGGAAATTGTGGACATTCTCATGGAGTCATCAAGTTTGAATTTAGTTCAAAAATATGAAAGGTTTTTCTGTCTCTTATTGTATGTGAGCTTTTGCATAATCATCAGGAGATTGGAACATTCACTCAACCGGACCACCGCACTCATTCCGACACCAACTACAACTACACTGTACCAAGCTGAGACGCTTGTTGACTCATGCTGAAACAATAGCCAATCCCATTGAATGATCATCCTTCCCCCGTACCGTAGACCACCGTCAAAACCCCCATTCCGCTAGCACGGAACAGAAGTAACTGAAGTTCGTCCTAGACCCATTTCGTTACGTTGAGAAAAGAGATCAAGTCTATGATCTTCACTTCCGAAAGTCAAAATATGCCTTTCCTAAAGATTCTGCTCTAATTTGCCTAGAGCAGGGACATTGCAGAGGACATGGAGGACTGTTTCCTTTTCCCGGGGGACCCCACAGCTATTGGAGTGAGTGTTGTGAGGAATGTCTAGCTTGGCTGTATACTCTCCTATTGGCCTTCAATTTGGAGGACGATGTACTAGAATTATTAATGGCTTTAACAGTCGCCTGAGTGTTTGTGCAGTATTTCGTTTCTAGTTAGGATCTTATTTGAGTACATTACATGCTTCTCTGATATCCAAATTTTCAGCTTAATCAACACTAGCAAAGTCGGGTAGCCTAAAGCCAGGAAAAAAAATGTCAACCAAATTAAATCGACCATTAACATAAAATACATCCTCTCTCATCTTAAATAATATATATAGATATAGTTCATATGCGTTAGCTCTTTCTCTCCAATTAGTAGAATTACTTAAAAAGTACATACACAGTTCCAATATCACTACCCCTTTCAATGCTTTTTACCGAAAAAACTATTTAGAATTTGTAGGAAACCATGTACTGAAATACTATACTCGCCATACAAATAATATCTACCAAAGTCATATCAGAAACTAGCAAAATAAAAAAAAAAAAAACTTGTATCCAGCTGACTTAAAAACAAACAAAAAAAATCTCATTCCATAAAAAGAAAGGGAATTTATTTCATGAAATATGAAATCTAACATTACATTAAAATAAAAAGATTACATCAAAAAAATAATTTCGCTCGCCAAAAATATCATCAATGTAAACACCGACCCGCCCTATCATAATTAACACGAGCTTGCGCATTAAGCCTAAAACAATTGTGTCGTTGGTATAAAGTTTCGATGAGTGGAATGATCACGAAGATTAATCCAATGTTCCGAGCCGTCCCGTACCAATCAACCATTAGCATCCGTTTTTGTTTCATTTTTACATGTTGCAATGCAAAAGAATTTCCCACTGCAGGTCCTCGTGTCGCAAAAAGGCATGCGACAAATTCTTTTCAATTCGAGACGTCGTACGCATAAGAACTCTATCCCGCCTGTGTGTAAAAGAACGAATTAAAGTATAACAAAAGTAAAAAGTATAAGTAACTAAAATAAATCAAGAACAAAACAATAAAAAATTATCATAAAGTAATTAATTCATCCTCAAATCAAAAAAAAAGAAGGTATATGGATATGCATACGAGACGTGAAAAAAAAGAAGGTAAAAATTAATTTTTTTCTTCGGTATAGGAACCAAAGTCGAGTCCTCGATCGGAAATTGGAGGGCATCTCCGTCCTGTCGGGCAGGAGAGACGAGATCCTCTTTGCAATTGGCAAAACAAAAAAAAACAAAATTTAATCGGCCGTAGTCCCATTCCATAGGCGACAAAAATCTATCTTCACCTTAGTATTCTGAAGAGGGAAGTAGTTGTTGGTCAGCAACAACGGGAGTGGGTTGAAACTCCATAAATAGCAAAACTCGTCCCGAAGTGATCCTGAAACCAATCCAGGACAAAAATATTCAATTAGGTAAGATTCCCCATCAGACGTCATAAAACACACAAGCTAAAAGAAAAAAAACATTTACCCTCTTATTAGGAATCTGTCCCAGGACATAATTCCAGTTACCCTGAAAGATATACCGATCTGCGGTCGACACATTCAGGATCGAGGAGACAATCCAATCGTCTCAAAAGCGGTAGAAAGTTTCGGTGTTCTGGGCAAAAGAAATTTTCTTGAATCGCGCTCTCCATAGCGTTTAAACTAAATTAATTGTAGTCTTGAAAGGCCACCGTCAACAGAGAATCTGATTTCGATTCCGAATCCGATTTGGTTCTTCAGGATTCAAGAAAACAACTTTAATTGACCAAGTGTCCGTAAAAGGCTCCAATTCATCGGTCCCAATTGGTAAGAAATAAAGTAATTAAGAAATAATTAAACAAATGAGGTAGAGCTAACTCAAAATTTCATTCCCTTAGGGATATATCCTGTAGGCCGAATCATCGAATAAATCCGTGTAGCACCAACGATCGTTCTTCCAGCCATAAAGTGGCGTCAACGTTAAAGGATCTCTTCGGGGGACTTAACTCATTTCAGTGTTAAATAGGAAAAAAATGCAAAATTAGTGCAAACGAAATAAAAAGGACGAATAAGAATCTGAAAAGAAAAAAAAGCTAAGGAAAGTTAAAGTAGGTACATAAGGATTAGAAAAAAAAAAGAAAATTAAGGCTTTATAAATAATAACGAATAGGAAAACTAAATAAGGCTGAAAAGAAAGTGAAAGTGAACTTGAAATAATAAAACAAAAAAAAAGAAAAGATAGATGAAAAGAAAGTTTATTTGAATTACAAAAATTGAAAAAAAAGAAAGATAAGAAAAGATAAGGCTATGAAAAGAAAGTTAAGATAAAGAAATAAAGAGATAATATAGAAAATAGAAAGCTCTTTCATATACTTACCTGAGGATTTAAGAAAAAAGAACACAATTAAATAACAAATTTGTTTTCGCTGCTACAAAACTAAATTTTCTAAACTACATATGTAAATCAAAATTTGTTTTTTTTTAAGTAAATATGTATGTAATAATGACTTTTAAAGCTTGAAAAAAAATAGATGAAATTTAAAATTAATTTACAACCAGTGAATATATACGGTATAAAATGAAATGTTGTACATATTCGATAATTTAAAGTATAATTACAAACAGGTAGTATATGAAAGATCAGAATAAGATATAGTTTGTATTAAAAGAGCAATTTAATTGTGGTCAAGGCCTTATACCAAAAGTAACAAGTGAATGAAAAGTAATACATAAAAAATTAAAATAGCAAATAAGTTTTACCAAGTGTAACATCCCATCCATCGCCATAAGATAATTTTGTTTAAAGGAGAAAAGTGAAGTTAATTTTTTTTTAATCCTTGATACCCTCTAGTGAAAGCCATAACAAAAATATTTTTAAATTACGTCGTTTAGCGAAATCAACTACCGGATCAGATGCTGTGCACAACATTCCAGATCTATGGTAAGTCAATTTTTTTGTTTGCCTTTATATGGTTTTTGAGATAATTGGTCTTCATGAAATATGTATATGAATATAAAATTTATATAAAACAAATGAGGAGTAAATAAGAAAGATTCAAATTCAGTACGTAATGAAGGTTATCAGGAGTAATGATAAAATTGATATATATATAAAAAAAAAGGACGTACATAGTATTATATTTTTTTTGTGGAATAAATGCTCGGTTCGGTTCGGTTTACTGGAATTTATCTGCCGATGTATGGTGATGACATAAGACACATTTTTTTTTATGTTAATAAGTTTTAAGAATCAGTCACTAACTAAGTAAAATAAAAATGAATTATTCTCGAATAAATCGAATGTTCGATATAAATTAAATTTTGCTGTTAATTTTTTTTTCGGTTTCACGGTTTCCGATGAAGACAAGAATGAAATTCTAAGTATGGAGTTTTAAGGAATCTGTTCGGGAAGTGGATGTGAGGAAAGTGAGGGGTAAGATGATGTTCCTGGAGATGTTGTGAGGGGAAGTCAAGGATTTCCCCCTTTTCAAAAGAGGGCTATTACAATATTTGGCGGAGCAGGTAATGGCATAGGAATATTCCAAGGATTTGTTTCTTTGGAATATTATGAAAAAGGGTGGGTTATGAAAAGCTCCGAGGACATTAACATCTATGTCCTCCTCCAGAATGAAGTCAAAAAAAAAAAAATAAAAGGTTTTGAAAAGAATATCGGTAGCTAGGATTCGGGTCCCTCGTCTTTTAAAGATGGAAATATTTTCAATCAATCGTCAACTAAGATTAAGGCTTGCATAATGTAACCTAGTCCCTTAGTGAGTAACAAGATCCCCCCCATCGACGAGCTAAGCATGGCGACCAGCAGGCCTTTGGTTACCAACGCTATGGGACACCACTAGCGACTCCTGCCTGGACGGGCCGGTGGGTCTGTAGACATCGGTCCTAAAGGTGGGGGAAGTCGTTGGTGGAAAACTTTGTGAGGAAGAAGGGCACGTGTAAATTCGGCTTCTTTGGTTTTTGTTGAGGTCTGTCATGATTTCGAATCGAGTTAAAAATCGGTCTCGCATGTTTTTTCTTTTTTTTGAGAATCGAATATTTTACAGGACTCTATTTTCTTTCGTAAGTGTATAGGTGTAGATGTGCTTAAAGGCGTATAAAAGATCACGTGCTGGTTTCAAAAACAAAAGTTTTTTTTTGTTAATAACGTTACAGATGGCGCCCAACGTGGGGCCCGAATTTTAGCGACCGATATTTTTTTTTTGTCAGATTGTAAAAGTTATTAAGCATTTTCAGTACAAAAATTTTTTTTTGTTAATTTCTTTTTGAGAATTAAAAGTTTTGCTTCCTTGTGAATTGACACCGTGCGTAATGAACAGCTACCGTTGTCCGAGGGGTTAAGGTATTTATTTTAGACTCCTGCTGTCGCGACGTGGTATGTTATTTACTGTGCTTCACGCATATTAGGCTGGCGTTTTTCAATGTCCATACTTAAATGGACTATATATTTTTTTTTTGAGGATGTGATAGCGTTGGAAAGCAAGAGCTAGTATGAGGAGAGCAGTTAGTTGATATGATTTTTTTTTATTTGGGTTTGAGACTTTTGTCCGGTAGATTAAAGAATATATTTTCGGATCTATGACTGTTGCGAAGGTTGAAAACCTGATTTAGGAAAATATTCCCTCAATTAATATTTAAGTCTTATAAATAACTTAAAATTTGCTTATACATCTTGTTCAAAGAGAAATGAAGAACTCCAGACGTAATCCTGAGGGCTAGATTTATAAATAATTCTTGGTTTTCGACAGTTGTTACGTTAAGAGGGAGATCAGTTTGTTTTTGGACTAAGTTTAAAGGAGACTTCGTTTTAAGAGTTTAAAAATACTAAAGAATAATCGTAAAAATTTTTTTTTGGATTTCCGTTTTCTTATAAACAAGGAAATTTCAGAAACCATATTTATTTTTTTTAGGGACTGACCATCTCTCATCTCACATTCACTTCCTGAGATACGTTTATGAAAAAAAAAAAAAGTTTATAGGTATTATATATTTTTTTTTTGATTTTTTGATTTTTGATTTTTGGAATTTTGTTGAAGTTTTGAGGTTTAGAATTTTTATTTTTGGAATTCAGTTTTGTGGAAAGTTAAAGAACTCTATTTGTTAGATAGAGAGATCAAAAGAATTAATTTAAGAAACTTAATTTAGGATCTAAGAGTTTCTTTTAAAAAGGATAATAGGTACATGATATAAAATTATAAAATAAAGAAGTTATATAAAATAGAGATAAATAAGTATTTCTGTAATAAAAGTATTAGAAAAGATTTAGTACAAGTTAAGAGCAATGGGTCGCCCAAAGAAAGGCAGTAATAATTACCATGATACTCGAAGTAGTAGTCAGCAACGGTCCGCTACAACAGATAATGAGGTAAATGAGGGTGAGCAAAATGGTACTGAACCCGCAGCGACCGTGTCAGGTCACACTGACCCAGTAGGTGAAAACGGGATTGATCATAGTAGCCGCACGAGAACTTCGAGCCTTAGGGATAATGACGCTTCCAAGGAAGGTGAGCAATTTGAGTCGTACGTGAGAGAGGTTGTTACGGCAACCGTGGGACTTAATCGCACTGAAGAGCAACGTTTCATACGCGAAGAATTAAAGCGAATTCAAGATGAGTTATTGCGGCAGGTTAGATCGGTGGTTAGGGAAACTCTTACTAATGTCACACCAGCTCTGGCTTCAAATCAACAAGACACAAGAAACTTGTTGAACAGGAACACTCCTCTAGAAAGAGTCACAGATTATACTACACAACAACCCATTTTGAATAACACTGAAAATGTTAATCCATCGAATGAACCGGGCGTTCATCCGGTAGATATGGCACGCGGTTCAAATGTGGATAACTTTTTAGCTCAATTGAGCAATTTAAATTTTAATGCGTCCCCTCCGTCTGCCAGTCAAGCTAACCCAACACCATCAACATCTTCAGCAATTCGATTCCCACACTATCACAAGTGGGGAATTAAGTTTGACAACAAGAACATGACAATCGATGATTTTTTGTTTCGGCTGGAACGAGTGAAAGATAGTTATTATGTTACTTGGCCAGAAGTGGTACAGAATTTCCATCACTTTGTAAGTGGTAGCGCGATGACATGGTATTGGACGTTTGTTAAGAGTAATCCAACATGTAATTGGCCAACCTTGCGTTTAGCTCTAGTCGAACAATATAGAAGTCTAGAGACAGACTCAGAATTATATAGAAAAATGTCAGATCGTAAACAGTTAGTGAATGAGTCTTTCGATAGTTTTTACGATGACCTTATACAATTGAATTCAAAACTGCGAGTACCTAAAACTGTTAAGGAAATTATTGAGCTAATAAAACTCAATGTACGTCGTAGAATTGGAGAGCTTCTGGTGACGTTCAGCACACATAGTTTACCAGAGATGGTCTATGTGTGCAGAACCATCGAAAAGTTTTTGAATGGAGGTGAACCTGTCAAACCCAAATATCAATCCAGTACTCCATTTCAGCAACCACGGCGACAAATAAATGAGATTGAAACGGAATTAGATGTTTTGAGTAATGCAGCACCCGGTGTAATAGAAGCTTCCCATAGAGAAGTGAGTACACTAAGATGCTGGAATTGCAGAGCAGAAGGCCATTCTTTTAGAGAATGTGATAATCCTAAACGGAATTTATTTTGTTATAGGTGTGGGCGTGAAAATGTTATCACTCCCAGATGCGATCATTGTTCGGGAAACCGACAACCGGGCAACCCTACGACCGGGGGGAGGTGTCCGAGGGCAGAGAACCCGGAGAATTAGAATCTACTTCAGTTAAAATAACCCTGCTACGACATTTACCTGACGAAACAATTAATGTAGAAAAATCTCATAATAATCTCGAGAAAAATAATGCAGTCAAACCTATTCTTCTTAGAAAATCAATTCACGAGCGCATCAAAGATTATTACGAGGCAAGGAAAAGAATATTTACTTTTCCGTCAACTTCTAATAAAATCAGAAAATTAAGAGAAAGAATGAAGAAAAAGAAAGAATTATATAGGACAATCGCAGCAACAACTTTAGATTGTTCTGAAGACGATCCACGACCATACGTCACGGTGGAAATATGTGGGACGAAGATCCACGGTTTGCTTGATTCAGGAGCCAGTTTGAGTTGCCTTGGGGTGGGTTCTCTGGAGTTCCTGAAAGAAAAGAAAATTCCTTTAAGAAAGTTTTCCTCGTATATCTCTACCGCTGGCGGACAGAGGCAATCAATAGTTGGAATGGTTACGATGCAAATCTATTACAAGGGCAAAGCTAATGACATAGATTTGTTCGTCGTACCATCTCTAACCCAGCAACTGTATCTAGGGGTGGATTTTTGGAGAATTTTCCAAATCGCTCCCCATATTATTTCCGAAATTTCTCCACCTACAGGAATTGTTAATAAGTCAGATAGTGCAGTCGAGTGCGATCTAAACGATCAAGAACGTCATACGTTGCGTGAAATTATCGCAAAATTTCCATCTTTTACAACAAAAGGCCTTGGAAAGACCAAATTATTGGAACATTATATAGATACGGGAGACGCAATGCCTATAAAGCAACGTCATTATCCCATATCTCCAGCGGTACAAGCCCTGGTGTATGAGGAATTGGATCGCATGCTTTCTTTGGGGGTCATCGAAGAAAGTTCCAGCGCATGGTCCTCTCCAGTCGTACTAGTACGAAAGCCTGGAAAGAATCGCCTGTGCTTGGACTTTCGGAAGGTGAACCAAGTAACAAAGAAGAATGCGAGCCCAATTGCTCATATAGAGGGATTGTTAGCACGCCTTTCAGGAACGCACTTTATTTCAAGTGTGGATCTGAAAGATGCGTACTGGCAGATACCGCTGGAGCAAAGTTCGAGGGAGAAGACGGCATTTACGGTCCCCGGAAGGCCACTTTATCAGTTCAAAGTAATGCCATTTGGCCTTTCCAACGCTGCTCAAACCCTGACTTATTTGATGAATTTAGTAGTACCGAATGAACTACGCGATCAAGTCTTCGTTTATATGAACGACTTACTTGTCATCTCGAGGAACTTTGAAGAGCACATTAGAGTTTTAGAAATTGTTGGGAAAAGGTTACTTGAAGCAGGCTTGACGATAAACGTCGAGAAGTCGAAGTTTTGCTTCAAGGAACTCCAGTACCTAGGCTACGTGGTCGGGCAAGGCTGTTTGAAACCCGATACTGCAAAAGTTTCTGCCATTCTCGAGTTTCCAATGCCTAAGAACACGAAACAAGTAAGGAGATTTCTAGGTATGGCAGGGTGGTACCGCAGGTTTGTGAACAATTTTTCAACCCTTGCCACCCCGTTAACAGACACTTTAAAAAAAGGTAAAAAGTTTAACTTCGATAAAGAAGCAGAGACCGCTTTTGAAGCGATAAAAGCAGCTCTTACATCTGACCTAGTTCTTATAAACCCGGACTTTTCCAAAGAATTTATCATTTTATGCGATGCGTCAGCATCTGGGATAGGGTGCGTTTTGTGTCAAAAGGACGAAAACGGAAACGAAAGACCCATTTATTACTTCTCACAAAAATTAAATTCAGCCCAGCGTAACTACTCAGTTACTGAAAGAGAATGTTTAGCGGCGGTGAGAGGAATTCAAAAATTTCGACCATATGTAGAGGGCTACAGATTCACAGTAGTGACAGACCATTCTAGCCTCAAGTGGCTGATGAGTCTGCGAGATCCAACGGGGAGGTTAGCACGCTGGAGTCTCAAACTTCAAGGGTTCGATTTCGGCATCGAACACCGGAAGGGTACTCTGAATGTAGTGCCAGATGCTCTATCCCGAGTTTTTGAGGTGGAGGCGCTACTGTCAGCAGTATGTCCACCGGAGTCGCCGTCGTCGAACACCGATGTTCTTAATATTGATTTGGGGGATCCGAGTTTCAAGTCGGACGAATATCTCCAAATCATCGAGCGTATCGGACAAAATAAAGACCAGCTTCCTGACCTTCAAGTTTCGGACAGTTTCGTATATAAGAAGGTCAGGCATTGCACAGGCAATCCACTCCAGGACGATTTAGTCTGGAAATTGTGGATTCCAGCGGCGCTGACAAACCGTTTGATCTCGTTGGCTCATTGCCCACCCAGAGCTTCACACGGTGGTATTGCAAAGACCCTCTACAGATTGCGTCAGCAGTTTTTTTGGCCTAATATGGCATCACAAGTGAAACAGTATCTTGAAAATTGTGAAGTGTGCAAAACAACTAAGGCTCCTAATACCATTTTGAGAGCAGAAATGGGAAAATCTTTTTCTGTAGACCGTCCATTTCAGCATATTTATATAGATTTCCTGGGCCCTTATCCTCGATCAAAAAGCGGCAACACTCATATATTTATCGTGTTAGATCAGCTGACAAAATTCGTTTTCATTAAGCCACTCCGAAAAGCTAACGCACAATCGGTTATAAAATTTTTGCAAGAAGAGATATTCCTTGTTTATGGAGTCCCTGAAAGTATCCTTTCAGATAATGGTAGGCAATTTATCGGACACGAATTTGCCAAAATGATTAAGACTTTCGGCATAACGCATTATAGAACTGCGGTATATTCCCCGCAAGCAAACGCAAGCGAGCGAGTAAATCGCTCAATACTGGCAGCAATACGTGCTTATGTAGACCAGAGACAGACAAATTGGGATTTGAACCTATCGTCAATTGGAAGTGCCTTACGTTCCACGATTCATTCTTCTATCGGCATGTCCCCATACGAAGCCCTATTCGGACATCGTATTATTGAACACGGGACTGATTACAAACTCTTGCGTGAACTAGGTGGACTTAACCACTCTGAAATAGATTGGATCCCGAAAGTTGCTAGAATGAATATATTACACACCTATCTGAAGTCAGCCCTAGAGCGAACACACGAATCTTATGAAAAACAATATAACTTACGAAGTAGGGTGGTATCATACCAGGTTGGTGATAGGCTTTACAAGCGAAATTTTACTTTGAGTGACGCAACCAAACACCTCAATGCTAAACTCACACCAAAATTTGTTAAAGTTACCATTTGCAAAATAATTGGAAATAATTTATACGAAGTAATAGACGAAAAAGGGTATAAAACCGTTACACATTCTAAAGATTTGAAGAAATAAAAAAAAAAAAAAAAAATGTAATCATAACCAAGAATTTTCTCTTAACCCGGCTTTCTCAGCTGAACATGAGACCCTTGGGTACAAGATCTTTAAACAGACTTCTTAGTTTCTTTTCATATCCTTTTTATTACAGGAAGCCTGTCATTAAAAGGATATGCTTTGTAGGAAACCATGTACTGAAATACTATACTCGCCATACAAATAATATCTACCAAAGTCATATCAGAAACTAGCAAAATAAAAAAAAAAAAAAACTTGTATCCAGCTGACTTAAAAACAAACAAAAAAAATCTCATTCCATAAAAAGAAAGGGAATTTATTTCATGAAATATGAAATCTAACATTACATTAAAATAAAAAGATTACATCAAAAAAATAATTTCGCTCGCCAAAAATATCATCAATGTAAACACCGACCCGCCCTATCATAATTAACACGAGCTTGCGCATTAAGCCTAAAACAATTGTGTCGTTGGTATAAAGTTTCGATGAGTGGAATGATCACGAAGATTAATCCAATGTTCCGAGCCGTCCCGTACCAATCAACCATTAGCATCCGTTTTTGTTTCATTTTTACATGTTGCAATGCAAAAGAATTTCCCACTGCAGGTCCTCGTGTCGCAAAAAGGCATGCGACAAATTCTTTTCAATTCGAGACGTCGTACGCATAAGAACTCTATCCCGCCTGTGTGTAAAAGAACGAATTAAAGTATAACAAAAGTAAAAAGTATAAGTAACTAAAATAAATCAAGAACAAAACAATAAAAAATTATCATAAAGTAATTAATTCATCCTCAAATCAAAAAAAAAGAAGGTATATGGATATGCATACGAGACGTGAAAAAAAAGAAGGTAAAAATTAATTTTTTTCTTCGGTATAGGAACCAAAGTCGAGTCCTCGATCGGAAATTGGAGGGCATCTCCGTCCTGTCGGGCAGGAGAGACGAGATCCTCTTTGCAATTGGCAAAACAAAAAAAAACAAAATTTAATCGGCCGTAGTCCCATTCCATAGGCGACAAAAATCTATCTTCACCTTAGTATTCTGAAGAGGGAAGTAGTTGTTGGTCAGCAACAACGGGAGTGGGTTGAAACTCCATAAATAGCAAAACTCGTCCCGAAGTGATCCTGAAACCAATCCAGGACAAAAATATTCAATTAGGTAAGATTCCCCATCAGACGTCATAAAACACACAAGCTAAAAGAAAAAAAACATTTACCCTCTTATTAGGAATCTGTCCCAGGACATAATTCCAGTTACCCTGAAAGATATACCGATCTGCGGTCGACACATTCAGGATCGAGGAGACAATCCAATCGTCTCAAAAGCGGTAGAAAGTTTCGGTGTTCTGGGCAAAAGAAATTTTCTTGAATCGCGCTCTCCATAGCGTTTAAACTAAATTAATTGTAGTCTTGAAAGGCCACCGTCAACAGAGAATCTGATTTCGATTCCGAATCCGATTTGGTTCTTCAGGATTCAAGAAAACAACTTTAATTGACCAAGTGTCCGTAAAAGGCTCCAATTCATCGGTCCCAATTGGTAAGAAATAAAGTAATTAAGAAATAATTAAACAAATGAGGTAGAGCTAACTCAAAATTTCATTCCCTTAGGGATATATCCTGTAGGCCGAATCATCGAATAAATCCGTGTAGCACCAACGATCGTTCTTCCAGCCATAAAGTGGCGTCAACGTTAAAGGATCTCTTCGGGGGACTTAACTCATTTCAGTGTTAAATAGGAAAAAAATGCAAAATTAGTGCAAACGAAATAAAAAGGACGAATAAGAATCTGAAAAGAAAAAAAAGCTAAGGAAAGTTAAAGTAGGTACATAAGGATTAGAAAAAAAAAAGAAAATTAAGGCTTTATAAATAATAACGAATAGGAAAACTAAATAAGGCTGAAAAGAAAGTGAAAGTGAACTTGAAATAATAAAACAAAAAAAAAGAAAAGATAGATGAAAAGAAAGTTTATTTGAATTACAAAAATTGAAAAAAAAGAAAGATAAGAAAAGATAAGGCTATGAAAAGAAAGTTAAGATAAAGAAATAAAGAGATAATATAGAAAATAGAAAGCTCTTTCATATACTTACCTGAGGATTTAAGAAAAAAGAACACAATTAAATAACAAATTTGTTTTCGCTGCTACAAAACTAAATTTTCTAAACTACATATGTAAATCAAAATTTGTTTTTTTTTAAGTAAATATGTATGTAATAATGACTTTTAAAGCTTGAAAAAAAATAGATGAAATTTAAAATTAATTTACAACCAGTGAATATATACGGTATAAAATGAAATGTTGTACATATTCGATAATTTAAAGTATAATTACAAACAGGTAGTATATGAAAGATCAGAATAAGATATAGTTTGTATTAAAAGAGCAATTTAATTGTGGTCAAGGCCTTATACCAAAAGTAACAAGTGAATGAAAAGTAATACATAAAAAATTAAAATAGCAAATAAGTTTTACCAAGTGTAACATCCCATCCATCGCCATAAGATAATTTTGTTTAAAGGAGAAAAGTGAAGTTAATTTTTTTTTAATCCTTGATACCCTCTAGTGAAAGCCATAACAAAAATATTTTTAAATTACGTCGTTTAGCGAAATCAACTACCGGATCAGATGCTGTGCACAACATTCCAGATCTATGGTAAGTCAATTTTTTTGTTTGCCTTTATATGGTTTTTGAGATAATTGGTCTTCATGAAATATGTATATGAATATAAAATTTATATAAAACAAATGAGGAGTAAATAAGAAAGATTCAAATTCAGTACGTAATGAAGGTTATCAGGAGTAATGATAAAATTGATATATATATAAAAAAAAAGGACGTACATAGTATTATATTTTTTTTGTGGAATAAATGCTCGGTTCGGTTCGGTTTACTGGAATTTATCTGCCGATGTATGGTGATGACATAAGACACATTTTTTTTTATGTTAATAAGTTTTAAGAATCAGTCACTAACTAAGTAAAATAAAAATGAATTATTCTCGAATAAATCGAATGTTCGATATAAATTAAATTTTGCTGTTAATTTTTTTTTCGGTTTCACGGTTTCCGATGAAGACAAGAATGAAATTCTAAGTATGGAGTTTTAAGGAATCTGTTCGGGAAGTGGATGTGAGGAAAGTGAGGGGTAAGATGATGTTCCTGGAG
This sequence comes from Philhelius festivus, assembly GCA_963931855.1. Taxonomy (NCBI): domain Eukaryota; kingdom Metazoa; phylum Arthropoda; class Insecta; order Diptera; family Syrphidae; genus Philhelius; species Philhelius festivus. Next base: position 59,880,274 of record OZ007557.1, read on the forward strand.
ATGTTGTGAGGGGAAGTCAAGGATTTCCCCCTTTTCAAAAGAGGGCTATTACAATATTTGGCGGAGCAGGTAATGGCATAGGAATATTCCAAGGATTTGTTTCTTTGGAATATTATGAAAAAGGGTGGGTTATGAAAAGCTCCGAGGACATTAACATCTATGTCCTCCTCCAGAATGAAGTCAAAAAAAAAAAAATAAAAGGTTTTGAAAAGAATATCGGTAGCTAGGATTCGGGTCCCTCGTCTTTTAAAGATGGAAATATTTTCAATCAATCGTCAACTAAGATTAAGGCTTGCATAATGTAACCTAGTCCCTTAGTGAGTAACAAGATCCCCCCCATCGACGAGCTAAGCATGGCGACCAGCAGACCTTTGGTTACCAACGCTATGGGACACCACTAGCGACTCCTGCCTGGACGGGCCGGTGGGTCTGTAGACATCGGTCCTAAAGGTGGGGGAAGTCGTTGGTGGAAAACTTTGTGAGGAAGAAGGGCACGTGTAAATTCGGCTTCTTTGGTTTTTGTTGAGGTCTGTCATGATTTCGAATCGAGTTAAAAATCGGTCTCGCATGTTTTTTCTTTTTTTTGAGAATCGAATATTTTACAGGACTCTATTTTCTTTCGTAAGTGTATAGGTGTAGATGTGCTTAAAGGCGTATAAAAGATCACGTGCTGGTTTCAAAAACAAAAGTTTTTTTTTGTTAATAACGTTACAAATTCATTTGACGTATTTGATATAAAATTTCGATTCATTTCCCAGCTCTCCTTTTTATTATTCCCAAATCCTTCCTTTTGCACAACAAGTTTACCTCCTACATATATATACTTTTTTCAATTTTCTGAAAGGTTCCATAGAGCCAATTCAATGATCCTTTGGAATTGCACATAAAAAGCTCTTCCTCTTCATTGAAAACCCGAAAATGGTGAAAAAAAAACACCGTAAAAATGTTGAAATAATTTGGTTAATATCCTTCCAATACAACATTATACACTCAAAAGGTACCGCAGTTCCTAACTAAAAACCAGAAACACACAAAATAAAATGGAATTCGTTCCATTGGCAAAGAGTCACATTTATAGTATAGGTTAGGTATTATGTAGGTTCATGTACTATACTAACACCAATCACAGTTCAGTTCCTACCTAACAACACACAAAAAACACATTATAGAGCTGAAAATACCATTCTATACACACTCCTTAGAAACATAATCGTAAAATTGGTGTTTAATGTAATTCACGTTACTTTCTACAAAAATAGATGTTTGGCGCACAATTCTTGTATAGGTACACCAAAAATGCCATTCACCCTTCAAAAGCTGGTCGTTTGCACTTTTGCTATTGCTATTAATGAAATTGAAAAAAAAAAATCCTTTTATATCATATCAATGCTTTTACATTCAAATGCAAATGCCTCCCCCTTTGGGCTTTGTCCAAATGCTGCACACTAAGCAATTTGTCTGCTTTTAGAAACATTCAGCAAGGATTTCTGCATTCGGTATCAATGCGATTGAATTTTAGACTAACAACGGTGATGGAACTTTGACTAACTCAACTTATACTTTAAAGTTAATTCAAAAGGATACGATAGCATTTAACATATGTATTGCGACTAAGGGCTGCAAAAACTTTTAAGTTAATTTAATTGATCAGAAAATCCTAAATTTATATCTTATATATAAAATTCTCGTGTCACAGTGTTAGTTATCATACTCCTTTGAAACGGCTTGATCGATTTTTATGAAATTTCATATGCATATTCAGTAGGTCTGAGAATCGGCTACTATCTATTTTTCATACCCCTAAGTAATAATGGTTGTCCACCTCTAACATTTACAGTATTTACAGTCAATCCAAGGCAGACTGAGTGCTTTTATCTTCAACTGTTGTTGGTTAATGTTACTGGCCCATTGCCATTTCTAGATATACGTAAAGTGAATGGGCAACAGTCTCCAATGTATAAAGATGTATGCTTGGCACTCGGCTTGCTGGAAGACGACAACCAGTGGGAATGTATGCTTGCTGAAACAGCATTGAACTGTACAGCAATACAAAATCGTCTACACTGAAAAAATTTTTGTACATTCTTTTTATGAATATTCATATGAATAATGCACGAATTCATAAAAATTAATTTTTGTTTTATGACCAAGTCATAATTTTCATGAAAAACCATTCATAAAATCCAAAGCAATGGAATTGTTGTTGGAAAATCAAATTATGATATTTTACATTTAAAATATGAACTATTCATACAAATTTTATTTCAAAGTTTTATGAAAATTTTCTTAAAATGTTTGAAACTGTTCTTTTATTGTAGGAACAAAGTGACTGATTATATGAAACCACATTCATCAATACGAGCAAGTGACATTTCATGAAAAATTACTTTAAATTCTTGAAACTATACATTTTTTACATGCAAAATATTATAAAATGCATGAAACCACATTCATAAGCATTTATTTTTTTGTTTTGAATTCCAAGCAGGAAACTTTACATTTGAAATATGAACAATTCATACAAAATTTAATATGAAGCTGTATGAAGGATTACTTAAAATGTATGTAACTTTTCATTTGTTACATGCAACATATTTTTCAATGCATGAGTAACGGACATTTAAAGAACAATTGCTTTAAATGCTTGAATCCATTCTTTTGATGCATGCAAAAATAGGCGGGCTAACATTCTCAAGAAAATGTTTGACAAATATAGCTAGATGAATAATCGACGGATTGTGATTATATACACATTCATCAAAGATGCTGTTAAACATAAATACCTATTTGAATTTTCCCTGATGCGGATGCGGAATGAATGCGCGAATGAAATTATTTTAAAATATGCCGAAATTTGTAAATCTGCAGAAAACATAAATTTATTTCAAAAAAATTTAATGCGGCTATGAAAGTGCCGTTATAGAAATCTGGGTGTTTTAAGAACTAATTCATACAAAATAAGATTAATTTAGTGTTTTAAGAACTAATTCATACAAAATAAGATTGATTTGGTGTTTTAAGAACTTATTCATACAAAATAAGATTAATTTCATATTTTGCATGACTAACACTTAAATTTTAGGAACAGTTTGATTTGGTTCACTATTGTGAAAGAATTTATTCCTGAATCGTAAGAATTTTGTTATAAACTCCAAGCTCATTACTTGCAATTTATGGAATATTTCCTTAAAGTGCAAAATATTACCGTTATACACCTATGGCTGTAGTCTGGTGTTTTAAGAACTTATTCATAAAAAAAGGAACATTTTCATGTTTTGTATGACTGACTCTTTAATAGTAGGAAATATGTCATAAACTTTGCGGTTACTTCATGCAATATACTTGTAATATCATATCAAGAGTTCATTTCTTGTTTGATATTATCAGTGTTAAAACGTGATCTTACAAAGTTCCCAAAAAGTTTTCTTTTATTTTAAAAATTGAAATTTTTCAAAGTGTTGCGCATTGTGGACGACGTTAAATTTATTCAACTACTTGATTTATAAAATTGGTAAGTATTTACTCTATAGGTAGCGAATATTTTTCATAAATTCATTATGTAATACTATTAAATTTTTCTAGATAAAAATGGATTTTGGTGTGTTGTTTGGAAATCGCCCAGGGACTTTCAGCAGATGGACAAATCAAGCCATCCGACTTAATCAATTTTTGCTACAAGAAAAACATTTAAGGGACAAGGAGATGAGGGCAATGATGGAAAAAATAGATGAAGCAGATGTCCATAATGGTAATTTTATTTTTTTTAGTTCATATATTTATTTCAAAATACATTAAACGTTAACATTAAACTTATCATTTTTGATTGCCAAAATAGCTTTTGTTTTATTGATTACTTGGAATTTTTTGGAGACAATTAATTAACTTTGTATTTTTACTTTCGTTTTAGATAATGTTGCAGTGAAATTAGTGTGGTGTCTGCATGGGTACCCCTTTCCCAATCAAAAATGCATTCAAGACAAAAATGATGGACAAAAAGGTGTGAGGAAGTTCACCATTAAGATTAATTTATTAACTTAACTAATTGTTTAAATAACACAAAAAAAAATTCGCAATGTTTCAACTTGTTAAAGAAAGGATAGAAAAAATCATTGAATCGTTATAAGTCGAAAAGAAAGCTAAACAGATAAAATTACCTCATACGTTTTTCGACTGCATAATTTATTTATATGTTGTACGCAAGTATAAGATATACAAAAATATATTCAATAAATAATTGTTCTTTTTTTTAAGTTTTTCTTTTCTTAAATTTTTCAGGTATACCATTTTCTTGAAAATTATTTGTCATCGGGGCTTTTGTATTTCAGATGGACGTGCACGTATAATTAATTTTAATGATTTTTACTTGCGATATAGGTACTATAGGGCAAGTTCTGCATTTGGAAAAAAAATCGAACTCGAGATTTTGATCAAAGTTGACATTACGATGATAGCGAAGACGAAAAAAGTGGGTCCGACAATTCCGTCTGTCTGTCTGTATGTCTGTATGTCTGTACCTCTCACTACAGCCTAAACTACCGGAGGTATTTTCTTCGAACTCGGTAGTTAAGGGTCTTCGGTGATTCCCTAGAGGAGAAATTGAAATTTTTTTTTAGCTCCAAAACTAAGGGTACCCCCCGTACACCCGTAAAACAAAATGTTATTTATCTCGAAAACGGCTCTAACGATTTTGATAAAAAAAATTAAGTGTGATATTATGGTCATGGACTATATTTTGGTGAAAAAAAAATTTGGGGGGAAATGTTATTAGGGGTACCTGTCATAGAACGGTTTTTTTGATTTTCGAATTTCTCACCAACGGCTCTAACGATTTTAACCAAAATTTTTATGCAGGAGCTGCTTTGCATTTGAAAAAATATAAACTAAAAATTTTTTCGAAAAAATAGTTTTTGGATTTTTAAAAAAATAATACAATTTTTTTTTTTGAAAATTCAATATCTTGAAAACCGATACACGATTAAATTTTTAAATTACGTTTTAAAATGTATTTTATTAAATACTAACAATTTGCATATCAATTTTTTTTATAAAAATTTTAAGGAAAATTTAGTACACAAAAAACATGTTTCAGTGTGTCTGTATGTCTGTACCTCTCACTACAGCCTAAACCACTGGACCTATTTCTTTCAATCTCGGTAGTTAAGAGTCTTCGGTGATTCCCTAGAGGAAAAATTGAAATTTTTTTTTTAGCTCCAAAACTAAGGGTACCCCCCATACACCCGTAATGCAAAATCTTATTTATCTCGAAAACGGCTCTAACGATTTTGATAAAAAAAATTAGGTGTGATATTATGGATATGGACTATATTTTGGTCAAAAAAAAATTTGGGGGGAAATGTTATTAGGGGTACCTGCCATAGAACGGTTTTTTTGATTTTCGAATTTCTCACCAACGGCTCTAACGATTTTAACCAAAATTTTTATGCAGGAGCTGCTTTGCATTTGAAAAAATATAAACTAAAAATTTTTTCGAAAAAATAGTTTTTGGATTTTTTAAAAAATAATACAATTTTTTTTTTGAAAATTCAATATCTTGAAAACCGATACACGATTAAATTTTTAAATTACGTTTTAAAATGTATTTTATTAAATACTAATAATTTGCATATCAATTTTTTTTATAAAAATTTTAAGGAAAATTTAGTACACAAAAAACATGTTTCAGTGTGTCTGTATGTCTGTACCTCGAACTAGAGCCTAAACTACCGGAGGTATTTTCTTCAAACTCGGTAGTTAAGAGTTATCGGTGATTCCTTAGAGGAGAAATTGAAATTTTTTTTTTAGCTCCAAAACTAAGGGTACCCCCCATACACCCGTAATGCAAAATCTTATTTATCTCGAAAACGGCTCTAACGATTTTGATAAAAAAAATTAAGTGTGATATTATGGACATGGACTACAATTTGGTCAAAAAAAATTTTGGGGCAAAATGTTATTAGGGGTACCTGCCATAGACCCGTTTTTTTATTTTCGACTTTCTCATTAACGGCTCTGAGGATTTTAACCCAAAATTTTTAGCGGGAGTCCCCTTAAGTTTAAAATAATATTGTATATAAAAATATTCGAAAAAATATTTATTTGGTTTAAAAAAAAAAATTAAATCAATATCTTCAAAACCTATGAACGATTATTTTTTGAATTTATTTCCTAAAACCAATATTATTAAATACTTAAAATCCGCATCGCACATTTTTTTCTTGAAAAATTTTAGAGAAATTTCTTATATAAAAAATTTATTTAATAATAAAACGATTTTTTAAAGTTTATTTGCATAAATTCATACTTTTCCGGAAATCAGACGGCAATTTTATGCATTTGAACATTATTATCTCATTAAATCCATGTTTTATATTTATAAAATGTATCTTAAATTCCAAAGTACTTTTACATAGGAGCAAGTTCGTGCGATCCAGTCGTGCATTTTATTTTTTCTTAAAACGAAAAAAAAAATAATTGAAAAAAAAAAAGAAATAGTTCATTACTCTTATGAAAAAATAGCTTAGGTTCCATGATTTCTTACATAAAACTAATGAAAAGATTCATACTGATATAAGAAAAGTTGCATTAAATTAATGATTTTTTCATTATTAAAAAAGAAACTTTTCTTATAATTATTGCAAGCAAATGATTAAAATCATTAAAAATAAAACTATCATTCATTGAATCAATGAAAAACGTCATACATCTTAGGAAACATTTCCTAGAACAAGTGTCAGAGTTTTTAAACTAATGAATAAAATCATTAAAAACACAGACCGATGTCATAAAATTAATGAAAAACATCATGAATTTCATGAATTTTTACATACATCGTCTGAAATTACTTATAATTTTTAACAACAATAACATGATTTTCATGATTTTTTACATTTAAACAGTGGACTGTTCCTTCAATTTATGTCAGAAGGTCATAAAATAAATGAAAAATATAGTAACATTGAATGACAAAATACATGAAATTAAAGCAAAAAATTATGTATTTCATGTTTACTTACTTACATCGAATGAAATAGTTCATATGTTTTGTGAATTATCGAGAGAATTTTTGAATGACTTCCAATCATTAATTTAATGCAGGAATCAATAATTTTTGTAGTCGTAGGAACAAATTCATAAAATGTATGTTTAGGATTTCTTTTTTTTAATGAACTCGATTCTTGGCCCGTTTTTAATGAAGTTTTTCTTTAAAAACATGCAGTTTTTCCTTCGAATCATGTACCTTTTTGGTTCAGTGTACTATTCGCTATAGTGTTGACTACATGCTTCCCAGCCCGAGCAGAGATATTGTGGGATAATCACAAAGATTCAATGACTGATGATACTCGTATATTGCATCAATATCGTACACGGTTCAACAATCTAACGATAACATTCAGCGACGCTATGTTCAATGAAGTATTGATTGATATTGAGGATCTTTGTATTATCATTGCTAACTTACCACTCAGTCATTTCGGTATGAATCCGCCAAATCGAACTGCATCTGATTTAATAGACACTGAAATGAATCGTGAACTACAGTACAACACTGTAGAAATGGCGGCGATTGTTACTCGCAATGTCCCACTAATGAATGAAGAACAAAGAACCATTTACGACCGCATTATGCTTGCAGTTTTAGGGTGATTTCTTCTTTTTGGATGCAGCAGGTGGAACTGGCAAAACATTCCTTATTTCGCTAATTCTCGCCGAAATACGATCAAATAATGGCATCGGAAAATTATCATCTGGGATGAATGTACTATGGCACACAAACATTCATACTTGAGGCATTGAACCGGACATTGAAAGATATTAAGAACAACGACAAACTATTTGGCGGCGCTCTGTTTGTCCTTTCATGTGATTTCAGACAAACAATTCCCGTCATTCCACGTTTAACATACGCTGATAAGATCAACGCTTGCTTAAAATCATCGCCATTGTGGCATAATGTTGCAAAAGTACAGCTGAAAGAAATGCTTCAAGATCCATCCGCTGAAACATTCTCAAAACAACTCTTAGATATCGGCGGTGGAAAAGTTACTAGAAATTACCTAAAAAATAATTTATATGGCAAAACAACGTTTGCCGGGTCAGCTAGTTTATATATAAATACAAGGTGCCGCAAAATTAATCGCCCTATCGGAAGATGCTATAAGTTTTACAAATGGCATCGTACGTCAAACATATTTGAGATTTGTGAACTACATAGCTTGGACGAATTGTGTCAATTTTGTTGACAAATAATGGTTTTAGTCAGTGTGAATTTCGACGTCCATTTTCTAATCGTATCACGCCAACTTGGAAAATATTTCGGCGCTTGGTTTCTCGATTTGAACGGAATGAAACCATCCAGATGACGGGTCACGCTATTGGACATCACCCCACGGACCCTATAGCGAATTTTAGTGAAACACTTACAAATGTTCCCGTACAAAGTCCGAACAGTGTATCAGTTAATGTCTGCTGACTGTCCGTCGCGTGTGAATTACTGTCAAGCCATCCTCAATCTCAACAACTAAGAGGACGATCTTGTGTCGAAAATCATCATGAGCGATATGGGGCACTGAAAATCCGCGTGTGATGCACGAAGAGCCATTACATCCACTCAAAGACACTGTGTACGGCGGCGTTTACGCGGGAGGAGTGATTGGGCCCTAGTTTTTTGAGAACATCATCGGCAATACGTTCACATGAACTGACGAATGTATTGTATTGCCAGCAAGATCACCCGTTTTTACCATCCCAGGCTTCTTTCTTTGGAGATACTCAAAGTCATGGGCTTAGCTCAACAAGCCAAAGACAAATTACAGCCCTTAAGAAGACTATTCGACAGGAATGCGAACACTTATCACCGGAAAATGCGATAATGTGTATTAACACAGGTGGCAGCCACTTGACGGATATCATTTTTTTCACTTAACAGAAAAAATTAAAAAGGTCCAAATAAAGATTTCCATCACTCAAAATTATTTTTTTTTATTTAGTAAAAATATATGTAAAAAGCCCCAAAAATTAGACAGTTGGTCAAGGACATCGCTCTTGAAATTTGAGCCCAAGTCAGCTGTATCAAATTATAAATTCTCTGGTATTCTGTCTCTAGAATACTCCTATCTTTCCATTTTAGATAGGGCAACGTTGACCCACACCGGGAACCCATAGGCAATAATCGGCTCGATGAGGGCCATGTAGCAAATCACATTCACCCTACTATCAAGCCGCTGCTGTAAAACAACCATTTCGTCAGGACATAGGCTCCCCAAGCTATGGCAAGAGCAGCATTTATATGTCTGTCGAAATACAAATACCGATCCAACCAGTACCCAAGGCACTTTACTACACTTTTATTCGCCAATGGCTGTCCATGTGGCCCTACGATCATCAACTTGTGCCAGTTCTTCCTCGTATCCCTTGGGGCTCCAGCAAATGCTGAATAGAATCGGCCAGTGGCAAAAGTTACATTGCCATTTTTGACAACATTGAGCATGTCATAAAGCATATATAATAGTGGATTATTGGATTATGCTGAGTCTGGTCAGCTTCAGGTATAGAGACACTAAAACCATACGGTGTCCAAATCATCCCCAAATCAATCAGAAATAACTTTAATAATAACTTTTTCGAATAAGTTTCTGATACTCGAAAGTAGTCTTATCGACCGGAGATTCACCGGATTGGAGATGTCTTTTCAATTTTTCGGGAAAGGATGTACAACAGTGGTTTTCCATTGCTCGGGATAAAATGCATTATTCATCATTGTGTTTTTAAACATGTGCAATCGACTCTTGCTGACTTCTTTTTCTTTAATCAGTCGAAGATGAGCTAAAGCTCCACCTTCAAACCAATAGGGAGCTGGACCCCTTTGCCAAATAATCATCATTGAATCTGGTGAAACAGTGGTTCTCCGATAGCCATTGCGTGATTTCATCTCGAAGGTAGAAACGGCGAAGCAGGGTTCTGTTTTCCAAATCATGATTCTGGCGTCTCCACTTTCCCCTGCGGATCTTCGACAGTAAATAGTTTGACGTCCAACACGGTAGCGTATTCCCGATCTACACCTGCTGTCAAACATTTGATGAGCTAATCCATTTACATATCTCACGAGTAAGACCCCAGTTCGACTCCCGATGCAGCATTCTTTTTTTTATTTATAAGAAAAAGAATTAAGAATCAATCACCAACCCACACAGCACTTATAGTCGTACCTGACATTGCAATATCCTTGCCATTTATTTGTCTTAGGAACAACCATATTAAAGGACATAGGTAATTTGTTATCCAATCGTGAGTCCTTTTATTGCATCCTAAATTTACACAAAGCCGATATGTGCAGAAACAAAAAGGATCCTACCAAATAGCTTCCATGAGCTAAGAGGGGACACTATTGTGTGTACATAGGACACAAATTAAAAGTGTCCTGTTTTTTTTGTATTTGATTTTTCTTTTTACTGTCCCATTCTTGGCCTACTGCGTCAAGTATTTGTGTTATTGTTGCTCATAAATCAGGATAACGAGGTCGTCCTTGTGCAAGGACACTCTATACACGAACTGTATTGTTTTCTTTTCTGGATTTGTGTTTGAACATTTTTGTTTTTTATTGTTCCATTTAGGGGCTCATTTGTGGGCAATTACGAAGGCCCAATAATAGTCTACTTGGTCACATTGTTTTTTTTTTCGTCATCAACATGAGCAATGTGAGGATTTTCTTTGATAAATTATTACAAAAGGAACTTTTGTTTGTTTTTGGATTTTGCTCAACAAAAAAAAATAAAATGTAAATTGCATTTTGACTTTGTTTTGTAATTAGACAAGACTAACGACGACGACAGCGATGAGGACGATGGATGCTTGCGATGAAACATACAAATTGATAACAATGATGCTGCCTTTCTGGAGGACTAATGACGATGATGAGAGTCCTTTGGTATCTTGTGCACTGTAATTGGGGTTTAATTAAGAAAATTGATAATTAAATTCAAATTGTGACTTGACTGTTTTAACCCGTTGCTATAGTTCTCACTCTTTCATCAGAGAATGTCATCATCACATTTTGAAACGCCAAGTACCCGCACAAGCCCGAAGTAAAAAGGATTCAGGAAGTTCAACACCATACCATCGCCAGCAGTTTAATTAAAACTTCATTATGACGCATGCATGCATGAACGACCCGAATAGAGACAACATTACCAGCATCCAACATACACATAGAATGGTAGAAATGTTTTTAGAAAAACCAAACCAGACAGATATATGTATGTTTATGCATAAGGCAGACATTCAGACATGCATGCAGACGACAGGCAGCGTGAAGATTTTAGAAATGCTGCTGCAGCAAACTGCTAAAAATGTCCCATATGAGTTGTTGTGGATCATAAAGTCTATTATGGAAGGAAGGAGTTCCTATGCCATTCATTGTGTGTGGTTTAAATGGTTTGAGGGCACAGGGCACCGGTAGGAAGGTAAGCAATTCTCACAGGTGCCTGGGATGCAGTTGACTTTGTAACAGAGATTCAGGATTTTATTATTTTTTTTTTATTATTCTGTTCGTTTGAAGTATTTTAATTTCCTGCATCTGTGTTGAGTGTGTGTAATTCAAGGAGAAGCAAGAATTGCACTTGTTGGGTACACAAAATTCATCGAGTCAAAAAGAATAAAAACGAGGGATATTTGTTTTAATGGTTTGGAAGGATTTGATTATGAGTCTTCAGGAGGAGATTTTTATTTGCAACTTATAAATATTAGTTTAAAATTTATTTTTTTTTAAACATTGGAATAGGTTTTCCTGTCAATCTCTTAGTTCAAACTCATGTGAAGACTTAGTAAAAAAAAACGAAGTTAAAACGAAGAAAACAAAAAGTAGGAAATCCCACTGCTGTCAAATTTTGATTGCGTAGGTCAAAATAAGTTGTTTTATTTCTTATGAATTTGCTTTGCTATACGAAAATTTATCTCTAGTTTTTTGTGGTTCTTAAAAATTTCAAAAACACACTTTTTTAAAATGTCCAGTAAAAATTTGAACAAATAAAGTGAAATATCTAATCGTGAAAAATAATGGACTGCATTTGTGTCTTTTTCTACGAAGGGGAAGGTAGGTTATTAAATTAAAATTCTTACTTGCACTGATATGTATGAGCAAATGTTTCAATGGATTAGACACTACCTTTCAAACCGCTCAATACAAGTTGTATTGGACGGTTTTAAATCTGAAGTCCATAAAATAAATGCTGGTGTGCCACAGGGCTCCGTTTTGTCTCCGACTCTCTTTCTGATATTCATCAACAATCTTTTATCTGAAACCTCTATTCCATTAAATTGTTTTGCTGATGACAGTACCCTCAGCTTCTCATATTCGTTTCCAGATACATGTCCTTGTTCTTCGGATGTGAATCTAGAACGGCTAGAACGGCGGCGTATGATAAGCTCATTTAATTCTTATCTTGATAGCATTGTCAAAGGGGAATGAAAAACCGTGTAGAATTTAATGCTTCAAAAACTCAATGCTGTCCTGTCCTGTTAAAGCAGAACCCACCCCCAATGCCGCTATCCGTGAATGGCACTTGCATTGAGGAAATCAAACAGCTCTCAGTTCTCAGTATGTGTATCACAGACCACTTGTGTGGAATGACCATATATTCGTGTCACCAAAAACGCTGCTAAGTGCTCAGGTTTCCTTCGGATCTGACTGTCATCTATAAGGCCTTTATTTGTCCAAAGCTCGAGTATAATTCCCATATTTGGGCAGTTGCTCCAATAACTCACTTGAGTCTCTTGGATAGAATTAAAAAAAGAGCTCTAAAAATGATAGGTGATAAAAATATGACAGAAACATTTGAAACTCTCGAGCACCGTCGCAATGTTTCTTGTCTTTCACTATTTTACCGTTATTTTTATGAACACTGTTCTAGTGAAACAACCAGCTGCATTCCTCCCCTTAAACTATTTAACCGTAATACACGCGCTTCAAGGAATGCCCATCAGTTTACCCTTGAGCTCAATTTCGGATAAATTCAGAGATTATTTCTTTAGCCGCACCACACGAATGTGGAATGCTTTACTCGACCCGTTTTCCTCCCATTGTAATGTTCAGACATTCAAAACCAATGTGCATCGGTATCTCCTCTTAAATCCTCTCCCACTTTCCTAAAACGCTCGCATTGTGGTGAAACATTTTAAGCGTAGTCATAATCCCTTTAGTGCGCCGAAATTATAAAAAAAAAATTTAACTTATTGTAAGTTATGCATTCGTAAAAAAATCGAACTCGAGATTTTCATGTCTCTACGTCTCATAGTGGAACGTCTAGTACAAAATTCCGGGCATTGGATGGTTTTTCTTTTGTTTCATTCTTGGATATATATAACAGTTTTTTATGTACACTCTTTAATTTTCAAATAATATGGACTCAAAGAGGCAGTATTTTTAAAACCAAAAAAAATGGAATTTTGAGGCATTTTTGTAATTTGTTTTTCTCAGACCCTTTTTATGTTTTCTTTTCGAAATAAATTTTGGGAGATTCTCTCCCCTTATCAATTAAATCTTATTTGCTCTGGTTAAAGAGATTTTTTCTTTCACCCAGAGAAAAAAGCACGTAAAATAAAAAAAAACAACTTTGAATCAAAGTAAAACCAATATGATTTGGCTCTAATGCCGAAAATATTTAAATCAAAGTTGTTAATCAGTGAAAAGTGATTCCCTACTTCATTTCAAATCAAAATTGAAACCAATATGATTTAAAGTTGTAGCATTATAGTTTTAAATACGATCCGCATTTGATTCAAAAAAATATCAATTGATTTTAAACACGCTTTGCGTTTAGATATCGGGAATAAATCAATTACAAACAATTTAATAATATTTACTAGCATTCATTGATTTAAAGTCATTCTCACTATATTCAAATCGATTAAAAACAATTATTTTTGCAAAGGTATTTTCTTTTTATTGTAAATAAAACAATAAAAAAAATCTTATAAACTAACTTAATAACAAAACAACAAACAAAATTTACAAATATTTGTGTCTTACATTAATGTATGTAAGTCTTGCCATTATTAATTTGATACAAGTGTAGTGGAGGGATTGTAAAGACTGGATCAATAATTTCCCTTTCGATGATGAGTTAAAAAGTTTTAAAATATCCTATAAAATATATATTACATTATTATTTTTATATTGAGAAAAATGTATGTATGTATACTTACAATTTTAAGAAATGATTTTAAACTTGAGGTTGGTGTTGACGGGAATCAGAATTGTTGCAATTTTGGCACTGCCAATTTGCCACTTTGGAGATCTCTGAGAGGGTTTCGTCATCAATTCGGAACTTGAATAAAATTTATATAATAAGAAAAAAAAAGAGATAGTTTAATGTTACCTTCAAATTTCTGAATAAGTATAGTTCCAGATCTTCATGCAGCTTTGCGGAATCGTCGCGGTTGTTCTCGTTAGCAGGATTAGAATAAATTAAACTTCGAAGCTGTCCGCTTTCGTCCACTACTTGAATTATTTTAATTTATTTTATTATTATAACGTTCGGTAACACTTCACAATAAGTACAGCTCACAAGCTCTAAAGAGAATGGCCGATACATTTGCCTCGACCCGCAACAACGACAGCCGCGAACACACATACATATGATTTCTTTCTTATACAAAATGTTTACTGTTATCGTTCACAAGTCAAAAGGATTACAACTTTGATTTGTTGTACTTTAACTTTGGTTCAAAGTGAATTATGTATACGATTCAAAAAGGAAAGAAAATCAAATAAGTTACCACTTTGATGTATTAAGTTTCAAGTTTGATTCAAATAAATTAAATATCAAACGTCTTTAAATGAACAACGAAAATGCCTCGATTACATTTCAAAATAGAAAAAACATTAATTCAATGGTGTTTAACTATACTGTGATTAATTAAACATTTTTCTTATTTGAAACAAAGTTGATCGTATTTAAATTAAAGCGTATAAATCAAAAGTTATAGCAACGTAATTTTAAATACTTTCCTACTTAATTTTATGATGTTGTTTTTCTCTGGGTGAGAATATCATTATTTGTTATAGACTAAATGCTAAAAGAAAGTATTGCTCTCATGCTAATGGTTATTTTTTCTCTCTCTCTTAGTTAAAAAAAAGTAATCATGTGATTTTGTAATAATGAATGCCATTTTCGTTTAGTTTTTTTTTTTTTTTTTTTTTTTACAAAGCGATCGTCTAGTACACAAATAATTTTGAAGCCTTCTATTAAGTTAAAATGGTTGTGTTTACTTACGAAGATTTTGTCAACATCTTAAAAGCTAACGGGCGTGACTTAACGGACTATATCTAAATATTGTTATCCAAACAGCGACAGCGAAATCTCAAACTATACTCTGTCCAACAAAAATTGTCAGTACAGGCCTTATGGGAGAGCTTTTTCTAAAGCAGTGGCGCCTGATGCACCCTCACTACAATGCGTTAGGAAAAATGTCACTAAAAAAAGAGCAAGCCACTGACTTTTCTTAAGGAATTGTTGTTGTAATTCTTTGCAAAAAGTTGTACACCCCAACACGACCGTCGTATCCCACTGCTGATGAGATACTGCCAACGTCAAGAGTGTCAAGTGTCACTCAATACGATCGTGCGCTCTTTATCTACATCAAAACAGAGTTACCATTATCATTCTCAATTGCAAGCAAGGAGCTTTTTCAGTGGTTTTTATTAAGGAGCTTTTGAGATTTGAAGCTTTTGAGAACACATTTTAAGAAGATGAGTATGTTGAGTGCTGTCGTATTGTTTTTCAACTTAAAAAAATACGCGCCTATTATCCTACCGCTTGGTGTTGTGGGAAAATTTAAATTGAATATTGTTTTTAGTCGTTTTGAATCGGCAGACGGTAGCCCTACGCGTTTTTTACTCTCATTTGCGGCGATTTATAAAGTAAACTACGGAATCCCTGTGAGAGCTTTAAAAGGCGACACACTTATGTTTGGCAATGCAACCAGAATGAGAGACAAATGTCCTATCTTCCCTGTACTGACAATTTTTGTTGGACAGAGTATAGTAATATGAATTAAGAGCAATGAATATTAATTGTTTTTCCTCCATAAAATTTATTTTATTTGTCTCAAGCTAAAATTTGAAAAATTCTTAGTTTCAGGGGTTATGTTAAGATTTTTTTTTAGAAAATTCAAATACAAAATGTAGAAATTTTTTTAAAAAATCCAAAGCAATTTGTTTTGAAAAATTGAATGCACTGTAGTATTTTAAATTTTTAGAAGCTCTGGCATACAAAAATTTATCAAAATCAGTTGTGGAGTTTTTGAGAAAATCGAAAACAAAAAAAGAGATTTTGTGGAAGGAACGAATCATCCAGATGAACACGGCTGGATTCACTTTGATAAGCTAGCTAACGAGCCTCACTACATAACTCGTTTACATCTCGAAGCTATTGAAATTAAACGCCACCATAATTTCAATGGAGCCGACAATTCTAAGTTGTCAGGAATGTGGGATCCCATCATCAACTTCTTAAGGTCGATGCAATCGTCATTTCACAATAACAATGTGCACGACTTGCTCTCAACTTTCAACAAGATAACAGCAAGGGACAGAACCTCTTAGGCACCACTGCAAGCTGCGTAGCCAAAATCGAATGTAACTTAACCGCGCTCAATTTTTTTTTTTTTTTTTTTTTTTTTTTTTTTCCGTGGGTAGGTGTTGAAATCTTCAAAAGATTCTATGAGGACCGAAAAACGCGCGCTCATAGATATGTGGGACTCTCCCGACCAACAACTCTGCCCCCATAAAGCCTTACGGAAGGTAAGACTCTATGCAAGCAGACCGTTAATCAGGCCGACCGCACTAAAACCACCTCCTCCTCCCGATTGCAACTAAGTTCATATGGAACTTATCTAGCAATTTATCTTTCTCGAAGTTAAGTAACGTGTTGTAGGCAACTTTCCGGTGAAAGTTCCTACTGGTTTAATTATAAGCTAGTTGAATAGCTTCTTTCTATTTTAAGCGATGATTTAAATATACATAATACAGTACAATAATTTCACCGTACTAGATCGGAAGGTTTGGTCCTTCTCAAACGTCGTACTAAATTTGTTTCGTCAAGAATTTCTAAGATTGTTCTATTGGTATGTTCAACTAAACGCTTTCTATGCCTTTGCGAAAAAGTTTTTATTTCTTCGCGAACCGTGGGGATTCCAAGATCCCTGTGAAGATCTTCGTTTCTAATATACCACGGCGCATTTACAAAGGACCTTAATAATTTGTTTTCAAAAGTTTGTAGACTATTTAGATTTGTATCGTGGGTACAACCCCAGAGTTGAATACCATATGTCCAGACAGGCTTAAGTACCTGTTTGTAAACTAATAATTTGTTTTCGATACTAAGTTTAGAATGTCGTCCGAGTAACCAGTACATTTCCCTTAGTTTAATATTTAATTGATCACATTTATTTTTAACATGTGACTTCCATTTTAATTTCGCGTCAAGAGTCATCCCGAGATATTTTGCCTCATTTGCAAATGGAACTTGAGTTGTATTAATAAAGACTGGTAATCTATTAATTTTCTTATAAGTAAAGTCCACGTGGACTGACTTAAATTCGTTAAGCGCTATTCGCCATTTGTTTGTCCATTCATTGACATTGTTAAGAGCATTTTGCAATTTACATGTCGATTCGTTAGCCGTTTTGCCTACTGCAAGTATTGCGGTATCGTCTGCAAAAGTAGCTACAATTGTATTGTCTGTTTGGGGTATGTCGCGTGTAAATAAAAGGTATAAAATGGGACCTAGAACACTACCTTGTGGTACCCCAGCCACTATTTCTTTAAAATCTGAATAATCATTTCCGTGCCTAACGCGGAAAATTCTTTTCTCTAGATATTCTCTAAGAATGTTGTATAGTCCTTCAGATAGGACTTGTCTCAATTTGTATTTGAGGCCTTCGTGCCACACTTTGTCAAAAGCTTGAGACACATCTAAAAAGACCGCTGAACAAATTTTATTTTCTTCAAAGGCTTTCTCGATGACATCGGTGATTCTATGCACTTGATCAATCGTCGAGTGCTTACTTCTAAAACCGAACTGGTGTTCAGGTATAAGAACCTTTTCTTCTATTATGGGCTGAAGACGCTGAAGAAATATTCTCTCAAAGACCTTCGACACTACAGGAAGAAGTGAAATGGGCCTGTACGATTTCTTTTCATGTGATGGTTTGCCAGGTTTTAAGACCATTATTACTTCTGCGACTTTCCATTGATTTGGAACATATTCTAACCTTAGAGTGGCGTTCATTATGTAAAGGAGGTTTACTAAACCTTTCCGTGGGAGCATTTTAAGAATTTCCGCAGTAATTAAGTCGTATCCTGGTGCTTTTTTTGACTTCAGTTTCTTAATTTCTTTGCTTAATTCGGCAAGCGTAACATTTCTTGTGATGGAGCTTTCATTTGAATTTATATTCACACTTATATCATCATTCAATGCTTGCCCATTGAACGGCTTAAATGTTTCCTCTAGGTAATCAGCGAAAACGTTTGCTTTCTCTTTATCGCTTCTTGCCCATTCATTTTGGTCTTTCATAATCGGGGGTGCTGGAAGCTTTGGTTTTTTCGTAGCTTTTATCGCTTTCCATAGAGAATAATTAGATTCTTTACCTGCCGTCAAGTTTTCAAGGTAATTTCCAGCTTCGCGGTTTTTAAAATCTGATATCATCTTTTTAAGCAAATTACTGAGGTGATTTAAATTAGCTTTGTGTTGGGGAGCACGAGTTTGTTGCCATTTTTTGCGCGCTTTTCGCTTGTCTTTAAGTACCTCTTTTATCTCTTGGGGATATTTAGCTTCTCTATAGCCTGACATTTGTCTTTGGTATGGAGTATTGTTCCATGCGGCTTTTTGAACAATATGCACAAAATTATCTACCGCTTCTTCAAGCTCAAGAGGTGTTTGTAGTGATACCCTTAATTCAACATTATCTTCAATATCTTTCTTAAAACCTTCCCAGTTAGTTTTACCGTTTGTTAACCTAGGTGGTGTTTCAATTTTAACAATACTTTCGCTCATAGTGAGAATAACGGGAGAGTGGTCAGAGAAAAGATCAAAGCATTCCGTTATTTTTATTCGATTTGACGGTATTCCCCTGACTATAAAGAAATCAATCAGGTCAGGTATTTTCGAGGTATCTGTCGGCCAATAAGTTGGTTTCCCACTAGAATGAAAATCACAATTATTCTCCATACCGGCTTCATATAACGCTCGGCCCTTTTGAGAAATGCATCTAGAACCCCAAAACGTGTGTTTTGCATTAAAATCGCCACCGATTATTAAAGATGGTCTAAGTGATTTTAGCAAGTTTGAAAAATCATTTTTATCAATTCTGTACCGTGGAGGGCAGTATATAGATGTGAAATTCAATGTATCATGTTTAGTTTTAACCTGCACACTTATAAGCTGCATCGGTTCAAGTTCAAGCTTAAGGCCTATCGAGTGTTTGATACATTCTTTTATGTATAATGATGCTCCGCCTCTTGCTTTGTTCGACGGATGAATTGCATGGTAATCTAGATAACCGTTTATATTGAAATTTGATTCTTTTTTAACGTGGGTTTCTGATATTAGACAAATGTCGATATCTTGTTCCCGTATGACCATTTCTAGTTCTTCAAGTCTTTGCCTTAATCCGTTGGCATTCCACGTAATAATTTTAAGGTTTTCCATCATGATTTTTTTTTAAAACGTTTGGGTCGAATAAAATCTTCGATTTTTGCTAACCTATCAGAAATAGTTCTATTGATTTTGACCTGATCTTCAAATTTTGACAAAATTAAAGCCAAGCATTGAGATAGTGCGTCAGAGTCAGGTTGATTTATTACGGGTGCAGCCGCCATTCTGGCATTTGTGTTTACACTACGTTTCTTTGGAGATGTCTGTGCAGCTGCCATTTCGGCGTATGACTTAACAGTACGTTTCTTTGGAGATGTCTTTGACGTTGATGGGGTTTGATTTTCTTTGCCGATGCCGACTCTTAGTGTATTTATTCTTTTAGGAGTCTTAGATATTGGGCTTTTTATTTGTTTCTTTGGTTTTCTTTCCATATGAATTTTTTCTCGGCGTTTTTGTAGCTCTTTAACTACTTCACAGCCTCTATAGCTTGCCGGGTGACTTCCATTGCAGTTTATGCACTTCGCTGGACTTTTGCTATTTCCAGTGCAGTCAGCAGTTAAATGTTTTCCCGCGCATTTTACACACCTAGGTTCTTTTTTACAATAGCTTTGCGTGTGGTTGAAACCTTGACAGCGTTTACACTGAGGCACTTGCTTTGTACGGCTTTTCAGAGGTTCGATCTTAACAACGAGGTTCAGTATTGTTTTAATTCTGTAGATTTCCTCTAGTTTTTCTGTCTTATCGAACGTGAGTATAAATAGTGGGAGACCACGCTTTACCACGACAGTTTCTCTATCTTTTTGTTGTTTTTCTTTTTTTACGATGTTCTCAGCATTTAAGATCTTGTAATTTTTTTCTTTAAGATCACGGATTACATCGTTTTTTTGACATGAGGAATGTAAGCCTCTTGCAACGACTCGTAAAGGTCTTTCTGATTTGTTTTCGTAGGTATACCATTCTACATTTGCTTCGTTAAGTCTTCGCGAAAGCAGACGATAGCTATCGGAGTCTTTTACACAAACTTTCCACTTGTTGTTATTAAGCGAGATAACTTTAAAATTCGCTGGGGTTAACGCCTCAAGGATTATTTTAAGCTTATTGTATTCCGCAATCCCGATGACATTAATCGGTGGCGGTGGTCTTATTTTAGTAGTTTTTTCTTTCTTATTCGTATCTTTTGGTACATTTACTTTTATTATTTCGGAAGACGAGGTTCCCTCTGGCGAGGAGAATGCTTTACGTTTTTTGCTAGGTCTTTTTGAAGACGTTTCTCTTTCTAGCTCTTCTTCGTCTGTTTTATATTCGCAAACACCCAGCTGCTGTGGAGTTGTTTTCGAATCGTTTTGTCTTTGAGTTTTTTTCAACTCTTCATTTTCTTTCCGAAGAAGCTCAATTTCTTTCTGTGCTTTCTTTACGGCATCGCTGTTATTTCGTAGAAAATGTATTTCTTCTTTCAGCTCTTGATAGAGTTTCAAAGTTTCGTCGAGTCTTTGACGAAGTTCGTTATTGTCTTTTTCAAGACATTCTATTTTCTCCGAGTCTTCTTTTCCACGCTCTGGCGCTTTGGGCGGACTCTTTTTCCCGGAAGCACTCGATGTTGATGGTGGTGATCGAGCTACCATTGGTTTTCTTGAAAAAGGATTTATCAAGTTTTGGAATAATTGGCTCTCCCCAGAATCCGTAGAGCCGACCTCCGAAGAGGGTGGATTTTTCAGGAAATCTGAATTGCCACCTGGGGTACTATATCTATTTGTTTTACTCATTCCATATTTTGTATACGTCTTTCTCAGTATACGGAGTTTGGATTTTAGTCGCCTCTTACGACAGGCATTCCTACCTCGGGTATATTCTTTCCCCCTACCCGAAGGGGTCAATGAAATTTGTAGCAAAACGTGCGGGTCAAGTACAGTATTGCACTCGATAAATATCTTTTATATAATAGCACGCCTAGTCCGAAAAAATTTAAAATGTCATACGATAAATTATCATTTTTAAAAAGAGTTATTTTGAATTTTATTAATACACTTTTTGAGAGAAATTTGTTTTCTAAAGATACAAAATTCGATGTTAGGTAAAGAAAAAGGTAAAATTGTTATCTACCAAGTGCGAAAAAATGGCCGCGCCGTTTAGGCTGTAGTCAAAGGAGTTTTTGTATAAAAATGTTGATCGAAATCAATGCAGCCAACCAAGGTAAAAATCTAGGTAGGCCTTGGGATGCCAAGTGAGTCGGATTAGTCCCAGAAGTAATTACCCTAGTTTGCTTTTACAAATAAATTTAACATAACACACAAGAAAATGTGTACGTTACAAGATTGGAGGCAGTTGAAAATACAAGTTCAACAGATTACTTTGTGTAAACTTGATGAATATCTTTTACTTAAGAAGCTTCCGGTAAATATGTACCTACACAAAGAGGCAGGTCGCTCAACCATGTGGGATTTTATTTCAGAATTAACCTGGGCCCGTTTGACTTGCAGAAGATGTTCAAAGCAACCCTGTTGCAACCCGATTTGATACCTCCTCGTGGTGGCGACCGGTAATATTCAGGGATGACTGTTTTTAGTAACAACTAATCTCTGGGAAGCTAAATTCGCAGAATTAAGTACTCAGCTTATTGGGGGTCATCTCTCATTACATCCTTAGGAGTGTAAATATCACTTCCCATGTAATAAAAGTGGGCACCTCTTTCCCGTTAAATAATAGGATGTTATCGTTGCTCTCGTTCCTATCAACTGAGCAGGCTGTTGTGAAAATGCTTAAATAAAAGTTTTGGTTTACTATATCTTAATAATAATTAATTTATCAATTTCAATGGTAAGTGGAGTGATATAAATAAAGATATAATAAAATTAAAATAAATATACTTCAAGCGGTAACTGAAAAGATATAAATTACAGACCTTGCTGGACTTATAAATAAATTTCTTCAGGGGTAATGGAGATCCTAAATCTATTTTACCATAACTTAAATATAAACTTCAGTATAGTGGCTAAGGTAAAAAGACCCTAAATGGGTACGGTGCCCGAAAATGGAAGCCCACACCCTGGATATTTTATAAGAATAAATTTTCTTCAATAAAATTAATTGTATAATTTTAATTACAGATTTATATAGAATAGCCATGCTATGGTGAAGGAACATCGCTGGGGCTGTGGTTACCGCAATCGAGATACGTGATTGATCATTGTATGATTATACAATCGTTAGACATAGAAAAATTCTATACCAAAGAAATATTTACTTGCCTTAAGGTAAATTAGTACAAGAGTTTGGCTTCTGTTACCATTTATGGTGCACGACCATTTTTATGGGGTGATGGGATAGGAGTTAAGTTTCGTCACCCCTAAAATAAATATATATTGCCGAATACTAATGAAGCCAACCTTATGAAACTCAAGTAGCTAACTGGAGCTTTAGTCTTGGTACGTTGTTTGACCGTTTTCGTCAGATCCAAGGAACTGGTAGACCGTTTGGAGAGCTCATAAAAAAACCTACTTAGATTCTAAACAAAGAGCCAAACAGACATTTTTTGGCGAAGACCCGCAGATCCGAATTTCCAAAAATGTTTAGAATTTCAATGTTTATTTTTTGTAAGTAGGTAATTGTTGACTTACCCAGAATTGTGTTTTAGGAGATCTTTTTAGATCTTATCAACATAATTATGTATTTTATTATTAAAAATATTACGTATACGCCCAAGTGTCTTGTATGAATTTTTTTTCTTTATATGCGTGAA
This sequence comes from Philhelius festivus, assembly GCA_963931855.1. Taxonomy (NCBI): domain Eukaryota; kingdom Metazoa; phylum Arthropoda; class Insecta; order Diptera; family Syrphidae; genus Philhelius; species Philhelius festivus. The sequence continues at coordinate 59,903,662 of OZ007557.1, forward strand.
AATAAACTGAACTAACTTAAATATATTAATTTCCATCAGTTTCTCACCGTCCTCGATAGTATAGTGGTCAGTATCCCCGCCTGTCACGCGGGAGACCGGGGTTCAATTCCCCGTCGGGGAGTCTATACTATACAGTTGCATTATATTTTTACATTAAATATCTCTATTTTCTATTGAGCTGATTAGTTAGATATTGTCAATTCATTTCTAAGACGCAATTCATTATCCAATAGATATCGACAGAAAAACTTCTTGCAGCATGAATCCAATGTAATATAATTCCGAACGGATTTGGTCAACAACTTTTAGCTACTTTATATTCAACGTTTTTTCCCTTCTTCTTTTTCAATCTTTATAAATATTATTTTAAGAGATAGCTAACATGATGATATTTCAACAGAAAAGTTGTTGAAGTTTCTGTAATGAAATGTATCTATACTTTGCTTGGTGGAGGTAGATGATTCGACACTGCATTGTGTGTATCTTAGAGAGGAAGAAGTTTGCTGAACAGTTTTTGTGCTTCTGTGAATCTAAATTCCTCAAGGAACCTTTACTTTCATAACTAGAGTGTATCACTTGTAAGACAAAGAAAAAAAGAAGCGGTCTTAGTGCGGCTTAAAAGGCTTTGCTTAAGTAGCTAAAAGTTGCTAAATAAAAGATGATTAATCAAAATAATTCATTTATATTCTTAAAAATATAAAAAAAAATTTCCCATACCGGGAATCGAACCCGGGCCTTCTGGGTGAAAGCCAGATATCCTAGCCACTAGACCATATGGGACATATTTTAATGTTTGAAAATGATTAAATTTAAGAAGCAGAAAAGAATTAATAGATCTTTCTTAGCACTTCATTTGTGAAATTAAAAATGAAAACATTAATCATACATGGAGCCCAAAGAGATGCGAGAAGGAACTGGCGAAAGCTGGTTATCGTACCTTGGCATCTGGTTGGATCAGTTTTTGTATTTCAACAAACATATAAATTCTGCTCTGACTAGGTTTAGGGGAGCTTTTACCCTGACGAAACGGTTGCTTTCTGGCAGCCGTATTGAGACCAGGGTAAAGGTGGCCTCAATCAAGCCTATGATTGCCTGTGGATGCCAGGTTTGGCTCAACGTTAATCCATCTCAAATGGAAAAGATTCGGGTGTTTGAAAGGCAGAGGTTTGAGAGGCTGACTTGGATTATACAGAACACCAAAGTTGGAGTATAAACACTATTATTCTAACTTGGTTCTATACAACGTATCCAATATAAATAGAATATATAATTTCATACTAAAGGTGGTTTGGGGTCACATTGCAAGAGCGATATCCTCAGCTAATAGATTTATCTTTGGAGCTTACTGTGTGCGTTTAAGTGGCTATATTCCGCTTATCTACCAAGTCGGCCGTAGAACTGTGGATAGGCGGCTTCATTTTGACCGAGACGTGCTCGCACAAGGCTGCGCTGAGCGAATTTCAGATCAATAGAACTGTGTTCGATCGTGATTTGGGCCACTTACTTATCGATGTAGTCTTAGTTTTAAGAAAGGAAAGTTGTGGTGTCAAACAAAAATCATAAAACCATTAAAAACCAACAAAAAATTAGTACAAAGCCAAAAACGCCGCTGTTATAACTTTTTGATGTGTAAACATCTTTCCCGGCGGTAGAGTGAATTGAAAACGTGTGTAAAACTTTTACGTCCCGTGTAACCCGTTACGGTTACACGTTCCGGTTACACGTTCCGGTTACACGTTCCGGTTACACGTTCCGGTTACACGTTCCGGTTACACGTTCCGTGTAGCAATCTACCTTACCGACGATTGCATTTAACACCATGTTTACATTGTTAATATTGGGTACTTACGACATCGTGTTTACATTGGAGACTTTGAGTACTGAAATCTCGATTTTATTAATTTCCATTGCTGGCTAGAACTTAATTCAATCCCTCAACATTTCTTCACCTCTCGACCAATTAGGCCTATTCTGCCACATTTGTTATTCTGCTATAGATTTTCTGTTATGAAGCCTAGTACGCAGATCGAGACAAGACAAATTTTATCTCTACAATTTTAATCTCTACAAAACTTTTCCAAATCTCGCGCAAAAGTTTGAAGTTGGAGAGATGAAATCTAATTTACTGTGTTTTTTAGTGTATCTCTGGAACGCGTTGTCTTACAAAAGTCGTTCATACCTTTTTGGAATCTCCTCTTGATGCTTTCAAGACAAGCATTAGCACCTTTTACATAAAACCATTATTGACAAAAATCACTTTCGTCTGTCAAAATTTGTCCCCCAAAATAATGCTTGTATCATTCTTTTTCCTGGCAAAATTTAGTGGAGACATTTTGAAGAGCAATTCACAATAGTATGAATTTTGCGCGCGAGCTGCGTACTGCTCGGAAAAATATCCGAGACAAAATTTGTCCCAGGAAAAAAAATGTATGGGAGACAAAATTTTTCCCGATCTGCGTACTAGGCTTGAATCATAAAAGATTTCCACCTTAAAAGATCTTTTATGATTGGTATTCAGAGGTTCGAACTTTTATAAAAGTCTGTTAGGCTAGTCGCGCACTGGCAACTCTTTACTCACGCTCACACTCTTTTCTCCCTTGCGCTTATGGAAAACAGCTCAACTATTACGAATTAATTTTAGGCAATTGTTTAGTTTGTGTCAAATCACAAACTTTTTAGTTGCTCGAATCGAGTTAAGTTAAGTTAAGTGCGCGGTATCCCATATAAGCCCATATGTTTCATTTTAGCAACTAAACAGTTGCGAAACTAAAAATTGAATGTGTGCGCCTGGCCTTATGCTACTTCGAAAACGAGATCTGTTATGAAACTGAACTAAATCTGTTATCGTAATCAGCTGTGATTATGTAAAATATTTCATCTTACAAAATTTAAATGGATGACGAAAAAAAAAGTAAACTTTTAGGCTAGGCGCGCACATTCAATTTTTAGTTTCGAAACTGCTTGGTTCGAGCAACTAAAAAGTTTGTGTTTTGACACAAACTAAACGATTGCGCGCACATTCAATTTTTAGTTGCACAACTGTTTGGTTGCTTATAGAAAACAGATGAACTATTTAGTTGAATGTCCGCGCAGGTGCATATAATTATATGTTACACAGAATAAAAGATCTCGCCGAATAGGCCTAAATGTGTGAAAAAGACGAAAGACAAATCAACTGGTGTAAAATTTCATAGCGGGTTCATTTAATGTCTTAAAAAATCCACTTCACGTTATTGACGGACGATAGCATTTTATTTTCAGAGTTGAACTTTAAAAATCCAAAAAATGTTCTTCAGGGCAATCAGTTGACATCTGCAATGAAATATTCTCGATACGTCAAAATTTAATTAATCCCTTATCTGGCATACCATATAATTATTTTAATTATAGAATTAGATATTCTTTATTATATCAAAATATACTTTTAGCATTCACTATATCAAAATATAGATCGTTCTCCATCTGTCAAGCCATGAACTGGATGATGACTACGACTTCAATGTATTCAAAAAATTAGTTTTTGCCACTTATAATTCCATTACAAGGTGGGAATGATGTCAATCGGTTTGTAAATCTCTGACAGAGGGAGTAAGATAAAGTACAGAAACCTAAAAAAAAGTTAAAGGATTGGTTTGATTTTGATGAGGTGAACGCTCCATCTAGTGTTTTTTTCAAAAAAAAGTTTTGACTTTTTCGCTGCATGACAAATATATTTGTTAGCGGCGTTAAGCCAGATATACATTGTTCAAATGCATGAAAAGCACGTGCAAGTCTATTATTTCAGTGGCGAGAGAACGTTGCCCTTTGTGTTTTTTTTTTTTCAGCAAAATTGTGTTTTTACGAATTTCTTTGGGATTTTTGTAATTTTATCCGAGTAATTTGTTTTATTTTGTCTGTCCATTTCATCATATAATTTTCGTTTGCTGTTTTAATATTTCAATCAGTGCTTATTTATGCCGTGCTGTGTTCTCATCTCTTCAACGTACTATACGCAAATGAACCAATAAATACATGATCAATCATCAACCTTGCATATACAATATTTCTATGCAGTACGCTAGATTGAAAAGATTTTGATTTTTCTTCAAGCCTACATCCAATCTATACGTGTGACTTTTTCACTTATACACTTACAATTGCTGAGAAAAATGCGGAGTTATCGTTCATTCTTCTTTGTGGTTTTCTTTTTTATATTTGGCGTTCGCTCAGTGCAATTCGCTTAACTGAGTAGAGTAAGGAGTGCGAAGAGATGACTCCTTTTCGCATGAATAAAGTTAACTTATATTAAAAATCGCTGTGTTTAAAAGCACAGATGCACTCGAAAGGAAGCCAAAAGAGAAACAGAGATTAAAATCAGATTCGTGTAAAAACAGTCTATTTTTTATCAGATAACATCTCTGTTTGAATATAAGTGTAAAAATATAATGCTGTCACAAGCAACATCCCTGGTTAAACATAAGTCAAACAAACTTTACGTTACGTAGCGGAGTCCACTTACTCCTAACACATGCCACGAACTACTTCATCGAAGCATATTGTCGATAAGGTTTTTGGGTCGTTTGAAATGAATAAGTGTCGACACGGCAGTGCGAACTTTGGGAATCCATGTAGTATGCCGACATGGCGTGTAAGGCTAGCCGCGCACTAGCAACTGTGATGGAAATCAATTACTTTAATCACCAGTTGATAGAGTACCGTGCACTGGCAACTCTTTACTCACGCTCACACTCTTTTCTCTCTTGCGCTTAAGCCTAGCACGCAGATCGGGAAAAATTTTGTCTCCCATACATTTTTTTTCCTGGGACAAATTTTGTCTCGGATATTTTTCCGAGCAGTACGCAGTTCGCGCGCAAAATTCATACTATTGTGAATTGCTCACAAAATGTCTCCACTAAATTTTGCCAGGAAAAAGAATGATACAAGCATTATTTTGCGGGACAAATTTTGAATGCCACCGTATTTCCGAAAGTGATTTTTTGTCAAAACTGGATTTATGTAAAAGGTGCTGATACTTCTCTTGAAAGCATCGAGAGGAGATTCCAAAAAGGTATGAACGACTTTTGTAAGACAACCCGTTCCAGAGATATACTAAAAAACACATTAAATTAGATTTATTCTCTCCAACTTAAAACTTTTGCGCGAGATTTGGAAAAGTTTTGTAGAGATTAAAATTGTAGAGATAAAATTTGTCTTGTCTCGATCTGCGTACTAGGCTTTATAGAAAACAGCTCAACTGCAGCGAATTAATTTTAAACAATCGTATAGTTTGTGTCAAAATACAAACTTTTTAGTTGCTCGAATCGAGTTGCTCTAAGTGCGCGGTGTCCCATATAAGCCCATATGTTTCATTTTAGCAACTAAGCCTAGTACGCAGATCGGGAAAAATTTTGTCTTCCATACATTTTTTTTCCTGGGACAAATTTTGTCTCGGATATTATTCCCAGCAGTACGCAGTTCGCGCGCAAAATTCATACTATTGCGAATTGTTCTTCAAAATGTCTCCACTAAATTTTGCCAGGAAAAAGAATGATACAAGCATTATTTTGCGGGACAAATTTTGACAGCCCAAAGTGATTTTTGTCAAAACTGGTTTTGTGTAAAAGGTGCTGATGCTTGTCTTGAGATCATCAAGAGGAGATTCCAAAAAGGTATGAACGACTTTTGTAAGACAACCCGTTCCAGAGATACACTAAAAAACACATTAAATTAGATTTCATCTCTCCAATTTCAAACTTTTGCGCGAGATTTGGAAAAGTTTTGTAGAGATTAAAATTGTAGAGATAAAATTTGTCTTGTCTCGATCTGCGTACTAGGCTTTAAGCAACAATTCAATAAAGCTCTGATCAACACAAAAAAGTGGTTCTGGAGCATTAAAATTCAAATATTTTTCGGTCATTTTCACTTTTCATTTATAATTTTACAGCTCTACTATTTCACAGCTGATTTTGGCATGTACTTCTACGTCGGCGTATTGGTGTGTGAATGCCCATACAAAAGCGAAGTACTTTATCGATTATATCGGTATATATCTAAAGTCACAAACTAGTACGATTGCATTGTATGTTTATTGGGTACGTTCGATAACAAAAATTCGGCACTCGGACGAACGTTGATGTTTACACATCTTGACCGTGAGTCCTGGCACTCACACTTTTTTTTAAGTAGTTTTGATTAGATTTAATATAAGTTTTAGATCAGTTGTAAGTTTTTTATAAAAAAAAATAAATGGTTAACATTTCATTTTTTTAAACCAATAGATTAATTAAAATTATATTAAATCAGCTATGGTCAATAAGTTCCGTTAATGTTTAGCAATAGAAATATTTTCTGAACTCTAGTAAAATATCAAACATAGTACATACATGAATGTTGCAAAAAAATGTACATCTTATTATTTGATTTGTTATAGCTGTACAACAAATGAAAGGAAAATGGAAAATATTATGCAAAAAGGTAAAATAAATTTTAACCAAAATGAAAAAATATAATTATATCCTACTTCCTAAGAATATTATTTGTAAACATGAAAATACAGTTGTTTGGATATCTGCCTTTCAATAACACCTAAATTACTCAACAGATTGTATAGTTAAAAAAATAATAAAACAAATCAATGATATATTTGAGTGTATTTACTCTACACTGAACCATGTTTGTAATCTTAGTTATTAATTTGAATTAGAGTAATAATTCCTTATTGATTACAATAATTTAGTTTTAAGAACAAAAACAAACAAAATTTTTACACTTTTTTCCAAGAAAGAAAAACACAGTAATTTTTATTTTTACAATTAAAACTTTATTGTATGCATTTCGGCGGCGGTTAACGTGCCATCATCAGCTTCACGCTTATAAACTGAAGTTTAAGAAATAAACAAACGTCAAATACTTTTTTAATTTTAAAACAAAAACATAGAAAAGAGAAAGTGTTTCAAAGAACAATAGAGAGAGAGTTTAATATAATATTAATACATATGGCATATTTTTTATATAAACGAAAGAACAAAGAGAAACATTAAGAGAAATAATAATATAACAGAGTAATTGTTGTGCGAGTATGAGTCATCTCGCAAATTTAAATAATTGTGAAGTGATGTTTCCATTGTCTGTGTTCATAAGATTTTTTCCTTTGGAAATGTACATCGCTTCATACGCATCTAATTTTCGATCTTCGGTGACGTGTTTAATTAATTTGCAGTTGTCGTTGAAGTTACCTATGTTGTGTGGTGGATCGTTCATGCTATCGTACGCGTGTGCAGCAACAGATGATTTATATATGGCATGGCTCTTTATAGAGTATTGGTGTTCTTTGTATCGTTGTAAAATGCTACGTTTGGTTTGTCCGATGTAGTTTGCATCACAATTTGCGCATTGTATTTTATATATGCCGCATTTGTTTTGTATAGGTGTTGGATCTTTTGTACTACCTAATACATCTTTCAATTTGTTGTTGTTTTTGTACACTATTTTCATACCCTCTTTGGCTAAAGTATTAGAGAGAGTATTCGTTATGGATGGCACATATGAAAATGCAACTCTTTGCTCTTTTTTGACTGCAGCTTCCATTCCTTGGATAAACAAAGTTGAAAGCTCTTGCTTTTTCACCTTATTTGAATGTTTTGCCACCAATTGTTCGATTATTGTTTTTTTGTACCCATTTATATCGGCTAATTTAAGAATGTAGCTATATTCTTTCATATAATTTGCAGGTGATAAGGGCAAAGTACATAGTCTATGAATCATTGAGTGGAAGGCAGCCAATTTGTTTTGTCGAGAGCAGTGTGAATCGTTGGTGATGAATCGAGTTGTTGTTTTTGGTTTTCTGTAGACGGAAACTTCTATTTTGTTGTCAGAGTCGCGTGTTAAGGTTAAGTCCAAGAAGTTGATTGAACGTGATGCTGGATCTTCTGTTTCATGTGTGAAATTGATGCTTTCATATTTGTTGTTCAAAATGTTTAGCAACTTCGTAACATCGTTTGGTTTGATGACACTGAAGACATCGTCACAGATCACAAAATCTCTTAATTGTTTTACCTTTCATGTGTTTAATGAATTTTATAGTGATTTGGTTCGATTAAATGACCATATATTTCATGAAAAAAGGAAAATCCAAAACCGAAAACTGGAAAATCTTTTTCGATTACAACATCCAAAAATTGAAAAAATCACTTGTGTAAAACCAGTTGATAATTTATTAGTGAATTTATCTGAGGAAGAATTCAATGATGACGAACTTCAGTTACTTAACAAAGGTCTTAATTTCTCTATACAACCATCTAAAATCCCCGTCAATGAAGTTATTGTTCAGATAGAATCATCGATTCAGTATAAATCAGATGCAACTAAACTTCGCGTTCGTAAAAAAGCAACAGAAATTCTTCGAAAACAATTTTCAAAACGTAATTACAATTCGACAAAACAAAATGAGACTTTAGAAAGTCTACGTGGTAAAAATGTATACTACACCAAAGCTGATAAAGGAAACCAAATTGTTATTATCAACAAAAACGACTATGACACACGGATGAGAACATCAATTGAAGAGGATAATTTCCAAAAACTTAACAAAAACCCTCTTACAAAAATGCAAAATGACGCGAAATTTCTTATACAAGAAATTAATAAAATATTCCAGGTACCATCTTATCAACTTCGTGTTTCCAATCCTGAAGTTCCGAAAATGTATGGTCTTTGTAAAATTCATAAACCTGGAGAGAGTATGAGAAAAATAGTGTCTTTCGTCAAATCTCCGTTGGTCAAAATCGCGAGGTGGTTTGTAAAAGAAATGAAAAAATATGGTGATTTTGTTGGTTACAGTGTAAAAAACTCCTCCGAATTTGTTCAAAAAATCAAAGATTTTCAACTAAAAGACGAGGAAATTCTAGTCTCATTTGATGTGAAAGCCTTGTTCCCCAGTGTGCCCATTCCGTCTGCCTTCAATGCTATACGCATACATCTACTAAAGCATAATTTGCCAACAGAACAACTAAACACATACATCAAAGTTGCTGAAATCTGCATGTCCCATAATTGTTTTCAGTTCAGAGATGAATGGTACAAGTGTGATTCTGGAGCAAGCATGGGAAATCCAATGTCACCTTTAATTTCCGAAGCTTTCCTAACAAACTTCGAGTCAACATTGAAAGATGAAGGTGTACTACCTAGACTCTGGATTCGGTACGTCGACGATGTCTTCAGTGTCATCAAACCAAACGATGTTACGAAGTTGCTAAACATTTTGAACAACAAATATGAAAGCATCAATTTCACACATGAAACAGAAGATCCAGCATCACGTTCAATCAACTTCTTGGACTTAACCTTAACACGCGACTCTGACAACAAAATAGAAGTTTCCGTCTACAGAAAACCAAAAACAACAACTCGATTCATCACCAACGATTCACACTGCTCTCGACAAAACAAATTGGCTGCCTTCCACTCAATGATTCATAGACTATGTACTTTGCCCTTATCACCTGCAAATTATATGAAAGAATATAGCTACATTCTTAAATTAGCCGATATAAATGGGTACAAAAAAACAATAATCGAACAATTGGTGGCAAAACATTCAAATAAGGTGAAAAAGCAAGAGCTTTCAACTTTGTTTATCCAAGGAATGGAAGCTGCAGTCAAAAAAGAGCAAAGAGTTGCATTTTCATATGTGCCATCCATAACGAATACTCTCTCTAATACTTTAGCCAAAGAGGGTATGAAAATAGTGTACAAAAACAACAACAAATTGAAAGATGTATTAGGTAGTACAAAAGATCCAACACCTATACAAAACAAATGCGGCATATATAAAATACAATGCGCAAATTGTGATGCAAACTACATCGGACAAACCAAACGTAGCATTTTACAACGATACAAAGAACACCAATACTCTATAAAGAGCCATGCCATATATAAATCATCTGTTGCTGCACACGCGTACGATAGCATGAACGATCCACCACACAACATAGGTAACTTCAACGACAACTGCAAATTAATTAAACACGTCACCGAAGATCGAAAATTAGATGCGTATGAAGCGATGTACATTTCCAAAGGAAAAAATCTTATGAACACAGACAATGGAAACATCACTTCACAATTATTTAAATTTGCGAGATGACTCATACTCGCACAACAATTACTCTGTTATATTATTATTTCTCTTAATGTTTCTCTTTGTTCTTTCGTTTATATAAAAAATATGCCATATGTATTAATATTATATTAAACTCTCTCTCTATTGTTCTTTGAAACACTTTCTCTTTTCTATGTTTTTGTTTTAAAATTAAAAAAGTATTTGACGTTTGTTTATTCTTAAACTTCAGTTTATAAGCGTGAAGCTGATGATGGCACGTTAACCGCCGCCGAAATGCATACAATAAAGTTTTAATTGTAAAAATAAAAATTACTGTGTTTTTCTTTCTTGGAAAAAAGTGTAAAAATTTTGTTTGTTTTTGTTCTTAAAACTAAATTATTGTAATCAATAAGGAATTATTACTCTAATTCAAATTAAATCAATGATATTTCAAAATAATTCAAACATTTTTTAATTTTTTTTAAGTAACTTAGTGTAAAATTCGGATCTTGCAATTCTGTTTGACTATTCGACTAATTAAATAGCTTATCTTACGAGTTTCTTTAAGGTTGTTAGAAAGCGTTGTTTAATTTTTCCCCCAACACATTTTTTTTCTAAAGAATACCAAAAGATCGTGTTACAAATTTAAAAAATATTTTTTTTTACCGATTTTTTTTTAACAAAAAATTTCTTTTAATTAAAGTTGAAAACAGTAGGTTCCCATAGAACTATTTTTTATTTTCAATTTTCTCAAAATGGTACAACTGATTTTGGTCAATTTGCTTATGTTTATTTCGTGTACTGAAATTTTCAAATTTTTTTTTTTCGACTTAAAAAAATAATTTTTTTTTTAACTTAATATTTTGAAACTACTAGTATTTTTCTCGAAAACAGCACTTAGAATTTTTTATAAAATTTTTCTTTTTTTGCTAATTTTTACTTTCTATAATTTGATAAAAAAAATTGAATCTAAAGGTGTGTCCAGACCAAAGAAACATTTTTTAAACATTTCAGAAACATTTCAGAAACATTTAAAAAACATTTCAGAAACAGAGAAACATTTCTTAAATATTTCTGATTAGGTACATAGGAGCAAGACCATGCGACCTAGTCGTTAATTTTATTTTTAATTCAATAGAAAGTTGGAAAAGGTTCAAACTTTCGAGGAGTTTTAGCTACAACAAATTTATTAAAAAAGTTGTACCGTTTTAAGGAAAATTGAAAGCAGACAAAATTTGTCCATGAAATGTACCAGTAAGAACCATTATCCGGAAGTTTTTTCTTAGCTTAAACTTAGTTTAATTTTTTTTTATAAAAATGTTTGGAACAGTTTTTGAGAAAATAAATATTTTCTTTAATTTAAAAAAAAATGGATGACTTGGCACCCTGATTTTTGGTCTTAAAAAATTCAAAATTTCCATGTCCTGATTAATTTGCACAAGACTTTTGCATATACATTTACGGATGGAAATCGGAAAAATTAGTGTTTATTACCCACCCGCACCCCGGGCTGAAAAATAAATCTACCAGAAGATTGAATTTATTATAATATTGCATATACGAATACCTAAACATTCATCTATATGAATTTTGGTTTTACTACTACTCCCAAAATCTGCTTTCGGCTCTTGGTCTAGGACTTTTTCGTTAAAATGGCAATAATTTTTTTTATTTCCGAGTTCCTCGTAACTAAGTAAACATATAAAGTTTTGCATACACTAAACCAACATTCTCGAAAATGTGTTTTTATATTTAAATATTAAAAAAAGAAGAGTTTTTAGCAGCAGCAGCGTGGGCAGGTTTAGAATAGCAAGACCACAAACAAAGAAGCCCCCTTAATTGAAATAGGACCTCAACCAACTTATACGCTATTCACACCAAATCGAAATCTAGATTTCGAGCAAAATTCTCAAAATCTCATCCAAATCTACTAGATTTCCCATACGTTTTCAGATTTCCAAATCTACTAGATTACGACAAAATCTCCTCAAAATCTACTTTCAAACACAAGATTGTCAAAACAAACAAACCTTTAGAAATGTTCTGCTTTGTCAGCAAATTGTCAGCAAGAGAAGAGGTAGATAAAAAGCAGATAATGGAGTCGAGTCTCGAGTGACTATTTGAAATTTGAATTCTGGGGAGAGAAGGAGAGAAGATAAATTATATCCGAGAAAGCAGGATAAATGGACAGAAACGTCAAATGAAATCCTGGTTCTGTTCAGTGTGAACGCTTCAATGAGATTTCGTAATCTTGTTGCTGAAATCCGAGATTTTAATTCGGTGTGAAAAGCCTATTAGATTGCGAAACTAGACAGTTAGCTAGTTAGAGAAATTGGAGAACTTTCAATGAGGATGCAGTCTAATTATTGTCTAAAGCTGACTATATACTGGCGTTCTTCTAGAAGATTTTGAAAAGTTTGATATAAAAAAAGAAGATTAATATTTTTACATATTTTTCAGTTAACCGTAGACTTACCTTGGGGTCGTTTTCGACATTTTTTGTTTAAATTTCAAAATTTTAAAAACTGCTATCAGTATTTTGATGTCTTTTCATGACATTCTTATTAAGACCCTTATCCATCGACATTAGGGTGTTTCAATGAAACCAGGTATTAATCAATAAATCAATTTAATCAACTTTGTTTTATTGAACATACTATTTACAATTTGACTTACAACTAATAAGATACTACATATATGTGTGAAAATTTACATTCGTTGGCTCATAGGGGGCCTTACTATATAACGGGTGATTTTTTTGAGGTTAGGATTTTCATGCATTAGTATTTGACAGATCACGCGGGATTTCAGACATGGTGTCAAAGAGAAAGATGCTCAGTATGCTTTGACATTTCATCATGAATAGACTTACTAACGAGCAACGCTTGCAAATCATTGAATTTTATTACCAAAATCAGTGTTCGGTTCGAAATGTGTTTCGCGCTTTACGTCCGATTTATGGTCTACATAATCGACCAAGTGAGCAAACAATTAATGCGATTGTGACCAAGTTTCGCACTCAGTTTACTTTATTGGACATTAAACCAACCACACGAATGCGTACAGTGCGTACAGAAGAGAATATTGCGTCTGTTTCTGAGAGTGTTGCTGAAGACCGTGAAATGTCGATTCGTCGCCGTTCGCAGCAATTGGGTTTGTGTTATTCGACCACATGGAAGATTTTACGCAAAGATCTTGGTGTAAAACCGTATAAAATACAGCTCGTGCAAGAACTGAAGCCGAACGATCTGCCACAACGTCGAATTTTCAGTGAATGGGCCCTAGAAAAGTTGGCAGAAAATCCGCTTTTTTATCGACAAATTTTGTTCAGCGATGAGGCTCATTTCTGGTTGAATGGCTACGTAAATAAGCAAAATTGCCGCATTTGGAGTGAAGAGCAACCAGAAGCCGTTCAAGAACTGCCCATGCATCCCGAAAAATGCACTGTTTGGTGTGGTTTGTACGCTGGTGGAATCATTGGACCGTATTTTTTCAAAGATGCTGTTGGACGCAACGTTACGGTGAATGGCGATCGCTATCGTTCAATGCTAACAAACTTTTTGTTGCCAAAAATGGAAGAACTGAACTTGGTTGACATATGGTTTCAACAAGATGGCGCTACGTGCCACACAGCTCGCGATTCTATGGCCATTTTGAGGGAAAACTTCGGAGAACAATTCATCTCAAGGAATGGACCGGTAAGTTGGCCACCAAGATCATGCGATTTGACGCCTTTAGACTATTTTTTGTGGGGCTACGTCAAGTCTAAAGTCTACACAAATAAGCCAGCAACTATTCCAGCTTTGGAAGACAACATTTCCGAAGAAATTCGGGCTATTCCGGCCGAAATGCTCGAAAAAGTTACCCAAAATTGGACTTTCCGAATGGACCACCTAAGACGCAGCCGCGGTCAACATTTAAATGAAATTATCTTCAAAAAGTAAATGTCATGGACCAATCTAACGTTTCAAATAAAGAATCGATGAGATTTTGCAAATTTTATGCGTTTTTTTTTTTAAAAAAGTTCTCAAGCTCTTAAAAAATCACCCGTTACAATACGAAAAAATAAAATATAAAAGGACGGTTGACGGTATTGTCCTCAGGGTGTTCATTCCCAGTTGTCACTGGTGATTGTTGTGGGTTGTGAGAAGGGATGGCGTTTTAGCAGCGGTGGTAGGAGGACCCAATGTCAACGTAGAATGAGACTACTTTCTCGTTGTCCGTGATTACGTTATCATCCAGAGTTTCCATCACACTGAGGTACCTCGGTTCGCGATATCGTTGTTCTGTAGTCATCCTTCTCAAAAGCTGATTTGGGTGGTGGATGATGTCTCCATTAGTTTCTTCGTTGAATGAACAAGATATTTGTCCAACGGGATTAAATTCGCTTCTGTATAGAGATGCTCGTTCCTGAAGTGTTTCTGTCGTTGACGGTCGAAGCAGAGTCCAGTGAAGATCCTCAGTATCTTCCTTTCGAATAGTTGAAGTTCCTTCATAGCTGTTTTCGAGATGAAAAACCATACTGGGAAGGAATAGCTGATCACTGGTCACAGGAGCTGCTTGTAGATCAATAACTTTGTCGGTTGGCTAAGACCTGATCTTCTTTTCAGCAATAGGTGCAAACGGCTGAATGCCCAGCTGGCCTTTTTCAGAACATTTCTTGAGTCCAGGTTAAACCTTAGCAACTCGTTGAAGTGCACTCCCAGGTACTTGATATTTTTTTGGCAACTAAGTTGGATCCGTCAGGGAGTCTCAGGACCAGATTTCTGAAAATTTTTGCGGTGCGAATGCCTTTACCAACTGAAGGTCTCCTGATTCAGACAAGTTCCGATTTGGACGTGTTGATGCGGATGTCCCATTTCTGGTAGAATTGGAAGTGTCTGTTGATGTGGGTTTTTACTTTTTGGACAGCGATTAGTGATGACATTGATGTGCCGTAGGTAAGCGAGTCATCAGCATATAGAAGGTTCATGCATCCAATTGGAAAAGGTTGGTCTGAAGTCATCAAGTTGTAGAGGAAGGGGCCTAGTTTTGAGCCTTGAGTGACTCCAGCTCTGATGGTCTTCATGTTTGACTTGCAGCTATCTACTTGAACGAAAAATTTCCTGAAAGATAGGAAAGAAAAGCGAATTTTTATTAATGGCGCAGGTACTTTCATAAGATGAAGTTTGTGGATTAGGCCGTCTATCCACACGCTATCTAATGCTTTCTTGACATCCAGAAAGCATCCGACGGTGACGCGATTACTGTTGAGGGCTGTGGTGATATCGTGTTGGAATTTTACGAGTGGATGCAAGGTTGAGTGTTTTTCTCGAAAGCCGAATTGCATGTCAGGGATGAATTTTGAATTTTTTACTGCAGAATTTCTTCAGTATTCGTAGGATTACTTCTTCTAGTAATTTTCTGATGAGAAGTGATATTGGCCTGCAGTCGAAAACCAAGTTGTAAGCACCTTTCTTCGGAACTGGCACAATCTTTGCTGTTTTCCACTTCTGAAGGAAGTAACAGTTGTTGATGTAGTTGTTTAAAATGATTGTGAGGAAAATCATTTCTGCATGTGACAGCCTTTTCAGGATGTAGTAGCAGACACCATCTGGTCACCAGGAATTAATCGTTACACTATTGCTTGCGCTGAAAATTTGATTGATTCGATTTTACTGTTTTTTCAAAACTCAAATCGAGAAAAAAATAATAGAAAAGTTTTGCAAAAAGTTTGGCGTTCTTGCAGGTATTAACAAGTGAGTCGAAACAATACAAGTTTTTATTATTTATTTTAAACAGATTTTTGTTCTTTCAGATCAAACACAGAGTGAATCGAAGATTTGTCTGACGCAAATTTTGGTACACCAATGTTTCGTGCCATCATGTCCAAGAAAACTTTTCAGTACATCACAAAAGTTCTGCGGTTTAATAACCCAACCGAATCCAAATAGACTATCAGTGAAGGAAAAAAATGGGTTGAATTGCTTCCTCTTTTCTAAGACATATCCTCATGCGTTACAGTTGCTGACGAGAAATTACTCAGTTTCCATGGTCATTGCTCATTTAAGAAGAATATGCCAAGCAAACCCAAAAAATGCGGGTTAAAAATTTTGGTTTTGTACCTGGTTTTATTTATTTTATTTACCGTATTTAGAAAAATAAATTTGAGCTGCAGCTGAACAGAATCAACGCAAAAGTGTCTTCTTAGATTTAGTTAAGATCTTGAAAGGTCACAACATAATAATGGATAACATTTTTTCCTCGTCAGAATAGGGAAAAAAATTACTTGAGAAGAATTTGACAATGTATCGAGCGCTTAGGAAAATTAATAAAATTATAATACCGAATATTTTAAAAGAGAAAAAGCGACCACTGTTTCTTGTTTATTAACGTAGGTCTACGGCTAAGTATACATATATGTAGTTCGAAGGCTGATTTTGTGGAAAACCTTGAGGTTTAATTGGTTTTTATAAAACCTAACGTAACATTATCCTGCCCGAAATAATACACAAAGAAAATAAGAGTCGATATCTTTCCTTCCTTTGTGAGGTGTTTTCTTATTATGCACTTTCAACATTGCTTAACCCAAAAACACACCAAAATCAAACCACCATTAGAATTCGTCCTTTTTACTGCCTTCAGTTATCTCCAGTTATCTCTTTTTCAATCGCACTCAATAAATCCTTGTCTCTGTTTCTCCTCCATACCCCTTTGTTAATTTAACCCCAAATTATCAGAGTTTTCAATTTCCGCAACCAACAAATCTGGCTATATGATCCCTTAGATGCAATCTTCGCGCAATAGCCCCAAA
Source organism: Philhelius festivus (assembly GCA_963931855.1). NCBI lineage: Eukaryota > Metazoa > Arthropoda > Insecta > Diptera > Syrphidae > Philhelius > Philhelius festivus. The sequence continues at coordinate 59,920,536 of OZ007557.1, forward strand.
GGAGCCTTAAACTTCAGCCCTCATGGCTGAAGAATGTTTTTCGGTGAAGATAAAATGCATAGTGTGGCGAAAATAAATAAAAAGGAATTGAACTTTGCCCGCGGTAAAACATTGGACATCCTTTTCCTAATGAATATATTTACAAAAAAAGGGTCCTGCGTTAGCACAACATAAAAATTCTGCTGCAGGTGGACGCAATACTATTTCTTTTCACAATGGTAGGCCCCCTACCTTACAACTATTACCTCTGCACAGGAATTCTTTGGGGAATCAGTTTTTTTTGTTTTTATGTAACAATTTATCCTCCTTGTCCCTTCAGGATAAACAACAACCAGATCTGGTAATGCAAGGATATTACAAAAATACACACAAAAAAACAAGGATTGAGTGTATACTGATGTATGTATAAATGCGGTCGCTATAGATGCTTGCGTTCATCTTTTTTTCATACACTTTTTTGTGTTTTTTTATTAAATATCCTTTGAAGAGCTCCCTAAAGGACACTAAACTAGAATACAAAAAATGTTATGTTTTTTCTTCTTCTCCAACTCCTTCAAGAAACAACAAACACTGACTTTGTTTTTTGGGGGAGCATTTCAAGGCATGTGGTCCCCCTTGGTCCTTGTTTATTAGATTTGAAATGGATCCTTGTTTGGGGTGTGTTTTGATACTAACCAGAAGGATGCGCTGCTCCCTTTTTATTTACCCACTTCGTGTGCTGTGCTATGCTGGGTTGCAGTGCGTGGTCCTCTACAATGACTTCTCGTACTCCTCGCATACCTACAAACATACAAACCTTCAGGTTATCGATCAGCCATGAGTTCCTTGCTTCTTGTAACATCGCTCTGACATGCAATCTGGTGGGGTTCGGAATAGAAATGAAGTTAGAATCTTGCTCCAAAAATGACATGACTTAATTTGCAGGCTGGCACAGGGGACGCCTCCAGCATGCAAGGATAAAACTTTTTGTGCGAAGGAGCAACATCGTGAACATTATTATCAATGACCTCTTTGTATTCCTGACAGCCAATGCAAACATATTGTCAGATGAGTTGGAAACATCAGTTCCAGTTGTTCCTGTTGCTGGCAAGAGAGCTGAATTTATGTATGAATAGCGGTGTGCATGGGGTGGTGGTGGAACTCTTTCCACTTTTTCTTTTAAGAGCTTGGTCCCAGACAGGACCTTAAGTTAGGAAGTGCGTGCTGTGTATGTGAGTATTTGCGATACATAAACAATGCGCAAACATACTACAACAAATGATGAAGAAATTATTTATTAAAATTGCCATCAGTGACAGAGACTTTTGTGTTCAAAATTTGTGTTTTGTGAATATTAAAATCCTGGTGAAAATACTTTTATAGCCCAAGTATTGCAATAGTGGGAAGTTCTCTCCAAACTATTGCAGATTAATTCCAAACAGATGGTTCTTGGTATAGCAAACGTATTCTCAAACTTTCAAAAAATAGAACTATTCACTATAGAAGTGATTAATTGATTATATAGAAGAACAAAATATTTTCAATAAACAGATTTTGACATCACAAGAATATTTCAACACATGTAAACGAGTCATCTTATTTTTTGTATTTTGAATATTTTTTAACATTGGTCTGACGAAGATAATATACATTTCAGTTTTTAATAAGCGACATAAATTTCATTTTGAAAAAATAGCCCCGTTTTGGGGACTTAAATCGATTTTTGGTTTGGGGCCTTATATAATGAAACCGATTCGATTAAACTATACTATTTTTTTATTTAAGTGTTTTTGATTTTGGTATTCTGCTAACTATTTTTAGTACGAAGATCACTTAATTGAGTTGAGTTCCACCTTATGTCAAGTTATGCATTCGTACAAAAAAGTGAACTCGAGATTTTGATCAGACTTGACCAAAATTAACGCTACTTGCCATACAAGTTTCTTTTTCGAAAAAAATAATAGTTGAAAAAAAAAATCACAAATAACGGTTATTAAATGTACCCCCCTAGAACTATTATTTTGTTTTCGATTTTCTCAAAAATGATACAAGTCTCAATAGTTTAAAATTTTCAAAAAAAGTTTTTGACTTAAAAAAAAAACTCAACATTTTCGAAAACCATATGCTCCTTTAATGTTAGCTTCAAGATGTGGGAAACAGCATTTTTATTTTACCTAAAAATACCGGTATCTGATGTACAAATGTTAAAAAAGATTTTCGAAAATCGTATTATCCTGGAAAACGGCCCCTAAAATTTTGATAATAAATTTTTTCTTTCACCAAATTTTTACCATATACATATGTACATCATATAATAAAACGGCAAACATGTTTTTTGTGGTACACTTTTCTCCAAAAGTATTTAACCGATTTCGATAAATTTTATATGGTTGGAAAGCCACAGTTACGGAGATGTGCAGAATATACTTGAGACACGCATTTACACACTGTGGGTCATTTTTGTTTTTGCACTGTCGAACACTTTGCATATTACATAAAATAAAATTTAATTTAATAAATTTGCTTGAAAACACTGCCAATAATATAAATAATAAATAAATTGGCACTCGAATTTCGAGAGCTGGGTCGGCTAGTATAATTTTAATTTAATAAGAGAAATTTGAAATCAAGAATTTACTGACTGTACGGACCATGGAACCATTCATTCGAATTTTGACTTTATCATTATTGGTAAAATGGATATAAATGTAATTTCTTATACAGAAAGTTCAAAAAAGTTTGAAAAACATTGCATAACAAAATTGAGAAAAAAAAGATATTTTTTCTTGATTTTTGGAAAAAAATCAGTTTTTTTTTGAAAATTCGATTTCCAAAAGCAGGTTAATATTTATTTCTTAAACGCCAATAAACCAGAAACAACTGAGAACTTGGAATCAAACATTCGAAGTGTTATTAATGAAATACAAACTGATTTACTGAAAAGAGTGTATGAAAATCGGACCTCCAGAATACTCGTACTTCATTTAAGCGCCAGCGGCAGCGTCCACGGTTATCTTAATTCAAAAAATAAGGCCAATTTCATCGATATTAATAAAATTGACCTGTACTTTATTTTAAATCAAAGTTATGAGCTTCTAAAAGCTTAGAATTTGCCGTACTCTTAGGTCTCACTATTTTTCATGGCTTTCTTGTTTTACACAGGGTTTCTTTACATATGAGATTTTAGCTCTCTTCTTTAACATTTATATTTTTTGTTATGATATGATTTATAAGAATTTTTAAGAAAGTGGATGGATCCCAAGCCCCTTAATAGAAAATCTCAAATTTTCGATTTGTCTGTTTTGTATGTACATACATACTTGAAGCCCTACTGCTCTATCAATTTTTATCGTTCTACAACAATTGGAAGTACTCCATATAATTGGTAAGAATTATGATAAAGGTAGTGAATTACTGGATGAATGGAAAATTCCAAAAGTTTCCGATTTCTTCCTTTGTATACTCCAGTATCTATCTAAATATCTATGGTGTCGGGAAGTGCTCCATATTTTTATATGAGTAGTCAGTCAGTGAAGGTTCTAGCGATTTTTGAAGTTCTTTATCTCAGAAACCACTAATGCTAAAGAATTGAAATTTGTTGAGGCGTACTAAAGTAAGAATGGGTTAAAAATTGCCTGAGTTATTCGTCTAAAAAGGGTGTAGTGCCGCAATCTTGGCTGGGCACTACTGGACTCTTTGATAGAATAAAAAATATGATAGAACCATCAAAAATTAAAGGTTGAGCTCCGATTAAAATACAAAATTGTAATGTCACCCTTTATTTTTTCTTAATAATAAAATAAAAAGAATTTCCCATACCGGGAATCGAACCCGGGCCTTCTGGGTGAGAGCCAGATATCCTAACCACTAGACAATATGGGAGTAAAATTTATGGTGACAAATGATATTTTTATATGACTAAGATCATTGGAGCAATATTTTAAAATGTCTGGTTCTAAGATGCACTTCTCAACTAATATCGTGCTTAGGCGATTTTTAGTTGCGACTTATTATACTATAAGGCAAGTTATGCATTCGAAAAAAATCGGACTCGAGATCATGATCAAAGTTGACATTACAAAAGAAGAAGGAAGAAAAAAGAAAGAAGACGAATAAACTGAGTGTCGTAATTTTGTCTGTTCGACTACAGCCTAAATGGCACAGCCGATTTTCTTTAAACTAGGTAGATAAATATCATTTTCAATTCTTTCCCCTCACAAGTTTTTTTTTTTTTAAACCAAAAATAACGGCATTACCTGCCAAGCGAGTTATTTTCGAAGTCTAAAAAAAATGTTCTGCTCACGAACTGTTCCACAGTTTTTTTAGGCTACGGCCACGCACTGAGCGACGAGCGACTGAGCGATTGAGCGACGAGTCGCTGAGCGACGCAAAAAAAAATAAAACACATGAAATTGTGTGGAGGTGGCCACGTAAGCCCTGAGCGACTTGTGATTTTTTCAAGCGACAGAGCGACATCGCTCTGCAATCAAATCTGTTTTAATTTTTCAGTCGATCGCTGAGCGACGAAGTTAGTCCATGGAGAAAATAATCATAGAAACTTTAAAATATGAAAATTTTTAAAAGTGTTTTGCCATTTAGAGCAAAATTTAACGAGTTTAAAAAACTTGAGATGAAAAGCGACATTCAGAATGATATTTTGGCAAAACTAAACAATAAAAATAAAGAATAAATAAAATGCACGACTGTGGATCGCACTAACTTGCTCTTATGTAAAAGTACTTTGAATTTAAAATGTTTGTATAAATAAATATAAAGCATGGATTTAATGAGATAAAAATGTTCAAATGCATAAAATTGCCGTCTGATTTTCAGAAAAGTATGAATTAATGCAAACAAAGCTCAAAAATCGTTTAATTATTAAAGTAATTTTGTGTTCAAAAAATTTCTTTAAAATTTTTCAAGAACGAAATTTGGGATCCCAATTTTAAGTATGTATTTAGTAGTATAGATTCAAGGACATGATTTGAAAATAAACGATATTCAAATCCAAAAACAATTTTTTCGAAAAATTTTGTAGACGATTATAGACCATATTTTTCCAAAGGAGCTCCTGCATAAAAATTTTAGTTAAAACCGTTAGAGCCGTTGTTGAGAAATTCGAAAATCAAATAAATTCTTTTATTAATGCAATGTAGTCCATGCCTAAATACGATTTTGCATTACGGGTGTATACTCCCATACCGTTACTTTTGGACAGCGTTATCGCAAAAAAAAAAATTTCGTGCCACATTCTTTGAAAAAACGTGCCATTTGTAACATTTTCGTGGCATATGAAAAAAACTCAAGTTATTCTTTAAAAATAAATTTTAATTAAATACTATTACAAGCAAATAACAAACAAAAAATCACTTCCTCTATTCGTGTATAGGTATTTTCCAGAAACAGGAGTTTTTGGCAAGTTTATAATAGGTAATGAGTATATATTATGTTTAACTAACTTTATATCACATCACATGATGAGTACCTATTATGAATTAAGAAGAATCAACATAAATTTTGAATTATTAATGAACCTAGAACGTTTTTGAATCTTCAAGAAAAATACTTTCGACTAGTCCAATCTCAAAAAATTTTCTTATTTCGCCAAAAAGAACATCTTTCTCGCACTCTAATAGATGAAAAAATTCTGATACCAAAATATTGAAGTGTGGCAAAATACCTTGTATATTTGGATTATTTTTTAAACTGGTTGGGTCAATGATCTTAAACTTTTCGTGCCACCGTGCCACGAGAAAATTTCCGTGTCAAAATGGCACGATCGTGCCACATCGGCAACGCTGCTCTTGGAGCTAAAAACAAAATTCTATTTCCTTTCTAGGGAATCATCGAAGGCCCTTATGTACCAAGTATGAAGAATATCACTCCAGTAGCTTAAGCTGCAGATCGAGGAAGAGACAGACAGACGGAATTTCCGGACCCACTTTTTTTGTCTTCGCTCGAGTTGAATTTTTTTTCCAAATGCAGAACTAGCCCTATAGTACCTACATATATCGCAAGTAAAAACTAACTTTAGTAATAAAATTACTCGCTTTTCTGCACTAATTGGCTTCCTTTGTTTTGTTAATCTTGGCCGAACTTTTTCCAACAGCAAATTGAAAGATTCTGTTGACATATGACAATATTGATAAAATAGGTCTGGATATTTGCGAAGATTCAACATAATTTGCCCTTTCGATTTATTGGGTATACATCAAACCTTAGTTTTCTTGATCTTATAATAGCTCTTTAAATATGAACGCTACTTTCAACTTAAAGACTACGACGAACTACACTTGATGATTGCATTTTCGCAACTTATCGCTCAGCGATGACGCTCAGTAAATGGCCACCCATCGCTCAGACTCGTAGCTCTATCGCTCGTCGCTCAGCCGCTCAGTCGCTCGTCGCTCATTGCGTGGCCGAAGCCTTAAACAACATTCTTCAAACTTCGTTTAGTTAAATCGAGGTAATGGTTTAAAATAAAATGCACGACTTGGTCGCACGAACTTCCTCCTATGTAATAGACTAAGAATTTCAAAAATGAATGTTACTCGTATTAGAGAAAAACTTATTATAAGCATAAAATTAATTTTTTAAATGACTAAAACAACTCCTTTAGTAGTTGGAGGTAAAGAGAGGATGCCATGCGATGCTAGGTTTATGCAACAACAAAAATTATAAGTCTTTGTAGTGGTTTCCTAAAAAAATAAGCTTTTACATAAATTTTTTTTAAAACATTCTTAAGAAAAAAATTTGGTACGCCAATTTTAAGTTTTTATTATTGTTCGTTTTCCAGATATTGAATTTTGCAAAAAAAGTTTTTTTTTCAAAAATCCAACAAAAAAAGTATTTTTCTTAAAGTTTTGAAATGCAATGCTTTTTAAACTTTTTAGGAGCTTCTCTCTAAAAAATTGCATTAAAATCCGTTATGCCGTTAATGAGAAATTCAAAACTTGAAAAAATCGTTATATGGTAGGTACAGTCAGTAATATCTTGTTTACAAAATTTTTCTTATTAAATTATAGATCTCAAAAATTAATCGAAAGAAAGAAACTCAAGCAAAATTCTCGGAACCGTTTTCGAGAAAAATACGATTTTCGAAAACCATTTTTTAACGTTTGTATGGAGGGTACCGTTATTTTAAGGTAAAATAAATTTTTTTCTCATATCTTGTAGATTTATTTTAAGAAACTTTTATTTATCAAGTTTTAAAAATATCGAGCATGGGTTTTTCGAAATATTGAGTTTCCAAAAATAATTTTGACTTTTTTTTTTAAATCTAAAAAAAAAATGTTTTGAAAATTTGAGAAAATCAAAAACCAAAAAAGTGGTTCCAAGGGGGGTACCAAAAATAATAATTTTTTGGAAATTTTTTTCAACCCTTACTTAGGTTTAACTAAATTAAATTTTTTGAATTTTTCTTTTAAATCTGTGGGACAGTTTTTGAGAAACAGACAGACAGACAGAATTGGGAGACCCACTTTTTTGGTCTTCGCTATCATCGTAATGTCAACTTTGATCAAAATCTCGAGTTCGATTTTTTTTAACAAATGCATAACTTGCCTTATAGTACCTATAAGTCGCAAGTAAAAATTATACGAATAATGGATATTAATAATATTTTGGATTTAAAAAAAATAAAATTTTATTTTCAAAATTTAATAATTCGAACATCCTTGGTCGATTTTTTGAAACGTGCCAATTAAAAGTTTCGTAATGTAATACAAATGTGAGATTTATTTTATTTTACCTAAAAATAACGGTACCCACAAAACAAATGTTAAAAAATGGTTTTTGAAAATCGTATTTTTCTCCAAAATGCACTTAGAATTTTGAAAAAATTTTGTTTCTCTCGATTAATTATTATCATCTATAATATAATCTAGAAGGATAGTACAGCAAAGAAAGTTCGCAACTCTGGTTCGAGTTACCAGTCGATTTGGTTGTGTTGGTTAATGCCTTGGTTCAATCAGGACTGTAGCGTTATCTCAAAAAAGTAATTTGTTTTGCTCAAAACCAGAAGCACTTTAGATATATCAAAAAACTAAAAACGACCTTCAAAAATAAAAATGTACATATACATATACATATTTATTTTTACTTGCGACTTATAGGTACTATAAGGCAAGTTTGCATTCGTAAAAAAAATCGAACTCGAGATTTTGATCAAAGTTGACATTACGATGATAGCGAATACTAAAAAAGTGGGTCTCGCAATTCTGTCTGTCTGTCTGTCTGTTGGACTATAGCCTAAACGGCTCTGCCAACTTTCTTTAAGCTTGGTAGATATCACTTTTAATTTTTCCCCCTCACACATTTTCTTCTTTTTTTTTAGACCAAAAATAACGGTACCTGCCATACGATTTTTTTCGAAATTTAAAAAATATTTTTTTTTCTCAAAACCTATTCGACAGATTTTAAAATAAAAATACCGAAAAAATTCATTTAATTAAAGCTAGATAATGGTTAAAAAAAATTTCCGAATAATTGTTATTGAGGGTACCCCCCATGGAACCAGTTTTTTTGTTTTTGAAAAAAATTTTTGGATTTTAAAAAAAACTTCAAAATTTTTTTTTTCAAAACTCAATATTTCGAAAACCCCATGCTAGATTTTTTTTTAAACTTGATAAATAAAAATTTCTCAATATAATCTACAAGATTTTATAAAAAAAAAATTATTTTACCTAAAAATAAAGGTACCTACCATACAAATGCTAAAATATTTAAAAAAAAATGGTCTTCAAAAATCGTATTTTTCTCGAAAACAGCGCTTAGAATTTTGATAAAATTTGTTTTCTTTTAATTAATTTCTACGATCTTTAATTTCATAAAATGCATGACTGGGTCGCACGAACTTGCTCCTATGTAAAAGACTAAGAATTTCAAAAATGAATGTTATTAGAGAAACTGTTCATAAACATAAAATTCATTTTTTAAATGACTCAAAAAAACTTCTTTAGTAGTTAAAGGTAAGAATAGGATGCCATGTGATTCAAGCAAATATAAATTTATGCAAGAACAAAAATTATAAGTCTTTGTAGTGGTTTCTTAAAAAATAAGGTTTTATATAATAAAATTTTAAAACATTTTTAAGAAAAAATGTTGGTACGCCAATTTGAAGTTTTTATTATTGTATGAGTAAAAATTAAATTTACAAAAAAAGTATTGAGCAGTTTTCCAGATATTGAATTTTCAAAAAAACAAAAAATTGATTTTTTTTTTTTTCAAAATTCAAAAAAATATTTTTCTTAAAGTTTTGAAATGCAATGTTTGTTAAACTTTTTAGAAGCTTCTCTCTACGAAATTTCATTAAAATCCGTTGTGCTGATAATCAGAAATTCAAAATTTTAAAAAATCGTTCTATGGTAGGTACAGTCAGTAATATCTTGTTTTCAATTTTTTTTTATTAAATTACAGATATTAAAAAATAATAGAAAGAAAAAAAATTTAAGCAAAATTCTCGGAACCGTTTTCGAGAAAAATACGATTTTCGAAAACCATTTTTTAACATTTGTATGGAGGGTACCGTTATTTTTAGGTAAAATTAATTTAGTTTTCTCATATCTTGTAGATTGTTTTTCCAAACTTTTATTTATCAAGTTTTGAAAAAATCGAGCATGGGGTTTTCGAAATATTGTGTTTTCAAAAAAAAAATTGAAAGTTTTCTTAAAAATCCAAAAAAATTTGTTTGGAAAATTTGAATAAACAATAATATTCAAACTGCTGGGAAGCTTTAGCATAAAAAAAATGATCAAAATCGGTGGTACTGTTTTTAAGAAAATCAAAAACAAAAAAATGGTCCCAAGGGGGGTACCAAAACTACTCATTTTTTGGAAAATTTTTTTCAACCATTACCTAGGTTTAACTAAATAAAATTTTTTGATTTTTTTTTTTAAATCCTTGGGACAGTTTTTGAGGAAACAAATATTTATAAAATTTCGAAAAAAAATCGTATGGCAGGTACCGTTATTTTTGCTCTTAAAAAATCAAATCAAAAAACATCCGGGGGTAAAAAATTATAACCCATATCTACCAAGTTTGAAGAAAATCGGTCGAGCCAACAGACAGACAGACAGAATTGCCAGACCCACTTTTTTCGTCTTCGCTATCATCGTAATGTCAACTTTGATCAAAATCTCGAGTTCGATTTTTTTTACGAATGCATAACTTGCCTTGAAGTACCTATAAGTCACAAGTAAAAAATTGAAATTAAGATATTACAACTTGTACCTACCATAGAACCATTTTTTCGAATTTTGAATTTCTCATTATCCACTTAACGGATCTTAATGAAATTTTTTATAGATAAAGCTTCTAAAAAGTCTTAAACATATTGCATTTCAAAACTTTGAAATAATTTTTTTTTTAATTTTTGAAAAAAAAAATTCGATAGCTCTGAAACGGCTCAATATTTTTTTTTGTAAATTTAATTTTTATTCGAACAATAATAAAAACTTTACATTTGCGTACCAAAATGTTTTCTTTAAATTTTTTCTTTTAGGAAACCACTACAACGACTTATAATTTTTGTTCTTGCATACATTTATATTTGCATAGAATTCTGTTTTTGTCTCTTACTACTAATTTAAATTAATTTTATCCTTATGAACAGTTTTCTCTAATAACATTCGTTTTTAAAATTCCTAGTCTATTACATAGGAGCAAGTTCGTGCGACCCAGTCGTGCATTTTATTTAATTAATTATATGACCTAAAGCCCACTTGAGGAGATATAATAAAAACATTTTATATTAAAAAAAAATTCTTATGTCATTAAATAAAGCTGGAAAATAGCGAACAACGAACGCCTGCGTTCAAAATCAATGAGTTCACAAAATCATTCTAAAAACCAATATTATTAAATAAATTGCAAGACTGGGTCACGCGATCTTGCTTCTCTTATGTTTAAAAGACTTAGGATTTCATCAATGGATGTTATTAGCGAAATATTTATGTGCTTAAAAATTAATTTAAATAGCTTAAATAATTTCGTTAGGTACTATAATATATCAAATTTCAATTTTTAGCACAGGCTAGTACGGCACAGTTTATTTTTTATAAATAGATTAAGTTTATTTCGGTTAACATGTTTTCATCTATGAAATGAAATGGTGCCGATAAAAATTTAATTAAAAAAAATGATTGACATATTTTAAAATAACTAATTTTAAGATTGAATATTTTGCAAAAATCCAAAAAATTGTTTCTTTTAAGTTTAAGTTTGCAATCCTACTTAAATTTCTTACAAATTTTTGCATTTTTGCCACTAAACAGAATTTGAATATCATTTTTTTATTAAATTGTGATTGTAAAAATTAAGTAAAACAGAAATAATTTTACTAAAGCAAAATAAAATTTCGAAAACCATTTTTCAAAGTACGGTTTTTGGGAAAATCGAAAGGAAAAAAAAAACATGGTTATATAGGAGGTACCATCAATAACCATTATTTTTGTAAAATAATCTTTGAAACAGTTTTAAAAAAAAAAATTGTTTCTGAAATTTCAAACAAAAAATTATATTATTGGTCTTATTGGCTATTTCTTTTCTTGAATAAGAAAAAACGTAAGGGGAAAAGCTCAAAAATGCTATCTATCAAGTTCAAAGAGCTGTTTAGGATGTAGTTGAACAGGTTGACAGACGGAATTTTGAGAACGACTTTGTTTCGTGTTTCCGATCATAGTTATGTCAAGCTGATCAAAATTTCGAGTTGGATTTTCAAATTCTAAAATCGTATATAATTCACAGTTCACCAAAAATTTGAATACCATAATACCAATTCATAATTTTGTTGATAGATGTGAAATATCCAATTCATGTTCATATTTAATAAGTAAATACAGTGGACGTCCAGTATAACGAATGATATAATGTTCGAGGTCATTCTTTACATCGAGAGCGTTCGTTATATCGATCGAATTTTCCATTCAAAAAATTTTTAATAAGTGGCTGATTTATAAATTTATTTATTCATATGTTTTTTATTGTTAATGTTAAATTGAATGAATTCAAATTTTGAAAATTAGTTTGAAGACAAAAAATCACTTATTAGACTTTGTCTTATGCCGGTCGTCCACTATGTGCGCGATAAGTTCAACCAACTTCGTTCAACTTTTTATTCAACTCTTTCGTTGGATAAACGAATTTACAACCCCTTACACTAGTGCAGCAACTTACGTAATTCACGTTGAGCAACTAAAGTTGAACAAAATGCGTTTGGAGCCCCGTACACATAATTGACCAACTTTCTCATATGTTGATTAACCTCGCACACCTAGTTGATCAACTCTTAAAACTTATTCCAGTGTTGAATAGCTCCGTACATCTAGTTCACCAACTTTCTCAAATGTTGAATAACCTCGTACACTAGATGATAAACTTGTTTGATTTTGACAGAATAAAAAGTTTTTCGAGTTGATCAACTGCGTTTTCGATATGGTTGCTAAACCAGTTGATGAACGAGTTGATACCTTTGTACACTTAACCAAGGATACTTTGAACGCACCACGATAAACAAAAAACTCAAACGTCAAACCTGAAATGATTTTGACTTCAGTTCGGTACATTAGGCAATTTCATTTTCGAGGAAATTTGAGACCAAGCCAATTCCCTGGCATCTCGATTTTTATAAGAGGTGCTCTTAATGTCCCATATATTGGGCTTTTCTTCAATTGCTGAAATCAATTGCAAAATTAATTCCGTAGTCCACTCTGTTTTTTTATCACCTTCCATGACGAAAAACCAAAATAAACTACAGTTTGCAAGTTGCAACAACTGCAAGTTCATGGCAACGCAATAGTTCAACCAAGTAGACACATTTCACTGCAACCAACGCAACGCAACTCAATATTACGTGAAGAAATCCCAAAGAAAATTAAAAAGTTGATCAACGCGTTGAACAAATAATGTGCAACACATTATCTTGAAAATGTTGCTCAACGTGTTGATCAAACATTTTCAAGGAGCAACACGAGCTTGTACACTACCCGTACACTTGTTGCGCAATTCGTTGAGCAACGGCCAACAACTATATCCAACCCGTTGGTTGAACAGAATTGAAGGCACCGTAAATTAGAGTTGAATGCGTTGAATTCGAAATTTGTGCGTTGATCGCCTAGTGGACGATCGGCATTACCTCAAGTTGAGATTTCAATTGTAAAGCTTTTTGTTGAAGCCGCCTCAAAGTAAACATGTCAGCCATATCAATATTAACTTGCTGTCCCCATTGTAACACATTCGACAAAGAACTGGCAGCGTCAACGTGTTTTATTGCATCTCCAACATTATTGCTGCCATCATCAATTCAAACAAAAATTTTTTAGTAGGCGACGCGAAGACTAAACGAAAAACAGAAGGCTTGTTATAGTTTTGAAACTTTGGGCCACACACATACAAGAATAAACTTGTGTGTTGACATAAGAATAGATGCACAGATCATAATGGCAACAAAAAAAAAAAACATTTTAAAGCAATTTATCTACGCGTTCGTTATATCGGATAGCAAATTTTTATCATCGTTCGCTATTTAGAGATGTTAATGTAAATTTAAAAAGCGTTCGTTATATCGCAGATTCGCTATATCGGGTATTCGTTATATTGGACGTGCACTGTATACAATAATAGGGCATTGAGAGAGATTGAACAATCCCTGAGGTTAAAGTCTTTAACTTCAGGATTTGTCACTCAAAACCGAGTATTTATCAACTTAATTTGTTGGTATTGACAATTTTAGAATCCCAATTTCATGATGTATTTGAAAGCTTAAGATGTATAAAAGCCCTCAATAAACCAAAGATCAACTCAATATTAAACAATATATCAATATTCTTTTAAGAAAACTGTGTTATGAAATCAAGTAAATGATTTATTGCACCTCCTTGATTACGGCAAGCCTTATACATTTTTAAAAAATAAATTAATGTTTTTACCCTCAACCATTAATTTTCCAGCTGGTTAACTGCATACGTTTGCATATGCTTTCACACAATTACGAATTGCATTTGTTCTTAATTGGTCAAATTAAAACTACCCATAACTACCTTTTGCCTACTTTCTTTGAAACATGAATAAAAAGGCTTTTAATATGCCCTTAAATAAACATAAAACAAAAACTAAAAAAAAAAAGAATAAATCCCAAGTCTCTGTTCCTAGATTTCCATTTAGTTAAGCAAAAAGCCTTCCGGATTAAATGAAAATAATACACACAAAAATAACATACCCACATTGCATGTTATTGCACCCGCACCCACTTAAAGTGCAACTAAAGTGCATGAACACACAATTACATCACACATTTGTGCTGCCACCTAGTTGTATACACCCTGAACTCAGCATGCAGGACGTTTTTTTTTGTTTCGCGTCTTATATATCGAGCTGGCCACAACTTATAATGAGGAACTATTTTGCTGTCAAACAAACTTCAACCTCCCTTCACCCAAACTTAAACCAAGTTCGCCCAGTGAAGTGCTTTTCCATGTTGATTTTTCAACTTATCACAAAATGAGTTGAGTGCATTATGTGACCGTGCCACGCCTCACCAAGCTTCTACCCGGCTGCGTGTAAGCCAGCACGGAATTCACTCACTGAACTGAACTTCCCTAAAAAAAATTATAACGAAATAAAGAGAACCAAACCTTTCGACAAACTGAAAGGATCTTAATCAGGACCCCCTTCAGACAGTCTGGCGGGAATTCACCGGGTGGCGGCAGATACACCACCTGTACATACATAAACTCCATCAAATATTTTTTCTATCACCTGTGCGCTGTGGAATTTCCTACCCCCCCAACTCCAAACCCGGTCTTGAATAAATATATTTATCGGTCGTGTTCGAGTGGAAAATCGCGCTGCCACCCGACAGTAGGTCAATGGGTCGATGATGTATTGTGCGGTTTTTTCTAGGGGGAGTGGCAGTCACCATTTAATGGCGGATGTGCATGCAATCGTCCGTTTGATTTTTCTATTAGGTTAGTTAGACTCGAGGTCGACCGCAAGTCCTTATATTCTTAAAGTTTCCTCGAAATTTACGACCCCCTTTTAAAGAACGCCCCTGTATTTTTCCTGTATGTCTGGGGCATATAAATAAATTAATACAAGAGGAGTAAAATTATAAATGGATTTTCCCATGTGTGGTTTTGGCCAACAACGAGTCCATCTTTTCTTTAACAATGAATCCGGTCCAAAAACTGGCTAATGGTATATCTGCACGTGACATCGACATTGTATACTACGGCACAGTCTACCACCGCCGCCGCGCGCCAGCCGCCTGTTCCAGAACCGGAAGGACTCTTTTGTTGCTGCAACACAAACTGTGGGTGTTGTATGTGAGGGCACAGGAAGATGATGACATTATTAAAGAAAAATCGTACCGGATTTTGTCACATTTGCGGATGATTACACATGAATAGATTTCGTACACCCTGCTCACTGCAAGCGGATTTTCGGGCGGAACTTGCAATGTAGATGAGTTTTTGGCACATTTCTTATGTGCCTATAGTTACCCTCAAGTGTGGCACACGTTACTGGATAATTTTGCGTTTGCAAAAAAAAAAACATTATTCACTTTTTCACAGGAATTACCTTTTGAGCAAAGCTTATGAACTTGTGTTTGAATTTGTCTGGTAATTGTTTATTGAAGAAATCTGTTAGAGTTCCTCTTCAAGTACAGCAGAGTTATTTGCAGAGCCTTGTACGTTACGTCAATTGGAATTTCATAAACTTTGTACTTGCAAAGAAAACTCAAAGAGTACAGTCCAATCTTTCCTAAAAAAGTCAGAACTCGGAAAGCGGCTTTCGCGACCGGTAAAAATAATGCTTAATACTTATAGTTAGAAATTTGTCACCTCCTCAGATCTGGCTGCAATTTATAAGGCGTTTATACGCCAAAACTCGAGTATAACTCAGATCTTTTGGGCAGATGCAGCACAAACTACTCTCCACTTATTGGATGGAATTCAGAACAGATCGTTAAAACTGATAGGAAACAGAGGTATCATGGAATCATTCCCATCTCTTGAACAATGCCGGAATGTTTCATGTATTTCCTTGTTTTATCGCTTTTTTTCACAAGCAATGTAACCATGTTACATTTACTTCCCTCAATCAGTTTACCCGTGATAACCGTTTCCTGAAAATACTGATTAGTTCACCGTGGACCATAATTTTGGTTGTATTGTCAAATACAAAAGTTCGTTTTTTGGTCACAGAACACGATTATGAAATAATTTACCCGGCACAGTTTTCCGTTGCCATTTCAATTTGCAAATATTCAAGGTCAATATTTATCGACACCTCCTTTCTCTGCCCCATAAAAAAAATTAATTTTTTTTAGCTCCAAAGCTAACGGTACTTGCCATACAACCGTCATTCAAAATCTTATTTATCTAAAAAATGGCCCTAATGATTTTGATAAAAAAATTAAATGTGCTATCCTGTACCTGTCACATCAGAATCGTTTTTCTGATTTTCGACTTTCTCATTAACGGCTCCAACGATTTTGACCAAGATTTTTTACAGGAGCTTCTTAAAAATTAAAATAATATTTTATATAAAATTATTCGAAAAGATATATGTATTTTGGGTTTTTGAAAAAAAAATCAAATTTTTTTGAAAAAAAAAAACAAAATATCTTGAAAACGCGTGAACGATTATTTTTTGAAAGTATTTCCTATAATCTATATTATTAAATACTTTAAATTGGCATTCCGAATTTTTTAAAACTTTTGTTACACAAATGCATACTTTTCTAGAAATCAGACGGCAATTTTTTGCATTTGAATATTTTTATTTCAAAATCCACGTTTTATATTTATTTTCAGACAATTTTTAAATTCTAAACTACTTTTACATAAGAGCAAGTATACGTGCAATCCAGCCGTGCATTTTATTTAGTTCGAATGAAGAACTAATTTGTAAAAATGATTACACAATTTTCATAACGATTTGAAAATTACCCACAGACTAGAAAAAAACTTAAGACTAGATATCTATTATAATTTATTCATTTTTCATCAGTTAGATGCTGCTGTACCCTTCTAAGACTCAAATATTGGTCGATGTTTACCGACTCTTATAAAATTTACAGCATTAATAGACTGTGACTTATAATTTCTATGGGAATTTTATTAAATTCAGACACCTAGAATAATAATGTCCGTGGTCCGACTGTTAAATCATTGAAGATACGAAAATTTTGCGACTTATAGGTACGAGTACTATAAGGCAAGTTATGCATTCGTAAAAAAAATCGAGATCGAGATTTTGATCAAAGTTGACATTACGATAATAGCGAACACTAAAAAAGTGGGTCTGGCAATTCTGTCTGTCTGTCTGTCTATTGCTGCGACTACAGCCTAAACGGCTCGGCCGATTTTCTTTAAACTTGGTAGATATGGGTTTTGATTTTTTAACCCCACACGTTTTTTTATTTTTTTTTTTAAAGGCCAAAATCAACGGTACCTGACATACGAATTTTTTTCGAAATTTTATAAATATTTTTTTTTCTCAAAAACTGCTGAACAGATTTAAAAACTAAAAACAAAAAAAAAATTCATTTAGTTAAAACTAAATATTGCTTGAAAAAAATTTTCCGAAAAATGGTTATTGAGGGTACCCCCCCCCCATGGAACCATTTTTTTGTTTTTGATTTTCTCAAAAACTGTACCACCGATTTTGATCATTTTTTTTTGCGAAGGCACTTCAAAAATTTAAATAGAATTGTTTATTCACATTTTCAAAAACAAAATTTTTGGATTTTTAAAAAAAACTTGAGAATTTTTTTTTTTCAAAACTCAATATTTCGAAAACCCCATGCTTGATTTTTTTTAAACTTCATAAATAAAAGTTTCTCAATATAATCTACAAGACGTGATAAGAAAAATTTCATTTTACTTTATAATAAAGGTACGCACCATACAAATGTTAAAAAAATTTAAAATAATGGTTTTCAAAAATCGTATTTTTCTCGAAAACGGCGATATTACAGCTTGTACCTACCAAAGAACCATTTTTTTCGAATTTTGAATTTCTCATTATCCACATAACGGATCTTAATGAAAATTTTTATAGAGAAGCTTCTAAAAAGTCTAAAACAGATTGAATTTCACAACTTTAAAATAAATATTTTTTGAATTTTTGAAAAAAAAAATCTATTTTTTTGAAAATTCGATATCTCCGAAACGGGCCAATATTTCTTTTCGTAAATTTAATTTTTATTCGAACAATAATAAAAACTTTAAATTGACTTACCTAAATTTGTTCTTAAAAAGCTTTTAAAAAGTTTGTATATAAAACCTTTTTTTAAGAAACCACTACAACGACTTATAATTTTTTTTCTTGCATAGTTGGATAGCATTCTGTTTTTTTCTTTTACTACTAGAAGAATTTAAAAATTAATTTTATCCTTATGAACAGTTTTCTCTAATAACATTCGTTTTTAAAATTCCTAGTCGATTACATAGGAGCAAGTTCGTGCGACCCAGTCGTGCATTTTATTTTCTTGGCTTTCCATTTTCTCAAAAACAGTGGAACTGATTTTGGTAAAAAGTTTGCAAGGTAATCTAAATTCAAATTTTCAAAAAAAAATGTTTTGTTGGGATTAAAAAAATTATGATTTTTTTTTTTGAAAACTCAATATTTCGAAAATTATCTAATCGACTTTTTTGAAACTTGACAGTTAACAGTTCTTTTAATTGTATCTACAATACGTAAGAACAACATTTTTATTTTATTTAAATAACTGTAGGTTTATCGTAAATCGTATTTTCCTCGAAAACGGCACTTAGAACTCTAATTTTTTTTTTCATTCGCTTATCTTTTACTGTCCATAATTCGACAAAAAATTATCAAAACTTTAAAAAAAAAGTTTTATTTTTGGATTTTTGAAAAAAAATCAATTTTTTTTTGAAAATTGAATATCATTTGAAAAATTATGAAAAGTTAAAGCTGGCGTAGTAAAATATTTTCTGAAAAATTAAATTTTAAAATTCTATCTAGTCTAGTCTATAAGACATTAGAGCAAGTTTTTGCGACCCAGTCGATTCTTATTTTTTCGTAGCATACTGATGCGTTCGTAAAAAAACAAAAAACCAGTAAACTGATATTTGTATTAACCATTTTTTGAGAGAAGAAACCTGAAAGTCAAAAACTAGCTTGGGCAAAAATAATGGAACAGGCTTAGAAGTTGGATATATATGTATAAAGATTCAAACCAAGATATTAGGTGCGTTTTATTATTCACAAATCTATCTGGATCCGGATCTGGATTAAGTTTTAACATGTATTACAAAAACAATTTGGGATCCTGTTTTCTATCGGGATCTATTTCAAAGATCCAAAAATTAGTTATTACACTGGCGAGTAGATGGCTTTTTATGGTAAGGTAGTGTAAGCTATAGTGTAAAGAAAAAAGACAAGAAATAATTGAAAACTTACAAATCCAAGGATAAAAAGAAACGGACTTATAACCCTGCTGTCACTAAGATCCGTATCGTTTTATTATCAAGCGATGATCCAGATCCGGATCCAGATAGATTTGTGAATAATAAAACGCACCTATTAACGTTATCTATAGTCAGGTATAAAGTCTAATATTTCTTCTTAAAATTGAGCCATAATGAAGTTTATGGGGCAACATTTTAAACAACCTTTTATTTCTGGCTTAGCATTTAGCAATATTACGTCTAAGCAATGGCAGTGTGTAAACAAAAACAAAGCAAACAAAACAAAACTCTGGGGAACGGACCTAATAATTTGAAATGTCGAAACACAGAAGTCAGAGTGACAACGTACAATTTATTTTGTTTATGTTTATTTGTGAAAACCTTTTTCGAAATATTTTGTATTATAATTTTCACCACTGGGGACTGGACAATTCCATGAAATGATTCTATAAGATTAATTGCTGTATATAGGTAGTATATCCTGTGTGTCCCATTAGGAAGTTAACTTACCAACATCAGCCTGATAGATATTTCTCCCACATAAGTGTAATATAACTAGCGCTTGTAATTCTGGTGAATCGGAACCAAAAAATTATGAACAAAAAAAATGGCGACCCAAAAATGACCAACAAAATTTTCAAAAAAAAAATTTTTTTTTCAAAGCTCGATATTTTTTTTTTTGTTTTGACTTTTTAAACAAATTGTGGTAATTTGTCTCGTAAGAAAACTTCCTTTAAATAACACACTTTGTTTTTTTTGTTTCAGTCGAGCCAATTCTGAGATTAACTGTCCGCCATGGGACCATGTATTTTTTGATGAGTCGACGTTTGCGCCCTCTATAATTCGGCCAAAATCCGAAAGTTAAACAAAAAACATTTTTTTTGTACTCTTGACGCATGTGTTCATTATTTAAAAAACTAGTACCTTAAATCTTTCAAATAAAATACCCGCAATTTTTTTTACCAGGAAAATGACAGATTTCATATGGATTAAGCAAGTTAATAAAATTTAAAGTAGTCATTTTATGATTTTAACTTTAGTAAAATGTTACGAGATAGTAAGATGTGCTAAAATCGTTTAAAATTAGCAAAATCTTCTTTTTATAATAGTAACTTACTGAATTGGATTTAGAATTTTACTAACTCTTGAATTAGCATGGGTAAAGGGTACACCAAAGTATGCCTCGTTATAGATATCCACATTGGAAATAGAGCCCAATGGTAGAACGAGTTTTTTCTTAGCATCATTTTTGATCATTTGTCAAATTATTCATTAATTCGTATTCAATAGTCTTTTGGAATATGTAATCATGAATAAGAAAACAACTGATTTTTTTCATTTTTACAATACAAAAGCAATCGTAATAAAATCCTGTTTCTTCGAGACAGATTCAATTCATCAGAAACAAGATCTTTCAGCATTTTCTCATTCAATAGCAAAAAGTTATTTCTATCTAATTTTAAGTTGTAAGTAAACCAGAACAAAAAGTGTGTGTTATTTCTTTAATTAAATGTTTGGACTCACTCCAAAACATACCTCACTAACTATTGCAGTTTAGCCACAAAATATTTTATATCCCATATGGTCTAGTGGCTAGGATATCTGGCTTTCACCCAGAAGGCCCGGGTTCGATTCCCGGTATGGGAAGTTTTTTTTTACTTTTTGTACAAAATTATCAGTACTTTGCGTCGTCTTCCACTACTTATAGTGTTTATTTTTCATTATTATTTATCGCCATTCCTTCTCTCCCGTGGTGCTTTGTTTATGTCATCGATGTGGAATTAAGCGAGCAATTTTAATTACCACAACTCGATCGGCGACTATGGCATCCTCTCATACATCCATAGTCAATCACCAAAGTGAAGCTTAAAACAGAATACATTTTTTCAAAGCCATCACAAACCCTCAATTATTGTTAATGAATTAAAACAACAAACACAGAGCCAGTCTGTTTGTTTTTCTACTTCCCTACGAACGCTGGATCGACTCTCTAGAGCCGGGGAAAGCAAACATCCCTATATGGAATAGCAAGAGGGACAATGCAAAAAACGAACACGACCCCCTACTGACTTTGTGAGTTGTGAGGGCTGAATTGAAATTAACTCGTAGGCAAATATTGAATGAAACTTACCGTTATATTTTCTGGACTTTATTCACTTTACGTCCGGCATTGATGTCAGGACTCACAGTGTATAGAGTTCTGAATGAATCAACTATTCAATATCCTCCTATACACTGTTCCCTACTGTTAAAGTCAATTAGGGGCATGTATGCCTCATCTGGGCACCGACTACCTCAGCCACCTTGAATCCACATTGATGCTTGTGTTTATTTGCCTTGCTGCATGAATGGATGCCAGACGACTATGCACCTCATTTCATATTCACTTCCCCAACTCTGCACATTTCTGGAGATTGACTGACTGCCAACTTCACTGGCATCGAACAGAATGGCAGAGTTTGATGATGATGGGCTTCACTATGGAGCAGCGCAGACGGTTCCGCCAATATCCTTTGCAATATATGTATGTTTCCTTCCGTATCCTTGGCCTTGCTTGTGCTGCAAGGCCACCCAATCACTTTACCATTACCTATGCCGGCCACAAAAAAGCCACCGACTTGATATGCGGTCGTGTAAGATCAATCAGTGGAAAATTGGATTCCATTCATATAAATATAGGATATGGGTAGATACGAAACACAAGTTGCATGCCCCGTGTCAGGCAGGGTACTCTTAGCATTAAGTCACTGTTTGCTGATGCATCTTACACAGCTTCCTTATTCCTCATCCTCAATTCCAACCCAATACTGCTGTCGTCGTCGTCTGGAAATATTCATGGATACTTTGCGCGATGCGCTAAAGGATGGCGAAAAAAACTACCACACCCAGTCCAGCTTCAACCCCAGACCCAGAGTATGGGAGTTTAAGTTTGAATGAATTTCAGATTCCATGGAATATTGACGATACAAATACCAATGGAAATCGATACAAAAGAACCAGAGTGGAAGAAGAAAATTGGAAAAATCCAAAATCACCCATAATTCACCCGGAAGGATTGCCCTGCCATCCGGTCCAGCACCTGAAGCACTATGTCCGTCTTTCGTCGTCGTCGTTGGGTTGTCTCGAACTTCCCAGACGTCTCAATGGCTGGCAATAATATCCGTGGCAAAAGTTACACAGTAATAAGTTCAAGTTTTTTTTTTATTTTTTTTTATTCCTTCAACTTCATAGCTTTTATGGTTGTGGAGCACTTGGACTAATGTACTTGGAGGCGTTTTTTCTATCGAACGAACGTCTTGAAAGGGATTTAATTAAAAAATCTATGATTTTTTTCTTGTTCTATAATCCCTATAGAGCTCAATGATGGTGTCTGTAAATATTGAATAACCAGAAGCTTATGTGGCTTTAAGATCGAAATGAATTTCGTTTTTTTTTTCTCTCTTTTTTACTAAATGGGGGCTAAGGATTTTAATAATAAACAAGAGATGATGGAGGACTCTTAAATTTTGATTACATTTCGTTGGGTTTTTATGGCTTTGGGAATGTATAAGACGCTGATGGAGCAAATAATCTGTTACAATTTTGTTACCTTATAAAAATTCTCGGTATTTTAAAGATTATGAAAAGTTGTTATAAGTGTCTACATTAAAGGTAAGTATATATAGTTTTACAGGTTTGGTATTGGTATATCTGATCAAAGATTGATAGTAGAATGAATCATATTTCACACAAACTTGCTTCATTGGTTTAAAATCACTGTTCAGCACAATTCTCCTGCTTTGAAGCAAACTTTACTTTTCAGAAGGTTTTTGATTCTCTGAAATCTGATCTCAGACTTGTTCCGTAAATTTAAGTTTTCTGGATATTAGAAAATTAAATTTTAAAATATCGCTTAAAATGTATTTAATCGTAGACTTACGTTAAAAAAAAAAACTGACTAATCTTATGTTGACGGGTCGTTTTCGACCCTCGTATGTTTTATAAGGGAATTAAACAAAAAAATTAATATTTCTTAAAATAAAAACATTTTCGATACGATTTTGTTGAAAATAAAAAATAAATTAATATAGAAGTTTTGTATTGCTATTGTTTAAACATTTTCGATGCATTTAACAAAAAAAATTACAATAGTGCTTGCTTTTACAAAAATGTTTTTGCCGAATCCGCAGCAGACAAGCTCCGTTTTGTTTTCTTTTGTTTTTGAATTTTCTTCCACGCAAGTTGAATATCTGCCACGCTTTTTCGCCTGGGGAGAAGAAAATCTTAGCCTTTTGACAAGTGGGTTGAAATCTTCCCTTTCTTTGTTGTTCATGGTAGCCTGAAGAGCAAAGAACATGAAGTGCGAGGTGGTGTTGACTGTTGACCTTTTCATGATATAATTTTTGGTCGATTCAACACCTAGATCGTGCAAAAACTTCTTCCTACTTTGCTTGCTCACGATGTCTAATACTCTGGATCGATTTGTGTAAGACTGGTAAAAGCATTCAATGCTGATATATCTGTACAATGTTCGAAAATACGCACATTGGCCAACGATTAGTTTTTCGTTTTGCGCTAAAGACGGAGAGCATTTTATCAGCATTGTCAACACCACCTTTTGTTTTATTATAAAATTGTATCTATTATTTCTGGCATCATTTTGGGCTCAGGCCCTACTTCAAGACTGTGGTGCATAGTGCTTTGGACAACGGTGCATTTATTTTTTTACTCACAAATGCAATAAGTGTAGTGGAATCCCTGAATGCGAACATTGATTGGAACAATAGTTGTTTTTTTTTCTAACAAAAGTTTTGGTGGTACACTTCTTTTATTTTTTCAAACTGTCAATCATCCTGAGATTCTTTTGAAACAATTTTTTCCAAGTTGGTATGAGAAAAAAAATTATCCATTGTAATTTTGTGGCCCTCAAGCCTTCAACTGGATCCAAAACCACTCGCTCACCTTGATTCTTTGCAGCGTCCACACCAACTAAATACGGTTGAATCTTCCAGACGTATGAAGTGTCAGCACAAGTGCAAGCCCAGAACTTCAAACTGTATTTTTGTTCGGCTTGTTAGGCATGTACTGCCTATATGAGCATCTGCCATGGAAACCTAGTAGTTGTTCGTCCACTGTGACACATGGTAATGGGTTGTAAAAAAAAAAGGAAGCAATTCGACCCATTTGTCCCATACATTGTGAATCGGTGCAAGTTTATCTGTCGCTATCATTTGGTTTTGTCTGCGGCTGGTTGGGTCGTCAAAACGTAGAACTTTTGTTATTTATTGAAAGGTCTCTTTAGACATAATTGCTCTGAAAACAGGTCGTCTAAAATTGGCGTCAAACAAATCTTCAATGCGCTCTGTTTTCGATCTGCGTAAAATGAAATCCGTTCAAAAACATTTCTTATTTATAGACACCTGCAAGTTTCAAAACACCAATATATTGCATGAAGCATGTCTCCGTCCATGGCCTTGTGTTTGTCGCCAAATTTGGACAATCTTGAACAATAATAAACCTTAGAAATGCAAATGTTCTTACCAGATGGAATCAATAGACGTGGGCTCCAAACTGTGTTATCCTCCACAGGAGCTTCTTCACCTTCGCCATCTGTTTCACTTGATTCACACTCTTCAGGAACAAAATCTTCATCAGTACCCGAAGAAAACTCTTTATCAGTTGAACAACAACTGATGCGCATATTACCGAAATTTAATTTTTATTTGATTGAATGTATGCAATCGGAACGAAGTTTCCATATACAACGCGAAAATAAATAACGGGTTGAAAACGACCCTATATGAGAATAAAGACCCAAATTCAAAAAAAGTTTTCAAGATATTGAATTTAAAAAAAAATTAATTTTTTTTGTGTTTTTGAAAAATCCATAAAACACTTTTTGGAAAATTTTAATATTTAGATATATAAAGTTTGTCAATGGGAGTGGATAGATTTTGGCGCCCTTGTCTGCCATGTTATTTCGGTTCGGTAATAACCACTGCCGCGGACAGTGAAAGTCTACAGCAGAACCCGATTCAGTCGATTCCTCACAAGCACTCGCAAACTTCCACTTGGCGAATTTGGCGTCCTACAAAAGTCTTAAGGAGAATTGTTGGCCCCATATGTGAGGAAGGACGATTCCGGAGACGGTACAATCATGAACTGTACGCAATCTACCTTGAAGCAGATATCGTGACAAAAATTAAGCTCGATAGACTCCGGTGGGCAGGGCACCTAGCTTGCATGAGCGAAGAGGAACCTGCTCGGAAAGTTCTTTGTTGTACATTCTATGGTAGACGACAGCGTGGTAGACCATGCTTGCGCTGGAGAGGTGGCGTAGACCAGGACGCCCGAAGTCTTGGGGTGCGCAACTCGATGGCGTTGGCTCGAGACCGGAATAGGTGGAGAGACTTGTCGAAAGAGGCCATGACCGGAACCCGGTTGTCGAGCCGATGATGATGATGATGACTTGGGCCTACACTCGTACAAGATTCAACTGCCCCAGGACTTAAAGTTCATGACCATAGAAAATGTCGTTTGTTCGATGGCTGTGCTTCGGAGCGTTTGGAAGAAGACTCCAATTTTGGCCAAAAAATCATCTTTGGCGTTGGATCACATTTTTGGATGAATGAAGGGCATCATGGGTAGGTACGTACTTTTTCGAAAACGACGATAATGAGGCAGTCACTGTCAATGGCCAGCCCTACCAAACAATGTTAACCGATTTCTTAGGGCCCAAATTGAACCAAATGGACCTAGGAGTCATGTGGTTCCATGCCACACATCGGACGCGACGATTGAAATTTTGTAGGAACGATTTGAGGGTAAGGTCATCTCTCGCAGCAGTGACGTGAATTGGCCACCTATAGGTCATGCGAATTGACACTACTAGACTTTTTCTTGTAGGTTTTCCTGAAGTTGTAGGTCTAAGCGAATTCGCCACAATTGACCAATACCCTTAAGGTGAACTTAACACAAGTCATAACTCAAATTAAATCGGATCTACATAGTGGAAGAGTAATTGAAAATTGACCAATGACCAATGACACCGTAAGAAGCCGAGGTGGGAATTAGAACGATGCTACTCGTATATTCTATAGATAATGGTATACATGGGTCTTTTATATAAAAAAGCATTTTGTTAATACCTCACACACAGATTGTTTTATCCCATTTCAACATCTAGCCGCTCTTATTAAAAAAAAAAAAAAACAACCTTTACAATATTATCTTAAATCCGAAGGCGCTCCTGTATTAGAATTTTGATCAAATTCGGTAGAGCCATCAATGATAAACTTGAAAATAAAAACAAAACGGTTATACGACATGTAATTCTACGAGTAGTAAAATTTTGAGCAAAATGTAAACCTGCATACAAGAGTTCACGCAAATCATTATTGAAAGAGCCTTTTTTTGAGATGAATGAGATTTTTCATAATGACTGTATGGAAGCTACCGTTAATTTTGAAGCCAAGAAAAAAAAAGTGTTTCAATGTTCTCTCTAGGGAATCGCCGAATACCCTTAAGTAGTAACATGTTTGAATAAAATAGCTTCAGCGGCTTAGGCTACAAGTCGAGGTATAGACATACAGACACAAAAATCAAATAGCATTCTGTTTTAGAACCAACTACTAGAGGAGTCGCTTAAGCCTTTGAAAAAAATCAATTTTTAAAATTCTTGAATATAAAATTAAGTTCGCCAACCCAGTTTATTTTTCTTCCAGGAAAAACCTTTTTTCTTTTTAAATTAAAAAAAAATACCCATGTTGAAGTTATTTCTTCCTGGTTTTTAAATTCATTTTAATCATTATTTAAAATGTATGCGTTTTGTAAAATAATTATTAACTGAGACTACTAACTGAATAATCTTTTTTCATAAAGATATCAAAACAACTATTGAAATGGTTAATAATAAATCTTTAAGGGAAAGATTAGTTATATCAGATCTCGTAACGAGCTTTTGGGAGAAGAAAAATAAATAAATTTAATGGTGTAACAGTTCGAAGTGAAGAACGACCTAGTGACTTACAACTCTCAACCATTCCTGTGTGCCAGTTACCAGGAACGGAGGGGACCTACAATTTTCTGCCAATTCCGAACGGCTAATGAGCAGCACTTTCCCATGACAAGAGATACTCGTATACTCTTAGAGGATTTGTCAATTCCTTGCAAGAGACAGTACACCCTTGAGGAAATTATGTCATATTCATCTCAAAAACTGTGTTTTTGCACTTTTACATTCGACTATCTGGAAAACCTGTTTTAATGGAATTATTCCGAGGTCAAATTAGAATTCAAATTATATATTTGAAATTCAAAAATTTATAAATATTTATGAAATCATTAATACGCTTGGTCAAGGTCGGCAACATTTCAAAAGTAACTATAAAATCTGCCTACAAATGAATGTTTGTTGTTTTATTCGAATTTATGCCATTTGCTTCACGACATTCAGATGCTAATTCCAAAACTGGTTACAGTTTTCAAAAAAATCCTATTTTTTTTTTTGCAAACTGCAACGCACATCCAAGTTCTGTTCTACAAAAAATAATTTACCAATTAATTAGTGTCAAAAATAATGTATTTCCGTTTCAAAACTCTGACTAGACAATGCCCACTGAGTTTCAATTTTCATAAGCTTACTTCCCTAAACTTAACAATTTGCTTTTATCTGTCGATTCCAATATTATCGTTCATAATTCTGATACACTTGGATGATTTGTCACTTCCTCGCAAGAGGCAGTTCACTCCTGAAAAACTTCGCTGAGAATTTTCTACCTGAACTAATAATTTAAAGGCAGATCTACTGCCACAAATTTGTTAGAATTTTTCTCTAGAACTTTAGATTCTCTTAAAGATGGTTATAAAATTGATTTTATTGTACCCAGCCTTAACAAAGCCTTTCAAAAAATCCCCATTTTCAAGTTGAATGCACAAGACTTTCATTTGGATTCAGTGATACTTAAAATAACGGGTGATTTTTTAAGAGCTAGAGAACTTTTTTTAAAAAAAAAACGCATAAAATTTGCAAAATCTCATCGATTCTTTATTTGAAACGTTAGATTGGTCCATGACATTTACTTTTTGAAGATAATTTCATTTAAATGTTGACCGCGGCTGCGTCTTAAGTGGTCCATTCGGAAAGTCCAATTTTGGGTAACTTTTTCGAGCATTTCGGCCGGAATAGCCCGAATTTCTTCGGAAATGTTGTCTTCCAAAGCTGGAATAGTTGCTGGCTTATTTGTGTAGACTTTAGACTTGACGTAGCCCCACAAAAAATAGTCTAAAGGCGTCAAATCGCATGATCTTGGTGGCCAACTTACCGGTCCATTCCATGAGATGAATTGTTCTCCGAAGTTTTCCCTCAAAATGGCCATAGAATCGCGAGCTGTGTGGCATGTAGCGCCATCTTGTTGAAACCACATGTCAACCAAGTTCAGTTCTTCCATTTTTGTCCATTTAATGTCCAATAAAGTAAACTGAGTGCGAAACTTGGTCACAATCGCATTAATTGTTTGCTCACTTGGTCGATTATGTAGACCATAAATCGGACGTAAAGCGCGAAACACATTTCGAACCGAACACTGATTTTGGTAATAAAATTCAATGATTTGCAAGCGTTGCTCGTTAGTAAGTCTATTCATGATGAAATGTCAAAGCATACTGAGCATCTTTCTCTTTGACACCATGTCTGAAATCCCGCGTGATCTGTCAAATACTAATGCATGAAAATCCTAACCTCAAAAAAATCACCCGTTATTATCAATATAAAGTTCTCTTCAGATCCACTCAATCCGATCACGCATGCTAGCATCTCTTGATATCCTACAGGGAAGCCACCTTGGTCCATTGATTTTCAGTTTGGTTGTTTTCAGTTTTGTTAGCTGCCTTCAAAGTTGTATCTTACCGACAATCGACAATGCACCAGTTGCCTCGGTTAATTCATAGCTTAATATCGGACGGATTTGTGATAAGGAATTGAAATTTCACTAAATCACTCAATGCCACATTATGTGGTCTTCTCTTTGAATATGGAAGCCAAATCTGGACACTTTTTCTACCTTAGTCCCTCGAACACAATCGAAGCTGTTTAAATTAGTTAGCTGCGTTTTACCCTCAGCGGCCTTTCCTGTTCTGATTTGCATATCAATCTGTAAACGGGTGTCTGAACTTTAGCTCTGAAATTCTGTTACCAGATTTCCTCTCATAAAGTAGGGCACGGGATTGGTGGCGGTACTCAAAACAGCAGACTAAATTCTCTAGTAAATAAGCAGGTATATATTGTATATATGAGTACTTCCCTATTTGACACTCAAAACCATATGAATATAATGTTCTGATAGATCGGCTGGTACCAAAGAGCCTGGTAGCAATTTGGACGTACCAAGTGAGACCCAATATGACTGGTGTTCCGACCTTAATAAGAAACTACTGAACTTGAATATTTAAGCAAATTCAAATAAATACTTACCACTAAGCAACAAGGAAATAAAATGCTTAAAATTTCAAAAATGTTAGCTATAAACACATTAATATAAGTGGGAAAATATGTTCAAAAACATAAAACTCATTTTTACTTGCGACTTATAGGTACTTAAAGGCAATGGCAAGGGAAAAAAATCGAACTCGAGATTTTGACCAAAGTTGACATGATTGCGAAGACTACAAAAGTGGATCTCACAATTCTGTCTGTCTGTTTGACTACAGCTTAAGCGGATCGGCTGATTTTTTTCCGAAATTTGATAAATATATTTTTTTCAAAAACTATTCGTCAGATTTAAATGATAGAAATACAAAAAAATTTCATTTAGTTCCGCAAGCTAATGGTAGAAAAAATTCCGAAAAATGGTTATTGGGGGTACCCCCCATGGAACTATTTTTTTTGTTTTTCTCAAAAACGGTACAGCCGATTCTGATCATTTTGTTTTTTGCTAAAGCTTACTGTGTATTCAAATTTTTAAAAAAATTTTGTTTGGATTTAAAAAAAAAAATTATTTTTTTTTTTTCGAAACCCAATATTTCGAAAACCCTAAGCTAGATTTTTTTTAAACTTGATAAATAACAGTTTCCCAATATAATCTACAAGATGTGAGAAAAATAAAATGCACGACTGGGTCGCACGAACTTGAAAATATTGCGCCGTTTCGGAGATATCAAATTTTCAAAAAAGGAAAAAATATTTTTTTTTTTTCAAAAATTCAAAAAATATTTATTTTAAAGTTTTGAAATGCAATGTGTTTAAGACTTATTAGAAGCTTCTCTATAAAAAAATTTATTAAGATCCGTTATGTAGATAATGAGAAATTCAAAATTCGCAAAAATGGTTCTATGGTAGGTACAAGCTGTAATATCTTGATTTCAATTTTTTTTTATTAAAATAAAGATCGTAAAAGTTAATTGAAAGAAAAAAAATTTTGTCAAAATTCTAGGCACCGTTTTCGGGAAAAATACGATTTTTGAAAACCAATTTTTTTTTTTAATTTTTTAGCATTTGTATGGTAGGTACCTTTATTTTTAGGTAAAATTTTTTTTCTCACATCTTGAAGATTATATTGAGAAACTTTTATTTATCAAGTTTAAAAAAATCTAGCATGGGGTTTTCGAAATATTGAGATTTGAAAAAAAATGTTGAATTTTTTTTTTTTTTTTTTTTTTCATTGGATGTACCGTTTTTGAGAAAATCAAAAATAAAATGGTTCGATTGGGGGTATCCTCAATAACCATTTTTCGTAAAAATTTTTTTAACCATTACCTAGCTTTAACTAAATGAAATTTTTTTGTATTTTTATTTTTTAAATCTGTCGAATAGGTTTTGAGAAAAAAAAAATTATAAAATTTCGAAAAAAAATCGTATGGCAGGTACCGTTATTTTTGGTCTTAAAAAAAAAGAAAAAAACGTGTGGGGGGAAAAAATTAAAAGTGATATCCTACAAGTTTAAGAAAATCGGCCGAGCCGTTTAGGCTGTAGTCGAACAGACAGACAGACAAAATTGCGAGACCCACTTTTTTTGTCTTCGCTATCATCGTAACGTCAACTTTGATCGAAATCTCCAGTTCGATTTTTTATGAATGCATAACTTGCCTTATATTCGTAGTACCTATAAGTCGCAGGTAAAAATATTGTACCTAAAATAAAGGTTTTCAAAAATCATATTTTGCTCGAAAACTGCGCCTAGAATTTTGATAAAATTTATTTTCTTTCAATCAATTTTTACGATCTTTAATTTAAAAAAACAAATTTTGAAATTAAGATATTACAGCTTGTAGGTACCTACCATAGAACAATTTTTTCTAATTTTGAATTTCTCATTATCGACATACGGATTTCAATGAAATTTTTTAGAGAGATGCTTCTAAAAAATCTTAAGAACATTGCATTTCAAAACTTAAAAAAATTTTTTTTTTAATTTTCAATATCTCAAAAACGGCTCAATAGGTTTTTTTGGAAATTTAATTTTCATTCGTACAGTAATAAAAACTCAAAGTTGCCCTATGAAATTTTTTTCTTAAAAATGTTTTAAACATTTTGTATAAAAACCGCTATACAAGGACTTATAATTTTTGTTCTTGCATAAATGTATGTTTGCATAGCATTCTTTTCTTATTTCTTACTACTAAAAGAATTAAAAAAAAAAACTAATTTTATCCTCTTGAATAGTTTTCTCTGATAACATTCGTTTTCAAAATTCCTAGTATAGTACATAGAAGCAAGTTCGTGCAACCCAGTCGTGCATTTTATTTAAATTAGCTTAGCAACTCCTAAAATAATTTGAGCTCAAATACTAGAATGCCGCCTGGTCTCTTGAAGAAATTTTAAATAATTTGCAAGCAAAAATTCAAAAAATTAATTAATTTCTTATTTCAAAATATTTTCTTAAAAAAATTCCTATGTTTAATTTACGTATTTAGTAATTCGGGTCTACTGTATTTCGATGTATACTACATTTTATACATATAGCAATAAAAATTTTTCAGTCCTCGTATCGAGGTTACTTACTTTTTGACTTATTAAGTTTAACAACAATTAAAGAGATTTAAAATGGAGAAGACTAATCACATTTTTTAAAATATTTCCGACTGGCTGTTGCCTAAGAACACCCAGAGCCATATCGTTCTTACTTAATGCTTAAAAATGTTATTAAATTTAACAAACTTATGTTTATCTTTTTCTCCAGCGCAAACGTTCACTGTAGATCTTACATACATAAAATCAAATATTAAAAATTCTTTTCTACCAAATGGGCCTGGGGCGTATCTCATCATGATGAAATAAAATTTTATAAAAACGCTGAATCGTTTTGTTTTTAAAGCACTTTAGCATTCAATTTAATTTGATTTTAAAATACAATACCGCAAATATTTAAACAACCAAGTGTGAAAGTTTGAGAATCATGCTGCTTAACAATTTGCTAATTTTAAAATGATTTAATTACTTTTAATTAACTTTTAACACAATTTAAACTTGTGTAGTTCCTAAGTATAGGCTGTAAGTGGAGGTACAGACAGGCAGACAAAATTGAGAGACCCATTATATTTATTCGCCTTCGCTGCCATCGCAATATGAAGTTTGATTAAAATCTCGAGTTTTATTTTTTTTTTACAAATCCAAACTTGCCATATAATGCGTTTATCGGGGTTCTATAAAATTGTTGATTTGTTGACCAAAAGATAGCACATTAGTGCCTTCTCAAGAACGTTTATTTTTAAATAATTTTTATTGAACGGGGGTGCCCCAGTTTTTGATATCTAATTGAAGGAAGGTAAGGTATAACGCAAAATAAAGTCGTCATCGTCACTCAAGGCACTTGAGACCAGACGCGCAAGCAAAACACAAAAATATACATTCTAATCGTCTGACTCATTATCGCGTTTGAGTTCCATCAGCTGTACATCACGCCACCATAATATTATTAACCTTTTGATTGCCTTGGTCTATTGGCAGGCGCGCGAGAATTTATAATATTACACTTTTGAATGTGTACAATGTACAATATATTTTTGTATAGGTTAAGTTATATGTACGAATTAAATCTTCTTCATGCATGATTAGCAATTTGGTTTTCGTAGAAGAAATTTAATTAATGACAATCAATATTAATGATACAAAACAGAGATTAAATTAAAAAATATATTCCCATTCATTAACAAACAAACAAAAAAGAAAAAAAATCGGGCAACGTCCGTCATAAATTTTTTTCTGTGAAGCGATAAGTGTACGAGTATTAGAGATTATTAAATACGAGTATGTTGAAATTAAATAAATTTAAATTCTGCCAAAATTGTAGTAAAAGACTGATTAAGGAAAATATAAATTGGTACAACATTGCAAAAATACATCTTCACACTTTTACTAAATGAGAAATTATTTAAATTTCATCTAAGAACTAAAAAACATTTTTGGTATCAAAAATAAAAACGCAATTTTAGTAACAAACTTTTATTAAGTATAATCTCAAGTTAGATTTTCACATCACAAGCTTTAAGGTTGCTCAAAGTCTAAAGACTAGCACATTGATCTTTCCAGCGCTTTTACTCCGCTTAATTTTCCTATTCCTTATTCCTATTGATTGGAGAGAAAAAGTGTGTTCGTCAAAAAAAATATTTGACTCAACCAATTTTTTCAGAAAATCCTTAACTTTGAAGAGCCATCTAATGGTAAGTCTGGCTCGTTACAAATCATTGTGATGTAGGTGGGGACCTCTATTAAAAGAAAATAAGGGGTTTTTCAACTGGCGTGAATAGATTTTGCCGGCCTATGGAGGCCATGATGTTTTGGTGACATCGGTCAAATCGGTTGTTTATTAGTCAGCTACAATTACAATACTGAACAGAACTTTTAAAAAATAAAACTTTATTAATAAAATGAGTGTTCCTTAATGCAAATGTCGCGCCCATTATACGGCAAATGTGGTGGCCCTTCACAATCGATTTTTTAACGTTTGGTGGCCAAACTTCAGACGACTGGTTCGGTAATTAATCAGCCAATACTCGTTGGTCAAAGGAATTAAAGATCGGTAAAGAGCATCAACGCAGGTCGTGCAAATGTCCCTCAGATACCGAGGCAGTCGATTGCTAGCCGTGCAAAAAAACTATAGGCCTTTCACAGACTTCAACTTGTTAAATTTTGCGTTAGGACTTAAATCTACACGCGTATAAGATCCAACTGAGTCAGGAGCTCAAAGTTTGTGGCTTTAGCTTTGTGTGTTTGTTTGCTGACTGGGCTTCAAAGCGTTTAGAAGAGGACCCCCATTTTTGCCCAAAAATCATACCTACCGACAAGACGCATTTTTGAATGAATGAATGTATTTACAAACAAAATTGAAACCAACCCACACGAAGTTCAATAGGTGGCAATGCACCTTCAAAAATTAACCGTTTGATGTGGATTTTGTGCCGGCGCGCGGCCTCATTCGAACGTTTTTTTTTTTCTAAAACAAAATGTTGGTCAGACGGTCACTGTCAATGAAGAGCGCTACAGAACGATGATAAGCGATTTTTATGGCCCAAATTGGATTATATGGACCTAAACGACATGTGGTTCCAGCAGGAGGCCACTACGTGCCACACAGGGGGACTATAATTGGTATTCTGAATGAACGATTTGAGAGTAATGATCATCTAGATCATGCGATTTTACCTGTCTTAACTTTTTCTAGTGGGGTTTTGTTAGGTCCCGAATAAACCACAATCGACCTATGTCCTATACGTGAACATAACACAGGCTATCACTCAAATTCAGCCGTGTCTATTCGGAAAAATTATTGAAATTGGACACTCAGATCCGTGGCACCATAAGAAGCCGATGCGGGCATTTGAACGATGTCATATTCCATGCATAATGGCTTAAATGAGTCTTTCAAATAAAGAAAGAATTTTTTAATACCTCACACAATGCTTGTTTTATTCCATTTCAACATTTACCAGATTTTACTAAATTACATAAATGTTAAAAAATGCCACTTTTACCATAGACTGAATAAATGTAAGTACTTAATTTCAAAATCTCGTTTTGAAGGTCTCGCATGTTGAAAAAACCAAATATTAAAATCTTGCACACTAAATTCTCTCATCTTAAATTTATCGATATTATGGGTTTTCATGTAACGAGATAATTTTCCGCTTTGCAGAAAGATATAACTTTCCGCAGCATGTTTTCATGAACACCCCCTAAGAAAAACTTGCGTAAATGTGGGAAATATTTTGTGAAATGTCAAATTAAAAGTCAGAATCCATACTTCTTTAGTTTACGAGGTTTATTTCTGCACTTTCCGCGGCAAATTTGTGAGATAATTTTATGCGATTTGCAGAAACTTTTTCCCATACAAATTTTGACAGCTCGTTTCTGCAGAGATAAAATTATCTGGTTTCCGAGGTTTACGAGGGTTTTCCGCGGTTACATGAATACCCCTATTATGTTAACAACTGAACTTACGAGGGCAGTTTGAAAAGTTCTCGGCCTGACCAATAAAACGCAATAAATTTTAAAACTTTTTTTTAATATTTTTCTACATATTCTCCTCTTATATCAATGCACTTATTCTATCTGTGTTCCAGTGCTTCGATACCCTTTTTTTAGGCCGATTCCTCCAACTCTTCCAAAAACCGCTCCGTCTCAGCAATCACCTCCTCGTTGGTGAAGAATTTGCGTCCAGCCAAATGTTTTTTTAAGTTAGGAAAGAGGTAATAGTCTGATGGTGCCAAATCAGGTGAATGGAGTTTAGCCATGACAACAACCGACTTGTGTGCTGGAGCATTATCCTGATGAAAAAGGATCTTCTTTTTGGCTAATCCTGGTCTTTTTTCGGCAAACTTTTTCAGCCAATTCGTCCAACAGGTTTGCATAGTATTGACCAGTGATAATTTGGCCCTTGGGAAGGTAATCAATAAAAATAATTCCCTTGTAATCCCAAAAAACTGACGCCATCACTTTCCGCTATGCTTCCATTGTTTTGATTGTTCTTTTGTCTCAGGAATATATTGATGAATCCATGTTTCGTCGGTGGTAATGAATCTTCTCAAGAAATCGCTGGTATTCCTCCGAAATAACGCTAGATTGTCTCTAGAGATTTCAACTCGATTGAATTTTTGTTCTTCGCTCAGCAAACGCGGCAACCACCTTGCGGACAATTTTTTCAACCCCAATTCTTCGGTCAAAACGTGGTAAACCCGCTCAGAAGAGATCCCCATGGTGTTGCTCATTTTTCGCACTTTTAACCTTTGGTCGTCTAAAACCATTTTATGAACTTTATCGACGTTTTCTGAAGAGGTGGATGTTATTGGCCTTCCGCTTCTGCGATCATCTTCGACGCTCTGTCTGCCATATTTAAATAAGGCTGCCCACTTTTTGAACGTGGAATACGAAGGTGCAGATTCCCCCAATGTCTCATCGAAGTCATCTTTAATTTGATTTGGTGTCATATTCTTTTTGACCAAATATTTAATGACGGCTGTAATTTCATTTTTTTTCCATTTTCGTTGTTAGCAATAGGTTCGTTCAAACAAAAAATTGCACTGATATATGTAAGTACGCGACCAATTTTAATGAAACTTCACATACAATTATTATACATATATATAAGGCTGTTTGAGGAATTAAAAGTTATTTATTAAAAGAACGCCTTCTATGTTAGGCCGAGAACTTATCAAACAGCCACCGTATTTAAATAAGTAAGTTTTGTTGAAAGTATAGGGCTTAAATATTTGGAAAAACAAATTGAAATCAGCATTTAAAATAACAAAGAAACCCACCGCAATATTTGATGTAACGTAACAGTCCAAGAACCTTAAAAGTTTATTTTTCCAGCTTCTGTTATATCAACATAGTAATAAAACCATATTTTCTCCGAGTAGTTTTAGTCTATTTTAAAAATAAAATTATAATTCTGTTGTGTACTAAATAATGCCGTTGTTTAGAACAGAAAACAGTTTGTAACGTAACAGTCTTTTTTCGTTTCAAACTAAAAAATTGTAACTATGTTGATTTCATAACCTCAATCATACTTCTAATGTTTAGGGAAAGCTTAGTAAGACCCAAAAGAACAAAAACTATGAGCCTTATCATCGTACCCGATCGGAACGTAATTTTCTCCGATTTCTACGAAATGTACGAATTTTGGATGATTGTAGCCGTTCCGATAGGGCAATCGGAAAAATCTACGAAAATAAAGTTTTTGTGCGTTGAAAATGTCAAATCCTTGCGTTGCATGCCGATGAAATGTCAAAATGGCAGCAACGCATGGTGAATTCATGCGATTTATGAAGATATTTGATTTCCGATCGCTCCGACAGCAAATTATATGTGGAAAATTTTCCAAAGAAAAATTAAAAAGGAGTAAACTTTTATAATTTATAATTACCCTGTATCTGAGTTATAAAATATTTGATATATTTCTTAAGAGTATTCTTTTTTCTTTATTCATATCTTTCCGCTTCCAATAACACTGCTGCACTATCCATGATTCTTTTTTGCTTATTTGACACGAATCAACACTTTATTAATTTATTGGCGTTTACGTTAGATACACGCGTTAGTAAACGTCGGTTTTTTCCGTTACGAAACAGATACCATGAAGGAAATAAACGTTACGATCGTAACGATACAATGATAAGGCTGTATATATGTATGTCAATAGTTTTAAAAGGACGGAAAAGTTTGAGAAGTTGTTGAATTCTAAATTAGAATTGATTTATATTTATTTACAAAGCAATATTTATACTAAAAGTTTGTTTAAATTCGATAAACAAACTTAATAAATTATTACAATGAATGATTGATGAATTTATCTTAAATAAAGTAAAATATTATTATTTTTAAAACTAAGTGGAAATACTTAAAGTAAGTTAGTGGATTAATGGATCGCCATAATTTCGATATGTACTTACCTATAATGAAAAATAAAGTTTTTTGTTTTTTTATTAAATTTGTTTGTTACATAAGTTACCATTACCATTGCCATTTTCGATGCTGACTTTAACTCTTAAAAGAGCCAAGATCGCACGTGTAACGTTACAGTCCCAACATTATTCTTTCCACAGAATCTAAAAATACAGTATTTAGTGTAATTAATATTTTATTTGCTACTTCATTTCTTAATCTCAGAAACCTCGTACCTCACGTTTGAAATAGTACACTAAAAGAGCAGACTTATTACATAATGTAATGCAACCTCAAAATCTACTTCCAAATTCATGTAACGTAACAGTCCTGCTAAAACATTTTTAGCGTTTAAATGACAGGCCTCACTGATTTTTAAATTAATAGAAAATGTTAGTTAGGAAGTCTATTTTGAGAAAAAAATAATAGATATTGAAAAAGTATCAGTTTCATATATTTTCAGGTAAATTTGTATTGAAATATGCGTATGAATGTAACGTAACAGTCCGCGTTTTGGTCCATATAAGAAACTTAAAAATGAGTGAAATAAAGGGTGATTTTGTAATTAGAAAAGTTTAATTTTATTTGAATATATATAACAAGTATAACAATATAACAAAATGAAGCTTCCAACTGTTAAGCAAACATAAAAGGAATTCTAAGCAATTAAGAAAATATTTTATTTTTCATGAGCGATGATCAGCCCATTCTCTTATTTTTTTTAGTCAAGTTATTGTTATATTTGGTTAACATTTGCAAAACGTGGAAAAAAGCAACATGAAATCGATAAGTTTTTTTATATGGAAAAATGGAATTAAAAAAAAAAACAGTATTATAGGGTGATGGCACCTAAGGTCGGCCACCTCCAGTAGTCGGCCACTTCGTCGTAAAGTACAGCGTAATAGTAAAGGCCTTCGTTCAACTTCCAGGCACAGAATATTTTCTAATAGGCTAACGGTTTTTCTTCCTGGGTGCAAAATGTCATTCAATTGTAGCTGCTAGTTTTCTTGTAGAAAATAAAAGTTTGAGTCGAGATTTCGTTCGTTGTGTTTTTATGCTTTTTCGGACAAAAAAAAATAGTGGAAGTAGTTTTTTAAAAAAGGTTTAATGGGCAAGATATTGAAGGTAGTTGCACTATGTGTTCATTTTTTATTTGTTTATAGTTTATATTTGAGTATTTTTGCCAAAAAACTTAAAAAATATTTTTTTGTTATTAACTACAAGGGGGGCCGCCCTCAGAAGACATTTTTTTTTGGATTCTTCCTAGCTCGGCCCCCCCCGGCCGACTACTGAAAACTATTCATATTTATTTTTTTTTCAACTGAGTATGCAAAGTGAAGGGAAATTGTATTCTCTTTTAATTCCCACAAACACTTTGAACAAATATTGCATGGTTTCATTAGTCGGCCGCCTGTTAACGTAAAGGGAGAAGGGGTGGCCGACTATAGACAACCAGTATTCTTAGGTCGGCCTATTATGATTTGTATGTAAGGCTATAGGATTACACATGTAAGATTTACTTAAATAACTTACTAGCGTTATTAAATTCTTGACAAAAAACTTCAGTTAATAGTTTAAGTTATTAACAGTATATTTCTTGCCGCTATGGTAGATCCTACTCAGGACCAGATTTCTGCAAATTGTTGCGAGGCAAGGTTGAGTGTTTTTCACGAAAGCCGATTTGCATATCAGGGATGATGGAATTTTCGCAGCAGAATTTCTTCAGTCTTCGGAGGACTACTTCTTCCAGTAAATTGCTAATGTTGTTCAGAATTGATATCAGCCTGTACTTGGAAACTAGGTTGGAAGCATCTTCCTTCTGAATTGGAACAATCTTCGCTGTTTTTCTCTTCTGGGAGAAGTAACAGTAATTTAAGCAGCTTTTTAAACTGGTTGTGAGGAAAGTCATAACTGCATGAGCAACCTTTTAAGGATATAGTAGGAGACACCATCTGGCACATTAGACTTTTTTGGCCTAGAATTGCTGATGATTTCGACAACCTACTCTAGATTGGATAAATTTGGAACATCTGTGGAATCATTTGCTGGATTGATGATATTAAAATTGATCGGTCAAAGTGTTTGTTGAACTGTTGCCTCAACTTCTTGTAAGAAAGTTGAGTCAGTAGGCGGGTACGGAGTGAAGTTTCCTTCAAAGTAGTCGGCGAACGCTTCCACCTTGTCTTGGGCCGAGGTAGCTTCAGTATCCCTGCTGATGATGGTTTCCTGTATTTATGGCTGTTTTCCTATTGATCCTCTTGATGTTTTAAAAGCATCACGTCCTGGTTTGCAATCTTTTCTGGTATTGGATATTATTGTGGTATTGAATAGAGTTTCGGAACATGATGTTAACTTGCGGTAGCTCATTACAAACTATCTGATAGTTTTTGTGGGTTGTATTCAGTTCACTTTGATGGATCCGCTAGAGATGTTTTCTTATACCAATGAAGATATGAAAATTATTTCGGTTTAAGTGGAGTGATTGAACTTAGGGTGCGTTTCGCCTTGGAGTTGTGCTCACTTGATTTTTTAATTGATTCGTTTTCTTAGAAGCTGGCAGTGAGCATAGAGACTCTGAAAGTACTCGGGAAGGTGCTGGTACCTATTCTTTGACGTTCTAGACTGTTTTTGCTTGTCCAAGGCATTAGATAAGGCATGTTAAAATTGACAATCGCTGCATCGATTTGGGTAGCCAGAAGATTCCTGTCTGAAGGTATAAGAGTTAAGATGTCTTCGATGTCCCTGTGAAGTCTATCAATATCCATCCGTCTGAAATTCTCAGGAACTTCTGTTGTAAAGTTTACGGGTTGGTTGAGATTGATCGACAGTTGAACTGTTGAACAGCTTCATGATCCGTGTCACTGTGCAATAATGTACACATATAATTCATGAACAGTGTGCACTAGGTTCGAGGAAGCCAGGAAGAATTCCAGCGTTGAGGGTGTTCTGGGAAAGGTGGGTTTGTGTTGTGAAACAATCACTAAAGAGTGCTGGTCATTGTTGCCGAACATGTTCCTGTTCTATTAAAATTGTGTTTTGATAGTTATTAAATGCTAAAATGCTTCTTAGATACTTTTTACTATTGCAAATAGTATGAAAATATGAATTGTCGAATAGAGGCCGACTACTAGATACCTATGCGGCCGACTACTGAAACTGAAAGGGCCGACTACTCAAGAATCACACTTTCATCTCCATAAAGGTAAATATTTTGTTTCATGTAGTAAATATACTTAATTCGTCTAGAATTTCCCAATCTACACATTTCAATTAATCATTAAAACTGATAACTCTCTCAAAAACTTAAATAAGTGATTTTTAAACGCTAATCAAAGATAAAAAAAAAGTTAACTGGCCGACTACTGGTGCCATCACCCTAGAAGACAGGATTTTAAAACTTTTTTAAAAAATGGGATTTTAAAAAGCGGGATTCCGATACGCTCCCTATATATTTACCTCGTCCAAAATAATATTTCTAATTTTATTGAGGTTGTGGTAGCAGTTTTTTTGTTTTAAAAAGATTAAGGTCACAATATATTATGAAATACTTTTATTATTGTTTGTCTACAAAACAGAAAAATGATTAAAACAAACTTTGTAACTGTTAGCTTGTAAAAATTTGTTACGCTGAGAATATACGCTTTCGAAGCAGACACGCTTTGGTATGTATAAGTAATTGTTAAAACGTACCAAAAAACGTTTACCTAGTACAAAGAAATTGTTAGGTGCCAAGTTTAGA
Organism: Philhelius festivus; assembly: GCA_963931855.1. NCBI lineage: Eukaryota > Metazoa > Arthropoda > Insecta > Diptera > Syrphidae > Philhelius > Philhelius festivus. Next base: position 59,962,543 of record OZ007557.1, read on the forward strand.
AAAATCGAGCATAGAGTTTTCGAAATATTATGTAGATGTATGTATGTATGTTTGTGTATTGAATTTCAAAAAAAAAAAAACAAATGTTTGTAATACTATCGAATTAAAAAAACTTCTGAATTTTGTTCGTAAAATATTATTATTTTTGATCTTAAAAAAAAAAAAACGAAAGAAAAAATGAAAAAAAAAAAAAAACAATAGCTAGAAAATTTAAAGAAAATCGACTAAACCTCTCAAATTGTAGACCAATAAAATTGCTAAAAGCACTTTTATGGTCTTCCGTAAAGGTATTCCACCGTCACGGATTTTTGTTTCCTTTTCAAATGTTACTGCACTAATAGTTTTATAAATTCTATTTTGACTTCCTTAGAATCCGTTGTTATATTTGTAATTATTTTTGTAATTAATGATACTACTTAAGAATTTGCTAACTTTAAAGTAGTTTATTAACTCCTTCTTAATTTGAAACATTTTCTAGCTACATAGTATCGTACTAAAGTAATTTTCTAAATAAATTGCTTCTGAACACATCTAAAACAATGACAGTTCGTGCAAGAAACTAAGTAAACAGACCTTGTGTGGCGTTTGTAAATAGCACGATACTAAAAAAATAAAATGAGTACCTATTTGATGATTTTAACTTTAAAAAAAGAGTAGAGAACGTATGATGCTATATTCGATTAAAATTTGCAAAATCGTTGTTTCAACCTAGTTTCATACTAAAACATCTTTAACATCGTACTAATTCAACCATGAATGGGACAAATAAAAGACATGTTTTCCAAACAGGGTATATTTCACCAGAAACTTATTATTTAATTTATTTATTTCACATTTTTATTTAGATCCTCGGTTGTTTTTTACACAAAAGGCTCCTAAATTCAATGTATCACAAGATCGAATGAAAAATATAAAAATGATTGCCTTCGTATAAAAATAAAAATAAATAAATTTATCTCGCACAGAGCACAAAAAAGTGTGCAGTATTACCAACATTGAAAAAATATTACGTTGAAAAAAAAAATAATTATCATTGAAAGCCTTTAATGATCTTACAATGTTCGCTTTGTCATGTAAAACCTCCTAAAGTGTCACAAGGCCAAGTTTGATCATTTACCTATACACCACTTTGTCACTTTGATTCGCGTAAGATGCGACAAAAAGCTAATGCAGAAAAGAACATTTACATTACTAAGCTTTAACTTTTTTTGAAACCAGTTTATACTAAACAGTTTTTCAAAAATTAGCTTTCAAACTTAACCAAAAAGATTGATTGATTGCAATCACAGTACCTACATCAAATCAATCAATCCTTATGTCAATCTCTTGCCACTGAAACCGATGAACATAAAGTGAACGAGACGAACGCAAAAAAAAGTTATGTTTCGTTCATTCAACTTGTTATCAATCATTTCACAATACCAAATAAGAATGAATATGAAACGGAATGTATGTTCTTCATTTTATATACAATAAAAGATGGTGTGAACGAAGTCGAAAAAACCAAACTTTCGTTCATTTTGACATTGTTTCGGTCTTGGTTAGAACGAAACGATTGGAAAAAAATATTTTAGTTGAATGAACGATTGAAAACATTTCGTGTCGTTTTTTATCACGTTCGAACGAACGGCTGGATAAAAAATGATTTTGATTGAATGAACGATTGATTGAAAAGATCGAATCCTTGAACCAATCAATCAATGATTGATTCGATCTTGCAAAAGGAACGATTGGCACAGCTCTATAACCTAAGTCATAGCAAGAGTGCATTTCCGCCAAATTTTCTCAACAGAAGCTTACGAATGTCTGTCATCCCAACGTTTTGACTAGTTGATATATCCATGACCTAACCAGCTGTGAAGCTTTTTGCATGCTTTGAAATTGAATTACAGAGGAATTTCTATGGGTATGTCTATGTCGGAGTCTCTTTTTCTGGTTCGGCTGCTAAGCTTCATTGCAGCCACCACATGAACCCAATAAAATCACCTAAACTTATTTGTAAGTATAGTACATACCTATATCTGAAATTATTAAAATTATGAACAAATGAAGAAATATTGACAGTTGTCATTTTAGTTTTGACAGAACTATACACCGTAAATGTCACACAGTATTAACATGCATTTTGGGTGAAGCGCTCTATGCATCGAGAGTGCAGATCTCTCTTAGTCAATAGAAATAATATAACAAGACATCCTTGCAGTTTTTGTTTTAAATTAACACTTTTTTCCTAATTATCAAAAAAATTTCAAGTCAAGTTGGTACCTACCTACCTATTGCCTTTATTTTTCAATAAATTTCTTTTTTATTTTAATTATTTTTGTTTTTAAAAACTGACTAAACGGGAGTTAATATATCCCCTGCCCATGGCTATGATTTTTTGATTCTCTTGTCACAACTTACCTAACGCGCTCTAGCTTTTTTAGCTATCTTTTGTAGCTATCTGGCAAATAAAAACAGGTAGGCAGGTACTACCTATAAAACCTGCAAAAAATCGATATGGCTCCGTTTCAAAACTTGAGTTAAAACTCGATATTGAAATTTAAAGTCCATCTTTCTCAAATAACAGGTCAAGCTAGTACCTGCAACATAGATACCTATAGGTAAGACAGAAAATGAGAAAACACAGGTTCGAAAAGAGTAATAGGAAATCCATAATAATATTTTACAGGACTTTTAAATGTCCATCTTGGGTAGCTGTGTTCATATTCATGTTCATGAATCATTCTTATGACAAATAAAGAAATGTTTGGAGAAAGAAAGAAATTATGAAAAAATTATAATACACAGAGAATGTTCTTATATTATGTATATTCGTGATGCAGATACTTCTATGAGCAAATACACACAACCCGATAGTCCGTAAGTACATACATATGTATATCAGTTTCTTAAAAGAATTCAATGAAAGGTTACACAATTTCGCCTTAGATAGGTCTGACGTCTGATAAAGTGATAACAACAAAACAGACAGATTTTTTTTTATTAATTTTTTGCCCGAAAATAAAAAAAAATCTGGTTGGTTTGGTTACGCACACACATTCATTCATAAGTTACAGCCGCGTAGCCTAACAAAGTTCTTAAGGGGTTGAAGATATCCCTAGAATAAGGGTTTGTCCTTGTTACTAGTTATATGGTTTGTTTTCGAGATTTTTCTGAACAATCATTCAAGCGGAAGATGGAAAATACTTTTGTACATATTTTCAATGTAACTAGCCCTATAAAGATTAAAAAAAATAACCTTCATTAATAGGATTAAGTACTTTTTACATAATAAAAATTGTTTCTAAAGGCTTTAAACACCATATTGCAAGTTTACCAAAAATTTGTATCTGCAAAAATATAAATATGACGCTCTACCTCAAGCTGAAAGCAAGGTAGAGAATTTCCAAGGGTAAGATATTCATCTTTCTGAAAAATTAACAGAACGTCACTGGCTCTTTCGATGAAATTTAAATAAAAGTAGAGTGGAGGTACATATCTCAGTAGGTTTATCGACAAACTACCTACATACTAAGGTATTAAATTAAAAAAAATATTTTCTGAACCATGAACCATGACATGACTGATTCGAAAATATTGTTTTCCTGTTTACCTATATAAATAAGGTGACTTTTGAAAATAAAAATTATTTATTATCCCCCGGTAAGAAAAGTTCTAGCTGCAGGCCTGCAAGTAGAATAATGTGAAATTCTTTTTGAAGGGTTGCCATAATTTAAAATTAACCAATGGCAATTGTTCATTATATTTTCACTCTATTCTACGTAGAAAATAAGGTTTATTATTATTTAGTTTTCTACATTTAAATGTTTTAAATGTGATACCAATGGCATGTCATATAAATTACTTGAAATATAAGTACATATAATAATTAAAAATAAAGGTATTTTAAGAGTATTTCGAATGCAAGTTAAATAGGAAACTACTTGATGCTTGTCTGACTTACTAAGCTTTGAAGTTTTTTATCTTTTAATGGGAACTTTATTTCAATGTTTAATTTTTTTTATCAATTATCCACCTTCTGATGTACTTTTATTCTAAACAAAAAAACAAACATATTTTAATTTTTTAAATAAGCACCAATTTTTTGTCAAAAAGTGAAACGAAATTTCTTTTGGCATCAGAAAGTATCCAAACAAAGTCAACAACTTATTTCTGATATCTTGGTTTTGACACATACACATATACAGTACTTCCGTTGTAAGATTTTATCATGAGTACATTTTATTTATTCTCTAGGCTGAACAGTGAATGATTAATGCTGAAGTATACCCACAAAAAATAGCACTAAGTGCGATGAAGCCAAATTATCAATTTCAAACCATATCAAATTTATTCACTTTTGGTAATGACTGATTACAGAATTTTTGAGCATTTGGATGACTTCGCATTGCGATTAGAATTGAGAGACTCTTCTTAAAGGGGGCAAGTAGTAGTTGCTCTACCGTAGCGGGTTTCTTATTTTTCAAAATAACAACAATTCCCTATTGTTGTTTGTTTTATTTCTTTTTTTTTATATTTTTAATACACATGAACAATATTTTTATAGAAATTAATTTACAAATTGAGAAAAAATCCAGTTTATAAAATTGATCAAAATGAATTTACTTATGTGACCTAAAGCTTAACTGTTTTAAAATCGTGAAGAGATTTTATTGCAACAATGAAAACTTTAAATTTACTTTTAAGATTTTTTTCAAAATCTCAGTATGTAGTAATTTAATTAATTTATTTTTTGTTCGAAAAGTAAGTTATGACAGCCTTCATTTATTCCTCAAAAAATTCTTCTAATCTTCTTATTATTAAAATACTTCTAAGATCTTGTCATAAACTTTTATATATTATCATTTATCAAGCATTAAAGATCGAAAGGTCAAAGGGTATCAGAGTTCTTAAATACAAATAATTTGGTGTATTTTGTGGTTATCGTATTCCATAATGTATATCTTTTCTACTCTTGTGGGGAACGGTTATGCACTCAAATTAATTGTAATTGTATTTAATCGACTAAAAATACTGGCGCGGTATGATGCTCAAATTATTTTAGTATGATACTATGTTAAATAAAGCACTTTACAAATTTAAATCGCATTAAGCAGAATACTTTCCTTAGCATTTTATTAAAATTAAAACTGCCCAATTGTTATTTTATTTTTTTTAAATATCATGCTTACTTCATAATATTATAATAATTCTTTGACATTTACAAACGTCAAAAAGATCTGTTAACTTTAGTGTTTTGGACTGTCATTGTTGAGAGTTCAGAAACAATTTATTAAAACATAGCCTCAGTACGATAATAAGAAATAGTTGATAAGATACTGAGAAGTTTTCAAATTTATAGGCAGTATTATAATAATACCTTAACACGAATGGAGGCGCAAAATTTTAAACAGCTATGGCACGTATCAGAATGATACTACTTAACAATTTGATAACTTTACAGTAGTTTACTAACTCTTTCTTAATTTTAAACATGTTCTAACTAGTATCGCGCTAGGGCTATTTTTTGCTAAAATGCTTCTGAATACACCTAAATTGACAGTTCATACAAAACAAAAAGAATGTCAAAGAGTCATATATGATATTAGTATGATTACTAAAAAAATATAATAGGTATTGGATGAATTTAACTTTAACAAAAGGGTAAAGAAAGTATGATGCTATATTCGATTAAAATTTGTAAATTCGTTATTTCAACCTAGTATCATACCTAAACAGCTTTAGCCTTTTAGTAATTCAATTAAAATTTTGGGCCACCGTCATTAAACGCAGTTTAAAAAGATAATTAAAATTCATTGAACACTAAGGGTATTCATGTAAGCGCGGAAAACCCTCGTAAACCTCGTAAACCAGATAATTTTATCTTCGCAGAAACGAGCTGTCAAAATTTGTATGGAAAAAGTTTCTGCAAATCTCATAAAATTACCTCACAAATTTGCTGCGGAAAGTGCAGAAATAAACCTCGTAAACTAAAAAAGTATGGATTCTGACTTTTAATTTGACATTTCACAAAATATTTCCCACATTTACGCAAGTATTTCTTAGGGGGTGTTCACGAAAACATGCTGCGGAAAGTTATATCTTTCTACAAAGCGGAAAATTATCTCGTTACATGAATACCCTTACTGAATTGCAATATCATAATAATTATTCATAAATAATTTTCTCAGAACCCGAAACTAAAAAAGGACAACAATTACTTACTATTAACCTGTACTTAATTCAAGTCACTTGTTTCGGGTATTGCCTTACAGGTTATTAAAAAATATATAAAGGGACGCTGGAGTAAATGTTAAATAGGGCACCAAATATACTCAATGGTGCACTGATCCAGACTCATATTTTGCTGATCTGTATACACAACGAATTTTGGCACAGAATTGTATGTGTTTCATGAGTGCTTTCTTCCGTAAAAACAAAAACTACTTGTTTTTGTAGGTGAATGTCGTGAACTGTTTTTGATTGAAACTCGTGAACAAAAACCTTTTAGTATATATACTCTGTTAAATAATAATAGCCAGTACGTGGGAAATTAGACATTTTCCTGTCAACTCGACTGGAATGACTTGCTTGAGTCTATTAAGTCTCTTTCAAGTTCTCAAAGGGTTTCTAAATATAAGGCTCTTTAAATTTTCCTTAAAGAGTTCCAAAAAGAAAACAAAACACAAAATGTTTTAAAACAAATCCATTAAAAAAACCAACGAAACTTGAAATCTTTTAGGCATATATCCACTGGAAAGGCTAAATAGATTTATTTTTAAAAGATAATTCTGTTTACTATTGACAATGCGGAGTGTATGAAATTTTCCAGCGAACTGAAAGATCAATTTCTTATTTGGTAGGTTTTTTCAGTGACAATTTGTTTGATTAATTAACATTGTTTTACAAAAACAACTTCTCTAAAAATCTGAACGGACAATTTTTACTGCACAAAATAAATTAATAGTAAGTTTTGAAAGAATTTCAGCCCCACTTATTAAAATTTGACAATTTGCGAGTTTCTGTGCAAAAATTAAGGTAACATAAACGAAATAGTATTTATGAAATAGCCAAAATCTCTAAAATCTTAGAAAACTTATGTCGCTTTAAATTACTTTTTCTCAGTGTTTAACTTGCACTTCCTTTTATCCAAAAGACATATTTAAATTGATCTCGCCAAATTTAAACACAAAATTAAACATATAGGTTTAAAAAAATGGATTTTAATTACATTCATAACTTTGACAATTAATCTAACGAATAAAAATATCATTTAGGCCTATTCTGCCACATCTGTTATTCTGCTATAGATTTTCTGTTATGAATCATAAAAGATTTCCATCTTAAAAGATCTTTTATAATTGGTATTCAGGGGCTCGAACTTTTATAAAAGTCTGTTATGCAACTTCGAAAACGAAATCTGTTATGAAACTGAACTAAATCTGCTGTCATAATCAGCTGTGATTAAATAAAATAATTCATCTGACAAAATTAAAATGGATGACGAACAAAAAAGTAATCTCTTCTCTTACACATTATTGGTGTCCTCTACTCTACTTACATATACATATGTTTATATAATACTCGTATGTGTGTAAATATATTTTCTTTCATTTGTCTCATTTTAAAAAGGTTTCGTTAACGAAATATAAAATATATCGTCGTCGTTCTATGAAACGTCCATTCTTAACAAAAATGTAATTTAATTCTTATTTAATTCATTCCAGATCATCCATATTTGCAAAATATTGTATTGCACAGTGGACGACGATGATATATCAATTTTTCATTGATATACTCGTATCTGTGTATGTATTGAAATCTTTTATGATAAAAGTCACAGAAGTTTGTCTTTTATTCTTTTATGATTTTTAACAGATTTCATAACAGATTTTGGCATGCTGAATACCAAAAATGCTATTCGTAAAAGATTTTTTCTATGTTCGAACGTTTGACAGTTCATAAAAGTTTTCTTAGCAGATTTTATAACAGATTTTAGCGTGCTGAATACCAAAATTAAAATTCATAAAAGATTTGTTGACAGCTCAAACATTTGTATGGAAATTCATAGCAGAATAACAGAATAGAAGAATAAAAGATCTCGCCGAATAGGCCTAATTATCAGTTCAAACTTCAAAGTGTACTACTAAATGGGATGAAGAAGCAAAGCACAACACTCCGAAAATACATTGGAAATGGTTCATAGTGATGGTCCATCGTGTAGAAGAATTCCATTCGAATCAGAAAGACGTTAAACACTCCGAAAAAACAAAATCGAAATCAACATAATACAAATAATTTATTAATACCTATTTTATTGAACCTTCTTATGCGCAATTTAATTAATATTCCATGCGCCGCACCTATTTACATAGATGGCAACCCTATTGTGGTGGCTGTCACTTTGTGAAGTTCTAATATCGCAGTTCGGCGAACGAATACACACACACTGCGCAGTCTCAGTTTTATTCCATATCTCGTTCCGCAAAGTTGAAAAAGATCAATACTATCGCAGTAGCCAAGTCGAAGGGGAAAGAAAAAAAATTAATTTTGCTTTATTTTTATTGAATATTTTTCCATTCATTTAAGAATTTCTAGTGCGAGTGGTCCGGTCTGATTAAAGTTTTTTTTACAATTCCTTTTTGATAACAGAATAGAGGTTCTTATATTTTTGCAACAATTTTTAAAGACAAAACCAAAATACCTACATATTCCGAATAATTGAATTGTGTCTCAAATACCTAAATTAATCACAATTGAAATGAGCGAACGTAGTGCTGCGAGGTGTAATGAAAACGATGACGGCAGAAAAAAAGAAATTCGTGTATGGTGTGATGGGTGTTATGATATGGTCCACTTTGGTCATGCGAATTCTCTGCGGCAAGCTAAGGCCCTTGGTGACACACTAATTGTCGGCGTCCATAATGACAAAGAAATCACCCAACACAAGGGTCCTCCGGTCTTCACACAGGAAGAACGCTACAAAATGGTTCGTGGAATCAAGTGGGTCGACGAGGTCATCGAAGACGCACCGTATGTGACCACCTTGGAAACGCTTGACGAGTACGAATGTGATTTCTGTGTGCATGGCGATGATTTGACTATGACAGCTGATGGCATTGACACTTATCATCTGGTGAAGGCTGCAAACCGATACCAAGAAGTCAAGCGCACTGCTGGGGTATCAACGACAGATCTGGTGGGAAGAATGCTTTTACTTACAAAGAATCACTTCCATCAGGGCTCTAAGGAGTACTCGATTGAGAAGGAGGGCTCGTCGAACATGGGCCAAGATTCCACAGCAAAAAGTCCATGGACGGGCTGCAGCCAGTTCCTGCCAACAACTCAGAAAATCATCCAGTTTAGTGATGGCAAGTCGCCGAAGCCCAACGACAGAATTGTGTACGTTGCTGGTGCATTTGACCTCTTCCATGTGGGACACTTGGACTTTCTGGAGAAGGCGAAGCAACACGGTGATTATATCATTGTTGGACTTCACACCGACCCAGTTGTCAACGAGTACAAAGGTAGCAACTACCCTATTATGAATCTGCATGAGCGAGTTCTTAGTGTTTTGGCGTGCAAGTACGTCAATGAGGTGGTAATCGGGGCGCCCTACTGTGTCACAGAGGATTTGATCGATCATTTCAGTGTCAATGTGGTGTGCCATGGTCAGACACCAATCGCATTAGAGAATGGCATTATGGATCCGTATGCCATTCCAAAGACCAAGGGCATTTTTATGCTTATCGATTCCGAAAACACGATGACGACAGAACGAATCGTAGAACGCATAATCTCGCATCGGCTGGATTTCGAACGCCGCAACGAGAAGAAGGAAAAGAAAGAAGTCGAGGCCTATGAGGCGTATCAAAAATCCAAGCTAACACAAAAAGCCGGCTAAGCTACTCCAAGAACAACAACAACAACAACTAACTCACATATTGTGCGTAGAATCTGATTTGATAAATCAAAATTTTATTTTATTTAATATAATTATAAACTATTTACCTTTAAGGATTATATACGAAGTCCAAATGTTACCAAAAATAAACTTTAATTGTGACCATGATATTTAATATGTACTTCTGATGTCCTAAATTTATTTGTAATTTTATTTCAAATATATGTAAAAACTCTAGTTGATTTAAATGTAGGTTTATGTGTCTAAGTTATTTAAGTTGAGTTTAAGATTCCACTATACAACTTTATTTAGTTTATATTTTTTTGTAATTTTATTTTAAATGTAAATATTTTTGTTTCTATTTGTATTGTTACTATTTTATTAGAATAAACAATTTGTTGAAAACCCAGAAAGAACAAAAATATAATTAATTAGTCTTTCAATTCAAGAAGACACAAATAAAAAAACAAACAGGCAAGATATTAATAACAAAAACAACGAAGCAGACGTTTCCGGTGAGATGATTCGACAGCACAATAATATTTATTGTAACTAAGATGAGTTGATTACTCACTAAGGTAAGCATGAAGTGTACTACAGTGGGACAACGAATGTGATACATGAACTGGAATTGTTTTAGGCCTTTTCAGAAGCGATTTACTAAAAAATATACTTAGGACGCTACTAGCTTCAAGGTGTTTAAAATATGAAACAAATAATTGTTAAGGTAAGGAATATCCTACTAATACCGGAATAAACGCTAGGCTGTTTAAAATTTTGGGCTAATGTTATTAATAAATTCAATGGTGCTTATTTTGACATTCTCTTTCGTTCGAAAGTGAGTCGAATTCGTTGAAACTTAATTTTGAGATTCGGCGATTAGAATGTTAATCGAACAAATCAAAGTTCACCCAATCCATAGAAAGTTCATTCATTTGCGAAAGCTAATTCAATTTTGACATTCGAAAGAATAGAATTAAATGTCATTTTTGTGTCGTTTGAATTTTTCTGTCGAGTAAGCAACAAAACATGTAAGTTTTTAATTATTTCATGGAAAATAAATTAATTTTATTAATTTTGTTGTTGTTTTATGTTTAAAGGTCGCATTCCAACTAGACAAACCGCGAACAAAAGGAATAGTTAATCAAGTTATCCAATTGTTTGAGTATAGGCTGAGTTCGTAATTGCAAAACTGCCGCAGTCCTGCAAAAATTGCGTTCATAATTGTAAACAAACGGCATCATCTCTGCATGAGCATGGCAACATTTGTGTTCATAAAAGTAAACTTACAGTCAACATGCGGTCAATTTGGCATGAGTTTTTTTTATGTTGCTGAATTTGCAGGAAAATGGCAGGGGATCTAATGTGAGTAAGTTTTTTTTTTTGAAATTAATTTATAATCGTACAAATATTGATTTGTACAGCTTTGATAAGAAATTAATAACTATCCATCCACAGGATTGAATACGAGGCCAAAGTCTGGTCCGATGCTGATATCGAACTATTTTGGCAATTATGAACTCATTTTTAACAAAGTATGATGACTGCACACATGCTGTTGTAATTGTGTTCATAAATGTATTCGAAGCATGTTTTAGGCAGGGCAGGGGCAACAAACATTGCAATTACGAACTCAGCCATACTTACTTTGAATCGTCTAGTTCAAATGGGTTTGAAGCATCCACTATCCTTCTCCTCTGCACTTCTTCAACACCATCTTAATTTATAAACAACACAAATGCCATATTTTTATTTATTATTTTATGTTTTTATCAAAGAAATTTAAATTATTAAACAATAAACAAAACAATTGCAAATAAGTTCTGTTCAGTGACGCTGTTCCGAACAGTTTAGAGCAGTTTGGAACAGAAAAGTACACCTTTTTGCTGTTCAATGAGAAATTTTCTGTTCTAAACTGTTCTGATTTGCTGTTCAATGAGTCTGTCTGAAACAGTTTGGAACAGTTTAGAACAAGATTTCTTGCCCTAGCTTTTTAGTTAGAGAAAGGTAGAACAGATAACTGACTGTTCTAACTTGTCTGACATTTCTCATGGAAACTGTTCTGCTCTGCTCTGTTCTGCTCTATTCTGCACTGTTCTGTTCTGCTCTACTCTGAACTTTTATTCACTGAACAAAACTATGAACAACTTATTTTTTTTTTAAGAATAGTTTCAAAACAGCTGAGTTAACACAAAAAATGTAATGAATATGTAGTTCTTTTTGGTTAAACTTTACTTTATAATGAAAAAGTGTATTATTTATTTTGTTTCTTGATTCTTTATCCAACATCTATAAAATGTTTAGAAACAAAACGATGTAAAACGGTCATACTAATTCAAATAGAAATATGTATAGTAAATTTCAAACAGCTGATAATGAAAATGAATCTTTTTTGAAGTTCATTTTATGCTATCTTTCGCAAATGAATGTTATTCGTTCGAATCTCAAAATTAAGAAAGTCCATTCGAAGGAATAGAATCATTCTAACAAATAGACTATTCAAAGAATGTCAAAATAAGCATGAATGTTGATACAAAAATTTAAAGGGGTACTCGTGCATTTAAAATTGTTTACTTGCAATATACTATGCATTTAAATTCTCGATATGTAGGTACATACAGAATGAATATGAAGTTGTGTAAGAACAACAATTTTAAATAGTAGCGGTTTTCTTATGAAAATATGTTTTTATACAATTTTTAAAAATGTTTGCTATTAATTTCAAAAGTCATGGAACCGTTTTTAAGATATGAAGTTTCTAAAACATATTATTAGCAAGCAAACAATGAATAAGCAGTCGAAATCAAAAAATGGTTCTCTGGTAGCTACGGTTAGTAAAGTCTTAATTAAGAAATTAATTAAAAAATTGGGCACTATAGGAAATGAAATGCTCAACTTGATCGCACGAACTTGCTCTTATGTAAAAGACTACAAAATTTGAAAATGAATGGTACTAGAGCAAAATGTAATTTTTTTAAATACCAAAAATAAACTCCTTAGTAGTTGGAGGTAAAAAAAGGATGACATGTGATTTCTCAAGCATATATAAGCTCATGCAAGAAGAAATAAAATGCACGACTGGGTCGCACGAACTTGCTCCTATGTAATAGACTAGGAATTTTAAAAACGAATGTTATTAGAGAAAACTGGGCCCGTATTACGAATTACGATTATCGTTTAAAATCCCCCGTTATGGTTAAGTTGCGATTACGTTTTACGATACTCGTTTTTTTAAAACGATAATCGTTTTCTTTTACGACTGCTTTTGGCATTCGTATTTCATTGTTTTGACACATGTACTATTTTTGACAGAAATATTGAAAGAATGAAGTTGGATGCGCTTAAAAAAATAGATTTTTTTTTTATTTTATCAGGCAATATTTTGATGCATCCATCATCGTAAACTATAATCGGTCCATGTGTTGACTATCGTTTTCTAGGGTATTGTTTTTTGCCTTTCGTTTCGTAATCTGTAATACGGGCCCTGTTCATAAGGATAAAATTAATTTTTTAAATTCTTTCAGTAGTAAGAGACAAAAACAGAATGCTATGCAAATATGAATTTATGCAAGAACAAAAATTGTAAGTCGTGTAGTTGTTTTTTTTTTTAAAGTTTTTATATAAAAACTTTTTAAGAGATTTTTAAGAAAAAATTTTGGTACGCCAATTTAAAGTTTTTATTATTGTTCGAATAAAAAATAAATTTACAAAAAAAAATATTGAGCCGTGTCCGAGATATCTAATTTTCAAAAAAAGAAAAAAAGAGATGTTTTTTTTTAAATTCAAAAAATATTTATTTTAAAGTTTTGAAAGTGTTTTAGACTTTTTAGAAGCTTCTCTACAATAACTTTCATTGAGATCCGTTATGTGCATAATGAGAAATTCAAAATTCGACAAAATGGTTCTATGGTAGGTACAAGCTGTAATATCTTAATTTCAATTTTTTTTTATTAAATTAAAGATCATTAAAATTAATTGAAAGAAAAAAAATTTTATCAAAATTTTAGGTGCCGTTTTCGAGAAAAATACGATTTTTGAAAACCATTAACATTTGTAATGGTGGGTACCTTTATTTTTAGGTAAAATAATTTTTGTTTTCACATCTTGTAGATTATATTGGGAAACTGTTATTTATCAAGTTTAAAAAAAAACCTAGCATGGGGTTTTCGAAATATTGAGTTTTGAAAAAATGTGATGTCAACTTTGATCAAAATCTCGAGTTCGATTTTTTTTACGAACTTGCCTTATAGTACCTATAAGTCGCAAGGAAAAATTATAAATCGTTGTAGCGGTTTCCCTAAAAGAAAATAAAAAAATTAAAAATTTTTAAAAACATTTTTTTGAAAAAATGCTGGTACGCCAAGTTAAAGTTTTTCGAATAAAAATTAAATTTCCAAAAAAAGAATATTTGAATTGATAATGAGAAATTCAAAATTCGAAAAATGTTTCTATTAAAGGTAACGCCAGTGATTTTATCTTAATTTCGTAAAAAAAATCGAAAGAAAAAAAATCTATCGAAATTCTAAGTGTCGTTTTCGAGAAAAATATGATTTTCGAAAACTATTTCTTAACATTTATATGATTGGTATCGTTATTTAAAATTTAAACAATTTTTGTTTTTTTTTTTGAAAATTTGAATAAACAGAACTATTCAATCTCTTGGGAACTTTTAACACACAAAAAAATTATCAAAATCTCGAGTTCGATTTTTTTTACGAACTTGCCTTATAGTACCTATAAGCAGGGTTGCAAAAGCTTAAGTCACTTGTTAGCTTAAGCTTGGCTTTAATTCACAAGCTAGTGAGTGACTTATGAATTAAAAAAAATATAATTCAGCAGCTACGAACTGACTTATGAATTAAAAAAAAATTAATTCACAAGTCAGTTGGTGACTTGTGAATTAAAAAAAATTAAATCATAAGCTTCTTAGTGACTTATGAATTAAAAAAAATTAATTCAGAACCTACTAAGTGACTTATGAATTAAAAAAATTTAAGTCATGGGCAAGTAAGTGACTTATGAATTAAAAAATTTTAATTCCCAAGCTACTAAGTGACTTAGGAATTAAAAAAATTCAAGTCATGAGCAAGTAAGTGACTTATGAATTAAAAAAACTCAAATCATCAGCAAGTAAGTGACTTATGAATTAAAAAAATTTAATTCAAAACCAACTTAGTGACTTATGAATTAAAAAAAATTTAATTCATAAGTTAATGGATAAATGCTGATTAGAAAAATTATGAAATGGATAATTTATAAGCTAGCGTGATAATCTTATGATTTAAAAACTAGATTTGAAAGCTTTCATTAATAATTAAATAATTATGTAGTCAAAACAAGCTTAAAAATTTTCAATCTACCAACTAACTTATGAATTAAATTTTTTTTAATTCACAAGTCACCAACTGACTTGTGAATTAAATTTTTTTTAATTCATAAGTCACTTACTCCCTGATGACTTGATTTTTTTTAATTCACAAGTCACTTAGTAGGTGATGAATTAAATTTTTTTTAATTCATAAGTCACTTTGTTGCTCATGACTTATTTTTTTTTTAATTCATAAGTCACTTACTCCCTGATGACTTAATTTTTTTTAATTCATAAGTCATTTGTTAGGTGGTGAATTAATTTTTTTTTAATTCATAAGTCACTTAGTAGCTTAGGATTAAAATTTTTTTTAATTCATAAGTCACTTTGGGGTTGTGAATTATTTTTTTTTTAATTCATAAGTCACCAAATATCTTATGAATTAAATTTTTTTAATTCACAAGTCATCTATAGACTTATGACTTAAGGATTTTTTAATTCAAAAATTCGCAACCCTGCCTATAAGTCGCAAGTAAAAATTATAAATCGTTGTAGCGGTTTTCCTAAAAGAAAATAAAAAAATTAAAAATTTTTAAAAACATTTTTTAGAAAAAATGCTGGTACGCCAAGTTAAAGTTTTTCGAATAAAAATTAAATTTCCAAAAAAAAAATATTTGAATTGATAATGAGAAATTCAAAATTCGAAAAATGTTTCTATTAAAGGTAACGCCAGTGATTTTATCTTAATTTCGTAAAAAAAATCGAAAGAAAAAAAATCTATCGAAATTCTAAGTGTCGTTTTCGAGAAAAATATGATTTTCGAAAACTATTTCTTAACATTTATATGATTGGTATCGTTATTTAAAATTTAAACAATTTTTGTTTTTTTTTTTTGAAAATTTGAATAAACAGAACTATTCAATCTCTTGGGAACTTTTAACACACAAAAAAAATATCAAAATCGGTTTTATCATTTTTGAAAAAATCAAAAACAAAGAAAAAGTTTCTGAATTTTTTTCAAGCATTACTTAACTTGAACTAAATTAAATTTTGTGAATTTTTTTTAATCTGTGGAACGTTTTTAAGAAAAAGCAAATATTTAATAAAATTTATAAAAAATAATATGGCAGGTACCGTTATTTTTGGTCTAAAAAAGATGGAGGAAACATAAAAATGCTATATACAAAGTTTAAAGAAAATCGTCAGAACTGGTAATATAAAGTCTGATCAAAATCTTGAGATCGATTTTTTACGAATGCCAAACTTGTCATATAGTACCTACATGTACTTATATATACCAAAAGTAAAAATGTTTTTATGTGATTTTTTTTCAAAAATCTAAAACAAATTTTTGTTTTAAGTTTTGATATGCAAAGTTTCTAAACTTTATTAGATCGTTTAAACCGACAATTAGATGGTCCAAAATCAAATAATGGCTCTATGGTAGGTAAATACTTTTATCAATGACTTAATTTTAAACTTTTTAATGCACGATAGGTCGTAAAAATTATTACAATTTTAGGCGCCGCCGCGCTGTTTGCGATAAAAGTACGATTTCATATAAAACATTTTCATGGTGGGTACGTTTGAATAAAACAACTTTTCAAACGTCTTAGGAGCTTTAGCATACAAAATTTGATGAAAGTCATTTGTATCGTTTTCGAGTCAATCGAAAAAAAGGATTCTGTTTTTGGATTTTTACTTTATCAACTAAATCAAGTTTTTTGATTTTTTTTGTAAATCTGTAGAACAGTTCTCAAATGACCGGTACCATCATTATTGGTAAATAAACTAACATGCACGACTGAATCGCTCGTGCTTGCTTTCGCGCACGAGTTTGATTTAAAACAATAGGTAGATACCTATATAAAAACATTAATTAGAGAAAATTTTTAAATGCATTGTTTAAATTACTAAAAAAAACTACGAAGGTAGTTTGAGTTCAAAAGGAAAAAAAAAACAAACAAACAAATTTAAAAGTCGTTGTAGGAGTTGCATTTGTAAATTAATTTTTTTATTAATTTAATTGATATTTCTCTAAAAAAAAATTGTATGCCAATTTTTAGTATTTTATAATTTAGATTAAAGGATATATGTATATAAGAAGTATTATAAAAGAATTTGTTTTTTAGAAATCCCAAAAATATTTTTACGAAAATTTGCATAGGTATACAATATTATTCCAAATTTAAAGACACTCCTGTATACATTTCTGTTAAAATATAGTATTCTTATATTCATCAGCATCAATACTTTAGTCACTGTACTTTCCAGTATTTATCATTACATAAAGATTACATAAGGATTAACAGTTGTTCAAACGCAATGTACTATTAATTATCTATTCTTATCAATTGTATAATAAATTCTTTCTCTTTTGCTAACAACCACCAAACTTGTAAGACGTGTTTTATTTCACAGGTTATGGGCCCAGACCCAAGTCTATTGCGGTAATTGTTTAAATAAGATTTGAATGTAAAGTAAATTTTTTTTGCGGATAAAAGTATATGTACATTTATACAATTAAAAAAAAAAATTACTAATTCGATTAATAATTCAATTTTAAATTTTTGAATTTGCTATTTGCTATTTGCTGAGTGTTTGGTGGTTTGTTGTTTGCTGTTGCTGCTAAGATGGAAGGAGATCTTTTTCGAGTTGAAAAACTTAACTCATCAGAACAATGGAGCATATGGAAGTTCCAGGTACGGGTTATGTTGAGCGCATGTGATATTTTCGATGTTGTAAATGGGGAATGTTTGAGGCCGGTGACGACGGTGGCAGATAATTCAAAAGAACTGCAGTGGATACAAAGAGACAGAAAGGCTCAGAAGATTATCGTCATGAGCGTAGGTGCTCAACCACTTGTTCATATAATGAATTCTACGACATCACATCAGATGTGGACCAAATTAGAAGCTATATATGAACAAAAGGCGCTTACTAACATTCATCATTTACAAGAAAAATTTTACAAATTTGCAAAAGATCCTCAGGAAGGTGTCGCTCTGCATATCTCAAAATTGGAAGCTCTGGTTCATCAACTTAAAGAATGTGGAGAAACCATATCAGAAAACATGTTGATAACAAAGATTCTGATGACATTGCCTTCCGATTTTAACCATTTTTTCACAGCATGGGAATCGACAGCAGCATCTGATAAAAATTTAGAAAATTTAACTGCACGTCTGGTGATGGAAGAGTCCCGTTTATTTTCACAGCATGACCAAGAAAAGCTAGCGGTCGGTAACGGCGAATCTTCAAGTGCTTTGGTAGCGAAGAGAAACACGAGGTTTCAAAATCAAGGCAATACAAATCACAGAAAAGGAAAACCGGGAAGGTGCTTCACATGCAAGAAACCTGGTCACTGGAAGAGGAATTGTCCAACAAGGGAAGTAAATGTGTCACAGTCTGGAGCTGTTCGTGAAGCATTTACTTGTGCTATTGTAGCCAACAAAGGTACAAGACGAGAAGATTGGTTTTTGGACTCGGGTGCCAGTGACCACATGACCTTCAGGCTTGATTGGTTTGTGGAGTACAAAGAATTTGACTATCCTCAATATGTGCGCATCGGTGATGGAAAAACTATTAGAGCTGTTGGATATGGTAACATTAATATACTAGCTTTCGACAACAAGGTCTGGGTACCGAAGCTTCTTTCAAACGTTTTGTTCGTTCCAGAGATCCATATTAATTTGTTTTCTTCAAATAAAGCTCTTGATAGAAATTTACATCTCGTATCAAACAGCAATAAATGTGAACTTTTGAAAAAGGGTTCCACTGTGGCAGTGGGAGTTCGATCAGGTTATCTGTTTAGGATGCTTTTCAAAATTGAAAGATCTGCATCCGCGAATTTAAGTGTGAAAGCAGATTCAATTGAAACGTGGCACGAGCGTTTTGCTCATCAAGGAGTAAGTTACGTTCGTAAATTTTTAAATGAGCAAAACATAAAGTTCTTAGATGACCAGAGCTTCTTTTGTGATCCATGCGCCATTGGCAAATCTCATCGTTCGCCTTTTTATAGGAGTACAAGCAGGGCAACAAGTACTGCAGAGCTAGTACATGGAGATCTCTGTGGGCCTATGCAGCAGAATTCAATGGCAGGTTCAAAGTATTTTCTTCTCTTAAAAGATGATTTTTCTCGTTATAGAATTGTATTTTTCATAAAAAATAAAGACGAAGTCTTCGAATGTTTTAAAACTTTTTTAAGGAAGGTGAAAAATGAAACCGGTTTGTCGGTTCAAACAATTCGGACTGACAATGGACTCGAGTTTGTGAATGCCAAGTTGAAACTTCTTCTTGATGAGGAAGGTATTTGCCATCAAACGTCGGTTCCGTATTCCCCCCAACAGAACGGCAGAGTAGAGAGAGAGATGAGGACGATTGTGGAGGCAGCTAGAACGATGATTCATGCGAGAAATTTGCCATTGAAATTGTGGGCTGAAGCCGTTAGTATGGCCGTCTATGTGTTCAACCGCACATCTGCAACTGGTATAAATGGTAAGTGTCCGATCCAGCTATGGTCAAAGAGACCACCAACAAAATTGGATTATGATGCTATGCAGGCGTTTGGGGTTGAATGTTTTGCACACATTCCAGCTGTAAAACGTCAAAAATGGGATGCCAAATCACGTGCTGGAATTTTTATCGGGTATTCAGAGAACTCAAAGGGCTACAGAATATATTTTCCTGAACTTAATAAAATTGAGGTAAGCCGTGATGTCAAATTTAGAAATCATTCAGTTTCAGTCCGGAGCAATGAGACTATTTTCAAAGAATCTCAGCAGTTGGAAAAATTAAGCAACCCTATTGTAAGTGATAGTGGGGAAGAAAACCAGTTCTTCAGGCCTGAAAAAATAAAAGATCTGACTGATGATGACAATGAATGCTTTTTGGAGGACGCACCTGCATCAAAAACAGTTATACCTTTGTCCGTCGGTGAGTCAACTACATCTATTAAAGAACGATTAAGAAGCACTAACGGGAAAAAAGAAAATTTGTTGCCATCATGTTCTGATCGTGAAGCTTTTGTTGCAATTGAGTATGTGCCAAAAACATATGAAGATGTTTTCAGGTCTCATGATTCTGAAAAGTGGAAAATGGCAATGCAAGAAGAAATTGAGGCTCTCAACAAGAATGGATCCTGGGAATTGGTATTGCCACCACAGAATCAGAGAAAAATTATTGACAACAGGTGGGTCTTCAAGATCAAGGATACTTCCACCAATGAACCCAAGCGTTATAAGGCAAGGCTTGTCGTGAGGGGGTTTACTCAAGAAGCTGGTGTTGATTTCGATGAAGTCTTTAGTCCTGTAGCTCGCTTTAGTTCCATTAGAGCTATTCTAGCTGTAGCTGCAAAACGAAGAATGCATTTAAAACAGATAGACATCAAGACAGCCTTTCTCAATGGTGACCTTAACGACGTTGTTTACATGCATCAGCCAAAAGGTTTCAATGATGGGAGTGGACGAATCTGTGAGTTGAAAAAGAGCCTTTATGGGCTTAAGCAGGCATCAAGATGCTGGAATGTCAAATTTACAAAATTTCTTCGTGAGTTTCATCTTGTGTCTTCTGAAGCGGATCCATGCGTATTCATAGGTGATAGAATTATTGTTGCCATATACGTTGATGACGGATTGATTGTTGGAGAACAGGAGCAGGACATCGAGCAACTGATATTGCATTTAAAACGAATTTTTGAGGTAAAAGTATATAAAGCTAAATATTTTCTTGGTATGGAAATCGATGTCAGAGGCGATGGTTCAATTTCTCTATCACAAAGTGGTTATGTGGATCAAATCTTAGAGCGGTTTGGGATGGTCGATGCTAACCCTGTTTCGACACCTGCAGATGTTTCAAGGAGTAGCGTCATAACTACATCAAAACCAGGTACTTTTCCATATCGTGAAGCAGTGGGGTCTCTTATGTACCTTGCAACGGGAACAAGGCCTGATATTAGTTATGCAGTCGGGGTTGCAAGTCGACATATGGAAAATCCAAGCATTGAAGATATAACTGCTGTTAAGCGCATCATCCGATACATTAAAGGAACCAAGATGTTTGGTATTATTTTTAAAAATAATTTTGAACTTAATACTCTTTGTTTTAGTGATGCCGATTATGCAGGCGACTCAGAAACAAGGCGATCTACCAGTGGCTATGTATTTTTATTTGGTACATCTCCAATCTCTTGGATGTCGCAACGACAGACATGTGTCTCGCTCTCTACCATGGAAGCCGAGTATATTGCGGCGGCCCATGCAGCAAAGGAAATAGTTTGGCTCAAGCGGTTGCTGAAAGAACTTTTACCTGAAGGGTGTGGCAAGCCAACACTCCTTATAGACAATCAAAGTGCTATCCGGCTTGTTCGTAATCCAGAATTTCACAAGAGAAGCAAGCATATAGAAGTCAAATACCACTTTATTCGAGAAAAGTTCACCGAAGGATGTTTTGAGCTTAAGTATGTCCCAACTGAAGACCAGACAGCTGACATCCTAACCAAGCCATTACCGAAACCCAGATTCGAATTGCTAAGATCAAAGATAGGAATAACTGAAGTAAAGATAAAATAATTGTGTTTGCATACTTATATAATATCAATAATGAATTATAAATTTTGAAATATTGAATTGGCTATCGTAAATTAATTATTGAAGTACATATGTATATATTTTTTTTTATATTAATGCAGATGAAAGTGGGAGTGTTAAAATATAGTATTCTTATATTCATCAGCATCAATACTTTAGTCACTGTACTTTCCAGTATTTATCATTACATAAAGATTACATAAGGATTAACAGTTGTTCAAACGCAATGTACTATTAATTATCTATTCTTATCAATTGTATAATAAATTCTTTCTCTTTTGCTAACAACCACCAAACTTGTAAGACGTGTTTTATTTCACAATTTCTCCATGCGACTTAAAAGTAATACCTTTGGGTATAAAACTTAGGTTATATGTATATACAAAGGTAATACCAAAAATTTAAATGTCATTGTGTATTCAAATTTTCCAAGAACTTTTTTTTTGGACTTTTAAAAAAAATATTTTTTTTTCAGAACTCAATATTTCGAAAACTTTATGCTTAATACATTTAATACAAGATATGAGACAGTTTTTAATTTTACCTAAAAATAACGGTAACCACCATACAAATTTTAAAAATGATTTTCGAAAATCGTATTTTTCTCGAAAACGGCGTGTAGAATAATAATTTAATAATTTTTTCCCGATTAATTCTTATAATCTTAAATTAAAAAAAAAAAAAAACAAATTTTAAAATTATGATTTAAGATATTACTGATTGAAACATTTTTTCATACGAGTATTTTGAATATTTTGAATTTCTCATTATCGGGACCACGGATCTTATTGAATTTTTTTTTATAGAGAAGCTTCTAAAAAGTTTGAAAAACATTCCATTTCAAAACTTAAAACAAATATGTTTTGAATTTTTGAAAAAAAGAATCAATATTTTGTTTGCAAACTTAATTTTTATTCGTACAATAATGAAAAATTTCAGTTGGCGTACCAAATTTTTTTTTTAAAATGATTTTTAAAATTTTGTTTATAATTTTTGTTCCTGCTTAGTTTCATATTTGCTTAAGAAATCACATGGCATCCTTTTTTTATCTCTCACTACTAAAAGAGTCCAAAAAATTAATTGTATGCTCTTATAACATTTGTCAGGTACAGTTAATAATATTTTTGTCTAACTTTTTCTTGACCGAAATGCTTACCATACCTATAAATAGTGACATAATTACTTTCATCAAAATCGCTAAAATCGTTTTTTAGATTGATAAGATTTTATAACAGCTCAATGAAAGTTATGGTTAGTTTTGAAGTACCAAGTACATAGGTACTAAGTTTAAATAAAATTGTTTCAACGGCTTATCAAGGTACAGGCATACAGACAGACGGACGAAATTCCGGGACCTACTTTTTTCATGTTCGTTATAATTTAATAAATTCCAGTTTTATCAAAATCTTGAGTTCGATCTTTTTTTCCAAATACAAAACTTGCCCTGTAATACGTACATATGTATGTATATCGCAAGTGAAAATTACATACATATTTAAGAAAACTGTATTTGTATATATAACCTAAGTATTATCATGGAGCGTGATTTTGTGATGCCAACGCTATCCTGGTGGTGGCGCTGCAATTACGCGCACGATTTTACAGTGGAGAGTAGGATAAAATGCAAAACAAGTAGAAAAAAAGAGAATATTTTATTATTAAATTTAGCAGAGAGAAATCTAACAAGTACTATCGCTATGCTTAAGATGCCGCCATAATGGTTCGTCCTCATGAGAGTACTATAAGTTTTATATACAAAGGTTATAGGTACTTATTCACTGCAAGTAGTATTGGACGGTTTCAAATCTGATATCCACAAAATAAACTCTGGTGTGCCACAGGGCTCCGTTTTGTCTCCGACACTCTTCCTTATATTCATAAAAGATCTTTTGTCTGAAACTTCTAATACAGTTAACAGTTTCTCTGGCGACAGTACCCTCAGCTTTTTATATTCGTTTTAAGATTCACATCCTTTGTCCTTCGGATGTAGACTTCCAACGGCATTAAATTCTGATCTTGAATCAAAAACCGTGTAGAATTTAATGCTTCGAAAGCTCAATGCTGTTTACTGTCGCTAAAGCATAACTCTCCCTAAATGCAACTTTCAATGAGTGGCACTGTCAACTACAGAGATTCTTTTTTTAGCCGCACTACATGAATGGGGAATGCTTTAGCGGGCTCAATATTTCCCACTTATTGCAATGTGCAGACATTTAAAACCAATGTGCATCGGTATCTCCTTTCTAATCCCATCCTACTTTCCTAATTGCTCGCACTGTGTTTAACATTGTAAGGGTATTCATAACCCCTTGAGTGCGCTATAATATAAAAAATATATATATATATATATCATAATATGTACAGTACTGACACATCCATATATGTCAAGCCAAACATGAATGTCTCTTTTTAATATAAACCATGATTGTTTGTAATAAATTCGATTTACAGGAAATCCGTAAACATTGAGAATCGTTCCCTGAAAAACATTGACGCATCGGGTTTTTCCTTAAAATACCAACCCTATAATGATATCGTGTTAATTTCGGTCTACTTGTTTGTTACGTCATATTCTTTGTTTTGGATAGAAAATAAAATGTTGTTTATTTATTTTTTGACGCCTATATAATACATATGTATGTACATATGTCAAAAACTAATCATTCCTACTGTTAAGATCACAAATATTGCCCGTGTAAACACTTGGGTCGACTTGCACTAACTTAACACTAACCCTTACAATTCTATGTTTTTTTTTTCTTATTCGAAGGTTGGTACACCGGTTTTTTCATGTCGTACCTAATTACTCTCACGTTGGTACACCGGTTTTTTCATGTTCGTCCCGCCTTGTATCGTGTGTGTTCTTCATTCACTCTTCATCAAGCCACCAGAACAGTCAAATAATTTATTCTTATTCGCGGTAATTAAAATCAATTTTTCCTTTTTTCAAAAAACTAAAACTTATAAACTTATACACTTAACACTGTAAAACCGAAAGTTAAAAATTTAATTAAACAAATAAAAAGAAACAAGAGAAAATAAAGAAAGAAATCAAACTAAAAAACCTACGTGTCGTGTACATTTATTCATGGTCCTTCGAGCCGGATAATCAGGCATTCACGTGGCCATTATAATCGGCAAAAATCGGAAGCATCATCGTACAACATTGATTTTTTTAACCATTCTGTTAAAGAACCAGTATTTCTCCAATCGTTTTAAAAAGGATTTTGAAGAAATTCCGTATTTTTTGTGTTGTGTCTTATGTGCCAGGCTAGTACATAAGCACAAAACCCATCATCGGCTGTTCTTCGTGGTGTGCCACGCTGTGCCAGTGCAACGGCACAAAAATCATCTACACCTTTTATCGTGCCACTGCATAGGCACCATCATCAGTTGTGCTACATAAGCTGTGCCAGTGCAACGGCACCAAAATCAAGACACTTTTCATCGTTGTGCTGCTGCATAGGCACCTTCAACTTCATCTTGTGTTTCATCGGTGTGCTAGTTTAACGGCACCAAAATCATCATCACCTTCATCTTGTGTTTCACCGTTGTGTCAGTGTAACGGCACCAAAGTCATCATCTACACTCTTCATCGTGCCATTGCATAGACACCTTCATCTTTTGTGCTGCATTCGCTGTGCTAGTGCATCAAAATCATCTACACTTTTCATCGTGCCACTGCATAGGCAACCTCATCTTGTGTTTCATCGGTGTTCCAGTTAACGGCACCAAAATCATCATCACCTTCATCTTGTGTTTCACCGTTGTGTCAGTGTAACGGCACCAAAGTCATCATCTACACTTTTCATCGTGCCATTGCATAGACACCTTCATCTTTTGTGCTGCATTCGCTGTGCTAGTGCATCAAAATCATCTACACTTTTCATCGTGCCACTGCATAGGCAACTTCATCTTGTGTTTCATCGGTGTTCCAGTTTAACGGCACCAAAATCATCATCACCTTCATCTTGTGTTTCACCGTTGTGTCAGTGTAACGGCACCAAAGTCATCATCTACACTTTTCATCGTGCCACTGCATAGGCACCTTCATCTTTTGTGCTGCATTCGCTGTGCTAGTGCATCAACATCATCTACATTTTCATCGTTGTGCTGAATCCGTTGTACCATTGTAACGGCAGCAAAATCATCTACATCGTGCCACTGCAAAGGCAACTTCATCTTGTGTTTCATCGTGCTAGTGTGCTAGTAACGGCACCAGAATCATCTACACTTTTCACTACATCAAATCATCAGCAACAGTATCATCGAAACTACCATCCGAAGTCAACAACAAAATTATCTTTTATTCATCAATAAGATCATCACAAATTCATCTTTAATTTGCAATTGTACAAGGTACTTTATATGGATATATTTTAGTGCTTTATCAGATTTTCAATTATATTATACTATACGTCACTTATTATATTACATATCATTTCAATCCGTTTTGGGTTTATAAACCTATATATATTTGTGTTTCTATATTCAGATATTCAGTATTGATAACATAATGAGTAGTCTAGAGGATTTAATTTTTGCTTCCGACCAATTGGTCGAATATCATGCAGCCTTCAAGGCCAAACCAGCCGCCACTCATACGGTTTCCTTGCTAGAAGCTTATCAAGCTGAACTTTTGAATTTATGGCAAGATGTTAAAGTTGCATATACTAGTTGCATGAAAGACAATAGTGAAGAAGTTCAAGGTTCTCTGAATGAAGTAAAGGCAAAGTTTCAAAGTTCATCTTCTACATATTTCCAATGCACAAGTGCTATAGCTGATTTCTTAAAAGCTCTTACTTCCAAAACGGAACCTAAATTAAATGAACTCATGTCAATTACTCCTCCAGTTAATGAAAATTCACATAACATTAAGGTTCCACCATGCGACACTCAGGATTTTTATGGCAATTATTTACAGTGGCCATCCTTTCGGGATATGTTCACTGCAGTATATATTAACCATTCAAAGCTGAGTGACGTACAAAAACTTTTTCATCTGCGATCTAAAACGAAAGATCAAGCGTTCAATATTGTCAGCAAATTTAGCTTAACTGATAGCAATTTTAAACTAGCATGGAACGCTTTAAAGGAACATTATGAAAATAAGCGGATTCTGGTCAACAATCAAATTCAAATCTTATTGAATGCTAAACCCGTTCTTTCAGAATCTGCTAAAGATCTTAAAAATTTACAAAGTAGTATTAATGATGCTTTGATTGCTCTCACCTCATACGATATCGATATAGTAGCGTGGAACGCAATCATTACTTATCTTTGCGCTTCTCGGCTTCCAGATCACACACTAAGTTTGTGGGAAGGATCACTGGAAGAACCAACTGAGATCCCATCTTGGGAAAAAATGAATCAGTTCCTAACAAATCGTTATCGTATCCTTGAAAATGTTTCAGAAATGAAACAAAGTTCCACAAACAAACTTAATGCTATTAAATCTTTTTCTACACAATCATCGAAACCCAAACCAGTTAGAAACTTCCATACGAAAATTATTCCAGCCTGTCAGGTATGTAGTGAACAACATCCCTTGAGAGTTTGTCCTACCTTTTTAAAAATGTCTGTCGATGAAAGACATAAGACTGTACGCAAACACAAATTTTGTTTCAATTGTCTTGCAGTGACTCACCATCTGAGTCAATGCCAAAGTGCAAATACTTGCCTTCGTTGCAAGGGCAAGCACCATACTTTGTTGCATTTTGAGCGCAAACTAACTGTGCCTTATAATGGCACTAATCATAAGCCTTCAACTATCTCATCTAACGCCAACCCATCTTCATCTCAAGTTTCCTCTTCTTCTTCACCTCATGGTTCATCATCACCCTTAGCATCATTTTCATCTCAACGTGATCATCATAATATACAGTCCACTACAACAACAAATCACAATGTTTTTCTAAACAAAAGTTATCGTCAGGTGTTATTAGCCACTGCGATGGTGAAGATTCGTCACCAAGGAAGTGAATTTGCTCTCCGAGCTTTAATTGATCAAGGTTCTGAAGTTTCCTTTATAGCTGAGGAATTCCAGAAACTTATTGGTTTGCCAACTCAAAACACTCAAGCCCGGATCTGTGGCATGGGTTCCACCGAAACGGCTTCATCATCCAAACTCTGTTCCTTCACCCTTTGTTCAAACAATGTGAATGAATTTCAAATACAAGCTGAAGCTTTAGTTCAAAAAAAAATTACGTGCAATTTGCCAGCGGTTTCCATGGAGATTGATCAATTTCAATTCAATTTTGATCTTCCTTTGGCCGATCCACTATTTTATAAAAGTTCGCGTATAGATATGCTTATCGGAGCTGATTTATATCCACATATAATTTTAGATGGTATAAAGGCAAACGTTTTGAATACTATTATGGCTCAAAATACAGTTTTTGGTTGGGTTCTATTAGGACCTTACGACAATGTTCCCGTCGTTTCAACCTTTTCTACTTTCGTGACATATAGTAATGAGTTATCCATCGATAAAGCTATCGAAAAGTTTTGGAAGCTTGAAGAATTACCCCAATCTCCTTTGCGTACGCCATCTGAACAATATTGTGAAAACTTATACCGTGACACGACTTATCGAGATCCATCAACAGGCCGATATGTCGTAAAGCTTCCTTTCAAAAATTCTCTCGCAGAATCCAAACTGGGTAATTCACGCTTCACTGCAATGCAACAATTTCTTCGCAATGAAAAGTCTTTACTTTCTAAACCTGCTGTCAAAGAAGAATATCAAAGGGTGCTTTCAGAATATTTAACTTTGGGTCATATGTCGCCTACTCCTCCATATGAATTGTATGATGAGAACAATGTTCAGTCATATTATCTTCCTCATCATGCGGTACTAAAACCTCAAAGTACTACCACTAAACTACGAGTAGTTTTTAACGGTTCTAAGTTATCCTCTAATGGTAAAAGTCTGAATGATCTATTATACTCAGGTCCAACTCTCCAAAATGACATAATTTTTCTCATCCTTAATTGGCGTTTTTACAAATATGTGTTTAATGGCGACATCGAGAAGATGTATCGTCAGATCAACATCCATCCCGATCACGCACAATTCCAACGCATTTTGTTCCGCCCTAGCCCAAATCAAAAAATATTTGATTACAAACTCAACACTGTAACGTTTGGAGTAAATTGCGCTCCTTATTTAGCTATACGCACTTTACATCAATTATCTTCAGATATTAAAACACTTTATCCTCTTGCTTCAAAAATCTTGAAGAATGAAATTTATGTTGATGATGTTCTTTCTGGTGCGCACGATATCCTTTCGGCACGTAGAAGCCAGACTGAACTTATAACTGCTCTTGAATCCGCGGGATTCAATCTCAGAAAATGGACAGCTAATCATCCTGATCTTCTTAATCATATTCCAAAAGATCATCTCCTAAATAAAGATTTTTTAAAAATCGAAGATGATAGCTCCACAAAAATGCTTGGCATTCAATGGAATGCTTCCTCCGACACCTTTTCCTTTTCAATTCATCCTGAAAGTCTGTTAATGCTTTCAGTTACAAAACGATCAGTTTTATCAACTATCGCTAAGTTATATGATCCTGCAGGTTGGCTTGCCCCTATAATTATAACAGCAAAAATATTAATGCAGCAAATATGGAAAGATAAAACTGGATGGGATGAACGTCTTACGCCTTCATCTGAACAAAATTGGAAATCTTTTTTGAAAGATTTCACTGATATACAAAACATAACAATTCCTCGTTGGATTGAATTTTCTCCTTGGAGTTCACTGCAACTACATGGGGTTTCTGATGCATCAGAAAAGGCTTATGCAGCCGCAATTTACATCCGAGTACATCATAATTCCTCAAAAACGTCTTCACACTTATTATGGGCAAAATCAAAGGTTGCACCTGTCAACACTATTTCTCTCCCTCGCCTGGAACTCCAAGGCGCAGTTCTTTTATCACGAATGATCAAATTGTTACTCAATCAATTTGATTTCCTTACTAAAGTTCCCATTAAGTTGTGGACAGACTCGACTATTGTCTTAGCTTGGCTTAACAAGCCGCCAAGCGATTGGAAAACTTATGTAGCCAACCGGACCTCAGAAATTCTTTCAAATGTTCCTGACGTAAAATGGAATCATATTTCTTCTTCAGAAAATCCTGCCGATTTAGCCACACGCGGTATCTCTCCACAAGAACTAAAATCGAGTCATCTATGGTGGAACGGACCACTCTGGTTGAAGGACTTAGAGTCAAATTGGCCTTCCACTGAACTCATTGAGCCTCCGGATGAATCAATTCTTGAATGTAAACATGTTCAAAGCCACACAAACGTTGTGTCAAAATTTGACGACTTCGAAAGCGAATTTTTGTGTCGATTTTCATCATGGCCCAAGGCTCTTCGAGTTATGAGTTATGTATTCCGCTTTTGCAACTCCGCTCGGAAAAATTCAATTAGAGTTGAATATAAGTCAAAACTTCTTCTTCATGAAGAAATCAAATCTACCAAAATAAAAATTATTCGCTTAACGCAAAAACAACACTTTTCCGAAGAATATGAAGCTCTCCGTCAAGGAGCAAAGTTAAAGTCAAAAAGTAATCTTCTTTCCTTGACCCCTGTTTTAGACTCAAATCAAATTATGCGTTCCCATGGTAGACTTGCGTCCTCCACGTTGTCTTATAATGAAAGAATTCCAATCCTCCTTCCATATAATTCCTATTTGTCTAAGCTCTTAATAGCGTATGTTCATCAAATATCTCTACATGGAGAAACCCAACTAATTATTCGCTTAATTCGTTGCGAATATTGGGTACCCAAACTAAAAAATTTAGTTAAAGCTCATATTCGTAAATGTAAACCTTGTACCTTGTACAAAAAATCCGTTCAATCTCAATTAATGGGTTCTTTGCCTGTTGAAAGAACAACTTTAGGTTTACCCTTCACGAATACCGGCATAGACTTTGCTGGCCCCTTTACAATCCAGAATTATTATGGTAGACGCTGTCGTCTAGAAAAAGGTTATGTGTGCCTTTTTGTATGTTTTGCAACCAAGGCAATACACTTAGAGGCGGTAAGTGATCTGTCTACTCCTGCCTTTTTAGCAGCCTTTACTCGTTTTGTTTCTCGGAGAGGAATTCCTGACAAAGTATATACCGATAACGGAACAAACTTCGTCGGTGCCTCCAAGTTGCTGTGCTCCGACTTTCAAAAGGCGATCCAAAGTCACACTAGTGATTCATCTCCTAATTTCTCTCAAATAACTTGGAAATTTATTCCTCCTGGCTCCCCTCACATGGGTGGGTTGTGGGAAGCAGGAGTGAAAAGTTTTAAAATTCATTTCAAAAAGATTAGTGGTAACTCAAAATACACGTTTGAAGAATTTACAACACTATTAGCTCGAATCGAATCCTGTCTGAACTCTCGTCCGTTAACCCGAATGTCAAACAATCCTGACGATCTCCTCCCTTTGACTCCGGGACACTTCTTGAGAGGTGGTCCTTTACTCAGTCCTCCAGAGCCATGCGAATCACCCAGGAGCATTAGTTTCATGCGGCGATGGAACGCTCTTAAAGTTATACATCATCAGTTTAGTCTGCGTTGGAAAGAAGAGTATTTAAAGGAGTTAAACAAACGATATAAATGGAAGTATCCCCAAAGGGATATGGAGGTTGGAGATCTTGTTGTTTTACGAGATGAACAGCTTCCACCTAATGAGTGGCGACTAGGTAGGGTCCTTAAGGTTCATCGTGGTCATGATAATAGAGTCCGTGTCGTCGATGTTAAAACTCAAAAAGGAGTAGTAACTCGTTCTGTCGTCAAACTATGTATTTTGCCTTCGGATTAATGATTAATCATCGTCCAAAAAAAAAAAAAAAAAAAAAAAAAAAAAAAAAAAAAAATTGCACTAAAATCTATCATATAAGGACTTTTAAGTAACAAAATTTTGAGCTTTGAATTATTATATTCCATAAATTGAAATCATAATGTCATTTAATTATACCTTATAAATTATCTATCTTTGTTTTATGAAAATAATTTTTGAATTTAAATTAGAATATCTTTTGTAACTAAAATTGTATACACTTACATTGATTTCTTACATAATCTTATAATCTAATCTTTCTTTTGCATGCGAGGATGCAAGGCGGGCGGAATGTTAAGATCACAAATATTGCCCGTGTAAACACTTGGGTCGACTTGCACTAACTTAACACTAACCCTTACAATTCTATGTTTTTTTTTTCTTATTCGAAGGTTGGTACACCGGTTTTTTCATGTCGTACCTAATTACTCTCACGTTGGTACACCGGTTTTTTCATGTTCGTCCCGCCTTGTATCGTGTGTGTTCTTCATTCACTCTTCATCAAGCCACCAGAACAGTCAAATAATTTATTCTTATTCGCGGTAATTAAAATCAATTTTTCCTTTTTTCAAAAAACTAAAACTTATAAACTTATACACTTAACACTGTAAAACCGAAAGTTAAAAATTTAATTAAACAAATAAAAAGAAACAAGAGAAAATAAAGAAAGAAATCAAACTAAAAAACCTACGTGTCGTGTACATTTATTCACCTACGTTTTTAAGATATTGATTTTTCAAAAAAAAAAATTGTATTTTGTTTTTCGAAAAACCCAAAATATTGTTGTGAACAGAGCTTTATACTACTACAGCGCCATCTGTTGGAAAACTGCATATCTAATTTATGGAAGAAACAAAAAGCTCTTTTCCAATGTCAAATGTATTTCCCCTTATTCCAAACATCTAGAACATTCCAAGACAAGAACTTTCGAGAACAAATAATTTGAGTATATAAGGGAGTGTTCACGGTGAGCGAGGGACAGTTGATTTTTGATTACGGAAGTGTGCAAAACTCTGCTTATTGGATTGTGTAAAACAAGTGTGATTTAAGTATTTGAGTTAAAGTATTTGAGTTGTTTATAAATTGAGATTTACTGTTTTGAATTGGAAAGTGTGAATAAAGAAGAAATACTAAAAAGAGTAATAAGTTTTATTTAACGAACCTTGGAAAAATATTACATTGGTGTCAGAAAAGTGGAATAAAACTTATTGTGAAGTGAAGTGTGCGAAAAAAAAAAAAAAAAATGAGCAAGTTACTGAAAGAGCTCAATTGTAATGAGCTGAAAAGTGAATTAGGCAAGCGAGAACTTTCTAGAGCAGGATCGAAAAATGAGCTTGTTCTGCGTTTGGCCGAATATTTGAAACAACAAAATGAAGACCCGGACATTTTCGTCTTTGAAGCTGACGCTGAGGAAGAAGACGTAAGTAAAAATGTAGATGTTTCAAATATGATTAGTCTGCTGCTTCAACGTTTCGAAGAGCAACGAAATGAGCAGAAAAACGAACAAAAGAATGTTCTCGAACGTCTCGAAGAGCAACGAAATGAGCAGAAAAACGAACAAAAGAATATTCTCGAACGCCTGGAGAAACAAAAAGACCTTCTGGAAGAGCAGAGGAACATGCTAGAAGGCAAGCTTGTTAATATCGAGAATAATGTATCTGTACTTGGTGAACGTGTTTCATTGTTGGAGAATCAAGTCGACAACAAAATGGAGACGTTTTCAAAAGAGTTAGATGAACGTGTTTCATTGCTAGGGAATCAAGTCGAAAACAAAATGGAGACGTTTTCAAAAGTGTTAGATGAACGTGTTTCATTGCTAGTCGACAACAAAATGGAGACGTTTTCAAAAGAGTTAGACCGTGTTCGAAACATAAAGATTCGGGAAAGTTCTGGGGAAACTTTGAGAAAAAAAGAGATGCAACCTCCAACCTTTGATGGACAAACTTCTTGGTCTATATACAAGAAGCAATTCGAGGCAGCTTCCACAACAAATGGCTGGGATGAGGCTGACAAGTATATAGCCTTAACTCTTTCTCTTAGAGGAGCAGCTGCTGAGTTGTTGCAAACCATACCAACAGATAAGAACGGCGACTTCAATTCCTTGGTTTTGGCTATAGACAAACGCTTTGGTAACAGCCACATGAAAGAAGTCTTCAAAGTGCAACTTAATTCCAGAGTTCAGAAGAGGGGAGAAACTCTACAACAACTGCAAGCGGACATTGAAAGGCTTGTTCATCTTGCATATCCAGATGTTGGAGAGGAAATTTGTAACCAGTTCGCAGTTGAGGCATTTGTTCGCGCCATTTCCGACATACATCTTCAAAGGGCCGTGCGAACTGCTGGAAAACGAACGCTTTCTGAAACATTAGCGTTTGCCTTGACAATGGAAGCAGCTGAGCAAGCTTCTCACGGAGTACATCGACTTAGAGAAGCCATCGTCGAAGAATGCTCATGCCAAAGAACTGATGTCCAAAGAAACCAACGAAACGGACTTGCAAAGTGCTGGAATTGCAACAAGACCGGACATTTACAGCGTCAATGTCGATTACCACCAAGAAGAGCTTGTCAACATTGTGGACACGGAGTTTCAAACCCAGAACAAGGTAACAATAACACCAGTATTACTTCCCGAACAGTTTCCCAACAGGGAAACGAGTAAGAACCAACTTCGAGGGGCAGAAGCTGGTTTCTGGTATCGATGGCCCCAGAAACACCATCCAGGTCTCTCAGACTAAGCGAGATAATAAAAGTCTGACTGTCGAGGCAACTTTAAATGGCAACAAACGTGTGGTCACAATCGACACCGGTGCCACAGCCTCCATTGTGCGTCAAGACCTAGTACACCTGAATTGGCTACATAACACGAATAGCTACCGTCTTAGAACTGCCACAGGAGAAGCAGCTAGGGTTTATGGTGAAGTCCGACTTGGAATTCGAATTGCAGGTCTAGAATTCTCACACAAATTTTTGGTGGCAGATATATGTGACGAGTGCATTATCGGAATGGACTTCATGAAAGAACATCGTGTAGTTTTGGATATCGGCAACCAGGTACTCAAATACCAGAATACAGAGATTCCAATGATCTATGGGCACGAAGGAACAACAACTCTAAGGACTGTCATCAAAGAAGATGTTGTTATTCCTACTTCTTCTGAGGTATTTGTTTGGACAAAAGTAGAAGGTGAGTGTGGACGCCATCGATACCTAATGGTGGAACCAGGCCCAGATTGTTCTTCCCAAAACGTCATCATTGGGAAGACACTTGTGGCTCCGAAGAACAACATGGTCCCCGTACGGATACTCAACACCAAACCGTACGATGTAAAGTTAGTGAAAGGAGAAGTTATCGGTAAGTGCGAATCTGTCGCAGCCATAACACGAATTGACGCTGAAACACCGAGAAAGACATTCGATCCTGAGGAGCTCAATAGCATCAAGGCAAAAATACTCAATTCAGCTAACCTAGACCAACATCAGGTTAAAATGGCAGAAAGCCTTCTGAATGAGTATGCTGACATTTTCGCTTCACCAAACGGGAAATATGGAAGGACACAAATGGTGCAGCATCGAATAAATACAGGAGATGCAAGACCCATTCGTCAGCCCGCAAGACGTCTTCCACTGGCCAAACAATGTGAAGTTGAGAAAATGATTACCAACATGAAGAAGGATGGTTTGATTGAGAACTCCAAGAGTCCTTGGGCGTCACCAGTGGTCCTAGTCAAAAAGAAGGACGGAAGTACACGGTTTTGTGTAGACTACCGAAGGTTGAATGACGTGACCAAGAAAGATAGCTATCCCCTGCCAAGAATTAGCGACACCTTAGATGCGATGGAAGGAGCACAATGGTTTTCAACACTGGACTTGAAAAGTGGATATTGGCAAGTTGAAATTCACCCTGAAGATCGAGAAAAGACAGCGTTCTCCACAGGTAATGGGCTCTGGCAGTTCAATGTGATGCCATTTGGTCTTTGCAACGCTCCGGCAACATTTGAGCGTTTGATGGAGTGCGTCCTTCAAGGCCTGACGTGGAAAACTTGTCTTGTCTACTTGGATGATGTTATCGTTTATGGAAAAACATACGACCAACACTGCAAGAACCTAAGGGGTGTGTTCCAGAGACTTCGAGAGGCTAACCTTAAACTAAACCCAGAAAAATGTGCACTGTTCCAGACTGAAGTAAAGTATTTGGGACATATCATCTCGTCCCAAGGAGTCAAGACCGATCCTGAAAAAGTTGACACCGTCAAAAATTGGCCAACACCACAGGACAAACATCAACTACGAAGTTTTCTTGGTCTTGCTACTTATTACAGACGTTTTGTAAAGAACTTTGCCGGAATTGCGAAGAGTTTGCATCAGCTTACGGAAAAGAATAAGCAGTTTAGATGGTCAGGTGAGTGTGAAAAAGCCTTCCAAGAACTGAAATACCGTCTATGCAATGCTCCGGTGCTGATCTATCCGACTCCAGGCAAGCCTTTTATCATCGATGCTGATGCAAGCAACGTGGGAGTCGGCGCTGTTCTGTCACAAGTGCACAATGGCGAAGAAAAGGTTGTCGCCTATTTCAGCAAAGTACTGTCGAAGACCGAAAGGAACTACTGTGTGACCAGAAGAGAACTCTTGGCACTCATCTTGGCAACGAAACACTTCCACAAATACATCTATGGACAGAAGTTTCTTCTACGAACCGATCATGGTGCTCTTAACTGGTTGTTGAACTTCAAGAACCCAGAAGGACAAGTCGCAAGGTGGATAGAAAGACTGCAGACTTACGATTACGAAATTCAACACCGAAGGGGAAAGCTGCACTCAAATGCCGACGCACTATCCCGAAGACCTTGTAAAATAGATTGCAAGCATTGCAGGCGACAAGAAGAAAAGGAATCCATCAACATTCTGCGAATAAGGGCTGACCCCATTTGTGGATGGAGCAATGAAGAAATAAGATCTGCTCAACAAGAAGACCCCGACATTGAACCTCTTCTCGCATGGAAGGAACATGAAGAAAAACCCGCATGGAATGACATTTCCGATAGGAGTCCAGTTTTAAAGGCCTATTGGGCACAATGGGACTCACTTCATGTGCAAGAAGGTGTTCTTCGGCGAAAATGGGAGTCCGCTGATGGTAAATCCTATGTGATGCAGCTTGTGTTACCTCAATCGAAAATCAAAGAGGTTCTTCGAGAGATGCATGATGGACCTTCAGGAGGCCATTTGGGAGTCAATAAGACTTTTGAAAAGGTGAGGCAACGATTCTACTGGTTGCATGCAAGAGACGACGTTGAAAAGTGGTGCCGAAATTGTGACGCTTGTGCTGCAACCAAAGGACCTGGTAGAAAACTGCAAGGAAAAATGATGCAATATAATGTCGGCTCACCGTTTGAAAGGATTGCTGTTGATGTGGCTGGCCCATTTCCGGAAACGAATGCTGGAAACAAATACATTCTGGTGGTAATGGATTACTTCAGCAAATGGCCTGAGGCATACGCTATTCCGAACCAAGAAGCCAAGACCGTGGCCGACCAGATTGTGTCTAACTGGGTAAGCAGGTTTGGTGTGCCTATGGAACTTCATTCCGACCAAGGAAGGAACTTCGAGTCAAACATATTCCAAGAGGTCTGCGCGTTCCTTGGCATTAAGAAAACGAGAACCACACCACTTCACCCGCAATCTGATGGAATGGTCGAGAGATTCAACAGGACCTTAAAAGAACACCTCACTAAAGTCGTAGGCGACTACCAAAGAAACTGGGATAGGCACATACCACTATTTTTGATGGCCTACCGAAGTGCAATACATAGCTCAACAGGACAAACGCCATCTGAAATCCTGTTTGGAAGAAGCATACGGCTGCCTAGTGAGATAAGGTTTGGACATCCATCACAAGAGTCTAAGGAAACAAGGGATTACGTGAGTGACCTACAAGAGAGGCTAATCGACATCCACGAAAGGACCAGGACTAGAATGATCGCTTACAGCGATCGAATGAAGACAAGGTACGACACAAGAGCAAACACGACAGGATTCCAAGTAGGAGATCGTGTATGGCTGTATAATCCACATCGTCAAAAGGGATTGTCTCCGAAGCTTCAACAAAACTGGGAAGGCCCTTATACTGTCGTCACGAAAATCAATGATGTCGTTTACCGAATTCAAAGAGGGTCAAGAGGAAAGTTAAAAGTTGTGCATAGCGATCGGCTGCACCGATACAGTGGCGAATCTGGAGATGGAATTGTTCGGGACGAACAATCTTAAGAAGGGTGCAATGTTGTGAACAGAGCTTTATACTACTACAGCGCCATCTGTTGGAAAACTGCATATCTAATTTATGGAAGAAACAAAAAGCTCTTTTCCAATGTCAAATGTATTTCCCCTTATTCCAAACATCTAGAACATTCCAAGACAAGAACTTTCGAGAACAAATAATTTGAGTATATAAGGGAGTGTTCACGGTGAGCGAGGGACAGTTGATTTTTGATTACGGAAGTGTGCAAAACTCTGCTTATTGGATTGTGTAAAACAAGTGTGATTTAAGTATTTGAGTTAAAGTATTTGAGTTGTTTATAAATTGAGATTTACTGTTTTGAATTGGAAAGTGTGAATAAAGAAGAAATACTAAAAAGAGTAATAAGTTTTATTTAACGAACCTTGGAAAAATATTACAATATATATTTTGAAAATTTTTATATACAATTTTAATTTTAATTCAAAAGGAAGTACAAAAATGTTGCGTCAAAATTGTTAGAGCCGTCAAGGAGAAAGTCGGAAATCATAAAAACATTTCTGTGACCGGTATATTTGGCGCAAAATTTTATTTGAATTATTACGATTTTAAAGCTGTTTTAGTATGAAACTAAGTTAAAACAACGATTTTGCTAATTTTTATATAAGAACATTTAACAAACGCCACAAAAAGGTCTGTTTACTTAGTTTTATTCCACAAACTGTCATTGTTTTATGTGTGTTCAGAAGCAATTTTTGAAGAAAATTGCTTTAGTACGATACTAGTTAGAAAAAGTTTAAAATTAAGAATGAGCTAGTAAACGACTTTAAAGTTAGCAAATTGTTAATAATAGGCTGTTTAAAATTTTGCACCATTTTTTCTTAAAATTTTATTTGACCAAAATTAGTCGATGCCTATAATAGAGCCATTTTCGAACTAAAAACAAAATTTCAGTTTCTCGTTTAGGGAATCACCGAAAACCCTTAGGTACCGAATTTGAAAAAAATAGCTCCAGTGGTTTAGGCTGTAGGTCGATGTACAGACATACAGACAGATAGACGGAATTTTTGAATTTTTGGAACCAATTTGTTCGTGTTCTCTACCATCGTAATGTCAACTTTGATCAAAGTCTTAAGTTCGATTTTCAATACAAAACTTGACCTATAGTACTTTTGCATATAGCAAGTAAGAATGGTACTGTGGTAGGTACTGCGAATAATGTTTTAATTTAACATTGTCGTAGAAACACTTTTTTAACATTTGTATGGTGGGTTTTTGTTTTTTTTTTTATTTTATTTTTCC
This sequence comes from Philhelius festivus, assembly GCA_963931855.1. NCBI lineage: Eukaryota > Metazoa > Arthropoda > Insecta > Diptera > Syrphidae > Philhelius > Philhelius festivus. The sequence continues at coordinate 60,001,705 of OZ007557.1, forward strand.
TTATTAATATTTTATAATTGATATGGGCCCTCAGGCCCGAGCGAGTTGTAAACGGAGTTTCGGAGTGAGGCAGAACTGATAAGAAAGTCAAAGATGTTCTAGGAGTTATTGGTTAAACGTAACCATTTTAAATGCAAATTTTTCCTTATATATAAAAATAAAGACCACACATCAAGTTTGTATATAGAAAAAATAAACGACAATGAACAACATAGAAGTCCCACTACTTTAAAAAATTTCAACATTCAAAAAAATTGAAAGTGCTCCATATATTTTTAAGAATTGTTGAGAAAGTTGGTGGATGCCAAGCTAATGCATGGGAAATTTAATTTTTTTTTTCCTTGTATACACCGCAAGACCTTACCTTGTAAGAAATTACAATGTTCTACAATGTCGGGAAGTGGTCCATAATTTTGGTGATCTGTCAGTGAGTCCGTCAGTTAGGCTTAAGCGATTTTTGAAGTTCTATGTCTCAGAAACTTTTAATGCTGAAGAGTTCTAATATTATGTGAATTTGAAGTTTCTGACTTTATTGTTACTTAAATTGGAAGGGGTCGAAAATCCCCTGAGTTTGTTCTTGTAAAAAGGGCGTGTTGCCGCGAATTTGGCTGGGCTTCCTTTAATATAAAATATCACAGAGACAAATTATTTTTGATCATAAAAAAAAAAGAAGTTTAAGAAAAAATAGGTGAACCGCTAAGGCTGTGGTTGACAGACAGGCAGATACATATACAGAATTGGGAGATGCACCCACTTTTTTGGTTTATAATAATCGAAATTTCAAGTTAGATTAAAATCTTTAGTTCGTTTCTTTTACGAATGAATTACCTGCATTATAGTTCTTTTTGTCGCAAGTTAAAAGAAGTTTTAGTAATTTTCAATACAACTTAGCCGCCAAGAACTACTGTCAAAATATAACCGTCACTATTGGAAAACCCAATCTTGTTTTAGTTATCCCTTACTTACTTACTTTACTTAAGATGGCGCATACAGTCCAGGGTGGACTACAGCCTCAACCAACAAGTCCCTACAGCCAGCTCGGTCACTAGCTAGCGGCCTCCAGTCCCGCACTCCCAGTTGGTTGAGGTCTTTCACCACTTGTGTAGATTCGAAGACTCGTCGAGCTGGTGCGTATGTGTCCATACACTGTTGTATTTTCAGCTTTTTGGTTAGGTCGACGTCGCTGTAAAGTTCGTTGTTGACACTTGTCATGTATACTACATCGAAACTGGACCGAAAATTACCCGAATAATCTTACTTTCAAAGCACCCAAGTAGATTATCATCCGCTTTGGGCAAGGTTATTGCTTCTGCTAGATACTGCTGGACCAGGATGATAAGAGTCTTATATAAGGTCGCTTTGGTTCTTTGAGAGAAGGGCTTACTATACTCAAATGCCTTCTTAGCCCGAAGAAGCAGCGATTGGGGAGACTGATATTTCGTTTGATCTCTGCACTGATTTCATTTTGTGAGGTAAGTTTAAGGTTTAAGTTATCTCAATATTTAAAGATCGAAAGATCTTGTGACTGTACAAATATTTTTACCCTAAAGAATAGACAAAGTTGTCTACATTTAGTTTTTGACAAATCCAAATCAGGAATAAATTGGTTATTTTTTCCACCAATAGTTAATTGCATACAGGTAATTCTAAACAAACATCCAAAATCCGATAAAATCAGTACCTATGTACCTATTCGGGGACATTACGAGTATGCTTCTGCTACTAGCTTATCCAAATATGACTGTTGCAGATAGACGAACAAGTATTTGTTTATAAGCCAGGTTTGATATCAGTTTTCATCAAATATAGAACAAAATAGTATTAATTTTAAGGTGGGGGAAGGGGTAATTTGGGTTACTAAAAATAAATTTAATTTCGGTCAACCAAGTAAATTTGCTCTTCTTAGATCCAGTATTAAAATAAGCAAATACACCATTTTTGACTATGGTTTAAAAGATTCTTTCGTCCTTTTAAAATCTATCTTTCATGCTACGGCCGCATTTAACATGGCAACAAAGTTTTACGGAAGAAAAAAGAATGGAAAAAGTGCAAAAACGCAAACAAGCAAAAGCATGAAAAGAGTGCATGTTTTCTCAAAAGATTGCATTCAATTGATTCGTGTAAAATGAATGAAGAATACTTGCAATCTATTCAATGCCAAATGAATGGTAAACACATAATTTGAAGTCAAAATCTCTAAGAGAATCTTTTAATTGAATTCAGTGAATGATTTTTAAATATTTGATTCACAATTGATTGCGTTGTTGAACAACTCTGGTACATTGTACCAAAATAAAATATCTGTTTAAAAAACGCTAACTTAGATATCCTATGTCAGGAGTAGAGTTGACCTTATACATAAAACAGTCAACTCCTGGAATGTGAACTGATTTCCTTTGGGATCATTATGTCCGTCGTCGGAGAAAAAATAAAATGAATTCTTCAACTCAAGGTTTCTCACTCAACATAAACAATAAATACAAAATTGAGGTCCTGTTTGCATTAAATTTTTCAGGAGCTTAGTTACCGGAACTTAATTACCGGAAGCATAAACTCTCCATCATATTGTAACCAAGTTCCTTCCTCACAACGATTTCGCAAATAATAATTACCTCAAAATATGCAGACTCGCAATTAAATATTTTCTGTAAGATGAATGTTTCCAAAAAAAAAACAAAAACTTAATAAGCATAAAGGATTATTTTGATGATGGGAATCTTTGATATTTTATGCAACATGCCCTGCAAGACAGGAAATATCCGTTCCTTCTTATCAAAGAATTTATTTTTAAATGTTGTTTATTTTTCCTCCCGATAGACTTCCATTTGGCTTTTTATATAAAAGTTCAGGGTTTAGGTGAAACATTATATCTGCAGAAAGCGCTGCTGAAAATCTTCCGAAGCATTTTGGTATTCATCCCTTTTTCGAAATATTTTACCTATTCATTTTTTGATTAAGATAAAATCTCTTTTTATGTACAGCTTTAGTGTATTTTTAATCTCCTTTCCCTCCAGTTACAAGCTCGGACAGACAAAAGAAGATCTTGCAAACAAAATAATCGTAGCTTAAAGAAGAGAGAAATTCTTTCAAGCGAAAAACAACTTAATTCAAAGTTATTAGGAGTGTAGGACTAAAAACAAAATGAATCCTCCCGTAGTCCAGGTATTTATTATTGTATGTAAGAACGAGAAACCCCAAAACGAAATTCACTTCCTTCAGGAGCTAATCCTTCCACTCAAAGACAAATGTTGGAATGAGGAAGGCTCCTTTAGCTGTCATTCAACATCATCACATCATCATTATCATCATTTCCATCTAATTTCGCCCCCGAATCAAGTGAAATGTAAATGAGTTGCTATTTCGAATGCATTGATGTGGAAAAGCCTATCCGCCACTTGTTTCGCCATCATAATTTTATTCTCCATCACCAATTCCAAAGTCATCATTCATCATAAAGAAATGGAAACAGGGGGCGGTTTCGACGGATAAAACAAGCATCCGAGTCCGAGAGAGGTAAAAAAATGTGCAATCAAAGTCAAAAGGATATTTAATTAAGCGTGCGGAATAATTTGAAAAAGGGACTTTCCGGTTACATTAATATCCAATTGAACAACCTCCTGATTTTATTTTTTCTTGTTTGTTTAATTTCTCATCAATCTGTCCGCCATTATCCCCAACCAGCTCACACACACACAGACAAGGACTTGTACAAATCGTTCTTGCAGAGAAACTCCATTACTATTGTAATCTCCTTCGAAGGAACTTGAAGACAAAACTAGGTTAAACTTTCAAAAAGGAGATAAGCTGCGAAAATCCATCGGACACATTGCAGTTGCAAAGTTCTTCCTTAATCCCATTGTCCACTAACCGCAGGACTTAAATTGTTTCAACACTTTTTCGGAATAGTTTCACACAGCGAAACTAGAAGTGGACACAAAAAATTCGTGTTCATCTGACCGTTTTGGTAATGATTAGTGTCACATAATCTGTACTTGTTACATTAGAATCCCTTGTCGAGCTAGTTTTGGCCCAAAAAGAGAATTCTACTTGGATGTTCGTGGTACCTATTTGTACCTGTACCTGGGCTTAAGGGTGTCTTGATTTAAAAGGTCTGTTCGAGAAGTTGGACGGACAATGGGAAATAAGAGGACGACGACGACTGCGACGTGTGCTTTGTGCATTGGACGTTGCATTCGAACTTTTCTAATTTCCTTTTTAACGAAGAACTTTTTTGTTAGAAACATAAAAAACTGAAAGTGAGAAAAACTTTAAATAGGCTCGATGTGTTGTTGGCAATGGCGTGATTTAAATTTTAATTTATTTTGCTCTAAAATCCATTCTGTTTAAATTGAATTTATTTATTTTTATAAATTTTTTGTTTCTTATGAAAGTTTTATATACATATATGTACGTACATGAAAGTTGTTTTTATTAGCAATCCTATATACTACTAAAAAAAATCAACCAAATAGAATACTTAGCACTATTAAATAATTGAACTTGATGAAATACTGATTCAAAATAGCCTTTTTGGACTTTAGTTCACAAACTATTGGTTCTGTGGAAAAAACACAATTTGTTGATTTTAATCAAACCTTACTTACGATGAATAGAATTCGAATTCATAACTTGAATTGGCCTTTTGTGTGTGCTAGGTCTGCTTAGCTTTAAATCGCAATAGAGTCATTTGCTTAAAATTTTCCACAAGCAAATCATTTCTGTTATTCCCTAGAAGAGAAATTGGAATTTGAGCTCACCTAGTATGGGTTAGCTGGGTGCTGGGCATACAACGATTGTGTTTTTTTCTTTCAACTTTTTTCAAAACAGTCCTTGCAATTTCGACTAACTTGGTAACATATAAAAGATTTAGTTGCAATTAGCAATACTGCGTTGCAGGTTTCTGCCAAAAAATAAATCGCGTAGCAGAAATAAAATTTTGAACTTTTTGAGCAAATTGCCTTTTTTTTTGTATTTAGGAATTAATAATTCTTTTTTATTTGTCAATATGTTCAAAAGAACATTATTACACACAATTCGATACATCTTTTAAATATCAATATATTGTATCTTAAAATTTTTGAAATATTTTCTTATAAACAAAAAAAAAAATCAAAAAAGAAACCAATTTAAAGTTATTTTTACTTTAAGTTTGATTCAGTAGTTTTTTCTATAAATCAAACGATATTGAAAAATTTATCAAATTTCTTAAAATCTTTTTTCAAAAAAAAGGTATTTCATAATGTACTTATTTCTTGTTTAATTTCCAACATTCATTTAATTTCCGACACATACAAATTTTTGAATAAGTGAATATTTTTACTTGCGACATATATGTAGGTACTATAAGCCAAGTTATGCATTCGTAAAAAAAATCGAACTCGAGATTTTGATCAAAGTTTACATTACGATGATAGCGAAGACTAAAAAAGTGGGTCCGGAGATTCCGTCTGTGTGTCTGTATGTCTGTACCTCTCACTACAGCCTAAACCACTGGACCTATTTCTTTCTATCTCGCTAGTTAAGGGTCTTCGGTGATTCCCGAGAGGAAAAATTGAATTTTTTCTTAGCTCCAAAACTAACGGTATTCCCCATACACCCGTAATGCAAAATCTTGTTTGTCTCTAAAACGACTCTAACGATTTTGATAACAAAAATTAAGTGTGATATTATGAACCTGGACTACATTTTGTTCAAAAAAAATTTCGGGGCAAAATATTATTAACGTTACCTGTCATAGAACCGTTTTTTTTGATTTTCGACTTTCTCATTAACGGCTCTAAGGATTTTAACCAAAAATGTTCATTAGGAGTCCCTTTAAGTTTAAAATAGTATTGTATACTTATAAAAATATTCGAAAAAATATTTGTTGGGTTTTTTTGAAAAATTGAAATTATTTTCTAAAATCAATATTATTTAATACTTAAAATTCGCATCCCACATTTTTTCTTGAAAAATTTTAAAGAAATTTCTAATATAAAAAATGTATTTAATAATAACGATTTTTCAAAAACGATTTTTTTAAATTTGTTTGCATAAATTCATACTTTTCTAGAAATCAGACGGCAGTTTTATACATTTGAACATTATTATTTTATTAAATTCATGATTTATATTTTTATAAAATGTATCTTAAATTCCAAATTACTTTTACTTAAGAGCAAGTTCGTGCTATCCAGTTGTGCATTTTATTTTTCCAAATTTTATAAATATTTTTTACTCTAAAGCTGTTTGACATATTTTTTTAAAACTTATTCTTAAAATTTCATTTAATTAAAGCTAGGTAATGGTTGAAAAAAAAAATTATTAATGGAACCTTGTTTTTGTGTTTGATTTTCTCAAAAACAATACCACTGATTTTGATCATTTTTTTATTGCTAAAGCTCAGCAAAAATTTGAATAATATTTTATACGAGTAATTCAAAGTTTAAAAAAAGTTAATTTTTTTTTTCTTGACAAATAAGAGTTTCTTTATGCATTTTACAGGATGTGAAGTTTTTTTTTGATTTTACCCTAAAAATAACGGTACTCCCAATACAAATGTTAAAAATAGTTTTCGAAAATCGTATTTTTCTCGAAAAAGGTGCCTAGAATTTTTATAATTTTTTTCTCTCAATTAATATTTACGATCTATAATTCAAAAAAACAAATTTTAAAATTAAGGTATTACTGACCATAGAACCATTTTTTCAAATTATTAATTTCTCATTATCGGAATGACGGATTTTAATGAAATTTTCTAAAAAGTTTGAAAAACATTGCATGTTAAAACTAAAAAAAAGATGTTTTTTTGAATTTTTGAAAAATATGATACATCTTTTTTTGGAAAATTCGATATTTCAAAAACGAGTCAATATTTTTTTTGGAAACTCAATTTTTATTCGTACAATAATAAAAACTTTAATTTGGCGTACCAAAATGTTTTTTTAAAAATATTTTTAAAAGTTTTTATATAAAAGTTTAATTTTTTTAGAAACCGCTACAACGGCATATAATTTTCGTTCTTGCATAAATTTATATTTGCTTAAGAAATCAAATGGCATTCTGTTTTCATCTCTCACTACTAAAAGAGTCTAAAAAACTAATTTTATGCTCATGAACAGTTTTCTCTAATAACATTCGTTTTTGAAATTCTTGTAGTCTCTTACACAAGAGCAAGTTCGTGAAAAAATAAAAAAATATCTACCAAGCTTAAAGAAAATAGGCCGAGGCGTTCAGGCTGTAGTCGAACAGACAGACCGACAGACTGCCTATCAGTCCATCTGTGCGGTTATAGGTAGGCGTTCTTTCTGTTAAGCTCAGAGCAGGGAACTAAGCTGTCAAAAAAAGATTTGTGTTTCTGTTTTTTATTCAAACACAAGAGAGCCCTTAGGTTGTGTTAATTTTTTCAATCAGACCTACATAGCTCGGAGCGCACTTTATGAGTTTAGAACAAAATGGCCGAACAGAAAGAGTAAAAAGCTGGGGGAGAAGAGTACGATAACTTGGCCGCCAAGATTTGATAACGGGTTGTTGTATAGGGGGGTCAAAAACAAGCACTTTTTACTATGGGAGGGGGGGGTCTATCTCCCCCCGTTTAGGAGGTAGGGGCACTTTTAGAAAAAATGGTTTAAATTAAAAAAAAAAAATATTAAAAAACAACGGCAACACTTACAATAAAGTGCTATACTGCGTTTGAAAGCCAGAAGATTGTTCTATAATCCTGCATTTAAATTAAATTACTCATATCAATCGTTTTTGAGAAATTCACATTTAAAATCCAAATTTTGATTAAATAACGTGAAAAAAAAAGTTTAGACCGATTGTTTTCAAAATTTTGAAATGAAATTGTAAATTAACTTATATGTGATCCATGTATCTATCAGTGCACTTTTTACTATGGGAGGGGGGGGTCTATCTCCCCACGTTTAGGAGGTAGGGGCACTTTTAGAAAAAATGGTGTTTCATGTATCTATCAGTTCTTAATCGAACACAAAAAACCGCATGGTTCTATGCACGGTTGCCACTTGAAAAAATAAATTGTGTCCAAAGTTGAAAATAAAAATGACCAAATGTAGTTAAAAATGACCAAAATAAAAAAGAAACATAAACAAACAAAAAAAAAGAAAAATTAATTGATCACATTTGTTGGAGCATATGTTCTTATGTATATTATACAGCTTACACGTTATTTTAAAAATTTAAAAAAAAACAAAAACATAAGAAATCAGGTACAAAAATTCACAAAGCACCTTATATACAAAACATGAATATTAACTTCGCACAGCTAGATATTTGAAATAAGATCACGATTGCGCAAAATTTTACTTGAATTAGTACGATGTGAATTGTTAAGGCTGTTTAAGTATGAATCTAGGTAAAACAATCTATAGGTAATGCAAATTTCAATCGAATATAGTGCTAACTTCATCAAAACAGGTATGTTTGTTTATTTTTTTGCATCAACTGCCATTACTTTAGTGTTAAGTAGTAATTTACTAAAAAATAGCCTTAGCACCATACTGGTTAAAAAATGTTTAAAATTAAGAAAGAGTTAGTAATCTACTTTAAAGTTAGCAAATTGTTAAGTAGTATTATCATAATACCTTATTAATAAGCTGTTTAAAATTTTGCGCGATATGTTTATGTATGAAGGTCAATTATTGCCACTTAATAACTATAAAAATAAATATATTATGTTTTCACAAACGCTATTTCTATTTTTTGCAGACCAATAACCATTACTAATTTTTTGATCTTCAGGCTCTTTGGCTAGCATTATATTATTAATAGTTTCAAAATTGAACCCAATTCTTAATTTAGTTTTTATTTAACTTAATTCGCAAAATTTTCGCTCGAAAAATACATAATATTTTGTGCGGTGGGACTGCGCAATATTTTTAGAAATTCTTTAAATCGGTTGATGCGGTTGGCACTTTAAGCAAAAAATGTATGTATTATGTTGCGACACTTTTTTTCAACTTCACTAGGAACTTTTTGCAATAATATGCAGAGCGAAGATGCAGCGAATGGCAAGTGCATTAAAAAAAATGACATTTTCAATTTGGCTTGATGGTCATCAACCTCACTAACCATAATACTAGCCTCGTCAGTTGAAAGACCAATTGAATTTTCAAATAGTATATTTTATTTTTACCCAGCGAAGAAGCAACATTGTGCAAAATTAACGCACAATCTTAAGTTTTCCAGCTATCTATCATTAAATTCGCAAGTGATGAAATGAACGCATTCAGTTTACATCATACGCTAATAAAACTGCTGTTGGTATACATTTCATTTTTAAGAACATGAAAAGTAAAAAAAAAGCTTTTTTTTCAATTCGTTGAAAAAATGACCAAATGGAATAAAAAATGACCATGTGACCAAGTGAAAAAATAATGACCAGATTTGGTCATAAATGACCAAACTGGCAACCGTGGTTCTATGTCTTCTAGTTTTTGAGAGAATCGAAAATTACCAAAACTACTTTTTTTGATTTTTGGTGGTGACGGTGATTCTATTTTAAGGATTAATGTTAATAAACATAATGAATCTTTGTTAGTTCAGTACCGCAATTCATTTAGCGTTACCCAGAATGCACCATGAGGAGGTAGAATTGCATCTGGGTCAGTTATTTTGTCAGTTAGTCAGGAGTTAGTCAGTCATAGTTAGTTAAAAATGGTCAAAATGTATTAAAAAGGTGGGTAAGTCTCGTCAATAAAGCCATCGTCCGTACTATAACTGTCGAGTTCGTTGAGTTACTCTTTTATGGTGGGAAGCAGAGGATGTTTTGGCGGTAAAACACTTTCTAAATTTTCGCTCTGAAGGGTGGGAGGATCGATGTCTTTTAACTGTAAACCCTCACATATATCACCATCGGTATAACAAGGGTAAACTTTTTTTGCATCTGATAAAAACTCTATTATTGGCGAACCCCAGTCGTCCTTATATTTCCTTTCTAGGCAGTATTTTCGATAGAAAAATAGTGCCTTGTATTGGTGAACATGGTCGGAAGTTTGTTTTGGTTTTCAAGATCGTTTATATTGTATTTTATATGTATTTAGTGGACATTGGATAAATAGAATAAATTTGAATTTTTTTAAATACAGATTCTGTGAATGCAAAAGAAACTTTGCATGCACCCAACCTCGCACCTACCCCAAATCCTATAGTGTGCCCAAGCAGGGCACACTGTTTATATATTGTAATGTTGGAAGCTAGCACTGATTTATTTATGTAAGGAAGCAAAAAATATCAAACATTTTGTAGAAAAGTAGTTTTATATCAAACATTTTGTAGAAAAGTAGTTTTAGTTATTTTCGATTTTCTCAAAAACCAGAAGACATAGAACCATGCGTTTTTTTGTGTTCGATTAAGAACTGATAGATACATGAAACACCATTTTTTCTAAAAGTGCCCCTACCTCCTAAACGGGGGGAGATAGACCCCCCCTCCCACAGTAAAAAGTGCTTGTTTTTGACCCCTCTAAAAAAATCCGTCATCAAATCTTGGCGGCCAAGTTATCGTACTCGTGCCAAAAGCTGAGTGAGTCTAACTTCACCTTTTGTTCGTCTGATATGACGGAGACGGTTGGCGTATCAGCTTATTTTTGGTCCTAAAAATTTGGAAAAGAAATTTGGCAAATATTCAACAGCCGTAGCTACCAAGTTTTAAGAAATTCGATGTTCCGAACAAATCGTAGTAATGTCACCCTTAATCCAAATATCGGATTTGATTTTTTTAATGTATAACTTTTAACGTCGAGGGAGTTCTGATTTTGCATGAATTTACAATTAATAATTTTTTTTAGATTTTGAAAGATTTCATATATGAAATATGAATATTATTAAAAAATCTCAAATTCAAATAAATCATAAAAGCGGTTATACATAACTGTTTTTACTAAAGTAATTGTAGCTATTTTTGACATAAATAACACTTTCCTTGAAACTTACATGCATATGTAAATACAAAGCAGGAGTTTGGAGCTACAGTATTTTTAAAACTAAAAATTTCCTTTCTAGAAAATCATTAAGAAACATTAAGTCAAACATTTAAAAAAAAATTGGTTAAGATCAAGATACAAGGATCAAGGTGTAATTCCCACTTTTCTTGGGAAACCACCATTTCATTAATTCCTAAAGTCATAATGACAGCAGTATACTTATTTAAATAATTCAGCTTCGAAGAGGGAGGAAGATTTGGTCATTGGCGTATAAAGAATCTCGCTCTAAGTCAGTTAGTTTTGGTTAAAAGATAGAACGTATACTAATTGTCACTAGTGGCAGGTATCAACTGCTGTTCTAGCAGTGTGGTTTTCGAAAGCTTTCACGGGCTTAGTACTTGGTGATCTTAGGCCACCACGGACGCAGTGCATATCGATCTGACGTCACCAGAGACATTAAACCGTCTGATCTACCAGTGCGAAACTCTGCTGTTCCAAGCCACCGTTCGAATTAAATTTGCGATCTACTAGTTCGCAAGAATGCTTCTTCGAAAGCCACTAGGAGAGTATTACCTTCCAATCTAGAGCCACTAGGTGCATTATGTCTATTAGAACTGGAAGTTTTTGTTAATAACTAGTATACAAGGTTACCCGAATACCAGCAGCATACCCGATTACCAGGTTACCAGATAAACTAAAGGTCCTTCTATTTTTCGTAATGACGAACCCAGCAAGACCGGTTGACCCAGAAATGTCGACTGGAAAGCAACAATAAAACTAAATTAACTAAAAACATAAAGGAAAATGTTTTGAAATCTCTTTTCGCAGCCTTGCAGATGTTAGCCATGAGTTTTGTCGTTGCGTGTCGTTTCAAATAGCCTGAGCTCCAAGCGAAAAGAATCCAAAAACGGTTTTATTAACTAAGCTAAAAATATTGTGTACTTACCTATAAAGAAAATTCTATTTTAACCTACTGTTACTAATCATAAACTGACAGTATTGTTAGGGGAACTTCTTGTAGTCATCTTTAAAAAACTTTTATTTAAAATAAGAGCTTGTATACCAACAAAAGAAAATGATTTCCAAAAATAAATTCCAACATCCACCGAAGAAGCAATTTATTTGAATAATTCATTACGTCGCATGTTTAATGTCTTACGTCTGAATTCCATCAAAATTAACATTAATTTGACCAAAGAAAATTTGCTCCAGATTTTATAAACCATTAGACTAAGGCAGAACAGCAACAGCACCAAGACGACATTGAAAAACCTCTAAAAATATACAACACAAAAATAAATAGGACTAGGAAAGGTACATTATATATTGAAATAAAAAATTGTCTTTTCATGTAAACAATTTTCAAGACGGTTAGCCATGCCAAACACCACCAATACCACTGCGACTCTTCCCGGCGAAGACGAAATACTTCCTGTCAACTTATGAGCCATATTTCTGGCTCGTCTCTTTTCTTTCAGATGTCCCTAGTTCCACAAATCCGGCCTTATTTACTATTAGTAAATAAAAAACCTGCCTTCTGTGGGCTTCGTGATTAATTACAATCCTTGATGATAAATGAACTTGAGGTGTTGAACTGGCAGCGCAGAGATTCTAGGCTCCAGGCTAATGAATATTATGTCTTACCAAAGAAACACACCCGACTACCTACCGACACGACCCCCTAAAAAATCTCCTACAACCTCTGAGCATAAACGACACCGTGAAAGTAAAAAAACTTAAAATGACATGAATTAATATTCAAGTGTCCTAAAATAGACGTCAAGAAACAAAATAAAAAGTTCGAGGACGACGACGAGTGTATATCCATAATTACAACATGTCGCACTTGGATAATGGGGAGCAGGCCGCTAGCGAAGGGGAAAATTAGTGGATTACCTTAAGTCAATGAATTTGACATTTAGCCATCGTGACATATTACAATCGTTAGTAGCATTAAAATCTCATGTTTTGCCGCTTACTTGCACGTTGCTCCCCCTTTGGGATTGGTGGAGAACCAAAACGAGCGAACAAACAACCCCGGACTGCGTTGGGTGGAAGTGTTGGAAGCAAAAGTTAGAGACTTCTCACTTTGTTTAGATTTGTGCTTCTTCGTCGTCGTTGTTGCTGTCAAAGGTTAACACGTGTTTGTATATTGCCAACAGGTGCGCTATTTTTAGACTCAATCGATAAGTGCCTGAAAAATAGAATTTTTTTTTCAAGTTGCTTGTCAAAGAGAGGGAATACGAACAACGAAAACGAAAAGCTGGGATAAAAATGGCGTTTGACAGCTGATGTCAAATTTGAATGCATTAGGTGTTCCCCTTGGAGCAGGCAACGAACGTGGCAAAGACTGGGGGCGGCCTTACTCTTTAATGTTTGGGGACTTTAAAGAGGATAGGGATATTTGTCAACTGTTTTTATTCTGTCATTTTTCGAAATAATTAGCTCTGTACGTATGATTCTATATGTATATCTATACATAAATGAATGAACGGCACTAACTCTTAACGAAGGTTTTTGTTGAGTAAGTGATGCCAGAGAAGCAGAAAGGAAGACAGTCCCAAAGGAGATGTTTTAACTCGAAGGCTTATTTTTGTCCTGTTTCATTGGTGCTAGGCTGGCAGGTTTATTAATTGGATATCAAAAAATATTAGTTAAAAAATAATAATGCTGTTGATATCGGTGAAACGGAAATGCTTATTCATAGAGGGTTTTGTATGATTACTAGCTACAAAATTTTTCGGAACATCATAATAAATATTGAATGTCTCCAGAAAGCTATACGAGATACCGAGCAAAATGAGATTTAAATTTTTAGATATTGAATATGGGAGGGAAAATAGGATTGGGTAATGCATTCCGCATTCGTGTGGTTAGAAGAAGATTTCAACTACCTACATATGAACAGTGAGCGTCAAAAGTGAGTAAACACCAATATGATTTCTGGAGTTACATGGAATTCGAACAAGCAATTAAACAATGGATTCTAATAATGAAAATCAATAAAAATAAATCAAAACACAAATAAAAATTCAAAATATAGCTTCTTACAATTTTTCCTAATAAAAACTAAACATAATCCATATTAACGCGTCAGAAGTGAGAAAACATCATAAACAGAATATAAGGAGCACAGTAAAACATGATGGTATGGGGATGTATGGCAGCAGTTTTCATTGAAAGCAGAATGAATAATCAAGACTACCTAAACATCCTAAGCAATAATCTTCAACCGACCTTACGCAAATTAGGAATACTTAGCAATTGGATCTCTTAGCAAGACAATAATCCTAAGCATACCTCGCAGTTCCTTAAAGAATGAATACTTTATAAGACTTCAAAGCACCTCCACCACCCTCCCCAATCGCCGAACCATAGCCCCATACAACATTTATGGGATCATTTGGACCGGAAAATTTCACAAACGGGCCATTAAGAACAAAGATGACCTTAAAAGGCTTCAATTGAAGAACTATCCTCCGATGTTAGAAATAACATTGCTATTTCCATGTCACGCCGACTAAGAGAAGTTTTGAAGTCTGAAGGTGATCAAATAAATACCCAGTTTTGTACTTGAGGTACTTTAAGTCCCCTCTTACTTAAGTAAGTCCCCTCTCAATATTCATTTATTTATGTTGAAAAAGCATCAACAAGTATGTACATATACATATATGGGAATTCTACTTATGCTTTAGACGAAATTACTGTTTATAGATTACAGCCAGATCAGAAGGGAAGACATTTTGTTTATCCGTGTTACAGCAACAGAGACAACTCCGGCGAATAAAAGAATTTCTACGCCAATTGGGCACGAGAGTATAGGAAGCAAGGTTGCGGTAAAACTTACCTTCTGGCAACAGATAAAGGCAGCAGCGAAAATAGCCTCGAAAGCAATTACATCGCTGTCCAGTCCAGTAAGCGTTTGTTACTGATGTCGAAAAAAATGATGTCGAAAAAAATGAAAAGAGCAATATGCGCTCTCTACACATGCAAAAAAACCTTCGGTACACGGTGGGGCATGCGACCGCAGGTCATCCAGTGGATGTACACGACGATAGTTCGTCCCATTCTTACCTCTGGGTCGATCGGATGGTGGAAGGCTGTAGAAAAAAGTAGCTATCTCAAAAATCTGAATAAGGTACCGAGACTAGCCTATTTAGGAATAACGGGGGCACAGGGTTCTACGCCACAGGCAGGGCTGGAAATTATTTTAAATCTTCCAGTCCTGTACGAGCACATAAGATGGACAGCAGCCAAAAGCGAAATTCGGCTTAAAGAAATGAGCTCTTTGAAGCACAGCACGACACAGTAGCCGGGCTTAATGTGACGACTGACTACTTACCACCCAGAATAGATTTCAACAAACACTTCTCTACTACAATACCCGAAAGGCGGGGATGGGAACACAACTCACTAATTTACACCGATGGGTCAAAAATGGAAGAAGGAACAGGAGCTGGGTTGTTCTGTGAAGCTCTCAATATTAAGGAATCATTCAAACTCCCAGATGAGTGTAGTGTCTTTCAGGCTGAGATCTACGCTGTTGAAAAAGCGGCAAAATTGGTATGCACGAAAAAACTGAACTCGTCGGAGATCACATTCTTCGTGGACAGCCAAGCTGCCATTAAAGCTATGGCCAGTGAGACTATAAGATCCAAGACAGTAACAAAACGCCGAGACATGCTGAACAATATTGGTAACACTAACTAAGTGAACCTCTGCTGGGTTCCTGGACATAGTAATATAGAAGGCAATGAAATAGCAGATGAACTGGCAAGGAAAGGGTCAGTATCAAATAAAAACAGCAGTAGCCATTTAAATTTGGGACCAAAAATCATGATTGGCGTGATTAAAAGGAAAACAGACCTAATAACGAAAGAGCAAATCAATAACTCCTGGTCCTCCAGGGGCGACTGCGCTACCTATCTCTAGAAGTTTATGGCCTAGAATCAATGAAAAGGAAACTCGATATATCTTATAGCTGAGTAAAAAGAACATTAGAATCCTGATAGGTGTACTAACGGCCAACGGGTCACTGCACCATTGGCACAATGGCCACTAGAATGGGTGCATTTGCACCCGATTTCTGTAGGAGCTGTCAGGATGTTGGAGATTGAAACCATGATTGCTCTGCGACTGTCCGAACCTCCAAACAAAACGCCTCCGCTACTTTGGAAACAGGTTTGTTAGAGAACTAGACGATCTAACGCTGGTCTCAATGGCAAATATGAGAAAATTTATTGTAAGCACAGGCTGGTTCGAAAATGAACCAGTCTACATAAGACATTAGTTAGGAGCATCTCTGATTTTATTAATAGGGGATCACAATGGACCAATAGGCCCCCGTGTACGCAACAGCCTCTGTTCTGTGCACGCCACTCCTAACCTAACCTAACCTAGTCGCAGGATACAGGAGTGACTCCTATTGATCATTAATTGAAGTAGAAGCGGCATCTAACTAAACGGCATCTAGCTAGTGCTTTTGTTTATTTATATATAAACCCACCTACCATACAAGAAAATCATATTTCTTCTCAAAAACTTGCCCAAAAATTTCATAAATCAATTTGACACTGACACAGATGCATAGTTCTCGTAGGAACCATTTTGTGTTTGTGATTCTTTGAAACAGTACAACTGATTTTGATATTGTTAATGCTTAAGCCTCACAAAACTTTTAATACGATTTTTTAATCGAATTTTTAGTATGAATATTTAAAAAATAAAATGCACGACTGGGTCGCACGAACTTGCTTCTATATAATAGACTAGGAATTTAAGAAAAAAAGATATTAAAGAAAACTGTTCATAAGGACAAAATGAATTTTTTAAATTCTTTTAGTAGTAAGAGATAAAAACAGAATGCTATGCAAATATGAATTTATGCAAGAACAAAAATTAAAAGTCGTTGTAGTGGTTCCTTAAAAAAATAAGCTCTTATGTACAAAATTTTCAAAACATTTTTAAGAAAAAATTTTGGTACGCCAACTTTAAGTTTTTATTATTGTACGAGTTAGAGTTAAATTTCCAAGAAAAATACTAAGCCGTTCTTGAGATATTGAATTTTCCAAAAAAAACGACTTTTTTTTCTAAAAATTGAAAAAATATTTTTTTTTAAGTTTTGAACTTTTTAGGAGCTTCTCTCTAACAAATTTAATTAAAATCCGTTATGCCAATAATGAGAAATTCAAAATTTGAAAAAATCGTTCTATGTATGTATAGGTACAGTCAGTAATATATAGATTTCAATTTTTTTTTATTAAATTATAGATCGTAAAATTTAATCAAAAAAAAAAAAGGTCTTAGCAAAATTCTCGGAACCGTTTGCGAGAAAAATACGATTTTCGAAAACCATTACATTACATTACATTTACATTACATTACATTTTACACTACACCGTAGATAAATCTACGGAGTAGAGACACAGAAAAGCACTGGCAACTGAGGCCATCGGCTTTAGACAATACGACAGAGAGAGACACACAAAGAAAGAACAACAGAAGAAACACATGTCAACAGCACACGGTTGGTATTTGTACGGTCCTCCATCCAAATACTAACCGCGCGCAATGATGCTTGATTTCGCTGATCGATGGGAAGCGATGCTTTTTTTTTTTTTTTTATTTTTTTTTGCTTTCATCAAAGCCACGGCCGTTGACAACGAAAACCATTTTTTAACATATTTGTTTGGAAGGTACCGTTAGTTTTATATAAAACCAATTGTTTTTTTTCAAATCTTGTAGATTATGTTAGGAAACTTTTATTTGTCAAGTTTGAAAAAAATTAACCATGGGGTTTTCGAAATATTGAGTTTCCAAAAAGCTTTTGAATTTTTTTTTTTAATCCAAAAAATAAAAAAATTGAAAATTTGAATATGTAATAATATTGAAACTTTGGAGGATCTTTAGCATAAAAAAACTGGTTTAAATCGGTTGTACCGTTTTCGAGAAAATCAAAAACAAAAAAAAGGAACCAGGGAGGCTACCAAAAATAACAATTTTTTGGAAATTTTTTTTCAACCATTACCTAGTTTTAACTAAATGAAATTTTTATATTTTTTTTTTAATTCACACATACTCGTATCAACCGAGTTTGAAGAAAAACGGCCGAGCCGTTTAGGCTGTAGTCGAACCGACAGACAGACAGAATTGCGAGACCCACTTTTTTGGTCTTCGCTATCATAGTAATGTCAACTTTGATCAAAATCTCGAGTTCGATTTTTTTCCGAATGCATAACTTGCCTTGAAGTACCTATAAGTCGCAAGTAAAAATTATTTTGAGAAGGACATGTTCGTTTTTTGAATGTTGGCACATAAGAGTTTTCTTAAAACTATCGAAATAGTATAAATGTTTCTTGTATTTTTGAAAAAAAAAAAATGTTTTTAAATTCGACATTTCCAAATCGTGTTGTTAAAATTTGTTAAATTAAATTTTTATATGCACAGTCAAAAAATAAAAATAGGCGTTCTAAAACAAAAGACGAAGTTCGAGGTTTGTCTTGCGCACACATATACCCCTACAATTCAGGGCGCCATTTGAACATGTTTTTGTTTTTAATAAAAAGAAAATACATTTCTAAGTACATATTTATTATTTTCTAATTGTTAAAAATACATTTAAATAAAATTTAAAAAAAATTGATAAATCGTTGCATAAATAACAAATCAAATGCATAACTGGGTAGCACGAACTTGCTCTAATGTTTAGGATTCTTAAACATGGATGTTAAAAATATGAATATGTAATTGATTAGCTTCGTTTGTATACCAAACATTCTCAATATTCATAGTTTAACTATCCCAAAAAGTGAAAACAAAATTTTCAATGATTGTTTTCAATGATAGCTATAACTGGCCCCTTAGTATCTAAAATTTTTTTTGAAGCCCAAAATTAGATTTATAAGTAAAATATATAACATTTTTAAATATTTTTTCTAAAATTCAAAGAAATATCATATATTTTTTATGTTTTGATATGCAATGTGTTCTTACTTTAAGAAGCTTCTGTATAACAACTTTCATTAAAATCCATTCTAGCGATACTTAATGTCAATAATATACTAATTTCAAATTTTTGTTTAATTACATACAATAATAAAGCGAAACACACAAATTTTTATCTTTAAAACCAAATACGTGTTTTCGAAGAAAATACGATTTTGGAAACTCATTTTTATATGGCGGCCGGTGGGTACTATTATTTTTATATAAAATTAAAAAAAAAGTTCCTTTATATTGAATATAGAGTTTGAATGCTCTTAATTATCAAGTTTCAAAAAAATCGAGAACGTTGTTAGATTTTTCGAAAAATGTTTTAAATTTTTTTAAAAAATCCAAAAAAAGTAATTGAAAAATTGGAAAACAAATTACTATCCAAAAATTTTTGGAACCTTAGTAAGAAATTTATCAAAATCCGTTTATCAGTTTTCGAGGAAATCGAAAACCAAAAAAATTGTTTTGGAAAAACGTTTTCAAAAAAATTTCATAAACTTATTTATTTATGATTTTTTTTTTTAATCTGAGGAAAAGTTTTCGAGCAAATTTTTGTTTCTAAAATTTCGAAAAAAACTTGTGGGGGTGATTTAAGAGTGATACCTACCAAGCTTAAAGAAAATCGGCCGATCTGCTTAGGACGTAGTATAGAACGGGCAGACAGACAGAATTGGGAGATCCACTTTTTTAGCCTTCCCTATCATAATTATGCCAAGTCTGAT
Organism: Philhelius festivus; assembly: GCA_963931855.1. Classification (NCBI taxonomy): domain Eukaryota; kingdom Metazoa; phylum Arthropoda; class Insecta; order Diptera; family Syrphidae; genus Philhelius; species Philhelius festivus. Next base: position 60,021,340 of record OZ007557.1, read on the forward strand.
AAAAATCTGGAGGTCGATTTTTGTATTTATTAAATAATTCATTATAGGTAATCGGACGACTTTAGCTCCGCGGCTCTTTGCAGTCAAATTTATAACCTAGTTTATGTGTGATTTTGTCAAAGAACACTATTCTTGAACTCTTACGGAAAATGCTCTTACGACCCAAATATTTTGTCTCGATGATAAATTCAAACTTACAATAGGTAATAATCAGTTTATTTGTATGCATTGGAACATTACATACTTGAATCCCTTATTAACATAAAAACATATCTTATCTACTATTAATACCTTGTTTATCGATTGTGGAATCAAATCACAAACCTATTTATTCGTCTCAAGAACGATTAGATACATTCAACCCGTCTTCCGCTCCGCTACCGTCAACGTCATCATAAAACAATTAGAACATCGCCTCCGTAAGAGAGTGAACTCCCTTTGTAGATGCTTTTAGCCGTCTTACATCAAACTAAAATCTCTGCCATCTAAATGTAATCAAACGATAAATGGAAATTAATTTATTAGTAGGTATAAAGTAGAAGATGTCAACTCATGAAGCTTAGCACCACTTCGTAGTTGAATATAAGGTGCCGAATCACACCGTCTCAAGATGCACTTAGCCTGTTAATTTTGCGAAGACTGAAGTATACCATTAAAATCCTTAGGATTACCAAGGTGTGAGTACACCATTAAGTCTTTTATTTATGGTATAAAGCAGAACTTGATATCACTCGATTTATTAATAATTAATCAGAAACACTACCTATGTACATCAAGACGTATGTTTATAAGCTATTAGCTTCACGGAGTCGACTAGAGTTACAGCTTATTCTTGTTGTCAAATTCGTCTTCTTGCATATTATGCAAATGAGTTTCTGACGGTGCGGTGGTGTCGTATCGTCATGTTATAAGAGATGCAGATTCTACTGCTGCCGCATAAATGTATGTAGGGTTTGGTACTCGTATATATATTCAGCTACTCAGCCATTGACAAAGCTTCCTTAAATGAACGTGTAAAATGAGAAACTAACGAACCGCAACGCTCTTCTACTACTAAGCACCTCTATCTCTCTCTCTTTCACTCCTCTAATTTTAAAGATGATGCCTTTCAACAAAAGCAGAAGCACCACTGCATAATATAGGAATAGAGATGGCGCTGCTGCTAATGTTGTCATTAATTTTCATAACTACTATTTTTCATAGCATATCACCCCGGGCTCAGAGCGAAGATAGAGGGTGGTTCTGCTAAGAATGTTGATAATTTAGGAGTTGATTTTCTGGCTCATTGCGGGTAGCAAAAATACGTACATAAGCATACGAGCATTGAGAGAATCATGAATAAGCTTTAAACCTAATTTTCCGCCTAGCAGCAAATAATATATAAAACAAACCTGCTAAGAAAAACATTCCGTTTTTTTCTATTTTTTTTTCAATATTCACTTGACGACATTCTTGACAAAAGCAAAATTCAGTTTGAGGATTTACGGAAATTCAGCTTTTGAGAAACGAGGAAAATTTCTGCCAATTTGGAATGATAAATGCTGGTGTTAATGCAGAAATGACAGTTTCCCCTATTTTCTGACATTTTGTACACATTTTTATGTTATAAAACAAATTGACACATGTCAGTCAATGGCATATAAATATGGCAGAAATTCTGTCTGCTGTGAAAGCCCAGCATAAAAATTTCTGCAATAAATGTGACAAACTAGTGGAAAAAGTTTTGTAATAATCTGTCTGAACAGGTTAGAATTTAGTCCGTTTGTTTTTGCCATGAAAAAACAAACTTTTTTTCCCTAATCAATCGTGTATATTCACCACCATTTGTACCATAAAAATGACAAATTAGTGGCAAAAGTCAATATTTAATGTTGTAAATTTACACAGACAACAACCTTGGTCCGCTTTTGTTTCTCTTGTTCATAAACGACCTTCCAAATCATGTTATGCATTCCAATGTTCTTTTATATGCTGATGATCTCAAAATATACAAAGAAATAAACTCTTTATCCGATGCTCAATGCCTTCAGAGTGACTTAAATAAAATATCTGTTTGGTGTGATTGCAATGGTTTGTATTTTAATGTCAAGAAGTGTTCCGTATTAACTATATACAGAGTTTTATGTCCTGTTTTATTCGAGTATAGTATTTGTAACATGTCTCTTAATAGAGTGTCTAGGCAAAAAGACCTTGGCGTTATATTCGATGAACATATGAAATTTACCTGGCATTATGATTATATAATATCTAAATCAAACTCGATGTTAGGTTTCATATTTCGGAATGCAAATGAATTTAAAGATCCATACACTCTAAAGTCCCTTTATGTGTCTTTAATACGTTCTTTTCTTGAGTATTGTTGTGTTGTATGGAGTCCGTTTTATGATAATGCTCGTCTACGCATTGAAAGAGTCCAAAAACGTTTTACTAAATTTGCTGTTAGAAAATTTAATTGGTCTATGAGACCATCATATGAAGCTAGATGTGGCTTAATCAATTTAAAGCCGCTCAGCTTACGCCGTGAATATTTTTCTGCTCTTTTTGCACATGATGTTTTGACCTGCCACATTCAATGTTCAGAATTACTTTCCTTATTTAAATTATACGCTCCTATTCGACAGCTTAGGCCTAGAACTAGGGATGGCGGTTATTCAAAATTAACCGGTTTTCGGTTTTTCCGGTTATTTTCCCTCTCGATTTAACCTGACGGTTTTAACCGGACCAAATAACCGGTTTTTTCAATAACCGGTTTTCGGTTTTTTATGTATAAATTTTTTGAAGTCTTAAAATACGTTCATATCAAATAAAGTTTATTATGTACATATAAAACATACAAACATGTATGTTGATAAGCTTTTTCAGAAAAGAAAATCCTCTATTTAAAGTGTTGCGTTACTTGAAATGAAATAAAATATTGAGTTTTAAAAAACAAGCATATCTAGTTAACACAAAATTTAAATTGTTTTCGAAAAATTCTTTTTTATTTAACGAGGAAATAGCCGACATTTCATTTTGAAAATTAATAAATAATAAATGTGTTCCTTTTATTGTTTTATGAGACTTTCATTATCACTTGGTCGGGAAATACGGTTACCTCAATGACTTAATTTTAAAAATTCAAACAAAAAAAAAGAGTTACATTTACACAATAATATACAGAACAATACAACGCAATTTTGCGAAAGTGTGTAGCTTAAGACGATTTCACATTGCTACCACTACACTAAATAACTCTATAAAAGAAAAGGTGGAAGTGGTGAATAACGTCACATGTTGCACACAAGTGCAGTTCTTTTGAAACAAGGAGATCTTGTTTCAAAGATGTTTTCTATACTTTTTTGTTTCTGTGGTACCAAAGTAAATAACCGGTTTCCCGGTTATTGGATTTTAGAAAAAACACCGGTTTTAACCGAGGTAAAAAAATCTCCGGTGAAAACCGGTTATTTGAAACAAAATAACCGGTTTCGGTTTTAACCGGCCGGTTTTTCCCATCCCTACCTAGAACATGTGATTTTCTACACATTCCAGCACATAGAACAAACTATGGTTTTAATGATCCTATTACTATGTCTTCGTTAAATTATAATAAATATGAGGACGTAATCGATTTTAATATAACAAGATTTACATGTAAGAATTTGATTTTTAATAATTTTTAAGGATATATTATTTGTTAAATTATTCAATTTTATTATTATATAAACCTATTGTTTAATCTATTAAAGTTTATGTACTTGATGGATATTGTAAATAAATAAATAAATAAATAAATAAATAGTGTAGCTCTAATTATCCGCCTAGTTTGATGTTCGATTTACACGACTGATGTAAGAATGTTTGCGAAATTTAAGTCATTTATTCTCATAATGACATTTATAAAATGACAGCTAATATGAAGATTCATCAATCTTGTAAATCCACCATAATTCAATACAATTCAATTAAATTGTATTTGGTAGATTTTCCTATCACAAGAAACTGTTTTGCAAGAAATTCGTTTGACAGAAATTTTGACACTTTGTCAGTCATGTAAATTTGGCATCAAATGAAGACAGTGACACTTAGAAAACAATCTTGTCTTTCTTTTTGACAGTTCATTTCTTCAACTTTCTCAATAAGGGTTCAAACGAGTTTAATCAACTTTCTTACGAGTGTTCACATTAATCGGGCATTAGTTAATTTTTCTTCACTCCAACTAAAATGTCTGATTTATATAAATTGCCATATTTTCTGTCAATTATTTCTACCCATTATCATTTTTCATAAACACTTTTATGACCATAAAATTCTCAAATATAAAAGAAAAAATAGTAGGTTATCGGTCGTGTCGATCCAGCATTTTAGTTCTTTCTTACATAAAATTTAATTGCATCACTCACCGAGAAACACCCTGTTTGAAATATTTCCTTGTATTGAGTGTCGCTAGTGCCATTAATGGTTGTTAGCTTATTCATATTCTAGCATTAGAGATTCTTTGTGTGTGATATCTTGATTATTATCGTAAAGATGGCGGGTCTTGAGAATGAGTTAGGAGGTTTTGAATTCATCTTGAGGATAATGTGTTCATTTTAGGTTTTTGTTTCGTTTATAGTGCGGCTGCGATACGATATATTTCTTACTTTTATAATGAAGTGTGTTTTGTTTTGTTTTTGAATGAAAAATGTCTATGATGATGAGGATGATTTTGAAGAAAGGCCCCATTAGTTTTCTACTTAATAGAGCAAAATGTGTCAAGAATATGTGGTTTCTGCATTATGGAGAAGCTCTCTTTTTGAGTAATCAAAACTTTAAGGAATATGATAATTGGGACTTTATGAAAAAAGCTTTGATTGTTTTGAAATTTATATCAATGAAAATAAATTTAAGCTTAACTTTAAACAATAGATAACTCTGGGCAATCACCAACCACTTCTTAACTTCACCACTTTTCTTACAGGCCTACATAATATTGCTTATACCAATCATGGCAAAAGTTTTCGACAAACTGCTCCCGAAAAGGCTTAGCAAAATAAAAGTAGAAAGAAGACTTATCCCAAACAATCAGTTTGGATTCAGAAATAAACATTCCACGATAGAACAAGTGCATAGAATTACGCATGTTGTAGAAAAAGGATTTGAAGAAATATAAGTGTGTTCTGGGCGATTCCATTATAGCGGGTGCAACATTTAGACTCATTTGAAGTACATTTAATAATAAAATAAGCAAAATATTTAATGACATTATTACTTGAAGGGATACATTTTCACCTATTTATATTTAATCCATTTAGAATTCTAAAATATAATAAATAATTTGGCAGAAGAATGGTTTCAAAGTGCGATCGCGGGTGCAACAGAATCGGCCCGACTTTTCTAGATCATAGTACAAAAAACACAAATTCTGTTAATTGTGAAACATTTATCATGCTATTCTTACACAAATTGAACGACGTTGATTCAATTAACTAAATAAATAAAAATAAGCAACGATATATTAATTTTTAAATCAATCGCGGGTGCAACATCAAATTATCGCGGGTGCAACGCGTCTAACTTAAATTAGTAAACTGATTTAAAAAACTGGAAAAAATATAAAATAAGGCACATATGTAACAAGTCAGTACCCTTCTCTATTAATTATAATTTTGTTTTTTTCAAATACTTCAATATTTTTTCGAAAATACATATATGTATGTCAGAAGTACTCCATCTTCATCGATATCGGTTAAGGATAACCCCACATAACGATATTGTGATATTGCAGCCTACCTGGTGCAAGAACGTACAAACCTGAGGAAATAACTTTTGGAAATACTGCTGCTGTAAAAACAGAACGGTATTTTAGAGCATGGATCTACTGGTAATATATAGGGGGCTCAAAAGACCCTGTTGAAGATTTAGAATTTAATGCTTCGTCTTCTGACTCAATAAAAACATCAAAAACTTAACTTCACGAATGCTCATGGTCATTGTATTCTTCTCGATTCTTAACTTCCGATTTAATCGATTTCACATCTTTTATACCCTGCACTTGTCTGCTAATATTATCCCTTTTATAGAAATCATCTGTCATCCTTCAGTTTTTTAGATATTGCTTCGGTGGAACCAGTTTTTTTTTTAAATACATTTTTTAACACTTCAACTACGTTAGTGGGACTCCTTGGGCGATTACGTTTTACTTGTGCGATTTTTTCAGTCTACAGGGACTGATGTAATGAGTGCCTGCCTTTTTGTGTGTTGACTGCATTTTTTCGTTTTGTCTAATTCTGGTCAGAATTTTAAAATTTGTATCTGCATTCATTTTCCCTTTCAATACATCTCTCCACATTAAATTTCTACGTCCTTTTTCTGCATGAAGCTCAGCATATTTGTTAATTTTTTGTCAATTTTCTGTAAAGCAGTGTCTTTTTCTTGTTTCACTTCCATTTAACCATATATTTTTATATAAAAAAGAACAAAATATTATATTACATAATTAAAAAAAAACGTGAACAGCAGAAATTATTATTCAAAGCATATTTTATCAATAAAATACAATAAATCACGTTATAATGTAAGTAGTCAATAAGTTGCACCCGCGATCTTAATATTGGGATCGCGGGTGCAACCAATTTAAATCAACGTTTTTTGTCGTTCAACGTACAATATATTCCTAATAATGACTGATTTAATTTTAGTTTTGTTTTCTTCTTACTTTTAGAAAGTTTCAAAACGCTAGCACTTTATTTCTGCCAAAAAAGTAAACTTTTATATCTTTTATATCGCGGGTGCAACAAACTTACAATGGCTATTTGCAATCAATAATGCTAAAAATATAACAACAAATTCGTACATGTTTTTATGCAAACGATTAAATGGCATGTTGCTTCATACGTCTATTGAGTAAAGCATAACTTAAAACTGTCGGAAATAGCTGTTTTGAGCGTATGTTACCAGTTGTAATAATTGCAGTTCGTACCGACTCTTCGTATGATAATGTTGCCAAGCGCAAACAAAAATGTTCTCTATAACTTAGGTCTCAGTTTTTGTTTTTATTATTAAATATAGTATTTCTACTTTGAATATTTATCAAAAAAAGTAAAAAAATATTGTAATTCAAAAATTGGTGTCAAAAATCGTCTACAGCGGAATCACCCTTCTATTCCTTATATCGATGCCTGTCCTGCCAAGAAGTAATTTCGTTTTCTGTTATTTCCTAGGTCATTTTCGCCATCCGCTGGATGTAAGATGAAGTATGGAATGACATTGTCATATAAGGCGGACGTACGTCCAGAGTTGTTAGCAAAACAAACTTCCTAAAGAGCAGTGCGGTTTCCCTGTTGGGCGATTTGGTCTTCACTACTTTTTCGATAGTACTGATAAATAGACAGGCTTCTCGTACAAATCACTGCCTATTCTACTACGACTACCACTATCCTTCGTGTTTTCCATGACCTTTACTAAGGTGTTCAGCATGTAGTGAGACCTGGGGCCTATTGCACCAAATACAAATTACAAGTACAAATTTGTGATTAAAAAAAAATACATATGAAAAAAACTCGATTTTTACAAATTTGTTAAAAAAATGCTTGTAATCACAATTTTGTAAGATGGTGCAATAGGCCCCTGTATGTCATTGGATGACATGGTTTATTTTTGCCTTGCTCCATCAGCTCAAAGCGTTGTTTCTTGAGGAAGTCAACTTTTATATGGCAATTCCTGAACACGTGCTGCAACAAAAATGGGGATATGCTCGGGCAGTCAGTGGGAATACAGTCAGGTCCGGGGGCTCCTCTGTTCCAGGATGATTGAACCGCAATGCTCAAATCTTTTTTGCTAAATGCCAAAATATTTTGTCCTTGGGTGGGCAGGGCAGTGGGCAGAATGAATTGCCCCTTACCTCCTAGTTTCTGCATAACTACATATATATTGTAACTTTCCATAAAGCACCGATGCTAATATTTACGAGTATTACAAGTAAAATAAATTTAGAATGAGAATTTTAAGTTTTTAATTATGACATTTAAGACCTTAATTTATAAAAAAAAATCAGAAGCAAATTTTAGAAATATCAAATATTGATTTGATATAATGGTTGTATTGGCATTTTTATAATTTAAAGATCTGTTTAAAAAAAAAAAAATAATAAAAGCCACACCTACTAAATAAATAATGTGATCAACAGATTTTTTATTTACTAATATCCCTAGACCTGTTTTTGAAATAAATAACATTTTTCTTAATATGTTAATGGCAGGTACTGTTAAATTTAGAACTGAAATAAAGATTCGATTTCCCTTCTAGGAAATTACCTACATAAAATGCACGACAGGATCGCACGAACTTGCTCCTATGTAATAGACCAGAAATTTTAAAAACGAATGTTATTAGAGAAAACTGTTCATTAGGATAAAAATAATTTTTTAAATTCTTTTAGTAGCAAGAGACAAAAAACAGAATGCTATGCAAATATGAATTTATGCAAGAACAAAAATTATAAGTCGCTTTAGTGGTTTCTTAAAAAAAAGCTTTTACATACAAAATTTTTAAAAGATTTTTAAGAAAAAATTTTGGTACGCCAATTTAAAGTTTTTATTATTGTTCGAATAAAAAAATATTCAGCCGTTTCTGAGATATCGAATTTTCAAAAAAAGAAAAAATAATTTTTTTTTTTTCAAAAATTCAAAAAATATTTATTTTAAAGTTTTGAAATGCAATGTGTTTTAAAATTTTTAGAAGCTTCTCTATAAAAATTTTCATTAAGATACGTTATGTTGATAATTAGAAATTCAAAAATCGAAAAAATGGTTCTATGGTAGGCACAAGCTGTTATATCTTAATTTCATTTTTTTTTAATAAATTAAAGATCATAAAAATTAATTGAAAGAAAAAAAATTTATCAAAATTCTAGGTGCCGTTTTCGAGAAAAATACGATTTTCAAAACCCATTTTCTTAATTTTTTTAACATTTGTATGGTAAAATGAAATTTTTTCTCTCACATCTTGTAGATTATATTAAGAAACTTTTATTTATCAAGTTTTAAAAAAATAGCTGGTGGTTTTCGAAATATTAAGTTTTGAAAAAAAAAAAAAATAAAGTTTTTTTTTAAAAATCCAAAAAAATTTTTTTTTTGAAAATTTGAATACACAATTATATTTAAATTTTTGGGGAGCCTGTAACGAAGCGTTCCATGCTACCCCACTCTATATTACTTTCGTTTTAATGCCGAGAATTGTACTTCAGTTTCTACTGAAAAACCATCAAGAGGACCTACTTGGGTGAACGAAATGCACCTCTTCGCTCATGCATACAGTCAGGCGGCACAGTAAATTGTTTGCATAAATCTTTCGAAGTCCAGTCGTAGACAAGAAGTATAGACGAGTTGGTCATTTAGGTTTCCTTGCTTTTTGCGGAGCTTCCCTCCACCAGTGGCAAATGGTTTCGTATGAAGACAAGTTAGGTAGGTGAGATCGTCCAGCTATTTCTTATTAAGGCTTCCCCCACCAGCGGTAAGGGGTGTTAGTTCGAAGTTTAATGTCCTGATTGCCACCAGGGGCTTCGGTACCTGCTGATCTACCAGAGCGTTAGCCTGCTGTTTAGTGCCACCAGGGGCCTTGAACCTGCTGATCTATCAGAGCGCTAGCCTGCTGTTTAGTGCCACTAGGGGCCTTGAACCTGCTGATCTACCAGAGCGTTAGCCTGCTGTTTAGTGCCACCAGGGGCGTTATACCTAGACATCCCGTCAGGAACCCGACATCCAAATGAAAGGGCCCGTTTGAGGCCGAATTGCCAGAAGCCAGAATACCCGTAATCAAGTACCAGATCCGGATCATCAGCGAGCAGTATAACTGATACGAGGCAGCTAGACCAAAAGCCAGAAGAGTTGATGCTCGTGAACCGTTCAATTACCCAAATTAAGTGAAATATTAATAGCAGGGTATTGTATGTTATAGATTTGAATAGTAATTTCCAATAAAGATTTTGTAATAAGGTTTGAATACCTTTTACTCTGGAGTTTCGTGTTTTCTTCAGGACGACCCTGACAAAAAGCAAAAAGCATATCACAAGCCTTAGCGAAAAAAAATGATCAAAATCGGTGATACCGTTTTTGAGAAAATCAAAAACGAAAAAAATGGTTCAATGGGGGGTACCCTCAATAACCATTTTTCGGCAAAATTATTTCAACCATTACGTAGCTTTAACTAAATGAAAGAAATTTGTTTGTGTTTTTATGTTTTTAATCTGTCGAACAGGTTTTGAGAAAAAAAAATATTTATAAAATTGCCAAACAAAATCGTATGGCAACTACCGTTATTTTTGGTCTTAAGAAAAAAAAAAAAAAAAACGTGTGGGGAGAAAAAATCAAAACCCATATCTACCGAGTTTGAAGAAAATCGGCCGAGCCGTTTAGGCTGTAGTCGAACCGACAGACACACAGACAGAATTGCGAGACTCATTTTTTTAGTCTTCGCTATCATCGTAATGTCAACTTTGATCAAAATCTCGAGTTCGTTTTTTTTACGAATGCATTACTTGCTTTATAGTACCTACATATGTACATTATGTTTAAGTCGCAGTCGCATTTAAAAACTGTTACTCGTAAGTCTCGTAATTCTGTCTGTCCAAACGGCTCTGCGGATTTTCTTTAAACTTGGTAGATATAACATTTTTGTGTATCCCCCTACACGTTTCTTAATTTTCATTTAAGACCAACAATGGTCAACAAGACCGATAATATATGTTTTTGTTTGAAATTTGAGTAAATACTTTTTTTCATCAAAAACTGTTTTACATACTTTTTTTCAAAAAAATTTCATTTAGTAAAAGCTTCTTCTGCTCAATTTTTTTTTAAGTGGTTATTAAAGGTACATAGAACCATTTTATTTATTTCTATTTCTCTAAAACGGTAAAATGACAAATGATTTTGATCAATTTTTGTATGTTAAACTCCTGAAAAGTTTGAATATATTGTCTTTTCAAAAGTTAAACAAAAAATTTATTTAAAAAAAAAAATAATTTTTTGAAATCTCAGTATTCGAAAACCACTGGATTGATCTCTTTGAAACTTAAAAAGTTTCAGTTTTTAATACTAACTGATATAGGAAACAAAATTGTATCCAAAAACAACGCTACCCACCATACAAACTTTCAAAAACGAATTTCGTAAATCGAACATTTTTCTTGAAAACGACATTTAGAATTTTGATCTAGTTTTTTCCATTTCGCATAATTTGTACGATCTATGATTCAATTAAAAAAATTCGAAAATTAGAAATTACTTTTTCGATTTTTGACCTTATCATAATCTGCATAACGGATTTTGATAAATATTGCATATCAAAATTTAAAACAATTTTTTTTTTGGAATATTCGATATTTCAGAAAACAGGTCAATAATTTTTTCCCTGTAGGTAATAATTATTATACGTTTCTATTAATTCTTCTTTTAATTGGTATATTCTTCTTATATTTATTTAATAAGGAAAAGTCAGAAACTTTTATGAATACATATCTATTACAGTATTACTTTATCTTTTTTAATCATAAATTCAAGCTCAAAACATTTTTTGGCTTCCAAATAAACCCTTAAATCATTTTTGGGATTACTTTCGAAAGCCATCTTTGCAAAGTTATTTCATTGCAACAATACAAATATGTATGTACTTCATCTTTCAGTTTGAACTCTCCAAAAATCCATTTTAAATTCAAGCATTCTTCGAAAACCATGTCAAGAATGCAGTTGCCTCTGGGGGCCATATTCTATTCAAACTATAGTCCATCACTTCTCCAGCAACCAACAGATTCCGAACGTTTCCAATATTCTGATTCGTTTTCCATTTACAAAACCTAATACCGGCAGAGGTAGGTACTCAATCAGCAGATACATAAGGTAAAGGATGCTCTGAGTGCACTGTTACTGTGGAAATTTCAAAATCCAATGTAATCACTTCGTCCATCTGCAACCACTTTCAACATCGTATACGCTTACGCACGCATCACACGAATGCATGCACGTTGTATAAAGTGTGCGTCAGCATTCGACCACACTTAGAACACTTCACGCTTCCGAAATTTCCTCGAAAGCACACATTTGGTAAGCATATTGTCTTGCTCCATTGTAAACCGGATCCATCCATCCGCAGAAACTCTTGAAGCTTCGAGGCTCAATGCATCGGCCAGTGACCACTTCCACTGATCCATATACGAGGGTTAAGCGCTCTCCTGATGTTGACCATCATCTGAAATTTCCACAACAGAATTTCTACCAGCAACATTTTCGATTTAAGAGTTTTAGCTCTTCTCTCTCGGGTACCGATGGGTTTTGCTGCTGCTGAACTGTAACAAACTCAAGAGGCTCTGCACTCGTCGAGAGGAGGCCTTCCGGGGGGTTCAGTTTCGACACACATGTCGAAGGAATGTGGGCGGATGCGTTCGATGTGTAGATTGCGGTTGATTTCATTTCGATAGACAGTGAACACGGAACACTCTCAAAAAACTTCCAATTTCAGTTATCTGATGGTGCAGTGCCTGCATTCCTCCTCCCGTAGCGTTGCCGTCACGTTGTTTTGTCATGATGATTTAGCGAATGGGAGCGCACTGGAGTGGCAAAAGGGTGGCCATGTCCTGCCATCCGGATCGTCATCGTCATCATAGGTGGAATGGTAAGTACTTGAAAATTCAATCAAATCGCATCACGTACGTAATTAAATTAATTAAATGTGTGAGTTAGGACGTGGCAACGATGGGCCACTTTGATATCCTTCAAACATCATGGACTTGCGAAAGATGATGGTGTTAATATGGGAAGGGCGAAAGTTGGCTGTGTCGCTCAGCCATACTCCAGGGTACTTCATAAATATATACGAGCATATCGAATAGATCACACAAAAAAAAAGGACACAACTTTTCACCCTTATGCTAATTTTGGGGTAAAATGTCCCGGAAGGTCCTTTCACCTAATCACTCAAACGTATGCAATTTTTCAGGACATTAAGCAGTCTCTTATAAGCACTTGTGCAAAGAGAACGACAAAAAGGATACCTCCATGCAATATGCAATTACAAGGACTTTTACTACCAAAAAGGAGGGACGTGTCCTTGTCACCACTGTTGTCAGTAGCTATAAAGTTTTTTCTACTTTTGTTTTTCTGCATAGTTTCTGAAAAGATGAGATGGGATGGAACAGAAGTACAGTTACACATGGAAGATCAAGCAAAAGCACAAACGTACAAACCTACAGAATACGGGTGAGCTAATTAATTAATTGAATGGCTGACCAGTAACTAATTTATGGTCAAAGGACAAGTCATTTCATTTCATTTTTTTTTTGTATTCCCTGTGATTTGTCATATGGAACGTGGAAAGAAGGACACTTGTGTGATGTCCTGAACGACAGGCGGGCCTGCCCGAAAAGAAATAAATTCGGCGTCTGATGCCCACGTTCACTTGGTTGAGTCAAATTGGGTTCGGTGCTGTGTTACGAGGCGGAAATTGAGATGGACCGAGAGGAATTAATTTCGTTTATGGATTTCGGGGGACGTAGACCCGTAGATGACGACGGCTTTTCTAAACCATTGAGCATACTCACAGTAAATATATGTGCTTGGATGAGTATAATGATGGGGTCAGTACCTTCATATATACATAGTTCTGTCAAGGCATTTTGATTATGACTTACTCGTATACTTTGATGATTTAGCCAAGGCTCGGGAGATTTGTTAAGTGACGCGGAATGCAGTGATGCCAATATTAAGTGCATTCACTGTGAAATGTTTGAAAATATCAAACAGATACAAATCATATAATTCGATGGATAATTGCACTAATTTATGTTATGAAAGCATTTAGTGGAAGAGTCACTAAAATGGATATGGCTAATAAAAGCTCTTGGAATGAGGAATGGTATAATACAATCATTAATCATAATGAACGTGGCAGCAGGCATTTAGCGGAACAAATTTTAGCGAATTTTAGGTTTTGTTAATATGTTTGGGAAAATTTATTTGAAAAACTCAGGTTCCGAGTTTGAATTCACTGACATAGACATTTAAATAGACTATATTTCAACGTACATAGATTTTAAACAAATATTCCAATAAGGGAGATATAGATGGAAAACCGGGCCATAAACGCAAATCATCATTTGTGTGTCTTTACAGACGGTTCCAAAACGGAAGCTGGGGTAGGGTCAGGGATCTTCTAAGACAACCCACCCATAAATAGATCATTAAAGCTCCAAAACCTTTACAGTGTTTTCAGTGAACTGACGTACAAGAGTATAGATAGCCAGGCGGGAATCAGATCCATTTCGTCATTTGTGACGAAGTTAAAACTGGTTGCTCATTGCCGTAGTCACCCTTCGATGTGACAGCAACGGGACACCTTGACAATTATGGAAATGAAATGGCCGATGAACTGGCCAAAAACGCTTCATCACTTCAAACGAGCTAAGCTGTACCTCAAAATAAGCCGCTGGAGCAGCACAAATATATAATTCACCAATGTTTCCTTAAGACCGCAAATGACAGATGGTCAAGAATTGACAACTGTCGGGTTTCAAGGAATCTTTGGTCAGATATTTCAATGAAAAAACTGAGTATCTACTGAAGCTTAGCAGACCAGAATTGGCTCTATTGGCTTGAGTCCTTACGGGTCACAACTGAATGGGAACCCACAAGAGGTCAACCCATCGGACTTATGCAGAGGGTGTCAAGACGAAGAGGTGCAAGAGGACTCATCTCACTTGCTTTGTGAATGACCCAGCCTAACCAGAACCAGAAAAGATTCCCCTCGAGAACATTTTTTCGACGAACTGGAAGACGTCTCATTTTTGCCACTAAAAGCATTCTTAACTTCATTCAGAAAACAGGATAGTTAAAAAAGGCACCCTATACTATTAGAGTGTGGTTATGCGCATCATCACCACAACTAACCTAACCTAACGCATACTGCCTAAACGACAGATTTTCTCTAAGCTTGGTAGCATTTCCAAATTTTTATCCCTGACAGGGACAACGTTACCTGCCATACCTTTCCAAATCTTAGAAAATATTTTTTTTCTTGAAAAGTGTTTCACTTATTTAAAAAAAAATAATTTATTAAAATCTAGATAACGGTTGAAATTTTTTTCAAAAAAAAAATGGTTATTGATAGTTCCTTCTTTAGAACAGTTGTAGTAAAATTAATTTTTTAAATGACTAAACTTGACCTTAGTAATTGGAGCTAAAAACAGGATAGCATGTGATTTCTTAAGCAAATATTAGTTATGCAAGAACAAAACTTATAAATCGTTGTAGCGGTTTAAAAGAAATAAGCTTTTATGTATATGCAGTATATGCAAAATTTTTAATGAAACGCCAACTTTAAATTTTTATTATTAATTAAATTTAAAACAAAAAACTACTGACCCGTTTTCGAGACGTTGATTTTCAAAAAACAAATATTTGTTTTTTTTTTTCTTTAAGTTTTGAAATACAACGTTTTTCAAACTACTTAGAAGCTTCTCTATGAAAAAAATATCATTAAAATCCGTTATGCCGATAATGAGAATTTGAAAATTCGAAAATCTGTATTTCTAATTTTTTTTTCATTGAATTATAGATCGTAAAAATGATTGAGAATACAAAAATTTTATCAGAGTTCCGTTTTCGAGAATAATAGGATTTTTAACATTTGTATGGTAGGTATCGTAATTCTTAGATAGTATAATTTTTTACTAGCGACTTTTAGGTACTATAAGGCAAGTTATGCATTCGTAAAAAAAATCGAACTCGAGATTTTGATCAAAGTTGACATTATGATGATAAATTACGATAAAAGTGGGTCTCGCAATTCTGTCTGCCTGTCTGTCTGTCTGTCTGTCTGTCTGTCGGTTCGCCTACAGCCTAAACGGCTCGGCCGATTTTCGTCAAACTTGGTAGATATGGGTTTTAATTTTTTCCCCCTGGACCTTTTTTTCTGTTTTTTTTTTTAAGACCAAAAATAACGGTACCAAATAACGGTACCTGCCATACGATTTTTTTTTGAAATTTTATAAATATTTTTTTTTTCTCAAAAACGGTCCCACAGAATTTTTTTAAAAAAATTTGAAAAATTTTATTTGGTTAAAACTATCTAATGGTTGAAAAAAAATTTACAAAAAATTGTTATTTTTGGTAGCCCCTCTGGGTCCATTTGATTTTCTCGAAAACGGTACAGCCGACTTAAATCATTTTTTTTTATACCAAAGCTCCTCCAAAGTTTGAATATTGTTACATATTCAAATTTTCAATTTTTTATTTTTTGGATTTAAAAAAAAAATCAAAATTTTTTTTTGGAAACTCAATATTTCGAAAACCCCATGCTCGATTTTTTTCAAACTTGACAAATAAAAGTTTCTTAACATAATCTACAAGATTTGTAAAAAAAAAAAATTTTGTTTTATCTGAAACTAACGCTACCTTCCATAAAAATTTTAAAAAATGGTTTTCGAAAATCGTATTTTTCTCGAAAACGGTTCTGAGAATTTTGCTAAAATTTTTTTTCTTTTGATCAATCTTTACGATCTATAATTTAATAAGAAAAATTGAAATCTAGATTTTACTGACTGTACCTACCATAGAACGATTTTTTCGAATTTTGAATTACTCATTATCGGCATAACGGATTTTCGGCAGACGGCTTTATAGCCATGCTTGTAAATCTTTTTGTATTTAAATGTTTGTAATTTATATGTTGAAAAAATAATAATAATAATAACATAACGGATTTTAACGAAATTTTTTATAAAGAAGCTCCTAAAAAGTTTAAAAAACATTGCCTTTAAAAACTTAAGAAAAAATATTTTTTCAATTTTTAGAAAAAAAAGTAATTTTTTTTTTTTAAATTTGATATCTCAAGAACGGCTTAGTATTTTTTTTGGAAATTAGACTTTTATTCGTACAATAATAAAAACTTAAGGTTGGCGTACCAAAATTTTTTCTTAAAAATGTTTTAAAAATTTTGTACATAAAAGCTTATTTTTTTAAGGAACCACTACAACGACTTATAGTTTGTGTTCCTGCATAAATTCATATTTGCATAGCATTCTGTTTTTATCTCTTACTACTAAAAGAATTTAACAAAATTCATTTTATCCTTATGAACAGTTTTCTTTAATAACATCCGTTTTTAAAATTCCTAGTCTTTTACATAGGAGCAAGTTCGTGCGACCCAGTCGTGCATTTTATTTTTCATCGCCTTGTACAATGCATTAAAAAACCTTTTTATCTTCAAGTTTAATAAAACATCGAGCACAAGGTTTTCGAAATATTAAGTTTTGAGCAAAAAATTTTGACATTTTTTAAAAATATTAAAAACTATTTTTAAAATTTTAAAACACAATACTATTAATTCTTTTGAGAAGCCTTAGCATAAAAAAATTATCAAATTCAATTGTAATGTTTTTTGAGAAAATCAAAAATAAAAACAATGGTTCTAAAGGTACCCCCAAATAACTATTTATCGGACATTTTATTCTTTATCTAGCTTTTACTAAAAGAAAAAAGCTGTTGCACTGTTTTTGAGAAAAAAATATTTTACTAAATATCGAAAAAATATTCCTAGGGCCGTTAATATCATGGTCTTACAAAAAAAAGTGTGGATGAAAAACTTTTTAAAATGTTATCTAGCAAGTTAAAAGAAAATCGAGATGTAAGAGCAATTGTCGAACAGACAGACAGAATTGTGTGACCCAATTTTAATTGCGATGTAGGGCAAATTTTGCATTTGGAAAAAAAATCGAACTAAAGATTTTGATCAGAGTTGCCATTACGATGATAAGGAACTCGAAAAAAGTGGGTCCGGTAATTTCATCTGTCTGTCTGTATGTTTGTACCTCATTGTACAGCCTATACCGCTGAAGCAGGGTTGCGAATTTTTGAATTTAAAGAAATTTTTTTGTATTTTGTTCTAAAATCTGTCGAACAGTTTTTGAAAAAAAAAAATATTTAAAAAAGTTCGAAAAAAATTCATATGGCAGGTACCGTTATTTTTGGTCTTAAAAAAGAAAAGAAAAAAACGCGTGGGGCAAAAAATAAAAATTATATCTACCAAGTTTAAAAAAAATCGGCCGAGCCGTTTAGGCTATAGTCGAACAGACAGACAGACAGAATTGCGAGACCCACTTTTTTAGTTTTCGCAATCATTGTAATGTCAACTTTAATCAAAATCTCGAGTTCGGTTTTTTTTACGAATACATAACTTGCCTTATAGTACCTATAAGTCGCAAGTAAAAAATTTGATTCATAAATAAGTTAGTGATTTATGATTTAAAAAAATTTAATTCACAACCTACTAAGTGACTTATGAATTAAAAAAAAAAAATTAATAAGCTAGTTGGTAGATCGGAAATTCTTAAGCTTGTTTTGACTACATAATTATTTAATTTTTAACGAAAGTAGTTTCCAAACTTTTGGAATAAAATTAAAAACAAAATTCCGTTTTTTTTTTAAACAAGTACGTACCTACTTCAAAACTTTTGGACCTGCTTAGTAAGTATAAAATTAGATTTTGAATCCCTTTTTAGTTTTCAAATCTAGTTTGTAAATCATAAAAGTATCATGCTAGCTTATAAATTTTCCCATTCATAATTTTTCCAATCAGAATTCATCCATTAACTTATGAATACATTTATTTTAATTCAAAAGTCCCCCAGTAGCTTGTGAATTAGAGCCAGGCTTAAACTAAGAAGTGACTTAAGCTTTTGCAACCCTGCGTTTAAGCGATTTTCTTAAAACTCAGTGATTCCCTATAGAGAAGAATTTGAAATTTTTGTTCTGCTTCAAAAGTAACGATGCCTGCCATGCAACGTTAAGACAAGATCGTATTTACGAGTATCTTGTAAGTAGCTCTAACGATTTTGATAAACAAAAATAAGTGACGTGTGTTATGGACATGGACCGCATTTCGGTCAAAAAAATTAGGACAAAATGTTACTAACGGTATACCTGTCATAGAACTGCTTTTTTGATTTCCTACTTTCTTTTTAATGGCTCTAACGATTTTGACCAAAATCTTTGTTGAGGAGCTCCTTTGAATTTAGAATGATATAGTATAAAAAATTTTCAAACAAATATTTTTTGAGTGGTAAAAAGAATTATCCAATTTTTTTTTGAAAAATCAATATCTTAAAAAAATATGAATTATTAGTTTTTTAAATTATTTCCTACAATGTACATTATCTATTAAATACTTAAAATTGGTATCTCAAATTTTTTTCTAGAAAAATTTTAAAGAAATTTTTCATATAAAAAATTAATTTAGTAATAGAACGATTTTTAAATTTTGTTTGCATGAATTCATACTTTTCTAGAAATTAGATGGAAATTTTATGCAATTGAACATTTTGCTCTAATATTAGTTCAATGTTTTTTATTTAAAAGCAATTTTTAAATTCCAAAGTACTAGTAGAGCAAGTGTGTGCGATCCAGTCGTGCATTTTATTCAGTCTTCGTAATGTCAAGTCTGATGAAAATCTCGGATCCATGCAATCGTAAAAAGCCGAAGCGGGCATTTGAGCGATGTCATATTTCATACATAATGGCATACATAGGCCTTTCAAAAAAAAAAAGAAACAATTTTTGTAATACCTCATAAACTGCACGTTTTATTCTAATTCAACATCTACTTACCAAAGAAACCCTTTACAAAAGAAGCTTATGATGTAGACTTTTTGTTTAATAAAAATGAAGCTTAAAGTAAGCTTAAAAAGCATTGAGAAACAGGGGTTCCTCTTAAGAAAAAAAAATTATATTTTAGTATAAACCTACGTTTCTCATAGTGTTAATCAACCCATACATTCAATCTAGTGTAGTTTAGTTTTGATTTCAGTTTTAGCTTTAGTTTTAATTTTAGTTTTAGTTTTAAATTTAATGACGTTAAGGTAACGCCCAGTTTATTAAAAATATTAAATGAAATGAATAGTACTCGCATTAATAATATGTATACCCATTTTTAACTTATCAGTGGCCCATTTGTTGCATAGAAAGTATGTTCTATTTTGAACTCGATCTACATCCATTCCAGCCCCATTTATCTGACTTATTATATTCATTTGCGGATTGAATGCAGAAAACAACAAGTAATCTATAATAACTCACCCAAACATCGCTTATAAATATTTTAAGTATAAAACTGATGGTAAAATGCTTTCTCGTAGAATAAATAGAACACCGAACATAATCCACATTATGGATTCCAATAAGATTCCTATTAACAAGAAGGACTTCTTTCAAGGATTTGGATTGCATGAAAAAATAAAACTAATTCATTGCAATTGGCACTGCGTGTGGCAGGCAGAATGTCTTAAACGCATGAACAAATTCTACCTCGGGGGGGATTGAAGTTTTGATTAAGCTCATCACCCCTACGGCTATTCCATTCCATATCCATATCCTTATCGGTTGCGTTGCAAGAAAGAAAACCATCGCATTCAAAAAAAAAAAAACGAAAGAATTTACGAAAAGCGGTAAATATTTTCTTTTTACTTAAATTATACCCTGGAGGGCTGATGAATTCGGCTCGACTTGAAATAAGTTCTATTTTGTAGGAATTCCCTGAGCGAAGGGGATAGAACATTTCCAACCCCCCCAAAGCCGTATAAGCCGTATTCAACTCGAACAACTAATACAACTTAGTACTGGCGTCAGTCGCCTGCATGTGACGTCCGTCTTAACGAAAGGGATATTACACATATCCTCACAGTATGTTCCGACTTTGATATTAAATTTGAAACCAAACACCAAATGGGCCGACAGGATTGCATACACAAAGATAAACAGTTTTGCAAGGAGTGTAAGAAATAACTTTTATTGCGTTTAATGAAATCGCACCCCTCAAATCCGGCAAGACACTAAAACTTCCCCCCAAAAACATCGACACTCTTTGTATCGATTGCTACTTGACTGACCATCATTGTATGAGATATCCATTTTTTCCTCGGACCATCTTGAAAGTGATACAAAGGGTGGATCTGTTAATTGGAGCAACTTCTGGTGTTGGCTTCTCACTCACTTTGTGACAGCTCCTTGAGAAGATAATCCCCACCCATGATCCTGAATTGAAGTTTTGGTAATTGTCCTTGGACGCAACTTCGATTGACGTTAATGGCTGGCAGATTAGATGACGCACAGCAGCAAAGACGGATGTGGTGCGGCCAGATCCTTGTGTCTTAGCAAAGTTCGGGGCGCACACAATTAAAATCCGGTTCAGCCCAATTATTTCGAAAGAGAATTGGGAATTTTATCGAAAGACATTGATCATGATTGACTTGGAAGATTTTCGGGTGATTATTTTGTATTGTTTGGCCTCCTACACGCAATACACGCTCAGAGCGATGATGACGATGTGAGTTTCCTTAGAGACAAATCTAAGAGGATACTTGTGTTTGACCATTAAGACAAAAGGAACTCTTAAATTGAATCCTTAGGTATACTCGTATGTAATATCTTAATATTGGACTTAACGAATACATTTCGAACTTAGGGCAGAAATTACGAGCAAGTCTGGTATTATCTTGGAAATGAATTTATATCAGGAAATTAGTCAACAGAAATTTGTCAACTATATAGAAATTTAAATGTCATCTCATCATGTAACTCAATGAACACACTAAATACAGGCAGATTGCAAATGTCCTTTGAATTTCAAATCCGAATTACATTAATAGTTTAGAATGTTCTTATGTTCTTATGCTGACGAGTGGGGAAATTGTGCTTAGATGACGTAAAGGGATTATGGATGAAGCAAAAGATCCAATAGGCAAATAAGATTTGAAAACTCATTGCATATTATCTAAATCAAGGAAATGGTATATCTATTACATTAAGTCACTAAATTGGAAGACAAATGACAAAGCTCAACAAATCAGGTTATCAAAAAGGACAAAAGAAAATTAAATATAAAATGTATTTACTATTAATGTTTTTAAATATAAAAATTACACGAGAACGCTGTAGATTCTAAATATTAACTTATTGAGTTATTTCGGTTTTCTTTCAAACTGCCATGTTTAAGCATATAGCTTACCAGATCCGCAGCATAGGGGCCTGGTGCACAAAAAGTTATTCTAAAACCTTTGATGTTCCAATAAAATAAACTAAAATAAAATAAAATAAAATAAAATAAAATAAAATAAAATAAAATAAAATAAAGTAAAATAAAATAAAATAAAATAAAATAAAATAAAATAAAATAAAATAAAATAAAATAAAATAAAATAAAATAAAATAAAATAAAATAAAATAAAATAAAATAAAATAAAATAAAATAAAATAAAACATCATCAGTTCAAATGAAAAAGCGATAATTGCAGTAAGTGACTTTAAAATCTCTTGATTGAATTCAAATCCTAGAAGTTGATGAAATGCTTGCGCCAACAAAAAATATTAACTTTTTTCGTTTCGTGTTTATGTTTTTGAAATTTTACGAATTATTAATTAATAAATAAATAAAGTTTCATGAACAACAGCTGGATATAAGAATAATGGATCTCGTTATTTAAGACCCTCAACCATTCCATGTGGGAAGGAATAGAGAGGACCTATACAATTCTATGCCGAGAACTAACGGCTAAAATGAGAAGCACTTTTCATGACGGTACATACATATTTAAAAAATATATATGTTTTTAAGTTTTGAAATGCATTTTTTTTTACGTTTTAGAAGCTTCTCGATAAAAAAACGTTTCTTTAAGATCCGTGATGGCAATAATGATAAATTCAAAATTCGAAAAAATGGTTCCATCGTCGGGTATAAGGAAGGACAAGTTGTGGATTTGGAAAAAAATCGATAGAGAACACGAAAAAGTATAGCTCCGGCGATTCCGTCTGTCTGTCTGTATGTCTGTACCTCTGTCTAAAGCTTAAACCACTGAAGCTATTTTCTTCAAACTCGGTACTAAAGGGTCTTCGGTGATTCCCTAGTGGAGAAATTAAAATTTATTTTACCTCCAAAACTAACCGTACCCCCAATACACCCTTAACACAATATCTTATTTACCTTGAAAACACCTGAAACGATTTTGATAAGAAAATTTGGTGTGCTATTATGGGCATAGACTACATTTTGGTCAAAAGAAATTTTTGAAAAAAATGATATTAATGTGGTAATTGTCATAGAACCGTTTTTTTGATTTTCGACTTTTTCATTAACTTTTTCATTATTTATACTATTTAAACTTCTGGGGAGCCTTAGCATAAAAAAAATAACCAAAATCGGTTTAACTGTTAACTTAATAACCATTTTGCCGAAAATTATTTTCAACTACATATATCCTAGCTTTAACTATGTAAATGAAATTTTTTGAGTTATTAAATTTGTGGAACATTTTTCGAGAAATAAAATACAGTTATAATATTTCGAAAAAAAAATCGTATGGCAGGTACTGTTGTTTTTGGTCTTAAAAAAAAAAAAATAAAATGCACGACTGGATCGCACGAACTTGCTCCTATGTATAGACTAGGAATTTTAAAAACGAATGTTATTAAAGAAAACTGTTCATAAGGATAAAATGAATTTTTTTAAATTCTTTTAGTAGTAAGAGATAAAAACAGAATGCTATGCAAACATGAATTTATGCAAGAACAAAAATTATAAGTCGTTGTAGTGGTTCCTTTAAAAAATACGTTTTTATGCACAAAATATTTAAACGTATTTAGAAAAAAAAATTTGGTACGCCAACTTTAAGTTTTTATTATTGTACAAATGACAGTTAAATTTCCAAGAAAATATCACGCCGTCTTTGAGATATCGAATTTCCCACAAAAAAAATGACTATTTTCCCAAAAATTGAAAAAATATTTTTTTTTGTTTTGAAATGCAATGTTTTTTAAACCTTTCAAGAGCTTCTTTATAAGAAATTTCATTAAAATCCGTTATGGCGATAATGAGAAATTCAAAATTCGAAAAAATCGTTCTATGGGAGGTACAGTCAGTAATATCTAGATTTCAATTTTTTTTTATTAAATTATGCATCGTAAAAATGAATCAATAGAAAAAAAATTTGAGCAAAATTCTCGGAACCGTTTTCGAGAAAAATACGATTTTCGAAAACTATTTTTTAACATTTGTATGCAAGGTACCGTTAGTTTTAGATAAAACAAATTTTTTTTATAAAATCTTAAGGATTATGTTAAAAAACTTTTATTTGTCAAGTTTGCAAAAAAAATTGAGCATGTGGTTTTCGAAATAGTTTCCAAAAAAAAATTTGAATTTATTTTAAAAATCCAAAAAATTAAAAACTGAAAATTTGAATATGTATCTAATAATATTCAAAATTTGGTGGAGCCTTAGCATAAAAAATGATTAAAATCGGCTGTACCGTTTTCGAGAAAATCAAAAACAATAAAATGAACCCAGGGGGCCACCAAAAATAAAATTTTTTGGAACATTTTTTTTTCAACAATTATCTAGTTTTGACAAAATGAAAATTTTCAAGTTTTTACTTGCGACTTATAGGTACTATAAGGCAAGTTACATATGCATTCGTAAAAAAAATCGAACTATTCTATTACATAGGAGCAAGTTCGTGCGACCCAGTCGTGCATTTTATTTTTTTTTTAATTCTATGGGACAATTTTTGAGAAAAAAATATTTATAAGATTTGATAAGATTTTTGGACTTAAAAAAAAAGAAAAAAAAAAACGTGTGGGGGGGGGGGGGAATTAAAACCCATATCTACCAAGTTTGAAGAAAAATCGGCCGAGCCGCTTAGGCTGTAATCGAACAGACAGACAGACAGAATTGCGAGACCCACTTTTTTAGTCTTCGCTATCATAGTAATATCAACTTTGATCAAAATCTCGAGTTCGATTTTTTTACGAATGCATAACTTGCCTTATAGTACCTATAAGTCGCAAGTAAGACGCGTGTCTTGAATCAGACCTTTTAAATAATCATACGCCCTACTTTTAAAAGATGCTTTATGCTCATACAAGGTACCAACGTGTCCACTGTCCATAAACCTTACAATCTGTGAAATGGTGCTTTTTCATAAAATTAGCTAAGGCTTATTATTAAAAGTGGCTTTTAATAGGCATAGCATATTACCTACATAAACAAAAAGTTAATCAAGTTAATTAATTGGCATTCTTTTCATCAGCTTTCTAGGTAATTATATTGCTCGTAAATCACGTATTTTTTATTTTTATCAATTAATCAAAACTCATTGTGATAGGGCTTAATGCATTCAGTATTGTATTACCTGCATTAAAGTTAAGCAATGCTTATTTGCATTCTAATATTCTCTCTGTCAATTTTCTCATCTGCGGTAGATATTTATTATTATTAAATAAATTATTAAATTTTCTAAAATAAGGAATCAATATTTGGTATATATAGTTTGGTCGTGACTTCAAGGCTGTAACAGGCGACCCATTCTATCTGTGTCAAATAAGCACAAACGTATCAAATCATCAAATTAGTGAACTTTTATCTGAAGAAAAAGGCATGCAGTTAGCTGAGACTGTTTACAATCTAAGATGTTACTTACAGTGTGTATTAGAAAAATTCGGTTTTGTTAAAGGATGCTCATTTCTATATGGTGATGCAGTATATCGTCCCAGAAAATTGAACACAAAAAGACGAATTAATAGAGAATGCCTTCCTGAGATGTTCGAGCATACTGGAGAAAATGAATGTGAATGTGGTTTTAAAATGTTAAAATGTATGAAGAAAATAGTAGATAGTATGAAAAAAGGGTAAAAATAAATTGGTGGTATTATTCCGAGCTGTCGTTCGGTATTTTATCAGTTTTAAAATTCATTTTTAGTCGAGATTTAAAATTGTAATAGGAAGTTGGTCCCACAATTCGGTCATTCTATCTGTATATCCTTACCTATACATTATCGAAAAATGGTTATAAATGGTACACCCTTAGAAGCAATTTTTGTTTTTGATTTTCTCAATTTTTAAAATTTCTTGTTGTGTAAACATATAAAACGTGGATTCAACGTATACGTTCCGTGTAGCCCATTACCTTACGGAAGATTGCATTTAAGGACCTGTATACATTGGAAATGTTGCGTACTTACTACATCGTGTTTACAATAGAAACTTCGAGGCGCCTCAAAAAGTGTTTACTTATGGTGTCAATGGATTCAAATATCGATTTTAGTGCTTTCCATTGATAGTTAGAAATAAATATTGCCCCTAACATTTCTTCACCTCTAACCGAATATGTCAAAAAGACGAAAGACGACTCAACTTGTGTCAAATTTCAATTCAGGTTCATTTAATGTCTTAAGCAAATCTCCTTCACATTGAGTGATGGACGATTGCATTTTATTTTTGTTCTATGGAAAAATGCATTTTCAGAATTGACATTTGAACAATCAGAAAAATGCTGTTGCTTATTTTCTGCTGCGAAAAATGCATTCTCAGGGCAATCGGTTGACATTTGCAACGAAATATTCTCAACAAGTCAAAATGTATTCTGTCCCATATCTGTCAATGCACATAATGTCAAATTTCGAATTAAATATTCTTTATCTGTCAAGCCATAAACTGGATGATGGCTACCCGGCTACGATGCCAATGGATTAAAATTTTTATTTTTTTCCGCTTAAATTTACTTTGACAATTTCAATTACAACATGGGAATTATGTTAACCGACTTATAAATCACTGTCAAACGGAGTGAGATAAAGTACAGAAACGTCAAAAAAAGTCGGGGGTTTTAGTTCGGAGTGAACAGGGACTATTGCAGAAAAAAGACATCCAGAGCCTGATTACATGATTCTTTATTTTTCAATTGCTTGGTCTGTTATCTTTTTGACATATTTGGTGTGAGGTGAAGAAGTGTTAAGGATTGAAGCTACGTTTTTAGACTCCTCAACCAAACTGTCAAAAAGACGAAACGAACGAAAGGAAAATGCACGACTGGGTCGCATGAACTTGCTCCTATGTAGTAGACTAGGAATTTTAAAAACGAATGTTATTAGAGAAAACTGTTCATAAGGATCAAATTAATTTTTAAATTCTTTTAGTAGTAAGAGACAAAAACAGAACGCTTTCCAATTATGAATTCATGCAAGAACAAAAATTATAAGTCCTTGTAGTGGTTTCTTAAAAAAAAGCTTTTATATACAAACTTTTTAAAAGATTTTTAAGAAAAAAATTTGGTACGCCAATTTAAAGTTTTTATTATTGTTCGAATGAAAATTAAATTTACAAAAAAAATATTGAGCCGTTTCTGAGATATCGAATTTTCAAAAAAAGAAAAAAATAGATTTTTTTTTCAAAAATTCAAAAAAATATTTATTTTAAGGTTTTGAAATGCCATGAGGTTAAGACTTTTTAGAAGCTTCTCTTTACAAAATTTCATTGAGATCCCTTTTGTGGATAAAGAGAAATTCAAAATTCGAAAAAATAGTTGTATGGTAGGTACAAGCTGTAATATCTTTATTTCAAAATTTTTGTATTAAATTAAAGATGGTAAAAATTAATTGAAAGAAAAAAATTTTATCAAAATTCTAGGCGCCATTTTCGAGAAAAATACGAATTTTGAAAATATTTTTTTTTTTAGTTTTTTAGCATTTGTATGGTAGGTACCTTTATTTTTAGGTAAAATAATTTTGTTTTCCTCACATCTTTTAGATTATGATGAGAAACTTTTATTAATCAAGTTTAAAAAAAATCTAGCATTGGGGTTTTCGAAATATTGAGTTTTGAAAAAAAAAAATTTCAAGTTTTTTTTAAAAACCCAGAAAAAATTTTTTTGAAAATTTGAGTACACAATTCTATTTACGTTTTTAGGGAGCTTTAGCAAAAAAAAATATCAAAATCGGTTGTACCGTTTTAGAGAAAATCAAAGACAAGAAAATGGTTCCATGGGGGGTACCCTCAATAACAATTTTTCGGATTTTTTTTTAACCATTACCTTGCTTTAACTAAATGAATTTTTTTTGCATTTCTAGTTTTTAAATCTGTCGAACAGTTTTTGAGAAAAAAAAATATTTATAAAATTTCGAAAAAAAATTCATAAAAAAAAAAACGTGTGGGGGAAAAAATTAAAAATGATATCTACCAAGTTTAAAGAAAATTGGCCGAGGCGTTTAGCCTGTAGTCGAACAGACAGACAGACAGTCAGACAGACAGACAGACAGAATTGCGAGACCCACTTTTTTAGTCTTCGCTATCATCGTAATGTCAACTTTGATCAAAATCTCGAGTTCGATTTTTTTTACGAATGCATAACTTGACTTATAGTACCTAAGTCGCAAGTAAAAAGAATCGTGTAATCGGGCTCCAAGAGTCAACCTAAAGTATCATTTTTTCGTGCATAATAAATGGCATTCACATTCTCAAATATGTTTGATTGTCAGATTTGCTTGATTTTGATACTCGTAATCTGAAGGCTCCATCCAGCGGTTTGTTTTGAATTTATTCTGCATGAAAAGCATATTTGAGAATGTGAACGCATGCTTGTCAAGTCTGAAACCAATTTCATTTTCCATGAAGTTCTCAAGCTGTGCATATCGTAAAAAAAATTATCAAAATGAGTATAATAATATCAATAGCGGTAATTCAGGTCGATTTTATTAGATTAATATAAGTTTTGTGCAGGCTAGGAATATTAAATTCAAGTAAATTTCTTCATCCAAAAGTTTCATCTATGTTCTGAGTTTATTCACTACAGTCAAAATTTTAATGAGAAGTGATTTTTGACAGCATGTTTGACGAATGTGAACGCTAATGTTTTTCATACATCAAATATTTATTATGCCTTGCTTGTCAAATAAATTTGAGAATGTGAACGCCCCTATTAATGCTCCGAGTAAATAATTGTAGGTAGTACTTCGTATCAGATAATATCTCTGAACATAAGTGGACAAAATAATATTGCTTTACGTTACGTAGCGAAATCGGTGGTGCGTTCTTTTTTAATAATATTTAAGTTTTTAAATAAATAGGTTCGTTGCATTACTTTGAAATTCTGTGATTTGTTGTGCATTTCTGTGAATTTCAGTCCAAAGTTCAGTCACAGTTCATGTAAAAAAAAATATACTAAAATGCACAGAATAAACTATGTACGACTTATAGGTACATACTATAAGGCAAGTTATGCAGTCGTAAAAAAACCAACTCGAGATTTTGATCAAAGTTGAAATTACGATAATAGCGAAGACGAAAGAAGTTGGTGTCGCAATTCTGTCTGTCTGTTCGACTACAGCCTAAACGGCTCGGTCAACTTTCTTTAAGCTTGGTAGATATAATTTTTTTTCCCACATGTTTTTTTCTTTTTTTTGAACCAAAAATACCTGCCATAATTTTTTTTCTCGAAATTTTATTGATACTTTTTTGTCTCAAAAACTGTTCCACAGATTTAAAAAAAAATAATATTATGTTAAAGGTAAGTAATGCTTGAAAAAAAATTTCCAAAAATGGTTAATGGTACCCCCTTCAAACCATTTTTTTTGTTTTAATTTTTCTCAAAAACTGTGCAACTGATTTTTATCACTCTTTTGTGCTAAGACTCCCCAAAAGTTTGAATATTATTGTGAAAACCCCATGCTCGATTTCTTTTCTACTTTGATAAATAAAAGTTTCTACAAGAAGTAAAAAAAATATTTTACCTAAAAATAACGGTACCCTTCATACAAATGTTAAAAAATGGTTTTCTAAAATCGTATTTTTCACGAAAACGGCGCGGAGAATTTTGATAAAATTTTTTTTAATTTCGTTTCATTTTTACGACCTATAATTTAAATTTAATTATAATTTAAGAAACAAATTTGAAATTAAGATATTACTGACTATACCTACCATAGAACCATTGTTTCAAATTTCAAACTCCTCATTATGGGCATAACGGATCTTAGAGACAGTTTTACTTGCGACTTACTATTAGACAAGTTATGCATTCGTAAAAAAAAATCGAACCCGAGATTTTGATCAAAGTTGACATTACGATGATAGCGAAGACCAAAAAAGTGGGTCTCGCAATTCTGTCTGTCTGTCTGTCGGTTCGAATACAGCCTAAACGGCTCGGCCGATTTTCTCTAAACTTGGCAGATATCACTTTTAATTTTTTACCCCACACGCTTTTTTCTTTTTTTTTTAAGACCAAAAATAACGGTACCTGCCATACGAATTTTTTTCGAAACTTTATAAATATTTTTTTTTCCTCAAAAACTGTTCGACAGATTTAAAAACTAGAAATGCAAAAAAATTTCATTTAGTTAAAGCAAGCAATGGTTAAACAAAAATCCGAAAAATGGTTATTGAGGGTACTCCCCATGGAACCATTTTTTTGTCTTTGATTTTCTCTAAAACGGTACAACCGATTTTGATATTTTTTTTGCTAAGGCTTCCTAAAAACATAAATAAATTTTCAAACAAAAATTTTTCTGGGTTTTTAAAAAAAACTTCATAATTTTTTTTTCAAAACTCAGTATTTCGAAAACCCCATGCTTGATTTTTTTTAAACTTGATTAAATAAAAGTTCCTCAACATAATCTACAAGATGTGAGAAAAAAAATTTATTTTACCTAAAAATAAAGGTACCTACCATACAAATGCTAAAAAATAAAAAAAAAATGGTTTTCAAAAATCGTATTTTTCTCGAAAACGGCGCTTAGAATTTTGATACATTTTTTTTTCTTTCAATTAATTTTTACGACCTTTAATTCAATAAAAAAAATTTGAAATTAAGATATTACAGCTTGTACCTACCATAGAACCATTTTTTCGAATTTTGAATTTCTCATTATCCACATAACGGATTTTAATGAAAAATTTTATAGAGAAGCTTCTAAAAAGTATAAAACATTTCAAAACTTTAAAATAAATATTTTTTCGAATTTTTGAAAAAAAAATATCTATCTCAGAAACGACTCAATATTTTTTTTGTAAATTTAATTTTTATTCGAACAATAATAAAAACTTTAAATTGGCGTACCAAAACTTTTTCTTAAAAAGCTTTTAAAAAGTTTGTATATAAAAGCTTTTTTTTAAGAAACCACTACAACGACTTATAATTTTTGTTCTTGCATAAATTCATAATTGGATAGCATTCTGTTTTTGTCTCTTACTACTAAAAGAATTAAAAAATTAATTTTATCCTTATGAACGGTTTCCTCTAATAACATTCGTTTTTAAAATTCCTAGTATATTACATAGGAGCAAGTTCGTGCGACCCAGTCGTGCATTTTATTTAGGTCTGCTCAGAAGCTATTTATTAACCCTAGAAAGGTAATCTTTGTCGATTAGACGAACATCATTTTTTCTTTTTAAAATTTCTCATAGATTCTTCATAGATCTTTAAGGAGAATAAAAAGTCACAAATCTAAAAAAATAAAATGAAAAGTGTGTTTTTATTAAAAGAAAGGTTTGATAAAAATAAATTATTAATATCTACAAGAATTTGTTAATAACTTTTCGAAAAAATTGCATTTAAATTTTACTTCGTCGATTCGACGAATGATTACCTTTAACGTACTAAAAAATATGATTACCTTTCTAGGGTTAAATAGTCTAGTTATTAAATGTTTAAAATTAAGATCGAGTAAGTAAACTACTTTAAAGTTAACAAACTCTTAAGTAGTATCATACTAATGCCTTAACACAAGGCTGTTTAAAATTTTGCACCATTATCTTCAAAAAGATAATGTGAACATATTTCCAAACCATAATCCTTATTTCAGTAAATTCCAAAGTTTAATAAAATCAGAAAGGTAAATGATATTCATCAAATAAATCATGACGTGACTTATGCACCACCCTGTTTATAAATAAAACAAAATTTTTGAATAGCTTGATTTTAATTTGATTCCCATTTCTGTCTGTGGAAAATTGTTTTTGTTTTATTCCAACTTGCATCAAAATGAAAATCTTTTTCAAATAGGTATAATTCAGCAAACATCAACATCAGGCAAAATTGCAAAGGACGAATTATTGTCATGCATTTTCGCATCTGTTAGCAAAATCGTATACGAGATTCAAATTGGAATCTACACAAACGGGCTTTGTCACTGTGAGTTCAAACAACAATGGCCCACTCATTTGCAATGAGCTCGAATGTTTGCACAAATGTTCGGCTTTTATTTCGAAAAAATAGAAAAATTGTATGGCACTATGACAGTGAGTCCTTTTTTGGATTGTAAACACCACCCTATGCGATGTTTTTAGATGGGCTTGTGTCCCTTTCCTTTGCGTCATCGTCATTCTCTCATATCAGAATGTGAATGTAATTTTTAGTGCCCTGTTAAATAATTCGGCAGTAAACATTGTTAAATACACCACAGAAACAAATGCGTATTGCATTCGTTCATCGAGGGGACATATTAGGCAATTAAAGGATGAACGCATATGCGAAAGAGCGATGTGAATGTGACATTTAAGTCCTGTATACCTACTATTAATGTGATTGTCCTTTTGTGGCCTCATTGAAGTACATATACGTTTATATTTGTTCTAAAACGGGTCGTGTGTCACATCGAGTGTTTGTTTTCGTTTTCCTTTACGACCTTTAATATTGGAATTAGTTTTCAAATACAGTTCTCAATTGATGCTTGATCAAAATGATCCCAAGCCCAAATATGGTGCCTGATTGTGTTTACATTAACATCGTTTTGACCTTATGGTTTGAGTTGATGGTTTTATTTTTTTTTTACAGTGAAGCATGATGGCTTTTATCGTTGTGAAGGACATTCAAATTAATGTAAGTATTTGGTATTTGTTTACTTTCTATTCTGTTTTTCTATTTTTTTTAAGAATGAAATCGTAGGACTAAAAAAGTAGCAAATGATTTCCGATGTAGCTTGGCTAAATGTCAACGAACGACATGGAATGAATAAATCTGGGGTGGGATCACTCTTCTTAGTCCATAAAAAGGGGTATTTTTAGACTTATTTATAGTTCAAAGATTGCAATGTTGATGTTGATGGACAGGGTCACAGTGCTGCAAAGGCGGAGTTTAAAATTCCTTTTACGGTTTATTTTTCTTAAAGAAAAATAATGTCCCTATGTTTTCCAGAAGATTGACTAGCCTATGTCCGAAAATATGGAGGGTACAGGCTCCTAAAGATTGCCATTTCTTCCAGTGCGAAATATCTACATAGGTGTTATAATAGACCCTCAGTTGAATTGGAAAGTGAAAATTGAAGAATGGGTTAATAAGACCTGCGTAGCTTTCTACGCTTGTGGTAAAACTTTTGGTAAAAAGTGGGTTCTTGGTGATTTTGTGGTAGCCGCGCTTACCAAAGCAAATTACATCGATAAACTAAAGAAGTTACAAAGAACTGCTAAGCGTTGGCACCACAACGGCTTTAAGATCTTGCCCAACTGGTTACTTAAGCGTTTGCCTACCTCTTTGTAGCGTTTTTGTATTCTTTTCCACTTGATTTACATATTAAGTATCTGGTTACTTGAGGCACATTAAGAATAAAATGCGCGACTGGGTCGCACGAACTTGCTCCTATGTAATAGACTAGGAGTTTAAAAAACGAATGTTATTAGAGAAAACTGTTCATAAGGATAAAATGAATTTTTTAAATTCTTTTAATAGTAAGAGACAAAAACAGAATGCTATGCAAATATGAATTTATGCAAGAACAAAAATTTTATAAGTTGTAGGTAGCGGTTTCTTATAAAAAATAAGCTTTTATATACAAAATTTTCAAAAGATTTTTAAGAAAAATATTTGGTGCGCCAACTTTAAGTTTTAATTATCGTACGATTGAAAATTAAATTTCCAAAAAAAAATATTGAGCTGCTTTTGGAATATCGAAATTTCCAAAAAAAAAAAAAAAAATATAGGAAAAAATGTTTAACCATAAACTGCCACAGCAATATTAAAAGGAGGTTCAATATATTCATAAGCTTGTTAAATGGTATTAAAAATACGATTTTTGAAAACCATTTTTTAACATTTGTATTTTTCACATCTTGTAGATTATAATGAGAAACTTTTATTTATCAAGTTTAAAAAATCTAGCATGTGGTTTTCGATCTATTGGGTTTTGAAAAAAAATTTGATTTTTTTTTAAATCCGAAAAAAAATTTTTTTTTTGAAAAATTGAGTACACAGTTCTATTCAAGTTTTTGGGGAACCGGACCGTTTTCGAGAAAATCAAAAACCAAAAAAAAAGGTTTCATAGGGTGTACCCTCAATAACCATTTTTCGGAAAAAAAATATTCAACCCTTACCTTTATTTAAATGAAATTTTTTTGTATTTTTATTTTTTGAATCTGTGGAACAGTTTTTGAGAAAAAAAAAATATTTATAAAATTTGGAAAAAAATTCGTATGGCAGATACCGTTATTTTTGGCCTTAAAAAAAAACGTGTGGGGGGAAAAATTAATTTATTTATTTAAAAAGAAAATCGACCGGGCCGTTTAGGCTGTAGTCGAACAGACAGACATACAGAATTGTGAGACCTACTTTTTTAGTCTTCGCTATCATCGTAATGTCAACTTTGATCAAAATCTCATAGTACCTATAAGTCGCAAGTAAAAATAAACTTTTATATACAAAATTTTAAAAACATTCTTAAGAAAACATTTTGGTACGCCAGCTTAAAGTTTTTATTACTCTACGAATAGAAATTCAGTTTCCAGAGAAAATATTGACTAGCTTTTGAGATATCGAATTTTCAAAAAAAAAGATTTATTGTTTTTTATTATTAAAGAAAATCGGCCGAGCTGTTTAGGCTGTAGTTGAATAGACAGACAGACAGAATTGCGAGTCCCACTATTTTAGTCTTCGCTATCATCGTAATGTCAACTTTGATCAAAATCTCGAGTTCGATTAAGGAATCGAACTCTTGGATTGCCAAACCTTATATCTTTGATTCCAATAGAGATTATTTCAACTCGCTCTGACACACCTAAAATGGACATTAGTATCAAAATATTTTAAGGTTATGTTCCTATCAATAAAGGGCTGCGAAGATGACATCGTTACGAAAGACTTCAACACAACTATCTTAACTGATGGTTGGTTCAGGAATCTTCTCTCAGACTTTGAATATATCTAGGTCATTTAGGCTACTCGGCTTTGTTAGTACTTTTCAAGCTGAAGTACTGGCTATCAGGGAAGCATGCATGGTACTCAAACAAGATCCAAATCAAATTATCACAGACAGTCTGGCCGGTCTTAAGGCCATAAAGTTAGTACATCAGCCAAATTGGACCAGGAATATCGGAATGAACTTGCTAGCCTCAATATTAACCATAATGTCAGTCTTATTTGGGTTCCGGGTCATTGTGGCATTGTTGGGAATGAACTGGAGGACGAGCTATCCAGGTAAGGATTAGGCCTCACTTCCGGAATGAGTCAGCATTCCGTCCGGGTTATGAAGGGCAATATTCTTTCAATTTTTCTTAGCGAACACTTGATTTGATATGCAAACCCAGGTAAGACATAGCCTCTAGAGCATGCAGCGGAGCTAAGCGTTCCTCACAACACTCTATCTGTCATAACTGTGGATACCAGCTTCATTTCCTCTGCAAATGACCTGATCTGGGGAAATTTAAAGCACAATGATTAGGAGGGGCATTCTCTGAGGACAAAAATTTGAAAAAAAAAAATTAATAAAAATTTCCCTTCAAGGTATCACTAAAACTATCAAAAAATGAAAGCCATTCTTACTGTCACGCACCTTATACATATATGTATGATTAAGTTACGAGTATGAAATAAATTTTATTCATTTATTTATTTGCAAACTTTTTTTTATATTTTTCATTTGAAAAAACAGAGTTAAGTATGATAATTTGGTGCAAAAATTAGATCCATTCTTCTTTTTTTTTTATTTGCGAATGCATTCACCACATCTTCAGGTTTAACTAATCGGTTGAGCCTGGTGTCAGTTGTTGTGGCCCACAGCCACGTTTTTAAATCAATGTTTTTCTTAAATGAGGATACAAATCCCGATTCAATGTTCCCAAAAAGCTTACTGAAATTTTTCCCTCTTGTGCCTCGCTGCTAAGACCTTTACAAACTGAATGAGGTTTTTTTTAATTTTTTTTTTTTAAACCAACTCATGTTTCCGAACCCTGTATCGTGGAATTGTCAATATTGTTTTGTCGATTTTTGTATTTTATAAATTTTGGCGCCACTCCCTACACAAAATATAAAACAGAAGGCCTATTTTAAAAATTAGAGATCGTATCCTTTCAAGTATTTTTGTATAGTCCTTTTATTTATATCCAAAGAAATGGAGCCGCTTGTATTTACTTGGGTGATAAAAACTCACCAGCACCTGTTAAGCATCCGTGGGGACAAAATCGAGACGGTGTGCTACCTGATGTCAATAAAAAAGAATTAAATGTCATGTCCTTCCTTAATCATTTTAGAAATATAAACGAAAAAAGGATTTTCATGTTTCTTAGAGCGAATTATTGAAGCCCAGCTGACATAAGGATTTTTCTTTGATTTCTTCCGTTTGTGTCCTTTAAGAGGCAAGATATCTTCCTATGATATATTTTGTGTATGTAGGTATTGTTATCACAAAATGTTCATCAACCTGTCAAACTTGTCAAATATTTGGAAAAGAAAAGGATTCATTCAAACACAATCCGTCCATAGAGAGGACGATGTAATAAATTAATTGATTATTTCATCCTTTTCTTATAGGACTTGTGGTCTTGTGGACAGCAACTGCTGCTACACAATAATAATAATAGCGCAGTAGTAGAAAGGGTGCATTATACACACATTCAAACTTTCAATGTGAAACCTTATAAATCAATTGATATAATCAGATTAACAGTTGAGTGGGTTTCAATATTTTGCCATTGATGTTGCGGTTTTAGGTTTTCATTTTCTATATGTTAGGGTTGACGGTTGAGAAATCAAAACAGATGTGTGTCCTTCAACTTACAACAAGATTTACAATAGAATTGATTGATCATCGATGCCCATGTAATTCGATTTAATTTTATAAAAATATGAGTTACTTTCAAAAAAATATTGAAGAAATGATTTTTAGTTGAAAGAGTTTTTGATGTTTTAATTAGATTGATGAAATAGTTGCCAAATTCAAAATGTCCACAAACAGAAATTGGAAGCCGGAAAAAAAATTTGGTACAAATTGCTTAAACTCTTGTTAAGAAGCTAAAAAATTTAATTATTAGTTTGTACAATATACAAATTCTAGACTGTCAAAAATGTAAGAAAATAATAATATAACCCCTTTTCGTCACCAAGTTTAATCCAATAAGGAACTTTGTTACTGGGCTAAAAGTGTAACACTCAAGTTGAAGGGCCAAAGTCTGACACACTATGGCTTATCATTTTCTACTGATCCACGAACTCTTCTATTGAAATTATCGAGACTAAAGCGGTCTACCATTCTCCATGGCTTATTCCCCAAATCGGAGGTTCGGTCTTCCCGGTAACCTAGAACTTAGAGTTTCAACCCATTTTATTCGCTATTTCTAAGTCGCAGTGGTTTGTTCGCTTATTAGGTAACTCTTCATCGGAACGAAAACTATCATGCAAGATAACTATCAAGTGTAAAAACTATCATACGAAAACTGACATTCGAGAAAACTACTTTTAAGGCGCGAAAAATTTAATGCGGGCAAGCTACAAGGTGGCGCAAAATTAATCACCCTATCGGTAAACGTACGTCAAGCATCTTTGACATTTGTGAATTTGACAACTGCAGTATACAAACTGACATCTTATCATTCCCTGCCGTTCTAGATCCATGGCGTTCTAGATGATGCATGGCGATTTGGCATGGTCAGCAAGATCACCCGATTTACCATACCCGACTTTGTTCCTTGGGGCTACTTGAAGTTACGTGCTTATGCTTTAAATCAAAAATAAATAAAATGAACGACTGGGTCGCACGAACTTGCTGCTATGTAATAGATTAGGAATTTTAAAGTGAATGTTACTAGAGAAAACTGTTCATAAGGATAAATTTTATTTTTTAAACTCTGAGTAGTAAGAGATAGAAATAGAATGCAAATAAGAACTTATTCAAAAACAAAAATTATATGTCGTTGTAGGGGTTTCTTAAAAAAATTAACTTTTATATACAAAATTTTCAAACCATTTTTAAGAAAAAATTTTGGTACGCCAATTTAAAGCTTTTACTATTGTTCGAGTAAAAATTAAATTTTCAAAAAAAAAAAAATATTGAGCCGTTTTCAAAATAATGAATTTCACAAAAAAATTGATTTTTTTCCCAAAATTCCAAAAAATATTTTTCTTAAAGTTTTGAAATGCAATGTTTTTTAAAGTACTAGTACGGTCTAGAAATTGCAAAAAACGCACGATTTTTGGGAATTTTTTTCTCGGAAACTTTATAAGATAATAACATAATTTTTTTTTAAATAATGAATACATGTGTGAAGAGTAAAAAAAAATTTGTTTGTCGAATTTCGGCCGAATTATAGAGGGCGCCAACGTCGACTTTTCAAAAAACACATATTCCCACAGCGGACAGTTAGTCTCCAGATCTACTGAACCGATTTTCAAAAAACTTGTTGCAACTAGATTGTTTTTATGTTTTCTAAGACGATTTACCACAATTTGACCAAAAAGTTATGAATAAAAAAAATGGCGACTCAAAAATGGCCAAACATGTTTTTTTTTTTTCAAAGCTCGAGATTTTTTTTTTTTTTGTTTTGACTTTTCAAACAAATTGTGGTAAATTGTCTCGTAAGAAACCTTCCTTTAAATAACCCACTTTGTTTTTCAGTTCAGGCAATTCTGAGATTAACTGTCCGCCATGGAACAATGTATTTTTTGATGAGTCGACGTTGGGCCTTCTATAATTCGGCCAAAATTCTAAAATTAAAAAAAAAAAATTTATTGTACTCTTGACGCATGTATACATTATTTAAAAAAAATTTATGTTATTACCTAATAAGGTTACACCTACTATGTACATGTCCAGCACTCTCCAATAGAAGGAATAACTATCTCGGTAATCCCTTCTTCGATAATACCAGTGAACTGGCAACGATCGACACAAAATGTCTCTCTAACTTCATTAAAAGCACGAAATGGTTTGTTTTAAATTCATTACTCTCCCATGAGTAACTTCTTTAGTGGTATCACAACGGATCCTTGAGGTCTAAGTGAGTCAACAACAACAAGACAGCCACTCCAACCTAACCTAACCTAACCTAAGGTTTCCGAGAAAAAAATTCCCAAAAATCGTGCGTTTTTTGGCGTTCTAGACCGTACTAGTACCTTAAACTTTTTAGAAGCTTCTCTACAAAAAATTTCATTAAAATCCATTATGCCGACAATGAGAAAATTAAAATTTGAAAAAATAGTTCTATGGTAGGTATACAGTCAGTAATATCTTGTTTTCATTTTTTTATTAAGTTATAAATCGTAAGAATCAATGGAAAGGAAAAAACATTAGCAAAATTCTCGGAACCGTTTTCGAGCAAAATACGATTTTCGAAAACCATTTTTTAACATTTGTATGGAGGGTACCGTTATTTTTAGGTAAAATCTTTTTTTTTTCTCATATCTTCTATAGATTATATTAAGAAACTTTTATTTATCAAGTTTTAAAAAAATCAAACATGGTGTTTTCAAAATCGAGTTTTCAAAAAAAGCTTGAAATTTTTTTAAAAATCCAAAAAAAAAATTGTTTGACAATTTAAACACACAATAATATTGAAACAGCTCGGGAGCCCTAACATAAAAAAAATCATCAAAATCGGTTGTACCGTTTTTGAGAAAATCAAAAACAAAAAAATGGTTCCAATGGGAGTACCAAAAATAATGATTGTTTGGAAAATTTTTTTCAACCATTATCTAGCTTTAACTAATTGAATTTTTCTTTTAAATCTGTGGGACTGTTTTTGAAAAAAAAAATATTTATAAAACTTTGAAAAAGAAATGGTGGTACCGTCTTAAGAAAAAGGAAAAAACGCGTGGGGGAAAAAATTAAAAAATGATATCTACCAAGTGTGACGGAAATCTGCCAAGCCGTTTGCGCTGTAGTCAAACAGACAGATAGACGGACAGACAGACAGACAGACAAAATTGCGGGATCCACGTTTTTAGTCTTCGCTATCATCGTAATGTCAACTTTGATCAAAATCTCGAGTTCAATTTTTTTTTCCGAATGCATAACTTGCCTTATTGTACCTATAAGTCTCAAGTAAAAACTAAAATAAAATTTATTTTATATAAAAACACAAAACAAATTGAGCTTGACAATAAACTAATTCCTTATTTTTAACTTAGATTTATATGAAAGCCAAACTTGCATGACGTACCGAAAGCCAAAGCAGTTTAGGATTGTTCATAATAAATGTAATTTATTTAAAAAATTTAGGGTAAGCAACGTTAGATCTTAACAAATTCAATACAAAAACTGCATAAGGACAAAAGAACCTATACCCCAATTTCAGTGCCGGATTAAGCCAGCGCGGGGCCTGTAGCAAATTCTATCAAGGGGCCCTTAGACTGTTTTAGGTTAGGTAATTATCAAGTTTATGGTATTAAATAAAACAAAACTGTTACAAACAAACTTTTCTTGATTTAATTTGGGAAAATTTATAAATAATGCTGTTGATATCGACTTCTCGGAGTAAATCATGTTCAATAGTAATTAAATTGGCATTACAGCATAGTTGAGGTACATTAGAAATGAAAAAGCATTTATGAATTTTAAAACTTTGAATAAATCAAATTTTGTAGTAGATATTTTAAGACAAAAGCTAAATCTACTCCCTTAAATCTACTACTTTTTAGATCTACTCCCTTTTTCCCACACTAAAACAAATCACAACTACTTTAGCCAAGCTAACCAACTTTGGCTCTGAATATTTAAATTTAAAACTGAAAGTGAATTTGTGTATCTGATTTATTTATTTTTTTTTCATTTGTTAAAAAAATATTTAGTTTTGATAAAAATACAATTTTTGAATTTTTTTTTCGTTTTCAAATAATCTACTCCAGAAATTTTCGATTGACTCCCCTTTTTTTACAAATCTGCTCCGAAATTTTACTACCCTGGTGACGAGTCGAACAAAGAAAAAACGCAATAATAAATACCCAAGTAAAAAATAAATACAATTTTGTCTATCCCCCTCTTGTTTCAACCCTTTTATCATCTTCTTCGTATTCTGTTTCCTCAAACCAATAACAACAAAGCATGAACGCAATAAACTTGTGTACTCCCCTGACGCTTCGCCCTCTTTGCCAACTCGGCGTTTCACATTTTTTAAATTTTCACATTGTATGCCTTAATTTAAACATTTCTAATGTAAAAAATCACATTAAATTGTTATTTTATAAGGTTGGCTACGGTCAGATCTTTCAGATAAACCCAGCAACTGCTCAGAGTGAAAAGTAATAATAATTTCAAATTTTAACTTAAAAACTTATGCACAGCAGCGTTACCACTTCCGTGAAGTAAAGTGAAGTAAATTGAGAAAAATCGAAGTAGATTTTAAAATGACTTTTTACTTGCCTTCTGAAAAATTAGAACTCGAGATTTTCATCAATTCACATTACAACACGAAAAAGTAGAGATTCCGTCTGTATGCAAGTCTGTACCTCAACCTGCAGCCTAAATGAGAAATTGAAATATTTTTTTTTAGCTCGGTTCCTTCCATACAGCCATTATGAAATATCATATTTATTTCGAAAACGGCTCTAATGGTTTTTATAAAAAAAAAATATGTTCAGCCCTTACCAACAATACAGTCCACATTTTGGTAAAATAAAATGTTATTAACGGTACCTGTCATAAATCCTTTTTTTTGATTTTCTTCTTTCTCATTTCTGACCCTACCGATTTCGAACAAAATTTTGTATAGAACTAATTTATTAATAAAACACAAGCAAGCGAAATTTTCATAAGATTCGAGTTTCTATGCTTTTAAAATTACTCATTTACCTATGTATTTTTATTGCGTTTACATAATTTTTTTGTAATTTTCTTGCTACTACATACTCCTCGTACCTAGAGTGAAATAGAGAAAAAGAAGTAGATTTGGGCTTTTTATTGTAAAATTGAAGTAGATTGAAACAGAGATTTTTAAAATGAAGTAGATTTCAGCATTTTGCTGATGGCGCGAAGTAGGAAGTAGATTTTAAAATATTTTGAAAAAAAGAAGTAGATCTACTTCAATTGAAGTAAAGTGGTACCACTGATGCACAGTTATTATCGTTGAATACTTATCTCTTCTTGACTACGTAAGAACACTGTTCTATTTAGTATATTTTAAGAAATAACGTAATATTTAAAAAAAATCGGTTGCACCGCTATATTATGTAAGAAAACAATACTCAACACAATTACGAAACCACTTTACTTAGGAATGGTTCATATCGAAAGTACCATTATTATCATACAAACGTAAATATCGAACCTTTTCAAATCTGTCGGGTTACTACTACTAACACGGAGAAAATATTAGGGAATTCCCCGTTTTGCTTAGCAGTATTGCCAATTTGCGTGTAGTGCGGTGCGGAACATGATTTTTGGTTTGACCAGCAGATAGAAACATAAAATTTTAGTTGATCATTTTGATGCAAATATTTTCTTCTTAGTAATTGTGAGTTAATCTAATATATAAATAATACGTTTTTGTGGTCAGAAAATGTTGGTGCGCGGGGCCCCCAAATCCGCGGGGCCCGTAGCATTTGCTACTCTTGCTTCGTGGCTAATCCGGCACTGCCCAATTTATGGTTATTTTACTTAATTTATTTAGATATTGGTTTAATGTAAAGTATTGTCAAACTTGTTGAAGATCATATAAGTTCATGATTCAGGTCATTACTAAATACACCTTGTTTGAACCAATAACTTTAGTCATCATACAAAATAGTTTGTTTGAGTCTGACTTTGAAGGTCCAAATGTAACTTCGACCTAAGTACAAATTTGAACGTCGAATTTCCCTATCGATGTTTAATGTTGAAAAATGGGGTTTTTATTAAAAAAAGGGTCACTTTTTAATTCATCTTTTAATTCATGAATAAATTGTGTTGATCTTTTTTTTTCAAAATATCTTACTTGAAGTAATATCATACGAGAAAACTATCATGCTAGAAGACTATCATCCTAGAAGTACATATATCATTCGAGATATGTATTTTACCTGAAGCACTATTCATCAGAAGTATTCCTGTTACCTTTGTGACACTCGATATATCAAACAAAAATAATCAAAAAAATCTTAAGAAACATAGAACTCCTGGAAACATTTCGATATCGCAACTCTATGTAAAAATATTACAACTGTATTTAAATGTTTAACTAGCTGTCCACAATTTATTTTGGTTTAACATACTCCTAACCGACCCATCCGAAAAATTCGGTAAGGTCCTAAAACAGCCTAAGATTTCTCAAAACCAGCAGAGTTTATTATCAAAAGTTTAAAAAATCCAAGCCACAGTTTCTGGAAAGTCGTCGGGGGAAGCCGATTCTTAAAACGTTTAAAATACCATCCAATACACATGCGAGTATGTTAATATTTCTTAAGAAAGAATTTCTTCACACCAGGAGCTTTTATGTAGTTAAAGATTTTGCTATATCTACATATTTCCAATGACTCAGCTATTTGTTTCATTTACTTCTGATAAGCTTACCTTGGAAAACAGAAATTTTAAACCTTCAATTGGACATTTGGAATCTATAGTCTAAGGGATCAACATTTTCTATTGGCTTGGCGATGGAGAGACAAAATTTGCATTCGTTTAATTTTAACAGTTTTTGAAATTATTTCAACTCAGTT
Organism: Philhelius festivus; assembly: GCA_963931855.1. Lineage (NCBI taxonomy): Eukaryota > Metazoa > Arthropoda > Insecta > Diptera > Syrphidae > Philhelius > Philhelius festivus. The sequence continues at coordinate 60,064,985 of OZ007557.1, forward strand.
ATGTTGATATTTTGAGGGGGTTATTACCTCGTTACTCCTGCTTTTATACAGATGAGCACACCACTTTTTTAACTTCTCTTTTCATGTTGTTTTTGAGTTTATTAAAAGCTTCCCTATATAAGGTTTATGTTTAACATTTGAGTCATTGATGTCTATTGCAAAATAAAAGAGTAAACAAAAAATCGATACACGAGTTTGTAGGTATCCCCATAAAATATCATTTGCAAAATTTTCCTCTCAAAACTTGTTCGTTGCCTATATCTAGCCTTATAATTTAAAAAAAGAAAACCTTGATACTGAAATCAGGAGCGGAAAATAAGTTTAAAGCTCACGTATCCGACTCATTCTCATTCCATTTTGGTAGTTTTTTCTGCAAGAAAAAAAAATAAATTTTCATTGCACCCGCGACATGTTCAGCTGGTATCTGACCCTCAAAAACTTCTAAACCAGACATACCGTCTGGAATGCCAAGAAAATGGCAATGCAATAGAACTTGAATTACCACACGCAAATGACTCATCAATCAAATATGCAACACAAGGCTTAGTCGTCAGTCGGTCGGTTGATGATGATTAAAGAAAAGCAAAAAAAATTACTCCTTCGTAAAAGGTCTGGCAAGAGGTCCTTATGCTAAGGAAAAGAGAGTGTTGGAAAAGTCCTTCAAAACTATAGCGGAAAATATAAAATATTCCGCACAAGTCGTTGCCATCGTATAGTTTGCTCTAGGAGTAGCAGAAATGATATCTTCTGAAAGGGTTGGAAAAATCGCACAAGTATGCCAGCCAGGCATAGTCTGGCCGCCACCACCAACCAACGTCAGGATGCATACGTGGTCGCCATACAAGTTAAAGGATTTGCCAAACGCGATGATTTATTAAAAGAAACTTGCAAGAGGGTGACTTGTATTACATCAGTATATAGGTACTTGTTTTTTTTTTTTTTTTGTGCTGAGCGAACCCCTCTTTCAGCATAAAGTTCTAAGGACAACAACAGCTATTTTATCTGAGCTAGTCATTCAATCATCCGCATGTCAATCAAACGTTTTTACATTAATTTTCTTCGATAGATGACGGAGGCAGCAAGCAGCTAGCGTATACTATATAAAGTTACGCTAAAATACAACTTTCCGGTTTTAGAACAGAAACTGATGGACGGGAACGGAAATTCAAGAAACAAAGACTACAATGGTCGGAAAAAATATCCGGACAAGTGGGGTGACACAGGGTGCTGCACCGCGTCGTTGTGGGTGATAAGGATACATCCCCCCTTGTCATTGTGACATACAAAAAGTATCTAATCTTCTGAAGATTTAATTTAGATATACTAGAAGCCAATTCATTATTCTCTCGGGAAGCCAAATAGAACTTTATTCATTCAGAAGTTGGAATTATAGTGTGACCAATATATTGCGAAAATAATTGCCTAAATAAGATATTAGAAACCGTTTTAAGTTCGGAAGAAGTGATACTCGGAGGTTGTGTAATAAAAACGTAACCATCCCAGATATGAAATTTGACCTTGCGTCCGATGCTGAAATTTCAACACGACATCAAAATAGCACTCAACGGTTATCGTGTCACCGTCGCGGTCGTCGAGTGCTTTCTGAATGTTGAGAAATAATTCGACAGTTTTTGGATGGAAGCTCTTATACATTAACTCCATCTACTTGGATTCCCTCACTAATAAACAATTTTCTTTTCTTTCTTTGAGAAACTTCTTCGTATAGCTAGTGAAGTATATCAACGCTGGTATAGTCCAAGGCTGGGAATTAGGCTCGTTACTCTTCAAAGAACCTTCAAAGTCAGCACTTAAATCTGTTCGTCATATTGAGATTCAGATACAGAAACTTCTCGAATTCTACAACAATTCGGCTAACCAAATCAACACTTCCAAATCCAAACTTACCTCCTCTAAGATAACCTTAAAGGGCGGAGGCAATCGCAAAAGAAAATTGGAGAAAACTAGTTTTAAAACTGACAAATGAAATGTGAAATAGTTAGAAATCCACTTTAATGAGTTGATACAATTCAATCTACATTTAAGAAGCCAACAGACAAAGATCTTGATCTATACAAGCAACGCCAACGCCTGAAATCAATGATCAGTTTTAGAGTTATAGTCTTCCCGTATCTCCACGACAGCCATTAAAAACCTTCAAGTTTTCTGAAAAAAAATTATGAGGATATAAACCATACTTCACTTCAAACATAGTGGCTTAACGTCAATCTAACCTAATTCTACACAAAAACCAAGACCGTTCAACCGGAATTGAACATCCCGAAGACGAATGTCAGCTGATTTTTAACACATTACGATCAATTTAATTTATTTTGAACTTTGACAATGAAATCAGCTATTAAGAAATATTAAGTCTAGATTTTCGGAATGTCATAACTACATTTTGGAAATAAAAGAAATGATCTACAGGATGTTTTGCATAAAAACTGTTCATAGCACGAAAGTTTTTGTTCTTAAAAGGTAAATTACTATATTCGTCTAGTCAAACACTATGATATGGTGTGCTCTTATAGCCATATTCTAAGTGAAAATCTTTATCTCATCCTGAACCTTTGGAAGGGATTTAGCTTAAACTTCGAAACCTGAGGAATATGCTTGAAAAAGTAGTATGGAACGCCCAAGTCAGTACATCAGACACTATTTTTCAAAAATCAACCCAACTTCTTGAGTTTGCTGACGACATTGAAGTGAGTTTCCGGTTCTTTCATAAGCATAGAGTCGGCAGCAAAAAAAAATTGGACTGGCCGCTGATCCAGAGATCCATTCGAAGATCTTCGTTTCTAAAATACCATGAACCATTTAAAAAACAAGTTTAAGATTAGGAAGTTTTTAGTATAACCAGTAGCATTAAAATTACTATTTATTTTTTACGTTTCTTATTAACAAGCGACGTACAGTCTTTAATGAATCTTTCTGAAATATTTGCCTCATTTGCAAATGGAATTCGAACAGTATTAAAAAAAAAAGGTTTGCATACAAAAAGTCTACATGGGCTGATTTTGGTCAGTTGCGAGTGCTATCCTCTAAGGTTTTTTTTCAATTCGCAATTTTTTCAATTTGCAATTTAATTCTAGCTTCAATTATTTTTTTTGGCCACTGCTGGTGTTATGCCTTCGATTGTTTCTACAGTTCGATAGCATACATACATATATACTCGTAGCACTATAAATACTACAATTTCCAGAACTGGAACACTTCCTTGTTGTTCTAGTTCTTTGAAGTTTGAAGACTCATTTTCGTGGGCTACATGAAAAGTAGGTACCCCTTTGCATAATGTTTCGTGCTTTGGACTTTCATTTAGAAAGTCTTGGGTTCAATTCTCTTTCCTGGTAACACACACATAGGACTGATTTAGAGTTGTAAAGCTAAGTGTACACGATTGGTAGATCTGTCAGTGAAAAACATGCTTACAATGTCTTACAATCGTGTAGTCTTACAATTAATTGTCAGAAAATTTGCCTGACAATTAATTGTTAGATCATTGTCTGACAATTAATTGTAAGAAAACTGACAATCATGTGTACGCTAGCTGACAATCGTGTAATCTTCCAATTAATTGTCAGAAAATGTATCTGACAATTAATTTTAAGACGGTAAATTGTAAGGTATTTGATAATCGTGTACACACACAATTTATTGTCAGGCCTGCCAATTTTTATCGTTGTCTGACGTTTCTGACAATGAAGAAATTGTAAGATGTTCGTTTTTTAGCATCATACAATTTTTTCATTGTCAGAAAATTTGCAGCCAAGGTTTAATTGTCACAGTTTCCATAACCAACAAAAACTGACAATTAATTATGTGTGTACACGGTTGGTAGAAAATCTACCAATCTCTTACAATTAATTGGTAGGTATTAAGCCGGCTATCTGAAAATGAATTGTCAGCCAACTTCTGACAATTAATTGTAAGAGATTGGTAGATTTTGTACCAACCGTGTACACACACAACTTATTTGTCAGCTCATTGGTAGATAATTGTCAGACATTGTAAGATCTTACAATATTGTAAGATCTACCAATCGTGTACACTTAGCTTAAGTCACTAGGTCCTGGTTCTCTACGTGCTGTTGCACAACCTTTTTTTTTTTTTTTTAATTTTACATGAAAAATTCGGTCCTCTAGTTATTAAATTGAATTTAAGGCCTTCGTGGTAAAAAATCCGTCGAAAAATTTGTGTTTTTCTCGAAAAGCTTTTTGGAAGTTCAAGATGATGTGAAACGCTAAAAACAGCCGAAAAGTAATCTGAATTATCATAAAACTTAACTTTATTTTATAAAATAATTTACAAATTTTCGAAATAGTGGGTAACTTTTTTCTCGATTGAGCAATGTATACAATCCTAGAACAGCCCTATTTTGGTATTATCGGTTTTTCAAAAACACCAATATTGACGCAATTGGTCGCAATATTTCGAACATTTTTAGAAATTACCAAGAACTTCCGACACGATTTAGCAATTAATAATAAATTATTGTCAACAATTATTATTTGTTTTTAGTTAAAAAAAAAAAAACATATGAACATAATTGGGATAGCTGTGGATTTATTTATGATTTCAAAAAAAAACAAATTCTGGCCTTTTTTCCTAGACAAAAGCCCAGACTTTTTTGCGAATCTTTCCAAAATTTCACGCATTTTTTCAAAAAGTTAGTGTCTTCTTTGAAAATAAAAAAAAAAATTTCTGGTTTCCTCCATTCCTCTCTCCATTTTGCTTTGGCCCAATTTCCAACATTTCTGGAATATTTTCCAAAATAATTTTTGGCTTTTTTTACAATTTTGAGCAAACAACTTATCCTGCGTTTTGTCCAAAAATAAATTCTGGCATAATTTCTTCTGGCGTAATTTTCGGGAGCCGCATATATTTCTTAAGGAATCAAAAAATGCGAAAAGGTAAGACAATACAAATTAAAACACCATAACAAGACAAATTTGCGGAAAAATGTATGTAAATGCAAATAAAAGATTGTATCATTGCCTAAAAATTTGTTCTTAACAACTTTCAAGCTAAGGCCAATAGTATACATATATACCTATTTGTAAGCAGATTGATCAACAATTCGTATTTTCCAAAAAAGGTGAATTCTTTCTGGGGCATGGTGGACGCCCCGAAAACCTTGACTTAAGGTTTTCTACCAGCCATCTTTTAGGTTTGATAAACGTACTCTATGGTACAATCAAAGATGATGAACAAAGGCGGAGAGACAAGTCCATCCAGGCAAGTAAATCAAAACAATATTTTCGGAGTAAGAGCATCCAGGGATACGTGTCAGAATTGGCTGTCTTCCTCGTTGAACAAATGGAAAATAGCAACAATTATTCGTCGCACAGAAATTGCACTCCATAACTACCATTTTACTTAACTTTAACTTTTTTAACTTTATTTCATACCAAAATCTTAAGGCTATGTGAACAAATTTTATCAAAAATCAAAAAAAAAAAAAAAAAAAAAGCTCAAACAATATTTCATATGGCTTCTAAATAATAAAGTTATTTTCTTTATTTTTTTTGTTTAATGCAGGTACTATAGGGCAAGTTCTGCATTTGGAAAAAAATCAACTCGAGATTTTGATCAAAGTTGACATTACGATGGTAGCGAAGACGAATAAACTGAGTCCGGCAAATCCGCCTGTCTGTCTGTATGTCCGTACCTCGATCTACAGCTACAGCCTAAACCACTGCAGCTATTTTCTTCAAACTCGGTACTAAAGGGGTTTGGTGATTCCCTAGAGGGGAAATTGAAATTTTTTTAGCTCCATAACTAACGGTACCCCCCATAATGTGCTAATATGGACATGGAATAAATTTTGGTCCAAAAAAGTTTAGGAAAAAATGTTATTAACGGTACCTGTCATAGAACCGTTTTTTTGATTTTCGAATTTTTCATCAACGGCTGTAACGATTTTAACCAATTTTTTTAAGCAGGAGCTCCTTTAAGTTTAAAATAATATTGTATATAAAAATATTCAAAAAAATATTTTTTTTTTGAAAAATAAATATCTTGAAAACGTGTGAACGATTAGTTTTTGATATTATTTTCTAAAATCTTTAGTACTAAATACTTAAAATTAGCATCCCATGCGTGCATTTTCTTAATTTTTGTTTTGGTAACATTATTTCATGGTCTATTTTATAATATAGACATCAACACTACGTTTCCCAAGCGTTAGTGCTTTGGTGAGTCTTCCAGCAAACGCTGCTTAAGTGCTTATGTTACTACTCTCACGTAGTACACCCTGTCAGCTTACAAGCTATTAAAATTTAAAATTACCCTCTGTATACCCTAAATTATTTATTTTTTAAGAGCGGGTCCAAAATTTGTATTAAAATAAGAATCAAAAAGCCGAAGACTGCGTTTACTATGAATTGTCCAAATTATTAAAATAATAAAATACGCCAGATTTTTACCAGATCGTAAAAACTTGCTCTTAAGATTTTTCAAAATTTTTTTCAACAAATTTTTATTCTCAATATGTTCAATTTCTCAAAAACGTTAAAACTGATTTAAATAAATTATTTTACACTTAAGCTCTGAAAAACTTTAAATAGTATTTCTTATTTAAAATTGTTTAAAAAAATTAATTTCTTCTTGAAAACTCAATATTTTGATAATCACCAATTCAATATTTTAACAATTTATAGTTTTTCTAATATTAACTACAAAACGTAGAAAATGTTAGTATTTTATCTAAAAATCACTTTACTCACCATACAAATGTTAGAAAATGGTTTTCGAAAAACGAATTTTTCTAGAAAACGTCACCTAGAATTTCAATAAAATTTTCCTGTTAGGTACGCTTATTCTTACGATATACGATTCGATAACAAAATTGTCTCTAAAAACACAGTTTTACTAACATAACAGCTACAAAGTGTAATCAAAATTATAAATGGTGTTTTTGAGAAAATTTGAAAAAGAACTAAATAACTGCATGGCAGCTGCCCATTCTAAATAAGCTTAAAAAAGAATTTCGGCTTTCGCTCTGGGTGAAATTTGAAGAAAATCGGCTGACCCCTTTAGGCTCTAGCTCGATATAAACAGAGGCAAATCTTCAAGACAACAAATAAATGTATTCCTCGTTCCTAATTTTAGTATTTTCAAATTTCAAAAATCTCCTTAAAAGTTTTGGAAAAAAAAACTTAGGAAAGGTCACACTTGTAATCGGAATGATTCATATGCCCGAGCGGGAGATGTGGTTGTTCTTGTATTTATAAAAATCCACTATAGTGGGTGGCGGTTGATGTTCCCTTGTCATTCGTCTAAAGACTGTATAATGCGATTAACCAAGGCAATCTAAATCCAAGTCGTAGTGTTTGATTTCATTATTTTAATTATATTTTTTTTGTCGTTCGTTTTCAAATAGAAAATGTCGGAAATCAAAAAGTTTTGCGGCTTACCGCCTCTAAACAAGGACAAAATAATGAATGATAATGGCTATACAGCGAAACATTGCTGTCATGTTGTGAATCTTTAAATTCAAATTCAATCCGTCTGCCACTCCCCCTTTATTTCTCTGCACCCCTCGTCGGTAATCTGATCAGAATGACATCATTTCTACCCCAAAAAAAAAAAAAACTTATTGGAGCTAAATAACATCTTCGTTTTAGAGAATAAAAAAAAGGAAAAATTTAAGGAATTGTGTACCGAAGTGACAAGTCAACATGATTAATGACTTCAATTTCACTTCACTCCAAGCGGCCCCTAATGAAATTCCGTTGCTTGCGAATCTTTCATTGAATTAAGCAGTGCTTGAGAAATATTCTTTTTTTGTTGTTGTTGTCTTCCTTGGGCCAATGGAGCTATGTAGGAACTCCCTGAGCAAACTGCATCACTAATAGAGCCAAAATCTTCCCTTCCCGCATCTCAGGGAGTAGGTTGATTTTGTAGAAGGATATAGCTTGGCCAAAGGGATAAGGACACGACAAAGCAAAGCACATACATCATCTTAGCTGAATTTTCTTCTCATCTCTTGTATAGTGGAGAGTCGAAGGCCCTTCGAAGGAAGTCTAGTGTTAGTATCCATGTCCATGTCCATCCGTCATCTATGGCAAATGGATGCTATTTGTTAAGCACAGTATGGAATGAAGTGTATCCTTTGGAAAATTTTGCTAAATCATACTCATCTCTCGAATGATGAGCATCATCATTATCATCATTAGTTTGCACTTGGTCTATTGGCGCTCTGTGGTTTGAGGATCTTCTTTTTGGCTTATTTGTATTTAAGTTGGCGATTTATTAACCGGAAAGATGTGATGTTCATGTTTTCAGGGATGAGATTTAATGGAAAAAAATTAAAATCAAGAAATTTAAGATTAAATGGCGGAAATGAAGTGGGTTTGTTTTTTTTTAATTTGGTTTCTTTGGGGGACTTTGAACTTGGGAACCATTTAGATCCATCATTTATAATGAATGTTTTCGTATCTATAAATCCGATGAAGGAGATATGCAAAACCCTGTATAGTTTCCGGAAACTGGACAACATTTTTTACTTGCGATATAGGTACTATAGGGCAAGTTCTGCATTTGGAAAAAAAATCGAACTCGAGATTTTGATCAAAGTTGACATTACGATGATAGCGAAGACGAAAAAAGTGGGTCCGACAATTCCGTCTGTCTGTCTGTATGTCTGTATGTCTGTATGTCTGTATGTCTGTATGTCTGTATGTCTGTATGTCTGTACCTCGAACTACAGCCTAAACTACCGGAGGTATTTTCTTCAAACTCGGTAGTTAAGGGTCTTCGGTGATTCCCTAGAGGAAAAATTGAAATTTTTTTTTAGCTCCAAAACTAAGGGTACCCCCCATACACCCGTAATGCAAAATCTTATTTATCTCGAAAACGGCTCTAACGATTTTGATAAAAAAAATTAGGTGTGATATTATGGACTAGGACTATATTTTGGTGAAAAAAAAATTTGAGGGGAAATGTTATTAGGGGTACCTGTCATAGAACGGTTTTTTTGATTTTCGAATTTCTCACCAACGGCTCTAACGATTTTAACCAAAATTTTTATGCAGGAGCTGCTTTGCATTTGAAAAAATATAAACTAAAAATTTTTTCGAAAAAATAGTTTTTGGATTTTTAAAAAAATAATACAATTTTTTTCTTGAAAATTCAATATCTTGAAAACCGATACACGATTAAATTTTTAAATTACGTTTTAAAAAGTATTTTATTAAATACTAACAATTTGCATATCAATTTTTTTTATAAAAATTTTAAGGAAAATTTAGTACACAAAAAACATGTTTCAGTGTGTCTGTATGTCTGTACCTCTCACTACAGCCTAAACCACTGGACCTATTTCTTTCAATCTCGGTAGTTAAGAGTCTTCGGTGATTCCCTAGAGGAAAAATTGAAATTTTTTTTTTAGCTCCAAAACTAAGGGTACCCCCCATACACCCGTAATGCAAAATCTTATTTATCTCGAAAACGGCTCTAACGATTTTGATAAAAAAAATTAGGTGTGATATTATGGACTAGGACTATATTTTGGTGAAAAAAAAATTTGGGGGGAAATGTTATTAGGGGTACCTGTCATAGAACGGTTTTTTTGATTTTCGAATTTCTCACCAACGGCTCTAACGATTTTAACCAAAATTTTTATGCAGGAGCTGCTTTGCATTTGAAAAAATATAAACTAAAAATTTTTTCGAAAAAGTAGTTTTTGGATTTTTAAAAAAATAATACAATTTTTTTTTTGAAAATTCAATATCTTGAAAACCGATACACGATTAAATTTTTAAATTACGTTTTAAAATGTATTTTATTAAATACTATCAATTTGCATATCAATTTTTTTATAAAAATTTTAAGGAAAATTTAGTACACAAAAAACATGTTTCAGTGTGTCTGTATGTCTGTATCTCTCACTACAGCCTAAACCCCTAGACCTATTTCTTTCAATCTCGGTAGTTAAGGGTCTTCGGTGATTCCCTAGAGGAGAAATTGAAATTTTTTTTTTAGCTCCAAAACTAAAGGTACCCCCCATACACCCGTAATGCAAAATCTTATTTATCTCGAAAACGGCTCTAACGATTTTGATAAAAAAAATTAGGTGTGATATTATGGACATGGACTACATTTTGGTCAACAAAAATTTTGGGGCAAAATGTTGTTAGGGGTACCTGCCATAGACCCGTTTTTTTGATTTTCGACTTTCTCATTAACGGCTCCAAGGATTTTAACCCAAAATTTTTAGCAGGAGTCCCCTTAAGTTGAAAATAATATTGTATATTAAAATATTCTAAAAAATATTTTTTGGTTTAAAAAAAAAAATTTTAATCAATATCTTCAAAACCTATGAACGATTATTTTTTTAAATTATTTCCTTAAACCAATATTATTAAATACTTAAAATTCGCATCCCACATTTTTTTCTTGTAAAATTTTAGGGAAATTTCTTATATAAAAAATTTATTTAATAATAAAATGATTTTTTAAGGTTTATTTGCATAAATTCATACTTTTCCGGAAACCAGACGGCAATTTTATGCATTTGAACATTATTATCTCATTAAATAATCCATGTTTTATATTTAAAAAATGTATCTTAAATTCCAAAGTATTTTTACATAAGAGCAAGTTCGTGCGATCCAGTCGTGCATTTTATTTCAAATGATATGATGATTAACTAGTTTGTTTAATAGCAGAGCCTAGTCCCTAACTGTCTCCTAGTTATTTATGATAAGGTTCGGTCGAAGTCGTCGGTGTTGGGTGTTCTTTTTTTAAGAAGGCAAATGATTGCTTCTTCCGTCATTGACTGTTGAACCTATCTTCACCGCTTTTGTTTCCATCTCAATATTTGAACAGACTTTACAAAATCGTGCTTTAATGGAATCACATTTTTGGCAGGGATGCCAAAACTAGACATTGATTTATATAGCTTGCATCTATACTTCTATAGTAGCTGTCATATAGGACCTTAAAAGGTAATGTATGTATATACAAATAAATATGGATGGGTATCCTGGAAAATTTTCCAAGGTTTTCTGAAGATGATGATTTAGTCGATGGTGGATTTTCTAGGCCTAAGCCACACAGATATGGATTTATCATGTTGTTGACGAAGGACTTCCAGACTTCCAAACTCCAGTGTTCATACAATACTTGTTGTTGTCGTAGTTCTGAGATCTCCTTGCCTAAGGACCGGGCAGATAAAGGGGAAGAGTTGTGTGTTTTGGAGAAATATGGAGTAAACCTGGAGTATACCTGGATTGTTTCAAACCGAACTGCGCATGTTTATAATTGTACCGGGACCTTACAGAGTTTATGCTCCGTTCAAAACGCACTTCTTTGAAGTATGTATTTTCCAATTTTCCAAAAAAAAATTGGATTTTTAAGAAAAAATTTCAAAATATTTTCTTAAAACTCAATATTTCGAAAACCTCATGCTCAATTTTCTTAAAACTTGACAGTTAGAAGTTTTTTAATATAATCTACAAGATGTGAGAAACAAAATATCATTTTATTTTAAAATAACGGTATTTACAAAACAAATTTTAAAAAAATGGTTTTTGAAAATCGTATACGAGTATTACTCAAAAACGTCTCCTAGTATTTCAATAATTTTTTTTACTTTCGATAAATTCTTACGATCCTTAATTCAATGAAAACAATTTTCAAATTAAGAAATTAAGATAATACTGACCGTATACCTACTAAAGAACCATTTTTCGAATTTCTCACTATTGGCATAACGGATTTTAATGAAATTTGTAATAGAGTAGTTTTTAAAAAGCTTAAAAAACATTGCGTTTCGAAACAAAAAACTATTTTTTGTAATTTTTGTTCTTAAATAAATTCACATTTGCTTAACGTACTAATCTCAGGATTGGCTGGACTGAAAGAAAAAAAACAAAGTGGCGTATTTAAAGGAAGGAAGGTTTCTTACGAGACAATTTACTACAGTTCGTTTAAAAAATAAAAAAAAAAAAAATGTCAAGGTTTGAAAAAGAAATTTTTTTTTGGCAATTTTGTTGGCCATTTTTGGGTCGCCATTTTTTTCGTTCATAACTGTTTGGTCAAATTGTGGTAAATTGTCTTAGAAAACATAAAAACAATCAAGTTGCAATAAGTTTTTTGAAAATCGGTTCAGTAGATCTGGAGATTAACTGTCCGCAATAATGGGACAATGTATTTTTTGATGAGTCGACGTTGGCCCTCTATAATTCGGCCAAAATTAGAAAATTAAGACAAAAAAATTTTTTTTTGTACTCTTGACGCATGTATTTATTATTTAAAAAAAATGTGTTTACCTAATAAAGTTTCCGAGAAAAAAATTTCCAAAAATCGTGTATTTTTTGGGCGTTCTAGACCGTACTAGTACCTTAAGAAATCACATGGCATTCTATTCTTATCTCTCACTACCATAAGAGTTTCAAAAATGAATTTTATGCTTAGGAACACTTTTCTCTAACAAAAAAAAAATTCTTAGTCTATTACATAAAAGCAGGTTCTTGCGACCCAGTCGTGCATTTTATTTTAATGGTTAAAATAGCTTCTTCAGTAGTTGGAGCTAGGAAAAGAATTCCGTGTGATTTCTCAAGCAAATATTAATGTATGCAGATTTTATGTAAATATAGGTAGCGGTTTTCTAAAAATAAGCTTTTATGTATAAGTTAAACAAAAATTGAAAAATGATGATATTACAATTTTAAGTTTATATTATTGTGCAAATAATAATTACTAAACTTAGAATTAAAATAAGGGAGCACCGTTTGAGATATCGAATTTTCAAAAATTTAAATATATTTTAAGTCTTTGTAAAAAAATTCATTGAAATCCGTTATGCCGATAATGAGAAATTCAAAATTCGAAAAATGGTTCTATGATAGGTACAGTCAGTAGTATATTAATTTCAAGTTTTTTATTAAATTATAGATCGTAAAAATTAAACGAAAGAAAAAAATGGAATCAAAATTCTCGGAACCGTTTTCGAGAAAAACACGATTTTCGAAAACAATTTTTTAACATTTGTATGGTGGGTACCGTTGTTTTTAGATAAAATATTTTTTTCTCACATGTTCTATATTAAGAAATTTGTATTTATGAATTTAAAAAACAATCGAGCATGGGGTGTTGAAAATATTGAGTTTTGAAAAAAAAAATTGAAAATTTTTTTAAAGATCAAAAAAAATTTTTTTCTTAAATTTGGATCCACCATAATATTCAAATTGATGGAGAGCTTAAGCATTAAAAAAAATGATCAAAATCCGTTTTTGAGAAAATCAAAAACAAAAAAAACGGTTCCAAGGGGGGTAGCAAAAATAACCATTTTTTGTAAATTTTGTTCAATCATTATCTAGCTTTAGCTACCTAAATGAAATTTTTTGAATTTTGTTTTTTAAATCTGTGGGACAGTTTTTGAGAAAGAAAAAAATTGTATATAAAATTTCGAAAACAAAATCGTATGGTCTTAAAACAGCTAACTGGGAAAATTAGTAAGAAATAATTGGCAGTTTTATTTGAATTTTGAATCAAGTTCGTATTTTAGTTTTACGAAAATTGAAACGGAAAAACTTAATAATACACAATAATTTTTACAAGAAAAAAATAGGTTAGGTTACGTTGACGTGAATGTCAGCATGAGAATCGACACAATTAGACTATGAGTTGGTCTATTTTTATACCACATTGACTCTTGGAGAGTTTTCTCCCTAATCGCTGAACCAGTTGAGCTCCTTACGAAGCGAGCGATATTGCCTACATATACCTATATTTGCCAAATCACTAAGACCATAGTAGTGAAGGTCCCTCAGATCGAGTCTTCGTCTTGGGGTTAAGGCAAGACTAATGTACAGAGAAAGGTGAAAAATCGATTCCTCCTGTTCTATGTCCATGCGGCTTCTGCAGAAATACCAAGCCGCGTTGCGTACCTGCCTAGCAAACATTGTTGCCGTTATAACACCTATTAAGGAGTCCATGTGCGATTTGTTTAAAGATTAAGTTTTGGAGCGCTTCAGATCCAGCATTGGCCAAATCCGTTTTGTTGAAGCAGGTGGTATTGTTCCACCTAAGGTCTGGTCTCTTTACAGCATAAGCCTACACGTGGCGATGAGAATACCCATGTTTGCCTTCAATAAAGATACCATTTTTCACTTTTGGGGAGTTGGCTTTACAATTTCCTGAAATGTCCCTGTGGCCTGGAGCCCAGCAGAGGTGATTGTTAAACTGCTGCGCCAACGCCATCAGCCAGTTAAGGGCAGAGTCAAAAGATTTATTGGCTGCTAAGCTATCCGAGAAGATGCGGATATCTTAATTTGACATAACGTTTTCTTAAAGCCAAGACGGAACTTCTTTAATCGACAAAAGTTCCTTTTGGAACACGTTATTTTTTGGTCCATCGCATCAGTATAAAAATGGATTAAATCATCTTCCAGGAATGCTATGTCCTCTTTGATTTCCCGAGAAGGGACGGTTACCTCAAAGTTTTTATCAAATTGAATCCAGGGCAGGTGTGATCAATGCTACTTGGAAGTGATCCCAAATGAGTTCTCAGAATGATGGAGTGGCCAATTTCATTATTGATCCATTGCGAGGAGGCTTTTAGGCGAATAGCTGCTAGTTGCAGCTGTTAGTTTGCCAAATATGTCGAGGAGTGTTAGATGAAAAATGTGTCCAGTGCAACGGAAGGAGTCATGCAAAGTGATCCGCACATGCACAGACAAGCTGACCGTTGGACCTTGCTTAGTATTAAACAATTATTGTTTTTATCTGGAGCTGTCCACTATACAGCCACGCCATACGTTAGAATCGGTTTGATTACCGAGTAGTATCACTAATTAGTAATGCATGCTATAAGCCCCCATTTATTCCTAATGCCTCTTTTGCATGAAATGAGTGTTATTGTGGCTTTTTTAACTTTTCTTCTTTCGGCTATTGAAAATACGTAGTACTCGCAATTTCCTTGCAGAAAAAATGTCGACAAGTCGATGTTTTTCCTAATTTTTTTTCAAGCCAGTTAAAGTTGTGGTATTAAAACTATTTAAGTTCTTGGATCAGTTAAAAATGTCAGCATTTCAAATCGACATTTTAACCAATCGATATTTTTTCTACCGATTACTCTATAAGAAAGCGGGGCTAAAGGTAAATTCTTTTTTACTAAAACCAATGTTCCGTCTTAGATTTTGAAAATACAAGGGCCTTCTAGTGGTTTCTTTTTAAACCATATGTCATTTTCACACTAATAGCTGTTTCCCGCTCGCAATCTTGACAGATGACCAGTATCATACGCGGAATTAAATGAGTCGCTTTGCGCTTGAACAACGTTGGGAAATATTTAAAACTTATTTCCATAGTGAGTGCTGTGTAGCCCAAACAGTGGATTTTTTGAAAAGAAGTTTTGGCCGAAACGAAGCTCTAACTGCTCGTTCTGGCATCAGTCGCATATTTTTACAAAGCATACATTCAAAGTTGTTTTGCTCAATTTAGGCGAAGGTTCGTCTTCAAAACCACAAGATCATAAATATTGTAGTTTACCCTGCTTTACCTTTCAAACGAGTATATCAGTTGCTCTAAAATTGGTTTCTCCAAGCATCACACACACATCATTTGTCTCTAACGTTTCATCAGCCTTGGATTAAGCTGTCTCCAGACATGGCCAAGAGGTTTTCATTAGTGTCTTCCCCCTCTGTTTAATAGTATATTTCTAGAAAATCCCACACCTCCTAATTCCTTTATCATTTATCTTGCGAGCATTTCAGTATTTTTATTAATGGAATTTTAAGCATTCGTGAAATGCTGATTTCATGATTTTTATTATTCCCTTTCGCACAACCCTGCCAATGTGTTAAAGAAAAAAAGAAAAGCAGCCTTCCCTTAGCGAGCCATCGCACCATCATCAGGACCCACCATCATCATCATCGTCATCATCATGTTCTCAGATAAGAGAGCATGGAGAAAGGTGAAAAGTCATCAGGATTTCCAACGTTCCCATTCCCAGGTGATGAACACAACTTTACAAGAGTTGCTCCAGCACCACCAACACCACCACCGCACCGTCAGAGGTGTTTCGTTGCATAAGATGGAGGGAAACACACCTAGGATAATAATCAGAAGCAAACAACAATATTGCCTGTGGGTTCTATAGTGTACCTATTCATTTTTTCTTACAAACAAAAATAAATAAATGAGAAAAAAAAACGAAAGCAGAAAATCCTGCGAATTTTGTATTTTTTATCCTGGCTGCTCCTTTTATTTTATGCCATTATTCTCTTTTTTTTTTTTTTTGCGCAATTTTGCTGCTGTTCCGCTTGTTTATACTTCTGCTGCTGCTGTTGCGTAACTTTTATGCAAAGTCAGCAAAGATTACTTATGCAAATTTAATAAGGCGAAATTAAAGGTTAAATAGGCTCGCTAGAGGCGAGGTGCCCCCCAAACTGGCGTTGTACTTGTGTGTTCTGTTTGTGGCAGAGCGCGGCGTCTGAGGTTGTAATTGTATAGATGTTCTCGGTGAAGGGTGCCACAGTACCGCACCGGTCGGAGCCCACTGATATTCCTCGGATGTGAAGTGATGATAAATTATGCATTCAATTATTTAATTATATTCTTTCATATTGCTGAGATTCTATAAACAAAATGTGTTGCAAATATTTTGTATTTTTGTTTTTTTTTTGTTAAATTTTTGTTAAAAAAAATTGTTTTAAATTTTTTCTTGGGGAAAAGAGAAGAAAAACAAAAATATTATAATCTAGAGTAACAGATGCCTTGGGAAAATGGGATAAATCAGATTTATTCCCACGCAGTATATAAAACAGCTTCTCTCTATCTGGACTGAGTGTCTATTAAATATTTAATCAAAAGGAATTTACTATATTATAAACAAAATTGTCTAACAGCTTTGAGAAATTGGTTAACTTTTATTCGGTGTTCTTGTGTTTTTTTTTTGTTGCATTCAAAAGTTTTTGTGTGTTTTTCTGCCAATAAACTGTTGTTGAGGTGAGTTAGAATTTTGAGAACTAGTTTGGATGATGAAATAGAGATGGTGGCAGATGAAGCCGTTATGCGCCTACTGCAGCTCTCATATCACCCCAGTGGGTTTCTGGCATCGGAAACTCATGAGGAGTTTTGTAACGTCAAGGATAATAGCCCACAAGTACCTGCAACGTGAGAAAGATGCAGTCGATATGATCAATTGCAATATTTATTCAAGATCGATATAAGATTCTATGTACATATTAGGATGCGTATTCGTCTTAGGAAGTCGACTTAGAAGTAAAGTAATTGGCTTTTAACCCATATGTGATCGCCTGTCTTCCTTAACATACGCCTACACGCACCTACCAATAAGCTGATGAATCTATCAAGGAGGATGATTCATGTCCTCATGGATGGAGCTTAACGAGCCTGTTTGAAGTACGATGTCAAAGTTATGCTCGGGAATTCCAATGCTGAATCGGAAAGGACAAATTTCAGAGATCGACTGTCGAACGAAAAGAAATTGCAAACCGCAAGGAATAAGTAAGTAATTCTACCTTTGGCGTCTAAGCATATCTGCAGTCTCCAAGCTCAGGAAAATTAAAAAGTCTCATTATCGAAGCAATGCCTAGAAATCTTATAAGCTCGCACTATGTTACGCCATTATATTATAAGGTTAGTCATAATCCCCTAAGTGTGTGCAAATAAAATGCACGACTGGGTCGCCAACGTGCTCTTATCAGTGGCGTAGCGTACCATCTCGGCGCCAGGGGCGGGAGACCCATTTTGCCGCCCCCATTCAATACTAAATTAAAATTAAATTTCGGAACATCATTTCACAGGCAATGAAGTATCTTTTATTGAAAGTAAAATAGGATCAGCGGTTTCATAAACGGATTCTACGGGCCTTACGAATGAGGCTCGTGAGACAAAGCTGCATCTGCGGATTCATCGCCATGCATGCCTTTAATCCTGCGAATTCTTCTCGTTTTGAGTTCGATTCCGAATTTTCTCCAAAGAGTCTTAGGCTAGTCGCGCACTGGCAACTGTGATCGAAATCAAATAGTTTAATCACCAGTTGAAAGAGAACCGCGCACTGGCAACTCTTTACTCACGCTCGCACTCTTTTCTCTCTTGCACTTATGAAAAACAGCTCAACTGTTGCGAGGTAATTGTTTAGTTTGTGTCAAAGCACAAACTTTTTAGTTTCGAGAATCGAGTTGCTCTAAGTGCGCGGTGTCCCATATAGCCCATATGTTTCATTTTAGCAACTAAACAGTTCCGAAACTAAAAATTGAATGTGCGCGCCTAGCCTTAGAAAAGTCGATTGCGGCTTGGACGAAACGGTCTCTGCTCTCCTCTAGGAGAGCTTTTAAAACGCAGAGTTTCTGAGCACACTTATCCACACTCAGTCCACGTTGCTGCAGGTAAATCTGTGCGTCATCTTCTTCAGGTAGCTCTGCAGCTCAAAAGCCAGGAAAAGTGAGGAAGTTGAATGACTGCATGACTGTCAGAAGAAGACTGGCTACCGATCCGTCAATTCTTCCAGTACCTCAAGAACTTCCACAAACTTATTTTTAAGCGTCTTTACAGTTTCACGAGGTTCACTTCTTCTGCAGGCTTGTGACTAGATACTTGAGGTATTTCTTGTGAGTCGACTTCGTCTTCGTCTGCACGTCTTCTTCTTCTGCCTGTAAAATAAGTTATGCATTCCCATGAATATTGGCCTGAGGAGAATTCTAGGCCACTCACGATTGTAGATGGAGGAATCTTACTTACATTGGAATCACTTCCGCTGCTGCTGGATGCCGCCGAAGACGTTAACGTGGCTTTCGAACCAGAACTAGAACTGAAATATTTCTTGTGGTATTTCGCGCCGCTTCTTTTAACTCTTTTTATTTTCAAAAACTAGTTCAATGATTGAGTGAAAAGTACTAAGTGTTTAGTTTTAGAAGATTCAACAGTATTTAAACTATAAACAACACAATCGAAACAACTTTCTGTGATGCGGGAGGGAGCAAAACCATTGAGCTGGCTGAGACTAGAATAACGTTTCCGTCGAATCCTAGTTATCTTATCATATCTCGCATGTGCATATCATATGTTTCGGAACACTCCCTTTCAGTTTTGCGAGAATTTCGGAACGTTTTGTTTTAGTTTCGCGAGTCGCGCGACAATACGGAATGCACTCTTACGGCCCTACTCACCGTCTACGAATTCACGAAAATCAGCCGAGAGCGGTCAACGACGAACCACAGATAGGGTGGCAAATTTCAAATTTACATCATTGTTGTTTGTTGACTTGTCAAACGATTTTTCATGAAACATATGATTTCTACTCTAACCGCATCACCGGGGACATTTTGCCGCCCCCCTAGGCCTGCCGCCCGGGGCGGACCGCCCCCACCGCCCCCCCTACGCTACGCTACTGGCTCTTATGTAAAAGACTAAAAATTTCAAAAATGAATGTTGCTTTTAAAATGACTAAAACAACTTCCTTTGCAGTTATACAGCTAAAAACAGGATGCTTTGTCATTCAAGAAAATATTATGATAGCTTATGCAAGAACAATTTGTATACATTGTTGTAGTGGTTTCTTAAAAAAATAAGCTTTTATGTATCTACAAATTTTTTAAAGCATTTTTAAGAAAAATTTTAGAACGCCAACTCAAAGTTTTTATTATTGTATGAATAAGAATTAAATTCAAAAAAAAAAAAAAAAAATGAGCCGGTTTTGAGATGCCGAATTACCTATTTAAAAACAATTATTTTTTTTCAAAAATTCAAAAAATATGTTTATTTTTAAGTTTTGAAAAGCAATGTTTTTCAAACCTTTCAAAAGCTTTTTCATCGGAAAAATCACTAAAATCCGTTATGCCGATAATGAGAATTTCAAAATTTGAAAAAATGGTTCTACCGTAGAAACACTCACTAATATCTTAATTGCAATTTTTTTAATATTGAAATATAGAAGAATTAGTAAGAATTAAATGAAAGACAAAATTTTTTATAAAAATTCTGTGTGCAGTTTCCGAGAAAAATACGATTTTCGAAAACCATTTTTTAACATTTGTATCGTGGGTAACGTTAGTTTAAGGTAAAAAATATTTTTTTTTCTCACCATTTGTAAAATGTATCAAAAAACTTTTAATTGTCTAGTTTAAAAAAAAATCAAAATATTGAGTTTTCGAAAAAAAACTTTTGAAATTTATTTTTAAAATCTAAAAAAATTTTGTTTGAAAACTTGAATACATAAAAATATTCAAATTTTTCGGGATCCTTAGCATAAAAAAAATAATCAAAATCGGTTGTACCGTTTTTAAGAAAATAAAAAACAAAAACATTTTTCGAAAAAAAAATGTTCCAACCGTTATTTAACTTTAGCTACATGAATACAATTTAAAGTTAAAAAGAAAATATATTTATAAAATTTCGAAAAAAATTGGTATGGTAGGTACCGTTATTTTTGGTCTTAAAAAAAAAGAAAGAAACCTGTGGTGGGAAAAAATTAAAAATGATATCTACCAATCTATCATCATTATGTCAACTTTGATCAAAATCTCGAATTCAATTTTTTTTACGAACGTATAACTTGCTTTATGGTACTTATGTATAAGTCGCAAGTAAAAGGCAAATTTTAAGATCGGAAAGCAGGCTGTTTGAAATATTAATGTAGGACAGACATTCCTATGTGCAAGGATTGTGAATTGAATAGAAGACACAAAGGTGACGTCTATAAGTTGTACCAATATATGGATGAAGTAGTACATACAGTCAAAACGCGATAACTATATTGGCTCTATCACATCGAGCGAATAAACAACAAGGCTCCTGTCTTTCTTAAAATTCCAGTATCCAGGTTCGATGGGACAAGGAAGACCAAACCTCCAGTGCAAGGATCAAGTCATCATGCCCACAGAACCAAAGAACTTAAGACATTTAAAAATAAAATGCCTGACTGGGTCGAACGAATTTGCCCGTATGTTCAAGGGACTTAGATTTTTTTAGAATGGAAGTTATTAAAAACAATTTTTTTTTCAGAATTTTTTAAAAGGCTAAAATACTAAGGTAAAAAGTAAAAAATAGTATGAAAACAGAATGAATAGAATGTGAATTCTGAAGCAAATGTGAATTCATACAATAACAAAAATTAGAAATCATTCCAGTGTTTTTTTTTTTAAATAAGTTTTTATACATAAAATTCTTAAAACATTTTTTAGAAAAAATTTGCGTTTTGCTGTGGTACAAATAAAATTAAAATTTCAAAAGAAAAAAAAATACTTGCCTATTTCTGAAATGTTGAATTTAAAAAAAAAATTGTTTTGGGTTATGATATACAATAAACTTCGAACGACGTAGGATACATCATTAAAATCTCTTATTTTTAAAATGAGTAAGTGAAAATTCAGAAAATAAATTTAATTTTTTTTTAAATTAAAAAAAAAAAAATGAAAATTTCAAAACTGTTCATAAGCATAAAATAATTTTTTTAAATGACTAAAACAAGTTCTTTAGTAGTTGGAGGTAAAAATAGGATGCCATGTGATTCAAGCAAATATAGATTTATGCAAGAACAAAAATTATAAGTCTTTGTAGTGGTTTCTTAAAAAAAGCTTTTATATACAAACTTTTTAAAAGAAAAAACTTTTGGTACGCCAATTTAAACTTTTTATTATTGTTCGAATAAAAATTAAATTTACAAAAACAAATATTGAGCTGTTTCTGAGATATCGAATTTTCAAAAAAAGAAAAAAATAGTTTTTTTTCAAAAATTCAAAAAAAAAATTTATTTTAGTTTCGAAATGCAATGTGTTTTAGACTTTTTTGAAGCTTCTCTATAAAAAATTTCATTGAGATCCGTTATGTGGATAATGAGAAATTCAAAATTCGAAAAAATGGTTCTATGGTAGGTACAAGCTGTAATATCTTAATTTCAAAATTTGTTTTATTAAATTAAAGATCGTAAAAATTAATTGAAAGAAAATAATGTTATCAAATATTCTATTCGCCGTTTTCGAGAAAAATACGATTTTTGAAAACCATTTTTTTTAATTTTTTAGCATTTGTATGGTAGGTTCCTTAATTTTTAGGTAAAATAATTTTTTTTCTCACATGTTATAGATTATATTGAGAAACTTTTATTTACCAAGTTTAAAAAAAATCTAGAATGGGGTTTTCGAAATATTGAGTTTTGAAAAAAAAAATTTTAAGTCTTTTTATAAAAATCCAAAAAATTTTTTTTTTGAAAATTTGAGTACACAATTCTATTTATGTTTTTAGGGAGCAAAAAAAAATTATCAAAATCGGTTGTACCGTTTTTGAGAAAATCAAAAACAAAAAAATGTTTGCATAGGGGTACCCTCAATAACCATTTTCCGGAAAATTTTTTTCAACCATTACCTAGCTTTAACTAAATGAAATTTTTTTGTGTTTTTATTTTTTAAATCTGTCGAACAGTTTTTGAGAAAAAAAAATATTTACAAAATTTCGAAAAAAATTCGTATGGCAGGTATTGTTATTTTTGGTCTTAAAAAAAAAGAAAAAAACATCCGGGGGAAAAAATTAAAACCCATATCTACCAAATTTAAAGAAAATCGGCCGAGCCGATTAGGCTGTAGTCGAACCGACAGACAGACAGACAGAATTGTGAGAACCACTTTTTTAGTCTTCGCTATCATCGTAATGTCAACTTTGATCAAAATCTCGAGCTCGATTTTTTTTACGAATGCATAACTTGCCTTATAGTACCTATGTATGTTCTATGTTCTATGTTCTATGGGGGTACCATTAATAATTATTTCTCGGTTAGGCTTTTCACTAAATTTCACATAGAATTACCCTTTTGTTTACCATTGGAACCATCGTTTTTAGATGAATTTCTTCTTAGCTGAACAACCGTTATAACAAAGTTCATATCCACCTTCTCCGATGATTTCTTAGTTCCCTTCGGGGTCCCATAGGACAGCCACTTAGGATCTCTCCTTTTTTATTCTTATTATTTATTATCAATAATGGTCATCAAATATTTCCATATCTCACTCTACGCCCACGATTACAAGTTTTTTAAGCCTACTTCCTTGACGCATGATTCTACTCTTATTCAACAGTTTCTCTAGCGGTTGCTTGAAAAATAGCTTGTCTAAATATTACCAAATGCCAATCAAACACTTTTTCACGAAGGCGCTAGCACTGTGTTCAAACATTTTTAGGCTAGCCATAGTCCCTTTAGATAGAAGTATTCTGTGAACCAACTAGACCGGCACCAGTCCATTGCCTTTTAGTTTTGTTCCATTGAATATTAGAGACCGAATTGTATCACGCCCATTTTTCGTATACCTTATACCAATACTCGCAAGAAGACTTATCGGTCCGGCCAGAGATTCGCCGGATTGAAGTTGTCCTTTCCCTTTTTCGGGAGAGGATGTACTAGAACGCAGTCTTCCACAACACTTGATAATAAGAATTATTCAGTGTGTTGTTAAACAGTGTTCTCAACATGTCAATTGCCTCTGAAGGTAGCTGTCATGGTAATACGTTGGATGTAGCATCAACTCCTGCTACCTGTTTTCTAAAATGAGTCGAAGCTTATCAGAAAAAAAAGTCAGCAGGAATCCGCTTCCTCGAAATGTAAATGTCGTAGTACCACATTGGACTCTTGCTGACTTCTTTTTATTTAGTGAGTCGAAGATGAGCTGGAGCTCTACCTTTGAAACTAACAGGGAACTGGGCCCGTTTCGCTTACCGAAGATTGCGTTTCCCGAATGATCATCATTGAACCCGGTGAAATCACAGTTCTCTGATCGCGGTTCTCCGATCGCGATTGCGTAATTTCATCTGGAAGGTATAAATGGTGAAGCAGAGTTCTATTTTCCAGTTTATGATTCGAGTGGATGCATTCACCTTATACACTTACTGAAAATCAGCCCTAACAGTCTCCACTCTCTTTTGCGGATCTTCGACATTAAAGAGTTTGTCAGTGGTGCAGATCTGCCTTCTCCGGAACTACACCTGCTGTCCGAAAGCTGTCGTTTCCTGTCGTTCTCTAAAGATTAAGAGACCGAAGATCATTTTGATCATTCCTCCTAAAGATCTTATTAATTTATGGAAACATACTCGGGTCGCTGGAGTAAAGGGCCTGAATTCTGTTATTCCAAATCAAATTACTGGACAGCCTATAGTGGTCCTTGATCAATTGGTTGATGTTTTTGATTGACGACTTCGGTGACCTAATCTCCAGGTTAGTAAGCCGTCGGTATAAGCATTCAAGTCTTGTGAGTACTTAGCTATTTTCTGTGTACCGATTCAATGGTTGCGTTACGGTTCATGTCGATATAGTCACGTTCTTTGTATTTCTGTATTGTTCTTTTAAATTGTTCATTTGATTGTATCGTATATCTCAATACTTTTTAAGTTCCTTTTAACAGATCAACGCTTCATCCATTAAACCAAAAGGTACAAGGGAGTTCCATTAGATCAACTAATTATTTTTACACGCAGTCAATACTTTACCCTTAAGTCCTAAGAGCCACTAAAAATATTATATTACTTAGCAATGAAAACATTTTATAATTATATTTTTAAAATGTATGAAAATCCTCGCGGGTTTCATGAAAATAAAAAATTAGATACATTACATTCTAAAATGCAAATTACTTCCTAAATCCTAATTAAAACATTACATTCTAAGCTGTGTATGTTCATGTTGTAAATTTAGATTTTCTCCCATTTAAACTTAATTGCCTCATAAAGTTTATATGCCACCTCATAATCATCAAGACCAAGGATATCACAAAAATTATATAAATGTATAGGTTTGTGCAAAGTTGGCATTAGAGTCATTAAAAACGCAGCATCTAGTCCACTAAAAAAAAATATATAAAATTAAAATAACAAAAAACAAAAATGGTGAAAAATAACGACAGGGACCATATAAACTCCAGGACATTCACAAATCGTCAAAATTCTGCTGCTTATTTATTAAATATTAAAATTAATCCACTCTTGTTTTAGAGCGAGGTGCCATGGCGTGGCAAATTTGATTACAGAAACCTTATCTCACCGAAATATACTGCATCAGTTCTGATGCTCATCCTAGGTCCTCATAATAATCCATGGAATTTATTAAGGAAAATCCCACATTTAATTTGTTGAATTCTCGTGTTGCTTCTCGTAAAAGCCAAACAAGGATCCAAGAGCTGAAGATACACCTTGGTGGATCATAATAATTCAGTTTTATCTTTGTTACGATGGTGTGGAATGTAAAGAGCTCCTTTCCTTGCAGAGTATCCTTACACCAAATTAACCGCTAGGATATGGTTATTACATGACGGGCGCCGCCGACTGAATCTGCTGAGATTCATAAAAAATAAACAAAATTATCTTCAAGGCAAGGTGAAACTTGGGCAGAGCTGCCACTGATCCGGCGAGAGAGAGAGGTCTGCCGTGTAGCTGGAAGGTGAAAAAAAAAAGAACCATAACTCCTTCTGCGGCTCATATAATGTCAAACTCGATTGGTTACACCAGTGCCGGATTAAGCCAGCGCGGGGCCTGTAGCAAATTCTATTAAGGGGCCCTTAGACTGTTTTAGGTTAGGTACTTATCAAGTTTATGGTATTAAATAAAACAAAACTTTTCTTGATTTAATTTGGGAAAATTTATAAATAATGCTGTTGATATCGACTTCTCGGAGTAAATCATGTTCAAAATTCATTAAAGTGAGGTGATTAAGACGTTGTTGGCTCAATTCATTTTTAACACGTTTTAATGTTGAGAAAGATCGTTCACTACTGCAGTTGGTGATCATGAGAGACAAATAAATGCGCAAAGCAATTTCAACGTTCGGGAAACAAGATTGTAAAAAGTTATTTATCAACAGCTTGTAAACCTGCATTTCCAGAGCCTCAAGATTCCTGCTGTCAATAATACCAGCCACATCAGAATTGAGAATTGAAGCGAACTGCACTAATTCGTTGCTCAGACTGTCCTCCATCTGCGTAAGCACTTACTATGGTTGCAGATTTTTTCAAAATTTCTTCTGGTGGAAGAGATTTTATATGAAGGTTTTTATAATACAAATTCTATATACGACTGAAATAAATCAGCCAAGCAGAAGACAGCACTATTAATGGACTTATTTAATTATTGATTCAAAATAGCTTTTATGGCCTTTAGTCCACAAAAATTGGCGTTTCGTCCGAGTGATCGCACATGGTCGATTTTTTGACAAAAATCCAATGCGAACTATATCCAACCAAGATTAAAATTGTACTCATTAAAGTTGGAATATTTTGCCCGTGGCTCAGCTTTGATTCTATATGAAGGTTTTTATAATACAAATTCTATATACTACTGAATTAAATCAGCCAGGTAGAAGACTTCACTATTAATGGACTTGTTGAATTATTGATTCAAAATAGCAAAATATTCCAAAGTTAATGATTACAATTTCAATCTTGGTTGGATATAGTTCACATTGGATTTTTGTCAAAAAATCGATGTAAGATGAACTGAATTTAATAAAAATTGCGTATTGACAAGGTCCTCACAGTCAACTGATGAGTCCATGTGCGATCACCCGGACGAAACGCCAATTTTTGTGGACTGGACTAAAGGCCAAAATAGCTATTTTGAATCAGGAAGAGATTTTAGCTCTCGGAATATTCCGAAAATGCCAGCAATTTTATGATAACTGTTCTGTTCATACGTTTACCTAAAGCAGTGAGTACGTTATGAATGGTGACAATAAACACCTGCATTTCATACCGTTGTCCAATTTGCGTGTAGTGCGGTGCAAAACATTATTTTTGGTATGACCAGCAGATAGAAAAATAAAATTTTAGTTGATCATTTTGGTGCAAATATTTTCTTCTTAGTAATTGTAACTAAATCTAATATATAAATAATACTTTTTTATGGTCAGAAAACGTTGGTGCGCGGGGCCCCTAAATGCGCGGGGCCCGTAGCATTTGCTACTCTTGCTTCGTGGCTAATCCGGCACTGGGTTACACTCCAATTATCCTGTACAGCCAGCCGCCCCCGGCCCATCCGTGTACAATATTAATGCCTACCATGTCCACACTCGTGTAATAAATAATTGAACACTATTTGACAGGATGTTATGCATGTTGGCTGCTGGTTTTGCATTTGCGGCTTCAATGCCGCCCCCTGCTTAGCTCGGCTTATAGTACCTACTTGTTGTGGGGTATAATTAAGTCTTAGCCGGGACATAAATCGTTATTAATCCGAAATGCAAAACCTTAATTTACAAGTCACCATGTTAGCATTTAACAAACTAAATAGATTTATTATGGCCAACATTTGTGTTCGGGGTGTGCATTTGAATAAATCGTTTGTGTGTGTTTGAGTGCATGGTACTCGTATGTCCTTTTGCTAAATGGGATATGTTTTGTCTGAGAATAATCTGTGTGCTCGCATAGAGGTATATTCAAATTAGAGTAAGACAGACAAAATGTACAATGACTTCGTATGCATATGTACTGACTTGTATCGAAGGAAGACCAGAAGAACCTTCTAAATAAGTCAGAATGTCGAATTTACAAAATACCTTACCGACTACATTACATTACCAAGTTTGCAAGAGAATGAGCATAATTCCAAATTGAGATAAATCCATGCATTAAAATAGTAAACTGGTGTTGTGTTGATGAAGAAGGATATTCTATTGGAGGATATGGTGATGATGCTCTTCATATACCTACTCGTCTACACAGATGATATGAATGTAAGAGTTCATATTTCAGGTCTTGAGAATTTATTATTGTTTCGAAAACAAGAATTGGTTGATACTACTTACTGAGGCATTGAAATATTCATTTTGTTGTTATTTATCGATGCCTTAGGGCACTTCCTTAGGTACGGATCTATAAACGTAGGTTCTAATGAATAAAATGATGGCATATCAGAGAATCATATACGAAGCCACAAATACTCGTATCTTCGAAAGTTGATTTTGGATATGCCTATATTTTCTTCAGGTAAATACGTATATGAAAAATATTTTTATTTTATTTAGAGATGATGAAATGTTCGGGGTGAAGGTTGTCTGCTTTGCACAGTGATCGTATTCAAAAACCCAGCGCACACTGGGACAAGATGATTGAATTCATGGCATCAAATCAGCCAGTACAGCTATAGGAACCCGAAATTTCACATGTAGGCTCCTGATGGGGCCTGTTTCACAGATCATACGTCACATACATTACATACATCATACAATAAATTGATTATCATACATTACATCAAAATGTCTGTTTCACAGATTTCATTGGAAGCCCTGTATGATTCCATTGTATGATGTATGAAATGTATGATTTGACATTTCACTGACACTTCAATGTCAAGGCTTTGAAAAAAAAAAACAAATTCGTTAAAAGTTGAATTTAAAAGAGAAAGAAAAAAAATGGATATAATTTTTGATGATGACGAAATTAAGGAACTTAGGACAAATATTTCAAGATGCCCAAGGACAGTTTTTGAAAGGGTAAATTTTAACATGGAAGATCCATATTTCGTGGAGAAGTTTAGAGTGCACCGGAGCTGTGTAGAGTTCTTAGTGGAGCGATTCGGAGCACATGTTGAACACCCAACAAAATGTAGTGGAGCTTTGTCACCACTGGTTCAAATACTAGAGCATACTCTTGGAACTTATTAACTTCAATTTCAAATCCACTGGCTACTACAGTCATAATTTAATTATGTGTATTTTTTTTATTAGTTCAATGTCAATTCTTTTAATTTCGGAAGAAAGTTCAGGGTTTTGAAAAAATGCCCTAGCAGTATTGCCGTCATTGCTGTTACCGAATTCAGGTTTTGGCTTATCGACAATTAACCCAGATTTTCTCGAAATTCTTTTTGAATACGATTGTAATTTGTAAAAGGCATTCAAACATTTGAATCGGACCGAAAAAAAGCTTGTTTATACGAACTGTGACCTGAACTTCCATCGAAACCCCACTTTGATATCAAAGAATAATTTCGAAGCCTTTTATCTTCAGCTGTTTCTAAAACACACTCGAAGAATGAAATTAATCTTTTCGCAGTTAGGTCAAGCAAAGCTTGAAGGCTGACTTAGGCACAGACAGCTGTAATTTTCATGTGCTCAGCCCTCAGTGTTTGGATAACAATCTTTTTTTGCAGTCTGTACAACTTTATAGGAAGGAAATTTTTCGGGAGCACTCATTCTGAAAGTTTAGCTGCAATTAACACAGCCAAGAGCCCAAGACATCTTCTACCGTCGCACTGTGGTCCAAAATGACTTTTTTCGTTGCAAAAATCATAACTTTTGAACACGTAAAGCTATCGCAACAATTTTTTTTTCCTTAAAGGTAATTTCCAAGGCTATACAAATTGTGAATTTTAAGAAAATTACTTTACAGGGTGTTTCAGAATAGTTGGTTGATGTAAGATTTTCTTAGAAAAAGGAGTTAACAGAATAAAGTCTGAAAGTAAACCTTTTAAAAACAGTCCTAAATTTTTAAAACTTTGTAAAAAAAAATGTTTGACTATTCAAGTGAATTCATAACGCACCAATTTCAGAAATATTTTTTAAGGAGTATTATAAAACAGTATTTTTTCATGTT
This sequence comes from Philhelius festivus, assembly GCA_963931855.1. Lineage (NCBI taxonomy): Eukaryota > Metazoa > Arthropoda > Insecta > Diptera > Syrphidae > Philhelius > Philhelius festivus. The sequence goes on from OZ007557.1 coordinate 60,094,519, forward strand.
GTTTGACTGATATATTTTATATGAAACAGTGTAGGAAAAAAGTAAACGGACGAAAAAAAAATAAAAAAAAAATCAAATAGAATATAAAATTTATATTAACAAAATAACATAGAATACATTATAAATATTTGTTTACAATTAACTACTATAGACCTAATTTTCAGAAAAAAATTCATCGGCATCGTTATCATTTTCAACAATTAATAGACCTATTAGTCCTGGGCAGTAACTCTTTTTCAGCCCTTTTTTTGATCTCTCTCTTTTTCAGCCCTTTTTTTGATCTAACGTGTCTTAAAGATGAAACAAGTGGATCTGATGATATAGCTAGCATATTAAATAAATCTTCATTTTGTCGTTTCCGTGAGACTTTGCATGTATTTGAGTATCGATATCGCTTGTAGTCTTTATTCCTTGATTCCTGTGCTTCTTCTGAAAGCTCCCCGATTGGCAAAATTTGATGTCTTATAAGTTTCCCTCCATGGTCCAAAATTTTGTGCAGAGTTGGTGTCAGGAGTTTGTAGCTGTATTTGGCTTTTAAAAGATCCGAAGTGGTTTTGGTATACTCGTTGAATTTATCTACATTAATAGATTCTTTAGATGACAGCGCATTTAAAATAACTTGCAGGTTCTTTATAAGATCCTTGTCTACTCGGGTTATAGCTGACGTAACTTCTGGATTTTCAAAAAATCTTCGTGAAGTGTTTCCATCATTTGTGTTACCGAATCCTTGTTTTGACGTATCAATGATTAACCCGAGTTGTTCCCTAAATTCCTTTTGAGTATCCGCTTTTCTTCTTCTTTGGGCTTCCTTCTTGTCGGTTGTCTCATCTTCTTGGTATAGTCCATAAGCTAGTTTAAGAACGAACTCCATACATCTTATTCTAGCGTGTAATGGTGAAATTCCAAATTCGTAGTTCCTCTCATCTGCTTCGGCTGAATCGTCTTCTTTTGGAAAATTTTTTTTGTGTCCTTTTGCAAATTGGACATGACAATGTTGATTTTGTATTTGTTAGTTCATTTAACACTTTCCCGTCTATCATGGTTAGAAAAAACTCATGTTGAACCATCACATTTTTTTCTTCAGCAACAGTCATTACAGTTGGCCTCAAATTTTCTATTTGGTTCCTTATATTTCTGACAGTTGTCTGAATAATATCACTTGACTCCTTTGCATATTTAAAAAGAATCGGTTTGCAAAAGTGAACTGATGACGGCCTTGGATTTTTCCAATATTCGGTTGATTCACCTTTTATACGAAGTGGAACTAGTGATGCCATGAACATGTTCGCATCAGATATTACCTGGCCATCTTCTGAAACTATTGTTTGCTTATATGCACTTTGTCCGGAAGATCCATCGCATCCCCATTTGCTCATCAAAGTAAGATTTGTTGGAAGTAAAAGAAGATCCTGATTAACTAAGCTATTTAAAATCCTCTTTGCTGTATGGTCCACCAAATCTTGGAGATTCACTTCAACAGAAGTTTCTGTTACTATCAAATTTAATGGAGTTGCTTGTATTTTAGTTCCATTAATAAATTGTAGATCGGAAACACATCAACGTTATGGCTTCTTAATGATTTTCTCATTATTATATTTTTCTTTAGAAATCCCCATATCCAAGAACAAGGCTAGCGCAGTGGGACCATCGTATTTTATTGGATCCCTTTGAGGTGTGGGAATACTCTCCAATAAATATTTACAATAATTTAAGTTAAGGGGAATTTATTCAAAGTGGGCGGATTAAAAAATTTAATGTTCAATAAAGTAATCAATAGTTTGTGTACAATATTTTATATTTTTTTTAATAATAATTGGCATTTGTATAAAAAGGGGCGTAGAAGTGGGCGGTTTTTTTTTGTCAGAATCAAAATAGTAATAAAACGAATTTTAATTAAAAAGAAAATTTCACGTTCTCGACTATCTTAATTAATAAAATAATTAAATTTTCCATAAGGGAATTGGCTTTTAAACCAAAAGGTCAGCACTGGGAACACGACTTTTTTTTAAACAAATTACAATTTCTCTGGAGGTTGCAAATAGTTGCAGCTACAATTTTGTATATGATTTAATAAATAGTTAGGGTAAACTATCATGGTCAATTTTCCGCGCGAACTCACGAGTATTTTTTTGTAGCTCTATTCAAACCGAAAAAATCTGCTAAAAAAGGGTGTTTTTTGTTTTATTTATTAAAAATATTAAATATTTTTTTTTTTTTAATTAAAATTTTGATTTACGCACAAATAATACAACTAGAATAAAATATAGAAAATTAATATTTTACATTTAATATGCCAAAATTTCAAATACGAAAACAAAGAAGTTAGTTTTTTCTGTTTTTTTTTTTTAACTCTAGAACGAAATTGACCAACTTTGAAAAGCTCTATAAGTCAAACTAGTTAGCGGAAAATTTTTTTGTTTGCTGTTTTTCAAGCTCCGTTTATATTTCTATTAGAAATAAAAAACAAAACTTTAAAAATAAAACATCGAAATTAGTATTTTTGCCACGAAATTTTCCTTTTCGGACCACAGTGGCGTCGTCATACAATTTTCTTCTTTGGATTCATTGAGCGCTTTTTTTATCTGTCAGCCTTTTCGGGGCTGAGAGTAACTTCTCCTAAAATTTTGGAGGCTTGAATCTTTCCAGAAGCTCTGAGGCTCATTTGAGTGGCATAGGTAACGACCGGCATGGTAACTACTTCTCGCAAGTTTTGAGTTTTTAATTTCTTTGTGCGTTCAGAAAAGGTTTCAAAATGCACTTGTGGACGACCTCGTTTCTTTGATGATTCAGTCGCCATTTTAAAAACAATTGAGCTGTTTATCCAATTACGACTTGTTTTATAAAATTTGTCTTCCATTCCATGAGCTTTCTCCCAACGCCTTTTGAAATCCGCTTTAAAATAAGCAAAACTTTTTGTTCTTGTAATCAGATGTTCTTTAAAAAAATCATTTGATTCTCAATCATTACACTCTCACAGCTTTTCATTATGCCTTACAGCTCATTTCTTTTTATTGACAAAAAAAATTGGAAAAAAAAAATGGGGGTTCAACTGTACAAAAATCTACATATATAAAACGAAAAGTGCAAAAATGTGGCACGTTTTTTTACGGAATCACAAAATACAAACACGAAACATTTGGAAAACACAGAAAAAACTACTCTATTGACCCCTATTTTTATTCAAAAGTCTATGAATTTAAGAAAATCTCTAAAACACCACTTTCTAAAAACTGATCATGGAACTTCACTTAATTTCTACACATATATGAGGAAATCCTGTTAAACTTGAGATTTGATGACCCTCGTGAAAAAAGTCGAATGTTACCATTTCAAATCATTTTTATTACTCGAATTTTTTTTTTAAATAATCTGTAGGAATGACGTCACATACGTATTTCAAATATAGAATATTTAATTTCAAAAATGCTACTACATTTTTGCGTAAAAATGGCAAAAAATAGAAGTTTTTAATTGTCTCATTTTAATTTTTGTTATTTTTTAGCTTCGTAAATTTTTGAGGCATCATCAAATTGAATCGGTCATTTCAAAAACCTTATAAGTCATTCAATTATAATTTTTCAGGAATCAATAAAAACTGTTTCATGCACAAAAAAATGAGTTTTAAACTACTTTTTTATGCTTAATTAAGTATTTTAGTGGTAAAAAAATTAAAAAGCGAAAAAAATTCACAGTTTGTTAATAAAAATAATAAAAAAAACCTAAAAAACTGTTCTTGACTTAAGTTGTTTTAGCAAGGACTGGGGTAAGTTGTATATACATAATTTAACCAAAACAATGGTAGTAATCATATTTTGTATAGCTTAGTTTTGAAAATTACACTTAAGAATAACCTCATGTTTTAATATCTTTAAGGTACATAGATTGATTTATCTTCAACATTTTCTTATTGATGGGCACTTTTAAAACATAAGCCTTGGCTGATAGAAGTGAAACAGATGTTGTAACTTTCTTTATTAATAAGAATGAATGTTTAATCACTCCATCAATATATTCTTATGATAGTACCTTTTCTATATGAAGCATACTTAAAGCTCATGTATGTCGAAGGTGCTTTTTTCTGTTTTTGTGGGACTTTTTTCTATAAGATTCAGTGTTGACAAACATGTTTTTTTTGTACAAATTTGGCCACCATTTCATGAATTCCAAAACATATTCAGTTTTTAGCTCTATGACTATATTTCTTATGAGATGGACGAGACGGATGAGTATGAAAAGCTGAGATAGACAATGAAGTGCAAAAGATCATTCAGTTTCAGAGATCATTCATAAAAATGAAAAAGAGAGTCCGAGACTAAAGGGAGCCCTGAAGAAGTGAAGACCCCAGCATTTATTTTGTGAAGATCCGATTTGAAACCTTCCAAAACAAAATTTATTGAACAATCCAGTAGAAAATTTCTAATCCAACGAATAAGGGCTTCATTGATAGCAAACTCACGTATTTTCGATATACTCGTAAAAGCTTGAGCCAAAATCTATCAAATGCCTTAGAAATATCAAGCTCAATGATCTTACTTTGACATATGATTCTACTCTTCTGCAACTTGATTTCAACAGTTCCTCGGTTTTTCAAATCTCTCAGATAAATTAGTTTATGTCTTGTCTTTCAATTTTATAATTTGTTATAACATTTCATTAAGGTATTACACGTTCTCTTCTTTTTCGGCGCACCATCACTCTCTGTTTCACTTGAAGACATTTTTAAAGCTAAAATTACTTTTCGCAGAAAATAGTTGTATAAACGAAGGTATATATGAAATCAGAAAATAATTCCAATTTTTAAGTGGAGTAATTGAATTAAATTCAATTGAAAGTTTTAGCGACCTCAACTCCAAAGTGCGTTTCGCCCAGGTACGACAGTGGGCTCATCAGTTAGATGCTGTCGTACCCTTCTAAGACACAATTATTATTTATTGGTAGATGTTAACCAACTCTTATAAATTTCACAGTAGTAACACAGTGTGAATTTTATTTGTCTAGGGGAATTTGTTCAAATTCATATCGTCGCCTGAGTTCTATCTTGTTCAAAAGACCATTTTTGGCGAAATTGAGTTAGAAATGCAGTTTTTATAAATCGAACATGCTCTTTCGAATGGCGTTCTCCATTTTGTTCTATCTCTTTTAGTTTTTAAGTTATGAAGAACTATTTTGTTCAATAAACCACTTTATTAAATATTTTCAGTGTCTTTTTTATTCAATCAACCACTGCTTTTTGTTTTTATATGAAATTGAACAATTTTATATTAACTTTAAAAAAAACTACCATGTATTTCTTTGTTGTTCAATATCCATATCTAATCCATTTAGTTTTGTATGTTATTGAACAAAATCCTATTAAAAAAGTTATGCTGACGGAAAACCGCATTTTTGTTCAATATCACTGCACTGTAATGTACCACACAAAATAAATACTGATATAACATTGGAAGCTGTAAGCACAATGTGATGTAAGCGAAAAGTTGGAACGTAATCTTCAAACGCTTTTAAGGTATTTTGAGAAACCCTTTTATCTTTAGACAGTTTTTGAATACAATATTTGTCGCTTACAGTATGATAAATCCAGCTCATCCAGGATCTGGTATTTCAGAATTCTATGATTCAGAATTCTAATATAGCTCCTTTATCTGAAGAAGTCATTTCAGTACCTTCATTGGAAAATGTAGTACCAGCAGAAGGTTCCGTTTCATCTAAACAAACTACATGCTTTACACCAAGAGAAGCCCTGGATCGAGTAAAAAAAAAATCGAAAACCATTTTTGTGGAAACAAAATATACAAAAATGGATGGGTCAAGGTGGTAAGCCAGGGACGAAGCGTCCATATATTGAGTGGAATGAGTGCTTCCGTTGAACCATTTGAAAAAATCATACCTAGCAAGGAATTAAATTCAAAATTCCAAATTGTATTAATATTTTTATTACCTATATTATATGTATCTATTAATGAATCTTCATTTACTCTGTAAATTACATTCCAACATCATTATGACAACATTATTATCTTTTACTAAAATTACTAAAGGAAATCAAGATCTCTCTGGTTATTATAACTTAAAATGCCACACTGCAAACCAACTGAGAATGCCCAACATCACTCCATTATTTATAATGCTCAATCTCATGAAAGTTCTTGCTAAAATGCTTAACAGCTATGCATTCCTTATTATCGCCTCCTTAACTCAATTTCAAGATACCCTTCCACTCCAAGTCAACTGAAAATATACCTACAACATCACTCACCACTATTCACAAAATGCTCAAACAACAATGATTCTCAAATAATATATAGAATGCACAACAGCTGGGCATTCCATTATTTCGCATACTTAACTTAGATCTCAACCCAAAGTCAAAATAATTTTGTCTCGTTTCTTGCCTTTTGCCCAATGTGTGAAGAATGAGTTGAGTGAATGCATTACGAGAATTTCCTACAAGAGATATAGAAAAACAAAGATATATCTATTGAGTTGCTTATTGTCTCAAACTGATAATGAGTTTAATTTATTCATTTTAAAATTAAATCCATGTTTTTCTACATCAAACTGAATATAATGAGTATTTATATTTAAGTGTGCTGCTGAAAATGTGGAAATAGCAAGTAAATAAAAACATGTCCATCGGTTTTTTCAATATTCTTAGTGTTGTGCTTTTATTATCATAACATTTTGAGGCATTCATGCACCTTAAAATTTTTTTAACAGCATGTTCTACGTGAAAAAATTTAAAAAAAATTAAGCCAAGAAAAGTCAGTGTGCCTCAAAAAATTGATAAAGATATAAAGACATGAAACAAAATTTCACAAACGTAATTTTTATTTTTAACGTTGAAAAATGTTGAGCACACTTGAATAAAATTTGAGAATTCCTTTAAACATAAAGTAATCGAAAAAGTAAAGTTATAAAAACTTACTTTGAGAAGCCTCACTCTACATTGTAAAATTTAAGCACTTCAAATTTAAGGAATATGATTTACGGGTTGACTGCGTTCTTTAGTGTTTATGGTTGACTGCAGATATTATAAGTCTTCCTGAGGCATTAATGAATTGCAATTACGCTTTTTCATTTTTTTATATCAGTCTGATGATAAAAAAGTATATAATAAGAATGTGCTCGAATTTTATTTTTTTTTTTATTTAAAATCTTAAGGTTAACAGGATTTCTTCATATGTATGTACATATGTAAAATTGTAAACATATACATTTTGTTGTGTGTTTTATCATAGTTACATACATACCCGAAGTTGAAGGCTCCATACTTAGATTTTGATATGAATAACAAATGTTTCGAAAAACAGATTAGGATGGAAAACAGCCAATTTTTTTCTGTTTTACAGAATAAAAATCAGACTTAAAGAAAAAATATATATGTTTTGGTTGCGACTTTAATTTAATGTCAATTAGTAAACAAGTAAATTGAATATGTTTTGTTTTTATTCTCTTCAAGTATAATTTAGTTTCAATTTTTGTTTGTCTTTTACTTTTCAATTTTATTTTAATTCTTATTTATAATTTTTTTTGTTTCTTATATCCTGTACTAAATATAAGTTAATCTTGATGTACAGCGTTGCTTTATCAATAAATACAAATACAAATATTTGACTTGCCTGAGAAATCGCAGCATTGTGTTTTCTACGAATTTGAAAACGTTGCTTTCAGACATTTAGTCCAAGCGATATAAAGGGATTATAATTATCCTTAAAATGTTTGAGCACAGTGCGAACGTATAAGGAAAGTTGGAGACGATTTAAAAGGAGATACCGATGCACATTGGTTTTGGATGTCTTAATATCATAATAGGAGGAAAATGTTAAGACCGATAAGGCATTCCATATTCGTGTAGTGCCGTTAAAGAAAGAATCTCTGAATTTAACAGTACGACCGAAGTTGAGCTCAAGCCTAAGCTGATGGACACTCCCTGAACCGCGAGTATTATGGATAAATTGTTCAAGTGGGAAAATGCAACTGGTTATTTCACTAGAACATGTATATAAAAATAACGGTAACATAATGAAAGACAAGAAATATTGCGCGGTACTCTGTTAAAGTTTCATCGCCTATTAATCATTTTTAAAACTCCAAGAGACTTAAATGAGTTATTGGAGCATCTGCTAAAATAATATGGAAATTGTACTCGAGCTTTAGACAAATAAAGGCCTTATAGATAACAGTGAGATCAGAAGGGTTGGAAAATTTCTCGCTACATCGAAGGAAGCCTAAACATTTAGCAGAATTTTTAGCGATGTCGAATATGTGGTCATTCTACGCAACGTGATCTGTGATGCACATACCGAGAACTGTTCGGTTTCCTCAATGTAAGTGCCGTTCATGGATAGCGGCATAGTGGCTCGGTTCAGCATTAAATTCTACGCAATTTATCGTTCCCTATTTGACAATCCTATCGAGATCATGAGCTTATTATACGCTGTCGTTCTAAATCTACACCCGAAGAACAAGGACGTGCATCTGGACAACAAATTTGAGAAGCGGAAAGTACGGTCGTCAGCAAAACAATTTATCGGATATCATATGTTTCAGACAAAAGATCATTGATGAATAACAGAAAGGAATTCGGAGACAAAAGGGATCCCTGTGGCAGACCAGCATAATTCAACGAAAAAGATATTCACCAATACCAAGTGCATGCATTTTCGATAAATGAGCTTGATACCAAGCTCTATCAAATGCTTTTGAAATATCAAGTCCCATAATCTTACTTTCTTCAAAACGATTTTAATATTTGTACAACTGTTCGGCGAGATATACCATCAGATACCACCAGTGGATCTATTGCTACAAAAGTCATACTCCCGGTAATAGATAAGTTTTCGCTCTGCAAGATATTTTTTGAGCTGATAATAATTTATCAGCGTTTCGGTGATCTTAGAAAGAAGGGATAAAAGTGCAATTGGGCGATAGTTAGGGACAGATAGATTCGTCTTATTTAGGAAAGATACCAATAAAATATGACAGGTGAAAAAGCTGGCGCAATAGTTTTTCCAACGTTAAAGAACACTTCTTCTGAATTAGGACAATGGCATTAATTATGTTGGCTTTCAGCTGGCGATGGTGGTTTGTGGTTTATTGGCTAGATCTACGACTTAAGGAAACCCTACAAGAAGAAGTATTACGGCGGCGGTCAAATCGCACGATACTGCTGGCCAATTCTTAACACCTCCGCTTGACAGAACCGTGATCGGAAGCTCGTGCAAGATGTACATATTGGCACAGGCTGGTGTGTTACGTTCTTTTGAAACAACATACCATCGGTGTATATTTCATCCAGTTCGTGTCCAAGGGAATTGGTTTTAGTCAATTGATGGCGAACGCCGTTGACAGCGATTATCTGGCGACCTTAGTTTTGGAAGAATTATAGGCCGATGATGGGGCCAGTCTATAATTCAAACCAATTTGTGACTTTCTCTGAATGAATTTCAATTTGGTGGATTTCATGCAGGTTGTGGTCGTCCTAAATTTGACAATTTAACTTGTTGATGAACCTATTTATCCAGAAATGGTGCTGGTCGCTGAATAGGATTTTTCGACCAAGACCGAGAGCCCAGCTAGCGAACACACGTCGATTTCTACGATCCATAACTATGAGCTCCTGTGTGAGTTGAAGTTTGTACAGGTGTAGGCCAAAGTCATGATACAAAAGTGGCCAAGTTAAGGAGCGGTATCCTCGGATACACACTCTCACAGACAGTGTCTATATTTTCGGCTGATCCTGTGTGTCGTTGATGTTCGAGTGTTAGAAGATTGTTCACTGAATCGGTTAACCCGAATATATCCACCACGTTGCGAATACGAATAAAGTAGAAGCAGAATAAACGAAGTAGCAAAATGTTACTGGAACAAAAGACCCACTTTCATAAAACAATTTAATACTTAAAAAAAGACAGCCAATTTGACAGATCTGGCTTAAGCAATAAGTCCATAAATCCCTATTGGAAAAGTCTTTAGTTCTGATAATATGCATGATGTACAAACGCACATACCCACTTAGGGTTCAGCCTATATCTAGGAACACCTGCTTAGCTACAAAACGGATTTGGCCAATGCTGGATCTGAAGCGCTCCAAAGGTTTAATATCTTAAAGCATATCCCACATTAGCTCCGTAATAGGTGTTTTAACAAAAAACTCTTTGATAGGCAAACACGCAAAGCGGCTTGGAATTTATCCTAACGATTTCTCCATGAAGCTGCATGTATGAAGAAGAGCAGGAATCAATTCTCCACCTTTTCTGTACATGTCCTGTCTTACCCCAAAAACTTAGAATCCATCTGCGAGATTTCTTCTATAAGGTGGGTCAAGATTAATCAACCTATCGGAAGATGTTATAATTCTTTGCAAATGGGGTCGTACTTAAATCATATTTGACTTTCGTGAACTATACAGCTGCAGAATAAAAACAGACAAGCAATGGAGCGCTACTCGTATACTCCGCAAGAGCGTGGAATAATTGGAACCACAGGAAACCATACAGAGTATGGCCGCCAATGAACTATCGCCAACGGAAATATCTCGCCTGTGGCTGCCAATGTCACTGAGAACAAAGAAACATCAACCAGACGACCCACGGTCCACTTAATTGTACAAAACCAGATGGACCCTAAGGCGAATTTTAGTGAAAGACTTTTACGTGTTCCCGCACAAAGTGCAAAAGTGCATAAGTTAATGCCTGCTGAACTTCCGTCGGGTGTGAATTGCAGTCAAACCATCCTCAATCTCAACAACGATCTTGTGTCGAATATCATCTTGAGCGACGAGGCGCATTTCCACCTAAGCGGTTCGTTTCTGGGGCACTGAAAATCCTCGTGTGATGCATGAAGAACCATTACTTCTACTTAAAGCCTCTGTGTGGTGCAGCGTCCAAGCGGGAGGAGTGATTGGGCCGTACTTTTTTGAGGACGCCATCAGCAATACGGTCACTATTACTGGCGAACGCTGCAGAGCCATGATAATAGACTTCTTACTACCGGATTCGGATGAGGGGGGCTTGGTGAACATGTAGTTTCAACATAAGACGGTGCAACTGCACACACAGCACGAGCGACAGTGGATGTTGTGAAGAAAGCGTTTTCTGATCGCATAATCTCCCATTTTGGCTATTTGGCATGGCCAGCAAGATCGCCCGGTTTAATCATCCCTGACTCTTTTCTTTGGGGCTCTTAAGGAGAATATTCGGCACGAAACGGGCACAAGTGTGTATCAACACTGGCGGCAGACACTTGACGGATATCATAATTACAAAATTGTAAAGGTCCAAATAAAGCTTTCCATGACTAAAAATTATTTTGTTTTATTTAGTAAAAAAGTAATTCAAAAACTGGAAAATAATCTAGAAAATATAGATATAAGCAATCTCGCTCGTTTCATAAGATGCTCCGTTTGGTTCAGCGATTGGGGAGATAATCTCCATGAGTTAATGTGGTATCACAATGGACCAACTCACTGTCTAAGTGTGTCGGCACAGATTTATGTCAACTGACAGCCACGTCAACCTTACCTAACCAATATGTAGTTATGCTTATTTAGTAAAAAAAAATAAAGTTAACTTTTTTTCCAAATAAACCCGCGTACATATAAAATTCCCATCTATCTACGCACTAAAATTGACCTGCCTTACATAATATCAACTTCTAGAATTCTAGCACACGTATTCGATAAAAATAAATTTTCCATTTCGTTGATAGAAAAAAAATAAATAATCTTTGCCGGCAATAAATCCAGTTTCCCTTACCAATTCGTCAACATAAAAATCAATATAAAAAATAAATCCACAAAGCCCCTCCTGGCCTGGCATACCTATGTACAATTCTATTTAAAGACGAATTTACAACCTTAATAAAGCTAAAATAAAAAAAAAATCCCCGCAGCTAATCCCATCTTTTCATAAACCAAGATCAAAAATACACACACAAAAGCCCAGCTCATATCTATCAATATTCCATTTTTAATGACGAAACATAAAAAAAGGATTTTTAACGAAAATCAGAGTCGTAAAAGAGTGTGTGTGTCGCAGAATAAGAAAATTGCATTGACTTTACGATAGAAGAAAACAAAACAAACTTGGCTGTTCTTCGTTCATTTTAAAACATGAAAATATTCACGCAAATCCTTTCTTCCAAATTCAAGGATGTACACCCCCATTTGTGTACATACCTATGCCCGAGTACATCTATAAATGAAAAATGAACAAATTTCTTTCAACAAAAAGAAACCGAGAATATTATGTGCCATTAAAGTCACAAGAGCACTGCATGTGACATGAATATTTCATCAATTTATCAGCAAAAGGATATTTTTTATGAAAATGGATTTTAAAGGATGTGTGTGGTGTGGTGTGGCAAGACAACAAGATATCTACATATGTTTTCCTGTTTCCCTTCAGACTCATTTGAATTTTGTTTTATTTTTTTTTCTCTGTAAGCATAAGGCTTTGTGTATGTGGAACAGAATTCAGGAACGAACAAAAACAACAATAACAACAATATTGGAAAACTGACAGCTGCCAAGATGCACTGATTATATTTCCCAAAAGATCGACCGAAAATGCATTTATTTTTTCGGAACCCCAATCCCACATAACCATATCGTCTTTTTGGCCAATAGAGCAAACAATAAAAGAGGAAAATTCACGCATATCTGGTCCTGGCACTGGCACTGAACGAGAGTTAAAAAAAACATGGACCATTCCCTTGGCCATTCTCAATTTGCGGTACAGTTTTTGACTATTATTGTTTAATAGCTAGCAATTTTGGGCCAAAGGAATTTTCTACCCATTGAATCTGGCCAGCCCAGACCAGCCCGGTCCCCACAAAACAATCCCCAGTTCCACATCCTTTACCGGCTGCTGAGTAAATACAGAGATGGATATCAGCAGCAATTGGGTATGGAATGCATGCATGCTTGCGTTCATTCAGTTGCTTGCCATCGCATCCTGTACCTCCAATGCCTCTATCTATCTCTACGAGTATATTTTTATATCAAGTGAATTTCATTAGCAAGGCAAATAGAAGTTCAAGTTTTTTGTTTGTTGGTTTATAGGAAAAATAATATGCACAAACATACTCTTGTAGTTCAAGGCCATAAAGTGGGTAAGGATTGATATTGGGGAGACTATCCACAGCGAAATTCTTTTTAACCAATTCAACATGGCGAAATAAAAATAATGATAAATACACAAATCTAACAACATCTACCGTAATCAATAACGAATTTAAAAAAAAAAACATTCCACTTTCGTCGCAGTCGTTTCAACTTTATCACGCCGGTGTGGGTACTGTACTGGGTACTCTCATTTATCGTCATGATAATTGATTCCTACAGGAGAAAGTTTCGTTTTTTCCCGAATATTTCGGATCAGTTTGGGAAAGCGGTAATGTTGTTGTTATGGGCTGGAATCGACAGGATGTATCTGGTTTGCACAGCGACCTCTTTTAATGCTAATAAGAAGTTTTTAACTACCTTTGCATGGTCTTCTTCACATAAGTATTTAGAATAAAAAAATCTTCAGTAGATAGGTATATATTTTCTTCTACACGAGTTAAGAATAGGTACATTATGTATATACAGAGTGGGCCATATAGTGGCTTCTTTTTAAATAATAGGTTATTTTGATTATTTTGACACTGACAGTTGTTCCCCGCTCAATATCTTGACAGAAAGTCAGTATCATACCTCCGCGGAACTAAATGAGTCGTTTTTTTAACAATGTTGGGAAATATTGCAATATTTTTTTTTCAAAAATTCAAAAAATATTTATTTTAAAGTTTTGAAATGAAATGTGTTTTAGACTTTTTAGAAGCTTCTCTATAATAAGTTTCATTAAGATCCGTTATGTGGATAATAAGAATTTCAAAAATCGAAAAAATGGTTCTATGGTAGGTAAAGTCAGTAGTATCTTAATTTAAAATTTTTTATTTACGACTTATAGGTAACATATAAGGTAAGTTATGCATTCGCAAAAAAAATCGAACTCGAGATTTTGATTAAAGTTGACATAACGATGATAACGAAGCCCAAAAAAGTGGGTCTCGCAATTCTGTCTGTCTGTCTATCTGTCTGTCTGTCTGTCGGTTCGACTACAGCCTAAACGGCTTGGCCGATTTTCTTCAAACTTGGTAGATATGGGTTTTAATTTTTTCTCCCCGGACGTTTTTTTCTCTTTTTTTATGACCAAAAATAACAGTACCTGGCCATACAAATTTTTTTCGAAATTTTATAAATATTTTTTTTTCTCAAAAACTGTCCAACAGATTTTTTTAAAAAAAATTCATTGAGTTAAAGCTAGGTAATGGTTGAAAAAAAATTTTCAAAAAATTGTTATTTTTGGTACCCCGCTTGGAACCATGCTTCTGCTAAAGGTTCTCAATAGTTTGAATATTGTTGTGAATTAAAATTTTCTAAAAATTTTTCTTTGGATTTTTAAAAAAATTTAAAATTTTTTTTTTTTGAAAACCCCTTGATCGATTTTTTGAAACTTGATAAATAAAAGTTTCTTAAAACAATCTACAAGATATGAGAAAAAGAAATTTTTTTATCTAAAAATAGCGGTACCCTCCATACAAATGTTAAAAAATGGTTTTCGAAAATCGAATTTTTCTCAAAAACGGTGCCGAGAATTTTGCTTATATTTTTTTTCGATTAATTTTTAAGATCTACAATTTAATAAAATAAAAATGAAAACAAGATATTACTGACTGTACCTACCATAGAAAGATTTTTTAAAATTTTGAATTTATCATTATCACCATAACGGATTTTAATGAAATTTTTTAGAGAGAAGCTTCTAAAAAGTTTAAAAAATATTACATTTCAAAACTTTAAGAAAAAAATTTTTTTTTGAATTTTGAAAAAAAAAAATCTATTTTTTTTTGAATATTCAATATCTCGAAAACAGCTCAATATTTTTGTTTGTAAATTTAATTTTTATTCGAACAATAATAGAACCTTTAAATTGGCGTACCAAAATTTTTTCTTAAAAATGTTTTGAAATTTTTTTATATAAAAGCTTATTTTTTTAAGAAACCACTACAAAGACTTATAATTTTTGTTCTTGCACAAACATATATTTGCTTGAATCACATGGCATCCTACTTTTACCTCCAATTACTAAAGAAGTTGTTTTAGTCATTTAAAAAATTAATTTTATGCTTGTCAACAGTTTTTCTCTAATAACATTCATTTTTGAAATTCTTAGACTATTACATAGGAGCAAGTTCGTGCGACCCAGTCGTGCATTTTATTTTATTAAACTATAGATCGTAAAAATTTATCAAAAACAAATTTTACCAAATAAATACATTTTTTTCATACATCTTGTAATTTATATTAAGAAACTTTTATTTATCAAGTTTTAAAAAAAATCGAGCATAAAAATTAAAAATACTATCTACCAAATTTAAAGAAAATCGTCCGAGCTCGAGTTCGATTTTTTTTCCGAATGCATAACTTGCCTTATAGTACCTATAAGTCGCAAGTAAAAATTAGGAAGTTCAGTATATAAAATTTCATTTAAATTCGTTATGTTGGTGATTAGAAAGTCGAAATTCGAAAACATGATCCAATGGTAACCATGTAAAGTCTTAATTTGAATTATTTGAATGAATTATAAATCGTAGAAATTAAGCAAAAGACAAAAATGTTTATCAAAATTGTATGTGCCGTTTTCGAGAAAAATACGATTTTTAAAAACCATTGTATAACATTTGTATAGTAGGGATCGTTATTTTTAGATACAATATTTTGTTTTTTTCATTTATCTTGTCGAAAGTATTACAAAAGTGTTAGTTATTATTATTTTCCAATAATAACCATTTTTCGAAATTTGTTCAACAATTATTTAGGTTTTACTTAATGAACTTTTATAGAATTTTATATTGAATATTTTATTGTAGTCCAAATTATTTACAATTTTTTTCTTAAAAAAACTATATATTGCACAATTTACAGAGACATGGTATAACTCTACCTTACTACTGAAAAAAATAAAAAATTTATATAAATATCACAGTTTCATAAATAGCAAAATCGAAGGAAAAAGCTACAAGAAAAAACCTTTATTTTTAAATCTTTGTAAAATATTTTTATGAAAAAAAAATATTTAGATTTTTTTAACTTCTTTGGGGAACGTTACTTTTAAGATTTTTTGACCAAAATCTTGAGTTAAATGTTTTTACGAACGCATATCTTGCATTATAGTACATCCATCCATCTATAAAGTCGGAAGTAAAAATATCACTTACCAAATAAAATCGAAAAGTGTTTTTAGTACAAGCTTCTGCTGAGGTATTAACAAAATTCTTTCTTATTTGAAAGGTTCATGTATACCATTATGTAGGAAATCTGACATCAGTAGATAAGGCGTTCAAATACTCGCCTTGGCTTTTTTGAAGTGGCACGGATCTGAGTGGTCAAATTTTCGATGCCTCTTCCGCATAGGTCCGGCTGAATTTGAGCAATGGCCTTTGTTATGTTGATCTTAAGGGCACCAGGTGGTTGTGGTTTGTTCGTATAGACCTGCGACCTTAGGAAACCCCACAGGAAAAATTCCAGCGGGGCCACCTCCGCGTGAAATAACCTTACCCTCAATTCATTCTTGCAGTATGTTAATCATGGCGTCCGCTGTGTTGTACGTAGCACTATCCTGTTGGAGCTACATTTAGTCTAAATTCATATGGTTTATCTTGGGCTATAAGAAATTATTTATCTTCATTCTGTAGCGCTCACCATTAACCGTGAACGCCTCAGCAACGTCGTTTTCGAAAAAAGTACGTACCAATGACGTCGCTGTCCCAAAATCCACATTAAACGGAAACTTTTTGAGGATGGATTGTCACTTGGAGAATCTCGTTGGGGTTGGTGTCGTCTCATGTATGGCAATTTTTCGTGTTAACCACTTGTTCTGGCCAAAATTGGGCTCGTCTTCCAAAAGCAACCGAAGCCCAATCAACTAACAAACGGCATT
Source organism: Philhelius festivus (assembly GCA_963931855.1). NCBI lineage: Eukaryota > Metazoa > Arthropoda > Insecta > Diptera > Syrphidae > Philhelius > Philhelius festivus. Next base: position 60,111,504 of record OZ007557.1, read on the forward strand.
GTCTGTCGTCATGAACCTTGGGTTTCTAGGTCAGTTGGATCTAGTACGGGTGAAGGCCATTCATCAACACAAATTCATCAATGTGAAGTCTGCGAAGGGCCTAGTTCTTATGCACGGCGAGGAATCACTTACCACTTCGATGCTCTCGGCCAATCTTGCGTTTCTTTGACGTACGAATGTTGGGTGGTTCATAACCATACTAGTCATCGTAACGCAACACGCGCAACGCTTGTATTAGCTTTATTTCGCTTTGAGCTCAGAGAGCTTATGATCAGTTTAGTTGTCAGGCATACGTCTATGCTAACAGTTTTTTTGCACAACACTACTTTGGGTGACTCACTTTGGGGGTTAAAAAGATTTTAACTCGCTCCTTGGGTCCTCTGTGCAGCTCACCGAACTCCACTGCTCTGACGGTTAGGGAATGTTAACATATCAAACAGTCACCTTTAGTTTTCGTAAACAACAGTACCATGCCTGATAACTTCAGCAGTATTGTTCTTCATAAAAAATTGTTGGTATCATTCGTGTGGCTCAAAAAGGACAACTCCTTGGAAAAATAATCACGAGAATGCAGGACTTCGCTTCGTTGACATACCGCAAATTGAAATTGTGCGATATTTATTTGTGGCATCACGTGTTTATCTTAGATTGAGAAGTCTGAAAGATTATTCAAATTACACCTTAGCAGGAAAATTATTTACTTTTCGAACACAATTGCATGACTGTGCAATTCTGCTCATGTGTGGTATACATGCATGCATGCGATAACAGCAAATATAAATAAAAATTAAAATCCCTGATGCATAGAAAACCATTCAGTCAACACCGTACACTTTCACACTTTCATGCATTTGCATGCGCAATCACTGAACTGCACTTGATGCCGGTTGTTTTAGACCTCTATTAGACTGTTTTTCATCAAAATAGAAACTTCTAATTGAGGTGTTTCGGGCAGTTTTAGATTATTCGAATAATCAGTTCTGGCACGCCCGTTTTCTATCCCGTTCTCTGTCTTATTTGGTGTGTGCCATTATATGCAAATGGCGCATTTCATACTCCCATTATATTTATATAACTAGAAAAAGTTTGAGGTCATGACTTTGATAAATTTTTGGTTGACCGTCTTTTTGTTAAGGTGTCACGTAGCGCCGCACCGCCGGCCGGCCTAAATGGCGCACCATATAACTACTCAACGAGGGTGTTATGGCCCTTGTAGTATCAATCGAGAGTTTTCAGTGCCCCAATATCGGCTATTCTGTTTATTAACAAAGCCGTAAAAGTCGAAATTTGCTTCATCGCTCATAATGATTTTTTGTCAAAAATGTCAGTCGTCTATAGCGAGCTGTAAAACTCGAGCACTCAAATCTCGACGACGTGATTTCAACGGTGTTGATGTACGATGAGCTATTACAAGAACTACAGAAAACTGTATACGCTTGGAACTTCTGAGTTCTGACCTCCTCATGCCTTAACAAATTCATTTGTGCACCTATAGGAAGTGATCTTTGTAAGATCTTCGGTCTCGAGTCTTTCAATATCATGATCGATGTAAGACCATGCACGTCCAGCAGTGATGGAATCATGATCAAGCTATTGCTGCACCTTGTGATAGAACCATTAAGCTGGGAATGTCAATGTCCCGCTTCGCAGTTAAACCATACCTTTATAATGAAGGGTCTTCGATTGGTCCCTCTACCACTTTCTGCTGAGTGAGTTCCAAATTATCGAAATGCAAGCAAGTCCAATTACACCAGTTGAAAAGTAATATACCTAATTGGTGTAATTCTCCTAATCGCCCTCATCCCTTTGCGGAACACATACCACTACTTCCTGTTCCCATGCCAAAAGAGTAACCACTGATTTGAGACTTCTGAAGTTCGAATGCACATTGTGAAGGACGAAGAGTCGTCCTCGTGGTTTGGTTGAGTTTTGGGGGGATTCATTGAATCGAATTCCATTCCAAGAGTGGCTTTGGTTTTGCGTTTAAATGCTGATGGAATCATTCCACCCATCCACCTACTAACCTTCCACTAGAGAACTAGTCGAAGGTCCGCTTCCCCCAAAGAGTGCAGACCATTTTGGAATTTTCGTATAAATTGTGTGCATTTATATACAAAATACATTCTTATGTGGGTTTTTGTGCGTGTCCTTTCGGTTGTTTCCAGTTCAGTCGAATAAACGCACGTTTTTGTTGGTTTAAAAAAAAAACGAAGCTTATTTGCACAGCACATATATGTATCTACGACCTAGCCTAGCATGCGTGAGTGCATTCAGCCAGTCAGCAGAGTTGATCATTAAAATGTACACTCATGCAGAAGACTTTGTACCAAGGTATACCAATTGTATTAAATTTCGTGTTGTTTAGACGTGGAGTTTTTTCGTAGGATTTAGGCGTAATTTATTCGATTGCAAGAGAACATCTCAATTAATAAACGTAGCGCGATTCCGAGTGGAAGCGTTTGGGCTTGTGGTTACCTGGTTACCGGTGGCAAGGCGTCACACAGTCCGGTAGAGTGAAGTATTCCTAGTGAAATTAATATTCAATCGGAGTATAGGATAATGCTGGTGATGTACTGCCTTGGACAACAGAGTGGAACTTGGGACTCATTAGCATTTTCACGACTACGATGCCGTTGTTACTGATGATGATGATGACTACGATGATGGTATAGGTATGACGGTGCCACGCCACACCGACCGGAGTGGCAGGGGAGAGTTTTGCTGTTTTTCGCTGTCACTTGTTGAGTGGAGTCCTTTTTGCTTGGACACACGCAATGTAGCAAGTGTTGAATACTTGATTAAGCATTTGGCATTATTTGCTGATATTTTTGCTGTTTGATGAATGACAGTTGATGAAGCGCAGTTTATAGGAATATGCAGCTATAGATAGCTATGTATGTACCTTACCTACCTATTTTCAGACCGTCTCGGCTAAATGGCAGAAAGGAAAAATATTTGCTCTTTTGTCGGTAAATGGGGGGAAGTATGACGCCAGGCGCACAATAGTGGAGACAGTTGAAATTATTAAATGGATTTATAAGGACTTACGAAAATAGATTTTGTTTAACATGAAAAACCTACGATATGCAGAGTAATGCATAATATTGGAAATTTCAAGGCAATTGACGGGCTGTATGTTTCATTGACGTGCAGATTTATGACGACTTCAAGCAGATAGAAAGGTGATTTATACGCGGAAGAATGCGAAAGTGGTATTTAATCACGAAATGCCTCCCATATTTATGTGTTTCAGATTTGAGGTATTTGAAATATTATATGTGCTTTCTTGTATATTTAAAAGTTTGAAAAATGTAGGCACTATTCATTTTGTATTTTTTTTTTTTTTTTTTTGAAGAAAACTAATTTAATAAATTATTGATGTAAAAAAAATTATTTACAAACAGAACCAAACATCTTCGAAGAATTTTCGAAAGAGCTTAGTCTCAGTCTTCCTTCTCTGCTTATCGTCCAATACTTTGCACTAAAAAGCAGAACTGGCAGTAAATGGGTTTTGTGGACCTTTCAGTTCATCTTACGAGTGAAGAGTTTTCCACGCATTTCTCGCAAAACCGAAGTAGAAAAGTTTTGCTTGGGCAATTTTTCTATTGATTTCCAATTAATGGTGTTTGCGTTTGGTGAAGTTAATATTTCGATCTTTACTACTTCGAAGTTGTTGCTATCACTAGTAACACTTTTTCCAATTCGGTGAACAGTTTTTTTTTGTATATTGCATCTATAGCATCTACTTACTTGATCTTGTCCTCGTTTACTTCATGATCACTGAGTTTCTACTGTTCTTCGATCTGTTCTTCAATCGGCGTGAGGGTCTCTATTACGAAACCTTGAGAGGTTCCGATTATGGGCAGATTCGTTGAAGAGGGTGCTCTCGGTCTTAACACCTGCCCTGTGCATCATAGGCTCTATATCGAGAAGTCACATCTTCTTGCCGAAACCTTCAGCATGTTCGGAGGAGCTGTTCCCCAGTTACACATGACAACACGAAATTTCCAATGTAACTTGACTGCGTTGGCTCAGTTTTCTCAGGATGTTATCGACACATAGAGCTCCTGATGGTAAATACTATTATATGCAACTTTGAATTCGATAAAAAAGATGGTGAATTTCGACTGGAGCTTTACCTTAATATCAATATTTGGTCTGTGGGCGATAGCGGATCAGAAACCCCATGGACTATTGTTGACTATAAGGTCTTAGAAAGGTCTTAAACACTAGGGATGGCGATTATTCCCAATTAACCGGTTTTCGGTTTTCCGGTTATTTTCCCTCGCGCTTTAGCCGGACGAAAAAAACGATTTTTTTAATAATCGGTTTTGGTTTTTTATATAAAAGATTTTTGACTTCACCACTACATTAAATTATCTATAAAAGAATAGGTGGAAGTGGAGAATAACGTAGCAGGTTGCACGCAAGTGCATTTCTTATGATACAGGGAGAACTTCTTTCATAGACGTTTTCTTCACTTTTTTAGAAAAAAACACCGGTTTCAACCGAGATAAAAAAATCTCTGATGAAAACCGGTTAATTGAAACAAAATAACCGGTTTCGGTTTTAACCGGCCGGTTTTTCCCATCCATATCAAACACTCTTAAATTATTTTGGAGAGATTATTTTATTTCACGCTTAGAAGGGATGTGGCTCGATAGTTCTTGCAGACCAAATGAGCGTCTTTTTTAGATGAGGGATGCATCCTATCACAGTTATCATATCCTATATGACCTTGTTATTGTAAAGCTTTTCAATATCAAAGCCTATCGCTTCTAGGCTATTTGGTGGAGCTAGTTATTTATTGTTTGGAAGCTTTATTACTTGCTCTACATCCTGCCCATATAGAAGATGCTGGAAATGCTGCTTGAGAACTTCTTTTATTCCTTATAGGATGATGACTTGTTTAGCTTCGCTCTTCTGTTTTTCGGTTTTTCGCTGCAATATTTTTGCGGGTTCTTTCTCTGGTGTGTGCAAGCCGAAAGTGGTTTTGGCTGTATTTTTGATGCGGTACTAACCCCACTAATTGATGAAGTTTGTGCTTGGTGAATGAACAGTCAGTTAGAACTTCTTTTTCCAGATCGAGCGACGAATTTTGCCAATACTAACAGCCAGGTACCAAAAATCGAGTGAAATCGCAATACGAATTTCCAAATCGATTGAATTTGTTTTCAGTGTTCTGCATTTCACTCGCTTTCATAATTTTCACTTCTCAGTTGGTAAATGTGAAACTATTTTTTTGAAGTTTTTTGACTGCTATGAAAACTTTGTGTAAATCGCTTGCAGTTTCATTACAACGTACGAGTACCAACTCAATTAGGAATTGATCAACTATCAACTTAATAACGTGCTTTTCCTTCAGGGTTTCCAGATCAGTAGAAATTCCATTCGTGTATCGTTGCAGAACACGAAAATTCGCATCGATTTCACTTCAAACTAATGAAATTTATTTTGTATCGATTTCAATTTCTTTTCGAGTGAAAGTGAAATGTAGAACATGGCTGTAAAAAACTGTTCGCCCCTAAAAATGTTCGCACGTATAAAATGCTACACACGCCCCTTCCGTCAATTAGCACATGTTCCATTTGGTTGGTGGTACCACTATCTGGAGAAGGTCATGTTGTTTTGTGGATCATAAGCCTTGGAATCTTGTAACCGAATTACAAGCTACTGCAAAAGATATAAGTTTAAAGCTGATATCTGTTGTTTTTCAGTGGCGCCCGCTTACCAACGAATATATTGTATAAGTCCTTTTTTTCATGGCTAGGAGCGTGTGCACATTTTTTGGAAATTTTTTCCAAAACTAAAAAATAAACATTTTTTTTAAGTTCTTATCTGCAATGTTTTTCATACCTTTAGGAAGTTCTTGTATACAAAATTTAATTAAAATCGGTTAAGTCGAAACAAAGACGAATTTCGCACGAACTTGCTCTTATGAAAACGACAAAGAAATTCAAAAACAAATGTTGTTAGATGAAAACTGTTTATAAGCATAAAGTTAAATTTGTAAATGATTCGAAGAATTCCTTTAGTAGTTACAAAATTTTGAAAATTTTGGTAAGCCAACTTTATCTAAGTTTTTATTATTGAACGGATAAATAATAAATTTAAAAAAAAAATATTAAGCCCTTTTTGAGATATAGAATTTTCAAAAAAAAAAAAAGATTTTGTTTTTAAAAACTCAAAAAATATTTTTTTTGAAATGCATGTTTTTCAAACTTCTTAGAAGCTTCTCAATAAAAAAAAAATTCATTTAAATCCGTTATGCCAATAATGAGAAATTCAAAATTTAAGAAAATAGTTCTTTGGTGGGTACAGTCACAATTTTCTTTATTAAATTATATATCGTAAGAATTAATCAAAAGAAAAAAAACTTATCAATATTCTAGGGGCCGCACTATGGGTCCAAATGGTGCAAACCATCTCAAAAATCCATAACTTTTTCGTTTCTCAATATTTTTTTTTGAAATTTTGCACACTTATACTTGTATAACCAAGAATTTAAAATATTAAAACATTTTATATAGAAATAAATTATTTTATTTTTCTTAAATAAAATAAAATAACAAATTTGTAGATTTTGTTTAATTTATATGGTCAAAATTTATTGGAGCAAGAATTGTTGCAACAATTTGGATGAAATTTGTACAGTTTTTTTCTTTTACCGGTGAAAACATCTGAAAGTAGTTTTGTGAAATCCGCCCACTACCACGCCCATATTTTTTTTGATTTTTGTCATTTTCTTATCTTTAGTGACCAGGAAGCCGAACATTTTTGTTTGAGGTTTTTTAAACTCAAGACATCAGATGCATATTTTTTCTGCCCACTTTCCCGCCCACTTTCACGCCCCTTTTTTTTAATTTTCAGCTTTAAGTTCAATAAAAGCAGGCCTTTTTTTTGATTAAGTTTTATATGTAGAAATTAATTTATGAAAAGTATTATTTTTTAGTAAAACCCGTGAACTTCCACGCCCCTTTTTGATATATGAAAGTGTTTTACCCTTAAGATAAAAAAAAAACAAAAAACGTAATTCAAAAGTATCTTATTACTTGGTTATGTATCGATATTAATGTATCTTTAAAAGTTCTTTGGCCTTGTCAAATTTGGTTTTACCAGACTAGATATATGCGGATCAGATGTACATATATAATAAAATGTGTAGAACATCTTCGTTCGTAGCTGATCTTGAACATTTCCTTTGCAAATAAATTCTCTCATTTTAGTTTTTTTTTTTTTAATTTAATGCGAATCCTTCAAACGCTTTATTGAGAATAAAAGCTTAGTCATCTCATTACATTATCTATGAATGTTGCCTCTTGACTGATTAATGTTACAACAACAATTTGGCTGTCCCATACCAACTCTATTACCTTTTAGACTATTTTCACATGCTTTTGTTGTTGCTTTTGGTATTGTTTACGATTCAGTTTACATATTGTATGCAGTTCTCTTTTAAGTGAACTGTTAGCTTTTTGTTTTCTTCTGTTTTCTTTTATTTATATGTAGATACCTACATCTGTATTATATGCAACATACCCCCTCCCACCCTCAAATGCTTGGCATTTATTTTTATTTAATTATGATTTTTTTTTAATATAAATATGAGTAAGGAAGTTTAAAATTGGAAAACAAATATTTTATTCTAAAAATTAAACTTTTAATTTTAATAATATTGGAAATAACTGATAAAAACTTATAAATTTTGTGGAAACATAGTCACTTATATGATGTTTTTGAAAATGTGTTGCACATGTTTTAACAGTTATTTTTTTGAATTTTTGACAAAAAATAACATTTTTTTTTTAATTTTGAGCTAAAGTAATAAAATAATGGTCTAAAACTTTTTGGAATACATATTTATGTGCATCAATAAAGGTACCACATTTTTGCTAAATTTTAATTTTTTTCATCACTTAACAATAAAGTTATAAGAATACGAATTTTTATTCTAAAAACTTATTTTTCTTTCTCATCATACGTTTTTTCTTCTTAAACAAAAATGCATGAAAATGCGAAAGTTTTTATTTTTTCTTTCAAATTAAAAATATTTTTAGAATACAAAACAGCCATTAACTAAACGGAGGCAGCCGGAGCTAACAGAGAAAACTTTAATTGAAAACAAAAAAATGAAGAAGATACTGCACCTTACTCATTTTTTTTATTAATTTACTAGTGAACTAAATTAAAAAAAAATATAACTGTTTTGTAAAGAAGAGGGTTTGAAGTTTTCAAAAAGGTATAATACTTATACATTCTCTCCAGAAAAATACGAAATAATTGACTTCAAACTCTCACTTCTAATAATTCTAAAAAATAAAAATATCGAAATGTCATTTTTAACGGTAATTTTAGGTACCTAGAACAAAAGTAAGATACAAAAAATTTACTGTGTTTGGAAGAACCCTATTTCTAGTATATAATCCCATCATTAGATTTTGCAAATTACGAAATTCACCAAAACCATTTTTGAGATGGATTTCATCATTTGGTCCCATAGTGCGCCGCCGGCCGTTTTCGAGAAAAGAACGATTTTCGAATACCTTTTTTAACATTTGTATGGTAGGTAATGTTATATTTAGATAACTTTTATTTCTGAAGCCTAAAAATAAATTGAGCATGGGGTTTTCGAGTTTAAAAAAAAATGATTTTTTTAAAACCAAAAATTTTTTTTTGAAAATTTGAGGACACAATAATATTGAAACTGTATGGGAGCTTTAGCATAAAACAAATTATTAAAATCGGTTGTACAATTTTCGAGAAAATACAAAACAAAAATGGTTCCATGGGGGGTACATTAATAACCATTTTTAGGAATTTTTTTTCAACCATTACCTTCGAACAGTTTTCGAGAAAAAAAATATTTATAACATTTTGAAAAAGAATCGTATGACAAGTTCCGTTATTTTTGGTCTTAACAAAAAAAAAAACGTTTTGGGGGGAAAAATTAAAATTGTTTAAAGAAAAGCGGCAGAGCCATTTAGGCTGTAGTCGAACAGACAGACAAACTTTTTTGGTCTTTGCTATCATCGTAATGTCAACTTTGATCAAAATCTTGAGTTCAATTTTTTTACGAATGCATAACTTGCCTTATAGTACCTTTAAGTCGCTAGTAAAAAGTTCTATTTTAGGTAATTGTCTTAGTCTTTTTTTATTGAATGATAGATCGTAAAATTTAAGCGAGATATTTACTTCTCCAATTCAAAGTTCTAACCACCGTGTTTTCAATAAAATAAGGATTTTCGAAAACCAATTTTACTTACGATATAGGTACTACAGGGCAAATTCTTCATTTGTAAAAAAAGGAGTGAATGATTTGTTTTGAAATGGTTTCCTTAAATGTATAACATTAAGTAATTAAAAATTAAAATTGACATCCCAATTTTTTCTTAATGAAATTCAGTATGACGTCGCTGAAGATCGAATACCTCGTCACCCAGAAAAGTCGATTTTTCAGGACAGACAAAAAACTTATTATCAAATCAATGACAGGCAATGAGAGACGTGTTGTTAGGCATCCAAGGCATGAAAGGCTGTTCTCGGAAAGACTGATAGACATATTGGCGCAAAATTTTAAAGAGTTCTCGTTTAAGCAATAAAACCGGCTCTACTTAACGCAGTCGTTTAGCTTAGAGACTTTATCTAACTTTTTCATAATTTTAATCACGTTAGACAACTCTTCTAACTAATGTGGGTTTTACAACAGAACCTAAGCGAATTTGCGTTGAACAACCCTTAATTTGACAGATACATAAATCACACAACCACAAAAACACAAAAAAAAAAGTAAAAAGAACAGACAACTTCAAACCAAATAATTTTTCGCCGAAAAAAGTACATTTTATATAATACCTCGGTACAGATTTTGATTGTTTATAAGTTATTTACATTATTTTAGATGGAAATAAAGTATAAATCGCAAATTCACAGCATAAAAACTCAATTTGTTGTTGCAAGGTGCAGATTCATTTAGCTATACTCGTCTCGGCCGGCGGCGGCGTGCATACATAAGATATGTATGTACCTACATACATTTGTATTTACATATTTGTTCATCGTAGAGCACTTTCGTACGATTATATCGAATTTATAATATTCAGTTATTCAGTCTATTTACAAAAAACATCTTTAAAAAATCGAATAAGACATCAGTAAACATTTTTTCTTCGATTTGCTTTGGTATGAAATGACCATTGTCAATATGGATAAAGTATACTTTTAAAAGATAAACTAGCTATTTGCTGCTGTTAAAGTAAGACGAGCTCTTTAACGTTAAAGCATAGTTTATGTCCTTTAAAATTAACAAAAAGTCGGTTCTCGTTTTATACTCAATATTTAGAGTCGACTCCCATTCTAAAATTGATTTAGAGTAAGTTTTAAATGTTTAAAATTTTGCGCCATTGAATTTCGAGACTAACTGTTTTGGTCTTCCGTTTTTTTTAAAGAATACATCTAGCAGCTTATAGATCGCAAGTAAAGCGAAGTTTTATTATTTCTGGTTTCCCCTGACATAATGGTTAGAATGTTGGATTGTCATGCAGAAGGTCTTGGGTTCGATTCTCAGCCGCTGCAAAAAAGTTTTTAAGGGGTGTACTGCCTCTTGCGTGGAATTGACAATCTCCTGTCATGAAAAGTGCTGCTCATTAGCTGATTGGAATCGTTAGAAAATCGTAGGCACCCTCCATTCCAGGAATAGTTGAGAGCTGTAAGTTACTAGGTCTGGTTCTCTTCGAGCTGTTGCACCACACAATTTTGTGACTGTTACCTTCATCCTCTTCCAGACATATCAGTTATTAATTCATCCCAAGTTGCGAAGTAGAAGAGGCAGAACACCTCCTTGTGGATTACCTCTAAACTGACGCAAAACTAAATAATAATTAAGGGCAATTACTGTTTATAAGAGATTAAGCAACAATTTTCGCTTACTGTTTTTGATTAATGCAAATTACCACAATATTAGGAATTTTCATAAAATATTATGTGAATCTTTTGAAATTATCTTCTAACTATTTAAGCATTTTTTAACCGGAGAATATAGGTTCATACCGATACATACCTAATGCTCAAATTGTTCAACAAAATAAGATAAGATACTGTAGCTTATAGGTACTTTTCCACAGACGCACACAGTAATAATAAATAATTGCAATGTTATTCTTTCCGTTTTGGTCTATTTTGTCCCTTTGAATGAGTATGTGTGTAGGTTTATCTGTTCCTTTTAATAATACCCCTAAATGATAGCATCCGAATAAAAATGGGGAGCCTTTAAATAACCTGTGTACTCTGGTGACTTCCTTCTTGAGTGAAATATTTTTGTTTTGTTCGTTTCTTAGAATTTCATGGCAAACAATGACACAGAAAAAAAAAAATGAAAGAAAGGATAATGATGCGAAATGTGGAAACCTTTGTGCGAATATCCTGAATGAAAAACGGGAACGCTATGAAAAATCGACTTAAAGTCAAAATATTGTTAACCCTTAAGAAAGGAAAAAGTCCTTTTGTACGACGAAGACGACGTTGTCGTCTCTGTTGAATACAACCCTGAATCCTGTGGCTGAATTTTGTTGTTGTTGTTGTTGAAAATATATGTACGATTGTGAAATTGAATAGACAGGATTACACGAGTAGGTAAGTATTCATATTGAAGAGAGAAGAAACGTTCCGCCAAGTTGATAATTGTAAAGATAATAATTCCTGCATTCAAACATGTCTGCCTACATAGAAGAATCCTTTATGGGCATGAATATGGTTATTATGATATGAATAAGTGTGAAAGCTAGAAAAGGGTTGCGGAAGATATAAATTCATTTGCAGGAAGCCAACAGGGAAATATTTTTACTACCTGAAGTAAAAAAAAAATATAAAATAAATAAACTCTCTTGAGACACTTTGCTTTTATAACGTGATTGAGTGCAATAAATCGTGAACGTTTCTCATTTGCAAGAACCCGAATGGAGCTGGCTGATAGCTGTTAGCTTTGAATGCTACAAGTGGATTCGACAATTGACTGAATTGACAATGGTTATTAGGATTTAAAATGAATTTTATGTTTGCATGTGTAACTGACATGCGATATGTGGATCCTGCAAGCAACTGATGCGAGGGGCAGGGGAGACAATTCGTACATGAATAAAATGCATCCTTGGTTGCACTAACTTGTTCTTATGTATAACGACTTTTAATTTTAGCGGCGTTCTTCATAAAATCGTTATAAAAAAATCGACAGTGTTTAATATATGAAACAATAGGGAATAGAGACAAATTCACGAAATTCAATTGTAATTGTTTGCAACAACCCCTTAAATAGCTTAAGCTAAAAAAAAAAGAATTTCATGCGATTTCATAACACTTATGTATTTTAGGAGGAAGGTGTGGGTATAACATTTTAAAATAATCTCTCTGCAGTCAAAATTTCATAAAAATTTCATCTTCGAGAAAAATGAGATTTTCGAAAACGGGTTTTTAAAATTTATACTGAATAGAAGCACCATTTTTTTTCTAATTCGTGTAAGTTGTGCTAAAAAACTGTTAGATTCTTAGCTTTAACAAAATCAAGGATGTGGAAATTTGAAAGATTAAGTCAGAAAAAATAATAAATTATACCTATATTTTTTTAGATCAAAAAAATTTCTTATCAATATTTAAATACACTTTTCTTTTTAGAAGCTTAGTTTGTAGAAAAATTGATTAAAATCACATGTAACGTATTAAAGTAAATAAAATGCACAACTGGATCTCATGTACTTGGCTCTTATGTAAAAGGTCTTTGGAATTTAAAAAATGTTGATAAATAAATGAAAAATATGGATTTAATGAGATAAAAGTTTTCAAATGCATAAAATTTCTAGAAAAAGTATGAATTTATACAACCAAATTTTATAAATCGTTTTGTATATAAAAAAATTCTTTAAATTTTTTAAATTTCGGAATATAGATTTTAGGAAATTATTTCAAAAATTATACGTTCACACTTTTTGAAGTTATTGTTTTTTTAAAAAAAAAAAATATTTTTTTTTCGAAAACACAAAAAAAATATTTTTTTGAATATTTTTTTTTTGTATCAATAATACTATTAAATTTAAACAAACTCCTGTACAAAAATGTTGGTCAAAATCGTTAAGGCCGATTCAAAGTTATATGACAGGTACTGTTAGTAACATTTTTTCCCAAACTTTTATTTGACAAAAATGTATTGAAAATTCATAATAGCACACTTATTTTTTTTTTATCAAAATCGTCGTCACTGTATGGCAGGGCACCAATGGACAACCTTAAATGCCAAGTTTAAAGAAAAATTTAACGAAATATAGATATAAATGGTACCCCCCTTGGAACCATTTTTTTTGTTTTTGATTTTCTCAAAAACAGTATAATTGATTGTGATAATTTTTTTTATACTAAGGCTCCCCAAAAGTTGAATTATTATTGTGTATTCAAATAAATTTTTTTTTGTTTATAAAAAAATTCAAAATTTTTTTTGACCACACAATATTTCGAAAACCCCATGTTCGATTTTTTTCAAACTAAACAAATAAAATTTTTTTTAATACAATATACAAGTTGTGAGAAAAAAATATTTAACTTAAAAATTACTGCATCCACCATACAAATGATAAAAAAAAGGTTTTTGAAAATCGTATCTTACTCGAAAACGTCAACTAGAATTTTGATAATATTTTTGTTTTCGATTTATTCTTACGATCTATAATTTAATAAAAAAAAAAATAAAATTGTACCTACCGTAAAACTATTTTTTCAAATTTTGAATTTCTCAATATCGGCATAGAGGATTTTAATGAAATTTTTTTATAGATAACCTTCTAAAAAGTTTGAAAAACATTGAATTTCAAAACTTAAAAATTATTTTTTTGAAAGTTTGAATAAAAAAAAATCAATGTTTTTTTGACAATTCGATATTTCAAAAACGGATCAATATTTTCTTATAAATTTTATTTTTATTCGAACAGTTATAATAACTTAAAATTGTCGTACAAAAATTGTTTCTTAAAAATGTTTTAAAAAATTGTGTACAAATGCTTATTTTTTAAGAAACCACTACAGACTTATAATTTTTTGTTCGTCCATAAACTAATATTTTCTTGAATCACATGGCATCCTCTTTTCAGCTTTAAATACTAGAGGAGTTGTTTTAGTCTATTAAAAAATTAATTTTATGCTTATGAACAGTTTTTCTCTAATAACATTATTTTTTGAAATTCTGTCTTTTACATAAGAGCAAGTTCGTGCAACCCTGTCGTGAATTTTCTTTTTATTGAATTATTGTTAAAATTAATTGAAAGAAAAAAAAGTTACCAAAATTCTAGTTGCCGTTTTTGAGAAAAATACGGTTTTCAAAAACCATTTTTTTTTTAATTTGTTGTGTGCAGGGTTCGGACTTTACTTCGATCGAAGTAGATCTACTTCAATTTTGAGAAAAAAATTTAATCTACTTCTCTTCTTCTGTTTTTTATGATCTACTTCTCTTTGAAATTCTTAACCAACATATTTAAAGTCAGCGCTGATTACTCTGTAGTACATAAAAAAAACAAGTTTAAGAATCGTTTAAGCGTAAGCACCGTGGAAAATTTAATGTTTTCGAGATAATTTACAGAAAAACTTAAAGATATTTATGAGCCACCTATTGTATTGATAAAATGCATACAAAAGTTGAAGTTTGTTTATGTAAAATTTACTTTAAAATAGTTATATTTAATTAATTTTTTTCTAAAGTCTGAAATCAGAATTTACTTATATATGTTCAGCCTTATTTACTAACTCGTTTTAGCGACGGAGTAAAGTTACTTCGACTTTACAACGGCTCTTAACCTGAAAACCTTATTTATAATGAAAATGCACGAGGAATAGCATTGGAATAAGCTAAAACTGGTTCATAGGAGGTTTAAGGCCGTTTTAGTATCTAAATGTCATTTTGAGATGACATCTTGTGAAATTTACAAAAAGGAGTGTAAGCAACTTTTTTTTTCGTTTCTTACTAAGACAAAAGGGATAGATATTTTGCAATAATAAATTATTTATATTTTCCAAACGCTCTAACAGTTGTACGGAATAGGGAACGCAATGTGGTTGGTACATTCATTTATTGGATTTGAACTTTATACAATCCAATCTTAATTGTATCCAATTTCTAATATGCATACAATGATAATAAAATGAATAATAATGGAAATCAGCTCGGGTTTGACTTAGGTGTATAATAACCAGAGTTTTAGATTTGTCACTTTTTTCCCAGTATATTCCCAGTATATTTGACATAAGAAAGGCGTAGCTAAAACGGCTAAGAAAATAATTTTAAATATGGATTGGTTTGACGTGGCGTAAGCCCGAAGTGCTTCGGCTCGGTTTAACTATTCCGAGGTTGAACCCAGTATTAGTGAAAAATAATAAATAAGGCTGGTTATGTTTATATAATTTAATTTCCTAAAACTACTTCGAAAATTGTGGATCTACTTCAGTTTTTTTCCGTATCTACTTCGAAAATTTAAAACCTTAGTCCGAACCCTGGTTGTGTGGTTATTTTTAAATAAAATATTTTTTTTTCTCAGATCTTGTAGATTGTAGATTGGAGAAACTTTTAACCGCCAAGTTTAAAAAAATCGAGAAAAAATTTGGAAATCTGTTGTACCCTTTTTGAGAAAATCAAAAACAAAAAAAATGCATGACTGGGTCGCATGAACTTGTACCTATGTAATAGACTAGGAATTTTAAAAACGAAAGTTATTAAAGAAAACTGTTAATAAAGATAAAATGAATTTTTTAAATTCTTTTAGTAGTAAGAGATAAAAACAGAATGCTATGCATACATAAATTTATGCAAGAACAAAAATTATCAGTCTTTGTAGTGGTTCCTTAAATAATAAGCTTTTATGTAAAAATTTTTAAAACATTTTTAAGAAAAAATTTTGGTACGCCAATTTAAAGTTGTTATTATTGTTCGAATAAAAATTAAATTTACAAGAAAATATATTAAGCCGTTCTTGAGATATCGAATTTTCCAAAAGAAAAACGATTTTTTTTTCTAAAAATTGAAAAAATATTTTTTTTTTTAAGTTTTGAAATTCAATGTTTTTTGAACTTTTTAGGAAGTTCTTTATAAAAATTTTCATTAAAATCTGTTATGCCGATAATGAAAAATTCAAAATTCGAAAAAATAGTTTTCTGGTAGGTACAGTCAGTAATATCTAGATTCCAAATTTTTTTGCATTAAATTATAGATCGTAAGAATTAATCAAAAGAAAAAAAAATTAGCAAAATTCTCGGAACCGTTTTCGAGAAAAGTACGATTTTCCAAAACCATTTTTTAACATTTGTATGGAAGGTATCGTTAGTTTTAGATAAAACAAATTTCTTATTCTCAAATTTTGTAGACTATTTTAAGAAACTTTTATTTGTCAAGTTTGAAAAAAATTGATGCTGCGGTTTTCGAAATATTTAGTTTCCAAAAAAAAATTTTTAATTTTTTGAAATTCTAGTTTTAACTAAATGAAAATTTTCAATTTTTTTTAGCAGTTTTTGAGAAAAAAAAATATTTATAAAATTTCGAAAAAACCGTATGGTAGGTACCGTTATTTTTGGTCTTAAAAAAAAAGAAAAAAAAAAAACGTGTGGGGGGAAATCAAAATCCATATCTATCAAGTTTGAAGAAAATCGGCCCAGCCGCTTAGCTGCAATCGAACGGACAGACAGACAGACAGAATTGCGAGACCCACTTTTTTGGTCTTCGCTATCATCGTAATGTCAACTTTGATCGAAATCTCGAGTTCGATTTTTTTTACGAATGCATAACTTGCCTTATAGTACCTATAAGTCGCAAGTAAAAATACTTCATGAGTACACATCTTAGACATTGAAAAGTGTCGCCAGCTCCCGGACTATCACACATGTTCGCTGTTAACGTGATTTTCTCTACTTAGTTCCGAAGATATGATAATTTCAAGCATGTGTTAAACTCATCTGCGGACATTAATGGCGGAGTAGCAGCCAAAGTTTGGTGGAAATCATCAGCAGGAAGAATAAGAGGGCCTTCCCTTCGGTTGGTTGCTTCCTCCAAAATTTCCGCCAATTCCGAAAAAGCACTTCGAGCAATTTCAAATAGGCCATTGTGCATACGTGGCACATTGTGATCATTTTGCTATTGCTATTATTGGAAGTTGGTGTTTCTGTCTGCTTGAAATTCAATGGCAGCCTAGGTTCTGCGGATGAAGTGTGTTTTGTTTGTTCCTCCTGTTGTATCGACGAAAAGCAGCTAGCCATTTCCATTGCATGATTTTATCGTAAGAATTTTGTGATCAGCAACCAACCGGTTTGTTTTAATTTACCTAAACATGTTGTTGTTTGCTAGTTCACATCGAGGAGCTTTTTATACATCAGATCTCTGTCTTCGAAACTGTTTCCATCCCGTATCCAAGCTGGCATTTCTATCTGGATTAGGACTTTGTTGTTGATGGATATGCGCATGTCTGCAATGACTATTTTTTGTTTTAGCCAGACATTTGTTCTTACAGACATGGATTTATATACATACATTGTACATACATATATGTATATGAAAAAAACCCAAAAAATGTCCCTTAATCCGATTGCTGCCAAATTTCACACGATCAACCGCTGATTTAATGTGAAGACTGTCGGAAAACTTTATCAAAATCGGCCCGTCGTTTTGGAGTCCGTAATAAGCGTACACATATTCATTTTTATATACATATATGTATAAATACAAAGATATAATCATTTCCATATGCTGTTGAACGCTGCAGCTCTTTATGTTGATTTGGCAAGGCAGGCATAGAAGCAGTGTTTCATAGTAGCACTTTAGATTTAATATACAAAGTAGAGAGTCTAATTTTCTTGGGCTTTACTAAGCTTAAAGAAAATCAACAAAACCTTTTAGACTGTGGTCAAATAGACAGACAGACAGAATTGCCAGACACACACTTCAATTTTTTCCTCCTTCTTAATTCGTGGGATAAATCAGCTTATTCTCTTTTTTAAGCCTTACGAGTATCTTCTTGCAACTTGCTTAGCAAAGTACGAAAAGTTTCACACAAACACTTATGCCAAATTATCCTGAATGGCAGTCTTCTATTACATAAATATGTACGTGGCAGTCTTTTCAATATGAGCACACCTAAGTACCCTTGTTTTCATTCCCATTAAAGTAACAAAGTATAAATAAATTGACTTCTCGAATGAAAAACTTTACCTCCTTAAAAGTTTATTCAGTATAATTCTTTCCCCCAAGGAAAGATCCTATTTGTTTTGTTTAAATTAAAAGGTTTATAAACCTATCCATCCAGGTCAGTGCCCACCTTCGACTTGAAGCTATTAGGTATCCCTCTTTACCATCACGAGCATTGTTTTACCCTCCTTAGTGTGTAACTAATAACTTAAGTGCAAAATCTCACATAATAGTCCTTATTCCATCATCTCAAAGTGTCGTTCCTTTAGATTTCTTTTCTACTTTCCGTCCGATCTCGCGGTGGTATGTTTTCTTACCTTCTATCTTCCAGACGTTACTTGCACATACATTTATATACATAGAAGACAACACAATGCAGCATTTATACTAGCGGACGAAGAAAAATCATCACAAATCCGCTCAATTTGCCCTGAAATTGGAATTAAAGGAACTTAATTCACCCCGAAAAGGACATCGGGGGACATAATAGGCAAAAAAAAGGTAATTTCCCTTACACTTCTTATAAACAACAGTAAGTGGAAATGGAAATCCTTATTAATGGATATGAAAGAAAAAAAGAATAGAATTGAAGAACAAGAGTCCTTTTTCTCTTCATGCACCATTCCTGCATTAGTTCCACCTTTTTAAAGACTTCTGGCTTGTCGCCCTTTTTGAGCCCCCAGAGTGAATAATGTCAAGTCGTGATGTAATGGAGGAGATTGCTGTTACACTGAATTTTCAGATATATATATTTGTGTTCCTGACTGAACAGCACATGAGAATGCCATTATGTTGCAACGCCCTCAGCAGGACATTTTTATGACACGTTTATGAAAAAAAAGGACATGCACACACCACAGCAATAAAAAATTCATAAAAAATATAATGTGAAATAAAATTGCAAAACAAGAACGGACGTGTGTAGCACTTATATTTATGTAGTTATGTTGTCCAGGATGAACATCAGGAGCAGGACGAACCCAACATCACTTCACACAGCACTGATAACAGCAGGATCATAAATTACTCCGGCTGGCTAAGGTTGTTATTGCAGCAAACACCAATAATAATCATTGTTCGGCATGAGATAAGGACGAAAAGGACCCCTTTTGCACTTTGGAAAATGTGTGTGTATGGTTTCAGGATTAAACCCCCGCACTATGCCGGACACTCTAATGCTATACTCACATTACGCCATTTGTCAGTGTATCCTTTCCATCCTTTTAACTATTGTTATTGCGTTGAAGACGCATAATTCTCCCTTGAAAAAGGACATACGTCCTCCTTCACTATCGAGCCACATCCGAAGAGGAAGGGGGGCATGGATGAGACTTTTTGTCAACTTAAATACGTTCTCGAAGTTCTTGGCAAGAGACATACTCTTCAGCATGGTGTCCTTTTTTGCCATTAAAATGGGATGTTACACCGCACATCACAATGTCATCCCTTTTAAGGCTATATTCCCCACCTCCCCCCAAAACCTTAAACTCCAACCCCTTCCGCATTCTCTTCAAGAAGTGCACACTAATGTTCTATAGCTAATTTAGGTTTTTCATGCCAAAATGACTTTGTTTCTTTATCCCGACCGACGACGGCGACGGAAGAAACTCTGATGCTGCCTTCCTTGGTGTTGGGTTGTATGTTTTTCTTTTCGGGGGTTATTAGTGCCCTTTTGTGGTTAATTAGGACTTTCTAGGAGCGTAGCTAATAATTATGACTTCTATATATATAGACGACGTGCGACAAGTTAATTTGCCAGCCAATGTTGGAGAAAGATGGTTGGTTGGTTAGTTTGTTTGGTTTTGTGTTATATTATAGCGCTTCTGTTTCAATATTGAGTAGAAATTAAGGGGTGCGTCTGGGGACCTGCTGAAGCTGATGTGGTATTACTTCTGGGGGTGTATTTCCTCGGGTATAGTTTTGTTCTTCTTAATTGGTAGTTTTTGTTTTGTTGGGGGCTCATTAACTTACTGTGAAAATCATTACTTTAAGAATTGAAGATTGAAATATAAAACTTTGGTGGGCTAATAATACATTGAAAAAGTTTTGTAAGAGAGTTTTGTTAAACAAAACCTTCAAAGTTAATTTGCTTGATAAGAATTGGAAATTTTTACTGATTGGGTACAAATTAAGAAAAAAAATTCTATTTTCGAGCTTCTGTAAATGTCAATCGCGAAAATTTGAACTATCAAGGCTTCGGTGAAAGTTAATATTCCTAATGTGGACTTCAGGTCATAAAGAGGATACGGGCATTGAAAAGCTTATGCTAAGATTCTTCGAACAATTTTGGAGGAAATTAACTACACACAGAAAGTAAAAACAGTAGAAAACAGTCCATGGTGTTCTTATTATGGTGCCAAACCTGTGAGATATTGAGAAGAATAACAGACCAATAAGTCAACCATTGCGAGTGAGCACGAAAACCACCGGGATCAGGAATTTCTGATAGATTTTAGACCATCAGTTCTACAGGTTCTGTGTTGTTATCAGGAATGCAAGGAACCTACAAAATTTATGCCGATTCCGAACGAGTAATGAGCAGCACTTCTCATGACAAGAGAAACTCTTTTATAGGATTTGTCAATTCCTCGGAAACACAGCGGTACATCCCTGAAAAACTTTTTTTGCAGCAGCTTAGAATCGAACCCAAGACTTTCTGCATGACAGTCCAACGCATACGTTATGTCAAGGGGTACTACTGGAATATCCTAGCACAAAATAAATAAAAGGTTGATCCATGGGGTACACCAGACCAGCTTCAATTTTCTTTGATTCCGATTAATTTTGGTTGTAACGTAGGATTTCAGTATTTCGTAGTACTGTCTATAGTTTGAACTCAAGTCCCAAGTGAATATATTTGCCTTTTCCACAACATCCGTAATTCGATACAATTTGTTTATTGTGGAATATTTTTTTCTAAATCCAACCTGATAGTTCGGAATTAGTCTTCTTTCTTCTATAAAGCTTTTACAGGGCTAGTTTCTCAAAAAATTATGCCATGATTGGTATAAGTGGTATTAGGTGCAGGGAAATAAGTCCCCAGGAACTAAGTCCACTGAGGGACTAAGTTCTCACTTAAGGTGGGAAATAAGTCCACGGGAACTAAGTCCACTGATGGACTCAGTTCTCACTTAATGGGAACGAAATCCACTTTACTAAAGTGGTCTTTGTTCCCATTGAGTGAGAACCATCTCCACTTTCTTATGGGAAATTAGTACACACTCGAAAGTATAAAGTGGGAATGAATTTCCAACAACAAAAACTTATTGATTTTATGTTGGTTATTTTCCAGATTCTTTAACTGCTAAAGAAACTTTGTATACACCCAACCTCGCACTTACCCCAAATCCTATAGTGTGCCCACGTAGGGGGGTTGCAGGGGGGCAGCATGCCCCCCCCTTACATACCTCACTGTTTATTTATACGTGTCGTTCCCATGGCTTAACATGGGAATTTATTTCACATTCAAATGGGACTAAAACCCACAGTTTCTTGTAACGAATTTCGCACCTTGCATGGGAACAAAGACCACTTTATTAAAGTGGATTTCGTTCCCATTAAGTGAGAACTGAGTCCATCAGTGGACTTAGTTCCCGTGGACTTATTTCCCACCTCAAGCGAGAACTTAGTCCCTCAGTGGACTTAGTTCCCGTGGACTTATTTCCCTGCACCGTGGTATTAGTCCTTAAGATGTACCTAACCTCTATTTGTGGCTCAACATTTTTCGGTATAACAATGACTTCTGCATTTTTCCAATGACGTTCCACATATTTTAGCTTAAAGCATCCGTTTATTATAAATTGGAGCATCTGATACTTTCCAAGACCTGACCTAAGCAGTTATTAGCTTATAACCTGGTGATTTTCGTTGGATAGCTTGTGTTCACTCATGCTTCTTATTTCTTTGAGCTTGACAGCGCGAATTTCATTGAAGGGTTTCGTGTCTGCAACTAATTTTAAATAAAATGCATGACTCGGTCGCACGAACTAGCTCTTATGTAAAAGACTAAGAATTTCAAAAATGAATGTTATTAGAGTATTAGAAGCTATAATCAATCTTAAAGCCCTAGATATAGTTACACAAGAATCGACAGCCAATAGCGCTCTTCGACTTACCCAAAAGTGTAACTGGCGACACGAGCCATCTACCTGCGAATCGATTATATATATACAATATACATATATATACTGACGGTTCCAAGATGGAAACTGGTGTTGGTGAAGGATTCATTTCAGAAACCTTTAGACTATCCAGCTCATTCAGACTTCCTAATTACAGCAGTGTCTTTCAAGCTGAGGTCCTGGCAGTGACGAAAGCTGCTAGACAAGTCTCAATGATGGCAATACCACAAGCTGATATCACTTTTTTCATTGATAGCCAAGCGGCAATAAAAACGATTTCTGCCATTGAAATCAAATCGAAGCTTGTAACTTGCTGTCACGAAGAGCTTAGGATTCTTGGTACACAGCACAACATTAGACTCTGCTGGGTTCCTGGTCACAGTGGTGTTCCAGGAAATGAAAGCGCTGACGAGCTGGCAAGAATAGAATCAACACTCTTGATCGTAATCAAGGAGACATAACAGTTCAAGTACTACCCTGTAATGTTAAACAGGTAATCACGAGTAAAATTCTAGCCTTGCCAAACAAGAGAAGGAACTCTCTCGATTCCTGTCTTCATCATCATCAGCTCGACAACCGGGTTCCGGTCCTGGCCTCTTTCAACATGTCTCTTCACCTATCCCGGTCTCTAGCCGACGCCATCCAGTTGCGCACCCCAAGGCTTCGGGCGTCCTGGTCTACGCCATCTCTCCAGCGCAAGCATGGTCTACCACGCTGTCGTCTACCATAGAATGTACCACAAAGAACTTTCCGAGCAGGTTCCTCTTCGCTCATGCGAGCTAGGTGCCCTGCCCACCGGAGTCTACCGAGCTTAATTTTTGTCACGATATCTGCTTCTAGGTATAGATTGCGTACAGTTCATGATTGTACCGTCGCGTCGCCGGAATCGTCCCCGTCCCCGATTCCAGTCTTATAACCAGAAAATTATGGCCTATAGTTTCAGTAAACAAAAGACCGATGTTATCCAACTGAATAAAAAGCCTCTTTCTCTTCTAGTGATCATCATCACAGGTTAAAACCAATTCGGTTACCACAAGATAAAAATGAAACTCAGTATGGACGACTTATGCAGAGGATGCGGTGACGAGGAGATACAAGAGGACACTCCTCAATACCTGTGTCACTGCCCTGCGCTATATCAGCTAAGAAACAGACATCTAGGGAGACACTTCTTCCGCGGCTTGGAGGAGCTCTCTGACATTCCAAGAAAAATCATGTTAAAATTCGTTAATGATACCAAATGGCTTGAGAATTCCTAATATATGAAAACCGCCTTCAACTACAGTACGATAGTCTAGTACGAACGAAAACGACAACGACACACGTGTTCCTTGTGGGAGCAGCACCAACGGAGAATGGGCACCTCGCCTTTACACCTGCGGTTGCCACTCCTACGTTGAACACTAGCATCAGTTGGTTGATGGGGCCACATCAACCTAAGATTGGTAAAATCCTCTATGGTATGGAAACAGCCTCTTCAACTTAACTAACGACCAAACAAACGAACATGTACACCAAACACTGACTTTCAAACTCATCTACCAGACGTTGCAGGGAGGCACATGCTCCTACGGGCCTGGTGGGAGGAACGATTGCTCAAGTGTAGGTAAAGAAAATGAATACCCCCGGAGAAGGCGTATACCTCTCCCTATCAGGGCTATTATGTGACTATAGAAATGTCAATACTTTAGAAATACCCTCTGAAATTTCAGGCTAAGACTTGCTGCAACCCATCTATACCCTTAACGGGCTTGATCGACATAGGATTAACAGAGGTTTCAATACAAGGGGTCACAAGCCCCAGGTAAACAACATTTATCTAAGTGTGACGGTAACAAGATGAACTGTCAACCCACTAACCTAATCTATTAGAGAAAAACTATTCATAAAAAATGCATAAAATTCATTTTTTAAATGACTTAGTAGTTGGAGCTAAAAACAGGATGCCATTTATGATTCAAGCTAAATATATAGTTTATGCAAGAACAAAACAAGCAAGCCATCAGACGAATAGGGGGAACAACATGTAGCATACGAAAACATGCACGTGCCGTAAATATTCGGGACTGGTGGAAGTGTGATCATACGAGTAGCTTCTCCGCGGCGGCGGCCGCTAGAAACAAGCCTTTTAAAAAAGGTTTGGCTAATATGATCAGGTTGGCGACAGGTTAATTTCCTGTCCCGTAAAACTAAAAGAATTTCGAGAACGACAATAAGCCTCGGAAACGGACTGATCACACGACGACAACCCACGCAACGAAAACGGAAAAACGATTTACGAATTTTCTTATGGAACGTACGATCGCTCTATAGAGCTCGAGCTGCTCAGCAGCTAGCCGATGCCCTGTCAAAATATAAAGCTGACATAACAGCTCTCCAAGAAATGAGATGGACAGGGAATGGTATTTTACAGAAGAAAGAATATGACGTATATTACAGCTGTCATACACAACACCATGTGCTCGGGGTAAGCTTCCTAGTCAGCAAAAAAATGAAGTCTACTATTATCGGCTTTAACGCTATAAGCAAAAGGCTATGCACCCTTCGCGTGCGAGGCAAATTTACGAACATCAGCCTCATTAACGTTCACGGACCTACGGAGGAGTCCTCAGATGAAGAAAAAGAGACTTATTACGAACAAGTCGAGAGGGCCCTCAATGCCTGTCCAAGGTATGATGTTAAAATCATCCTTGGAGATTTGAACGCAAAAATAGGTCGGGAGCCGGTATTCAGGCATTACGCAGGCACCCATAGTTTGCATGAGAACACTAATGACAATGGACTTCGAGTCTTAGAATTGGCAGCATCGAAAAACATGGTCGTTGCGAGTACCAGGTTCCCGCGTAAAGATATCTACAAAGCCACCTGGGTATCACCTGATGGAGTCACTCGTAACCAAATAGACCACGTGTTGATAGACCGTCGCCACTACTCGAACTTGATGACGGTACGAAAGTACCGAGGTACCAATATCGACTCGGATCACTATCTTGTTGGTATGGTTTTCCGAGGGCGGATTGCCTTGCGAAGACGCATTGCATCCGCCGATCAGGTTCGAATCAACACGGCTGCCCTGCGCAATGAAAACACCAATAACACCTTTGGTAATGCGTTAGGACTCGCCCTAGAATCACTTGATTTAGGGAGAGTAAGTCCTGGAGCCAGTATGCTGGGCGTAAATGAGAAGTGGACACGCCTTAAGAATATTGTCATTAGTACAGCCAACTCCATCTTAGGCAGCAGTCGTAAAAATCGGAACGATTGGTTTGATGATGAATGCAAGCTAGCGAAGTGCAGAAGTGGAGGCTCCACTACTTCAAGAAGAATACCCTATGTTGCCGCCACCAAGCATAGAAGAGGTTGAGAAGGCTATAGGCCGGCTTAACCAGAACAAAGCCCCGGGATCCGATGGCATACCAGCCGAATTATTCCATCACGGCGGGCCAGCCTTACGTCAAGCAATTCATGTATTATAGTACACGTATGGGAGCAGGAAGAAATGCCAGAAGACTGGCGAAAACCTTTAATATGCCCCATACATAAGAAGGGAGATGTCACAACGTGCAGCAATTATAGAGGTATCACGTTGTTGAATACCGCCTATAAGATACTCTCCTCTATCCTACAAGACCGGATAACCCCATACGCTAAAACCGTTATCGGACAATATCAGTGTGGTTTCATTCAAGGCAAATCAACAACTGATCAGATATTTGCCCTTAGGCAGGCGATGGAAAAATGTCTAGAATTTAACATCCCAACATACCATCTGTTTATAGACTTTAAGGCCGCCTATGATAGCATAGCCAGGGTAGAACTTTACAAAGCCATGAGAGAATTCGGCATCCCAAATAAATTGACACGACTATGTAGGTTGACCATGACCAACGTAACAAGCCAAGTAAAAATAGCCGGATTGCTATCCAGACCAATCAACATCTTTAATGGACTCCGACAAGGGGACGGTTTGGCCTGCCTCCTCTTCAACCTGGCGTTGGAGAAAGCAATCCGTGACTCTGGAACGGCAACAAGAGGGACCATCGTCAACAGGTCCAGCCAGTTACTGGCTTACGCAGACGACATTGACATCATCGGAAGAACCGAACAAGCTGTACACGATTCCTTCATCCAGATCGAGCAGGCGGCACAAAATCTGGGGCTGCACATTAGTGAAGGTAAAACAAAGTACATGGTGGCGTCGAATGCGAGAGGAACAGTTGATCAAACAACCAAGGTAGCGGAGCACGAATTTGAAGTGGTGTAATCCTTTAAATACCTTGGGTCAATAGTAGCAGCCGATAACAATGTAGAAGAAGAAATACGCGGGTTGCTTCTCAAATCCAACAGGGCCTACTACTATAGTCTGTCAAAGCTCTTCAAATCCAGAAATCTCACCATAACTTCAAAACTGCTGCTGTACAGGACCATGGTCCTGCCAGTACTCACATATGGATCCGAAACTTGGGTGCTTAGCAAAAGGCACTCCGACCTCTTAGCTGCGTTCGAGAGAAAAGTCTTAAGGAGAATTGTTGGCCCCATATGTGAGGAAGGACGATTCCGGAGACGGTACAATCATGAACTGTACGCAATCTACCTAGAAGCAGATATCGTGACAAAAATTAAGCTCGGTAGACTCCGGTGGGCAGGGCACCTAGCTCGCATGAGCGAAGAGGAACCTGCTCGGAAAGTTCTTTGTGGAACATTCTATGGTAGACGACAGCGTGGTAGACCATGCTTGCGCTGGAGAGATGGCGTAGACCAGGACGCCCGAAGCCTTGGGGTGCGCAACTGGATGGCGTCGGCTAGAGACCGGGATAGGTGGAGAGACTTGTTGAAAGAGGCCAGGACCGGAACCCGGTTGTCGAGCCGATGATGATGAAGAACAAAAATTTTAAGCCGCTGTAGCGGCTTTTTTTTTAAGAAAAAGGCTTTTATATACAAAATTTTTAAAAAAATTTTAAGAAAAAAGTTTGCTACACTAACTTAAAGCTTTTATTATTGAACGAATAAAAAATAACTTTCCAAAAAAATTAAGAATCGTTTTTGAGAAATCGAATTTTTCAAAAAAAAAATTGTCTTTTTTTTTTTTAAATCAAAAAATAATTTCTTTTTTAAAGTCCTGAAATGCAGTGTTTTCTATGCTTTTTAGAAACTTTTTTATAAAAAATTTCATTGAAATCCCTTATGCCAATAATGAGCAATTCAAAATTCGAAAAATTGGTTATATGGTAAGTAAGGTCAGTTATATCTTATTTTCATAATTTTTGTATCAAATAAAGATAGATCATAGAAATATTTCGAAAGAAAAAAAAATTCTCGGACCCGCTTTCGAGAAAAATACGATTTTCGAAAACAATTTTTCAACATTTGTATGGTAGGTATTGTTATTGTTATTTTTAGGTAAAATAATTTTCTTCTTCTGACATCTTGTAGATTATATTGAAAAACTTTTATTTTTTGAGAAAAAAAAATATTTATAAAATTTTAAAGAAAATTCGTTTTGCTTCATCCCAGTTTCATAAGTTTTTTCACCTCTTTTTAGGAATCCAACCCACAGCTCCACTGAGTTTCATCAAAATCAGTTCAGTAGTTCAGTAAATTAAGTCCCACAAAACAGACTGACAGATGTTTAGAATATCAAAAAAATTATTGTATACTCTCATTAAAAGGCCTCAAGTTGGTGGTTAAGAAATAACAAGAAGATCCTTTATCTTAACTTTTCCTAGTACGCAATTCATCATGATATAAGAGCTTGTGGCCAAAGATATATTAATTTGTTCTCCTGGTAAGAAATTTTAATCCACTTCGTTCTGGAACTTAAACAGTTAAAATTCTATCAAATTAGTAAAAATGATCGCTTTTCCGTATAGATTCATCACATCTTCCCACATTACTATTCCGTTGACCCTTGAAAAGACATTAAAAGTTCCTCAATAAACCAGGTCTGGAACACAACCCCCAGCCTCAGTTACCTTATTGACGGGTATTTTGTAATAAATTTCTGAGTAGACTATCTTCTTTGGAATTTTCACAAATGGGAATTGATAGAATCGAAATCGAGACCTTCCATAAACTCAATTCTTCTATGCCAACAACCGCATGTGATACTCGTATCTATAGTGGAGAGTGAAGTCATTTTTTACGACCCCATCCTCCATCATCGGACCTATTTAATGGACCGTCCGGCAACGGCAAATTAAATCAAATTCGAATGTGAATGAACCTTTTCCGTTTTCGATTTCGAGATAGAGTTATACCGGTGAACCTTACTGGAAGGAAGCCTGTGTTTGGCCAAATTTGTGTGGTTAGGGAATATTGAGAAGGCAGAATTTTATTACTTTTCCATTTAGTTGGCACGTCGGATATATAATTGGGATGTGGTCATGGTGGCTAGGTGCTGCTTCTGAGTTCATCTTTTACAGTTTATTACTGTCAGGTGAGGCGTGCGTGGGAGAGAGCTGATATGTCTTGAGAAAATAGTGAAGTTTGTTATTTTCGAATTGGACCAACTTTAATGAAGACTTACGTCTCGGGTTAAAGTAATAAAAATTATTTTATGGACTCATCAAGGTGATTTACGAGCCATTGGAATTTTGGGGTTGCTGCTGCTGCTCGGCCAAAATAAAAATGATGTTTTTCAATAGGAGGGTGGTCGTGCAGGTTGGTGTTTGCATTGCAAACGAACGATAGAACCTTACCACAGAAATACATCAGTTATTTTGGCAGGTAAGTTGTTTTAATTATTTATTCAGTTAGTTGGAGAGGCTTTTACTGTGGGTAGATTTATGGTCAAGTTAGAGGTGGTGTGTGCGTGCACTTTTGATAAAATAATAAAATCGAGCCTGGAAAAGGAAGATTGATTGCCAAGGTTTTGGGGTGGTTTTTCACCGGTGTGCAGATCATTGGAAATGTGATTAAAATTAATGATTTTTTTTTTTTATATTTGCGAAGCCATTGGGGTTGGTGATTGTGTTGAATGTTGAATAATTTTGGATGTGGATTGTTGTTTTCAAATAACGCCACACTAATGTGGCACATTTTTCAACATCATTTGATACAGAGCACATCTTACAAGGACAATTTGGGCGATTAAGCAGGATTGACGTTATTTAATTTTGGATATTCTCAGATAGGCATTGGCTTGGTTGTTCAATTATTAATTTAGTTTTATCACACAGATTGATTAGGAATAATCAATTGCTGTTTGTTTGGACACTGGGCAGTAATTAAATTATAACGTCAATGCGAAGTCATATAATTCATTTCGTTAACATTTCAACACTATAGAATTTTTGAGGCTTTATTTTGTGAGATCAATATTATTTGCACCAAAGACAATTCCTTCGTAAGACTATTATTGATTAGAATAGGTAGGTATCTATGTATGTATTGTATATGGGTATATAGGTTAGGTTATGTTAATGGGCTGACAGTTGATCTTGTTACCGTCACACTTAGATCAATGTAGATCCGTTGTGATACTCTAGGTATTGTGACTTCCATGATACTCCTATGCCATTTAAGGGAGGTAATGGTAGGTGATGATGTTTCTGCTAGCTATAGCCTGAAAAGTCAGAGGGTACTTCTAAGTCATTGAAGAAATTTCTGTCGCCACTTAATCACCTGATTGAGGAGAGGTAGATGCCTTTTAAGGTCGTGATCCTTTCCATTACCCCCACTTGAAAAATCATCAGTCCACCACATCCCTAGAAGCCTGTGGCTCCTTGCCACGTCTGGTATAGATAAGTTTGATAGGTTAGTGGTTGGTGAATGTGTCCGTTTATTTGGTCAGTATTGCCGAATAAGACGAAGTCGCTGTAACTTTCCTCAAGAGGATTCTACTTATCTAAGGAAGGGGTGACCCCATCATCTCACTGACTCTCGTGTTCACCGTAGGAATGGCAACCGCGAGTGTATAGACATAGAGACCAGTTGCTGCTACTAAAAGAAACATGTGGGTCGTTCTTTCATTGTCGTCCTGGATCGTTCTTATGCTTTTAACTTTGATTGGAGGCGAATTCCAATCTCGTGGTCGGCTGGTTGATAGAGCTTAAAATTGTTCAAGCCATTTGGTAGCGTGAAAAAATTTCAACATTTTTTTCTATATGAGTAAATTTGCTATTATTTCTTCCCAAAAATTCCGACATGACTGTCTTATCGGAGTTCACCTGCATCTTCAAAATGGGATAAAGACTAAAACTACAATCTCAAGTCAAAGAAGAAGGCAGTTTTTAGAATAGATTTTTTTATTGGTTGAAAGGTAATACGCTAACAGAATATTCCAGAGATTTTTCCAATAGCGACGCACGGGTGTGTTTTGACAGTTTATGACGGCCATATTGTTTTGTCTGCTGTTAATTTTCCTGTTTTATTTGTCATACGCTAACGATAAATGAAACTGGCAAGTAATAGAGACTCTCGACAAGTCAGTGTGTTCGCAGATCGATGATAAACTATTTGTTTGCCCTGAATTATTATGATATGGAGGTGAATGACGAGAGGACGGTTCTACGGATTGCCATTTTCATTGTGTACGTACGATTTGAGGTTATCTCACGGAGAAACGACGTTAGTTATACTTTTTCGTTATACTTTTTCTTGTAGGGTTTTCTTTGGTCGCAGGTCTGTGCCAATAAGCTTAAGACGACCGTTATCCTGAAAGTCAACATCTTGCCAAACTTTTACATATTCCTAAAATATTTGAAAGTATCTTGAACGAAATTTTAAGTTTCCGCTGTAAGTCTCTGATCTCTCCAAGACGGCTTTCTTAAATGTAGGTCTAGAACCACAAACCTTGTCGAATTTGTATCGTACTCTCTTTCTGCCTTAGAGAACGGAAAGGAAGTTGACGCTATATTTACTGACTTTAGCAAGGCTTTTGACAAAATTTCGCATAAGCTAATACTTTTCAAATTATCCGCATTTGGCTTTGAACCTAATTTCTTGAAATGGATTTGTTCTTATCTAGAAAACCATTAATACTGTGTTCGTTTCAGATCTGCCCTCTCTAGTCCTTTCTTAGCTACCTCCGGAGTCCCATAAGGCAGCCTCTAAGGTCCTCTCCTTTTTATTCTTACCATTAACGATATTGAAAACGCCATCAAACATTCCCATATCTCACTCTACGCTGACGATACTAAGATCTTCAAAACAATTTCTTCAAAACATGACTCTTACCTTATCCAACAAGATCTCGACAGTTTCTCAGTCTGATGGTGCCTTAAAAACTGCTTAGAGCTAAATATTGCCAAATGCTAATCAATCACTTTTTCACGTAAACAAATAAGATCTCCTCCACGTCTCTACCTTCTACATAACCAACCCACATCAACTGTTGAATCGATCCGCGACCTAGGAATATTATGCGACCGAGAGCTGAACTTCTTGGCACATATCGATAATATTATTTTAAAAGTCAACTCATCACTTGGTTTTGTTAAACGGTGGTCCAAAGAATTCGCCGACCCCTACGTCACCCGATCCCTTTACATAACGTTTGTTCGTCCTCTACTTGAGTACGCCTGTCAAGTTTGGTCCTTATATCAACAAATCCACATCTCTAGAATGGAGAGCATTTAACGTCGCTTCCTAGGATTTGCCCTTCGCGGTCTGTCTTGGAATAATCCCTTGATCCTGCCCACCTACCAAAACCGCCTTCAACTAATTAACCTAAACACACTGCAAGAACGGAGAGATATAGCAGAGATTCTCTTCATTCATCGGCTTCTCTCAGGCTCCGTTGACTGTCAAACTCTTTACAACTCTATCTTTTTCAGCACAAACCCTCGTAACCTTAGAAATCCTTGCCTCTTCTATCTCCCTACCCACCGTACCTCCTATGGCTCCAACGAACTTATTACGCGTATGCTGCGGAGGGTTAATTCGAATGAAAACGATTTCGACTTTAACCTCAGCGCTCCCTGCCTAAGACACCTCCTCCGAAACACAATCCAATCATAGCTATTGGTTCTAGTTTAAAGTAAGCCCAACCCTACCTGTAAGTTTCATAGTTTTAAGTTAGACTAAGCTATGAAGCTTGTATTAAGCTATTTAAAAATGGGGGTATTGCCCCCACTAAAATTAAAAAAAAAATTAAAAAAGAGTCATCGAAAATTGGACCTTTTGCATGCTAGCGAAGTTTTGCTGCCCATTTGATAGACCTTTCAAATAAAATCAAAAATTCTTTGATCTAAAATTCAATAAATAAAATAAATTGGAGGCCATTGTGGCTCTTAGAGAGTCTTAACTTACAACTCTCAACTATTCATTTATTTGCATGTTAGCAGGAATGGAGGGGACCTTCAATTTTCTCCAAGGTCTACACGTCTTATGAGCAGCAATTTTTCACGACAAGAGATATCCTCGGAGGATTTGTTACTTCCTCGAAAGAGCCAGTACACCTATGGGATATAAAGTAACATTTTTTCAAGTGGCTGAGAATCGAATACGAGACCTTCTGCTGAGCAGTTAAACGCAATAACAATTATGCCATGGGATGCTACACACCACTTCTTTTACTAAATTTTTACATCCACCGTCCATATTAAAAATCTCACTATAAATTTTAAAAGACTCCGCCTTTTAAGACTCGATGGTAATAAAGGTTAAAAAAAAGCGAAGAATGTGTTGGGTAAACTGATTCATATTTCACCGAATAGTTCAAGAAATTAAAGGTCAACGGCTTCTTCCTTCAGTCATCGCCAGATCACAAATCATATTTTTCATAACCTAGTTTTACCTTGGATACTTACCCAATAGGTTGCTTTCAGTCAACAGTAAATAGTTTGATTAAACATATTAAGAATCCCCTCAACCTCCTATGGTACGCTAACGCAGTATCTTGGATAAGAATTCCCGTCTCCAGATTCAAGAGGTCAAATTAGATAGATAACCATATGCATCCAAAAATAAGAATTTCTCTGGTGGAATGTATCCAGTTTCCAAGACATTTTTAAAATAAACAGGGTTCGGCTAACATAACATAATAAGTTTGTTTTCGCATCGTTTGCCGACTTTGGGAAGTGATTCCTCCCAAGCCTAAGGTCTGCTATGATATTGTCAATTTTAGACTTTCCAAAAGCAACCAATAGTACATGGCTTGGTATCGAAACATATTACTATTACAATGCCCATGGTATACAAGCTCGAAAACTTGAAATTTTTCCGTAAGTGATGGGTAAATGTTCCATCACACTGGATTGGCATAATTCAGAATTTGAAGAACGTATAGTTCGTGGCAAATGATCTTCAAATCAGATCTCAATTTTTGTTCGCCGTTGTATTTTCTTTTCTATTCCCCTTTCTCGTACAGAGGACCAAAAATCCGTTCTTTCGAAAGAGTCCAGATTCAGCTCTCCTTTCCTGCTTATATTAGAGCTGTGTAAATCGTTCATTTCAAATGATCGAATCGTTCAACAACCGATTACGAAAATGATCCGATCATTTCAATCAATCATTTTCATTTCATTGAAATGATTCAATACTGTTCTTTTTCCATTTTAATTTCGATTTCGATGATAAGATTGACTTGTGGCTTTGATAGTTCTCAGAAAATACTCTATTATTGTAAGCCATAAATGATCGAATCGAATGATAGCTACTTTGTACATGGATAAAAAAGTGTCAAAAAATTCAAGAAAAAGAGATTTTATTTGTTGCTTCGGAAAAGACCAATTTTAAGGCTTTCCGCTAACATTTGGTACGAAATATTCCTTGTACATCAAAACTGAATTCGTCCTCTATTCGTCAAGTCATAAACTGTCAAATACCATCAAATGATGGCTACAATGTCGATGGATTAAGAAACGTCCAAAAATCCATATTAAACATACCGGATCCTGATACATCAAATAACATCAGTTCAACCCAACAATTGTTTTTGCGGCCTACAACATCAACAACCAACCCGATCAATCATGTTCTTCAATGCCGAGCTCAACCCAGAAATTCCAGTCCACCGTCCGTATCAGAACAAATGGAATCGAGTCAACTAATATCGAAAATCGAGACTCATTGAAATGATTTAGATTGAAATAGAAAATCGAGAATCCAGAATCGAGAATCATGATTGAGATTGAGATCGATTAAAATGATTGATTTCAATCATCAATACTTTTCGATGACCGGATCAAAAAAAACAGTTTTGTATAACCCTTTTTTCGCCAAATTAAGAGCTATGTCTATGTAAGAGGTATTCATCGTCGGACTTGCGCTAACAAGAACTTCGTAGAGTAGATGATATCCTTAATTACAGATTTTTTCAAAATGATGTCCTCCGTGTAAGAGATTGTCATTTGACATATGCAGAAGTTACATGATATCACAGCTTCTTCCCAAAGCTTCTTGTGTCTTTGGAATAGTTTGGGAGCTTTTCTCTAGTTGCAGATGGCCTACTTTCTTCTGTCACGCGACACCGTCTTTGCAATTTGACCAACGCTACTGTTGATGAATTCAACCATACCTCAGCAATTGAATGGGGTCTTATGGCTTGATAGTTCTTGTAGGTAAAATGATCGCCTATTTTGTTGATGAGATATGTGACTGTTGATAGTCCAGTCGTCGGGCATGCTTCCGTCCATCCATGGTTAGTAATTTAATACATATCCTACTAAAATATTACCTCCGTATTAGAATAGCCCTACAGCTTAGCCATTAGCACTTGCGGCTTTGTTGTTCTTAAATTTAATTACAGCTAAGGCTTCTCCTTCTACATTGGGTAGTGGAACTAGTTATTCATCGACTGGAAGTGGGTTGTTGCTAGTCCTTTTAATCGCTCTGATACCAATTCTGCTAGAAATGTTGCTACAAAACATCCTTTTTTCTTTGACTTGAGCCTGTGTTCCGATATTAAAAGGATCAGGCAGTTTCTTGGCATTTTTTATAAAATCTCTGGGTGTTGTTTCGATCGCAAGACTCTTCGATCTCCTTTAGCTGAGTGCTGCGTACGTTCTTACATTTCTACACAGAACCTTCTTCTCTCTTCTTCTTGCTGCTCTTGTTTTGCGCAGCAAAATATTCGTATTTGCATCTTCTATCATTTGTTTAAGATGTACGCATTATTCATCATAGGTAGAAATGGTGACTACTGGCAGTCTAACTGTGGCCCAATTAGCTCAAAAGAGTGCCATTTTGATGCCTTAACTCGTTTAAACCCGTGAATGAAATTGGTATTAGGAATTGTGGAAACTCTCACAGAGTCATCCAGATTCATCATCATACTACGGCTTCCTTATCGGGAGCGGTTTTTTCGACTGTCCCATTATTGATGTTACTGATCACTTATTGTTCGCGTCTATGGTTGATGAATGGCACAGCAGATAACCTCCCGCTCAGGGGGTCTCTGTAGATTCTGACAAATTCAGTTGTGCTAAAGCTTTGTATGTATATTTTCAACCAACTTAGTTACCCATGACAGAATCATCATTTGTTTTATTTAATTAATTAAAAAAAAAATATGCTTAAAAATTGTTTTATTAATTTAAATTAACTGAACATAAAAATAAAACTTTCAACAAATTGGTTTAATTAAGTTTCATTAAATGAAACAATGGCCATGTGACTCATTTAAAACTCATCTAATGAATTCGTTTTGAGGGAAATCCTTTTCATTTATGAAACACACTCACATAATACAGCACAGACCCACATCAATTATGTCTAAATGAATGTGTGTGTTGGCCTCATTTGTTAAAACTTTAATCTACCTCTACTCCTCTACATATACAAACATAGAGAGATAAAGCAATGTCTACTTCTACCGACTGGCTAGCCACCAAAAATGTGTCAGATTGTTGAAACTAAATTTAAAACGTAAAACTTAATCCTGGCACAGAGACTGGCTTTCCAGAAAATAAAAACTAGAACAACTCTAGATAAAACACTTTCGACCAAAACTCCACCCTCCCTCCTTCCCTACTCCGCATTAAAAAACCAAAGTTGGAGGAATTTTGAAAACTATAGGTATTCTGGAACATTGTTAAGCTACCTTCCCAACTGCGGTTCTGCCTGTAAGGGACCATCATTTTTTGAAAAGTATACATATACTTTTATGAAATTTTGTTGGCTTGATATATTTTGCTAGTGGTTAGAGGTTTTGGGAAAAGTTGTTCCCTAGTCATTCTGTAGAGGCAAACGATTTACAATGAAATGAATTTCGGCGCCTTCTCAGGAATCCCAGTATACACTCATTAATCCTATAGTCTCCGTTATTGCAATTGAAAAATTACGGACGAAACATAGGTATTAAAACTTACCCTCGAAGTGCAATTACCAAGTGGTCACGTGTCTCTTGGTCGAGTATAAAAGAGTTCAATCGTCAAATCCAGATTTTCGGTGGTAAGTTGTGCATCTGGAGCTGCAATTGACCACGTTGCGTTTTGTGTTGTTGTTAGTGCATCAAAACCCTAACTCTTTATTTTTGCAATATGAGAACAATACAAATACACTTAAATTGTCGATAATTCTGCACAAATGCAACGGAGGGTTTGTTAAGCATCGGTGGTGGATCGAAATTTGAGAACAAAGATTAAAGCGATGTGAGCAGAGTGCTATAGAAGTGTTTTAACTGCCCCGCAATCCATTAAAAAGGTTTTTCATAATCAGGAACCGTAATGTTGTCCTATTGGACAAAGCTGATCGATATTTACAGTTGCGGAAAAAAGTATTTGGATATTTTTTATTTAAAGAGGTTTGGTGTTTAAATTGATAACACTTTTGCATTTGAAAAAAAAAATCGAACTCGATATTTTGACTAAAAAAGTGGGTCTCGCAATTCTGTCTGTCTGTCTGCCTGTCGGTTCGACTACAGCCTAAACGGCTTGGCCGATTTTCTTTAAACTTGGTAGATATCATTTTTAATTTTTTCCCCCCACAAAATTTTTTCGTTTTTTTTTTACGACCAAAAATAACGGTACTTGCCATACGATGTTTTTTCGAAATTTTATAAATATTTTTTTTTCTCAAAAACTGTTTGACAGATTTAAAAACTAAAAACACAAAAAAAATTCGTTTAGTTAAAGGTAATGGTTCAAAAAAATTTTTCGAAAAATGGTTATTGAGGGTACCCCCTATGGAATCATTTTTTTTGTTTTTGATTTTCTCAAAAACGGTACCACCGATTTTGACAATTTTTTTTGTCTCTTACTACTAAAAGAGTTTAAAAAAATAATTTTATCCTTATGAACAGTTTTCTCTTATAACATTCGTTTTTAAAATTCCTAGTCTATTACATAGGAGCAAGTTCGTACGACCCAGTTGTGCATTTTATTTTCTTACATCTTTAAGATTGCTTTTTGGATGCTTTTAACGGTCAAGTTTTAAGAAAATCGAGCATGGAGTTTTCCATCGTCCATGGAGTTTACGTCATCGTAACGATAACGGCGCCAATTTTCATATTTGCCATCCACTTAAGGGGCGCCTACACGCGTCTTTATAAGACCCTGTTTAGATTGTGACTTTTCATTACGCCATTCATGACGATATTTTTGTGAATGAGTGTACAGAGGAACAGAGTCTATCGGGAATATTATTTATTCGATTCATCCAGATAAAAACTTAAATCCAGATTTAAATTTTAAAAGTTCAATATAAATACATGAGGATTTAAGTTTCAATATGGCGGTAAGTGTCTACGTTTTCATAATATTCTTTTTACTGAAAAGCGCATACAGTGGGACAGTTAGTTTTATAGTTATATTATAGTTATAGTTTTATATCCGTACCACCCAAAATTTACCGATGTGCCAGTTTCCATAAATATTTTCCAATTCATCGAGAAAAATTATGTATTTTGTGAGAGATAGATTGATTTTAAGGGTTTGGTATGGAAATCACCCTTTTCATAGTACTGCATGTACTTGTACATCTCTCTTTCGATAGTCAAAACACATTTCCATAGTGTCGCACTTTGATTTTGATAAATATTTTGCGTTTGATAATTAAAGTTAATTCTTATTTGAAAAACTATTTCTGAGATAACTTGGGTTCAATTAATTGCAGGTTTAGCTCAAAGTTACCACCAACCCTAAAAACTGGGTGAAAATATTCTAATTTCTAAAACCTGCTAATATTTTTATCATAAAAAAGGGTAATATTTTCAGTCCTGGACTTAACTCTGGGACTAATTGAAAAGCAGCTTTTCAGTATAGAATTTTCAGTTGTCAAGGATGTAATTAAACCTGAAAGTTACATAAGCTATTAACACGTAAGTCAAAATAAATATTTTTGTGCAGTTCCAAGGCAACCCAAAACAGAAACAACTAAAAATAAAATGCACGACTGGGTCGCACGAATTTGCTCCTATGTAATAGACTAGGAATTTTAAAAACGAATGTTATTAGAGAAAACTGTTCATAAGGATAAAATGAATTTTTTAAATTCTTTTAGTAGTAAGAGATAAAAACATAATGCTATGCAAATATGAATTTATGCAGGAACAAAAATTATAAGTCGTTGTAGTGGTTCCTTAAAAAAATAAGCTTTTATATACAAAATTTTTAAAACATTTTTAAGAAAAAATTTTGGTACGCCAATCTTAAGTTTTTATTATTGTTCGAATAAAAGTATAATTGCCAAAAAAAAAATACTAAGCCGTTCTTGAGATATCGAATTTTTCAAAAAAAAAAAATGACTTTTTTTTTTCTTAAAATTGAAAAAATATTTTTTCTTAAGTTTTTAAACGCAATGTTTTTTAGACTTTTTAGGAGCTTCTTTATAAAAAATTTCATTAAAATCCGTCATGTCGATAATGAGAAATTCAAAACTCGAAAAAAACGTTCTATGGTAGGTACAGTCAGTAATATCTAGATTTAAATTTTTTTTATTAAATTATAGATCGTAAAGATTGATCAAAAGAAATAAAATTTTAGCGAAATTCTCGGAACCGTTTTCGAGAAAAATACGATTTTCGAAAACCATTTTTTTAAATTTGTATGGAAGGTACCATTAGTTTTAGATAAAACAAATTTTTTTTCACAAATCTTGTAGATTATGTTAAAAAATTTTTTTATGTCAAGTTTGAAAAAAATCGAGCATGGGGTTTTCGAAATATTGAGTTTCCAAAAAAAAAATTTGATTTTTTTTTTTTGTAAATCCAAAAAATTAAAACTTGAAAATTTGAATATGTAATAATAATATTCAAACTTTGGAGGAACTTTGGCATAAAAAAAAATTTTAAATCGGCTGTACCGTTTTCGAGAAAATCAAAAACAAAAAAAATGGACCCAGGGGGGCTACCAAAAATAACAATTTTTTGTAAATT
Organism: Philhelius festivus; assembly: GCA_963931855.1. Taxonomy (NCBI): domain Eukaryota; kingdom Metazoa; phylum Arthropoda; class Insecta; order Diptera; family Syrphidae; genus Philhelius; species Philhelius festivus. The sequence goes on from OZ007557.1 coordinate 60,151,078, forward strand.
TTTTTCCAACCATTAGCTAGTTTTAACCAAATGAAATTTTTCAATTTTTTTTTTTAAATTCTGTGGGACAGTTTTTGAGAAAAAAATATTTATAAAATTTCGAAAAAAAATCGTATGGCAGGTACCGTTATTTTTGGTCTTAAAAAAAAAACAGAAAAAAACGTCTGGGGGGAAAAAATTTAAACCTATATCTACCAAGTTTGAAGAAAATCGGCTGAGCCGTTTAGGCTGTAGTCGAACCGACAGACAGACAGACAGAATTACGAGACCCACTTTTTTGGTCTTCGCTATCATCGTAATGTCAACTTTGATCAAAATCTCGAGTTCGATTTTTTTTACGAATGCATAACTTGCCTTATAGTACCTATAAGTCGCAAGTAAAAATTACAATGTATTAATTGCCTATACAGTGGTGAGGTGACAAATTATAGACAGAAAGACTTTAGTATTGCATTTATGTATATCCTCTCTACGGATCTTTCGGGAACCAATTTATTTCTTACAACCAGAATATTTGCTTATTTGAAAATTTCATAAAAATGGTTAAATTTTAAAAAATCTTGTTCGTGTAGTGTAAGTGCATTCTAAATCATTTTCCTTCAGATTTATCGAACAATACATCTTTACATTTTTATTTTTAAAGTTGATTCTTTTTAAAATTACATTTTTAAGTATTTTCTAAAAATGTAAAACCTTCAAATTAATGCTATGCAAACAAAATCGAGTTTCTATTGTTAAATGGTTGGAAAATGGATAAGCATTTAAACAAAATTTAATTTCAGAAATATTAGAACTTGGCAAAAAAAAAAAAATTAGTCCTTAAAGAGTGCGTATTGACCTTCTCCCCCTTAATTTTTATTTTTAGAAATTTATAAAGAAATACAAAATGTATTATTTCTATTTCTTGTTTTAGTATAGTTAAAGTCCGAAAAAGTCAAAAAGCCCTCAAAATCAGTTTTACCATGATCAGGCATAGATTTACTACTTTTGATGGTTCAAATCCATATCATACAAGAAATTGTTTATCATCGATCGGTAGCGATCTCCGTAATCTCCGTAAAGGAGCAAGGAAAGATAGTGCCGCCGGCCAACAATCCACACCACTTGGTATACCACAAATAGATTGCTATCGTCGTTCCTTGTAGACAGTTGATTCAAAAAAGGGCTTCATGGCTAAAGATAATTTTATCACTAAAATCGGGGTCCGCTTTTAACTGCTTCAGACTGGACGCCAAAGAGATCATCAAAATGTGCTCCTCATTGCTAATATTGAGTATTGTTATTTGACTTTATAGCGTCTGCAAAAAAACACATCAACAAAGCTAACAACAAATAAACCAGTGTGACCCCCCGAAATGTCAAAGTATAAACATAATAACATAATGATGTCTGAAAAGAAGTGGCATGATCGTGTTTGTAGGACATTTTCTAGCACACAATTTTTTTGTCTGTGATATTTATTGAGATGTTCACATTCGAACATTTTTGGGGCGCTTTGACACCCAATATTCTGCACGCCATTTTATTTTTTGATCAGACATGTTTCAAAATTGTGGAAATATAAGACATTAACGTTTTTAATTATCATTTCAAGCACAAACATTTGACTACCTCTGTACTTAATCTCCCTATTCACTCTATATTATAACGTGCGTCCAAGTTCCATCCGGCCAAGTTCGAAAAAAACAAAGCAAAGGCTTACGAATTTTCATCGCCATCTATCTTCATATACGTAGGGTTTTTTTTTTTTGGTTTCTGTTGTTTCAAAACAAAAAAAAATCCTTTTAAACTTCAAAACATAATGAATCATGACACCCTCACACCCTTAATGTGTGGTCATTTTCTGATTGATAAGGCAAAAAAGGATTGAAAGGGTCAACGCATAGTCCAGCCTGATTGAGTGAACGCAAAATTTTCACTTTCGATTTAATTTTCCAATCCCTGTGAACTGAGTTTGTTTTTGGGAATATTGGCATCCATTGAACACCAGAGAGTTAAGATGGAGCGAGTGAGATTGATGGGCAGGACATTTGTTTTTGTGGGTTCGTATTACTTTGAGGAGACATATTATCCAGAGGGACTCGTGATAGGACGCAGTAGGTTATGTATGTGTCCGTGTGTGTGAATCTAGCTACGAGTGATTCTAAGGGAATAAGAGTCTTTTGAAAATATATATACTCTGACCCAGATGATCCATTTGTAAACATGTGTGTTCAGTCAAGATTAGGTTCTCTAGTTTCATCACATTTGAGAGTTTGTTATAAGGGTAGGGTTACACAATATCTCGTCGGATTATAGTCAGAGAGTCTTAAAGGGTTTATTAGTCTTTCACTCTCTGTCAATTATGTCTTTATTGTCTTTGAATCCGATTGAATTCTATTTGAAGGATGCTATCCTATAATATGATATGAAGTCTCTGGATTCTTGTGAAAATACCCCCGAGGTTAACCAATGTATTATGAACTTTCACGAAAAGACTTTAAAAACTTTGAAGAAATCGCATAATTCGTCTATAAGCCCATGAAAATGAAAAATTGCTAAAAGTTTATGTGTAACTTGAAGAAGGTTAAAGCCACATTAAAAAGGTTTGTGTGTTGCTATCAATGAGCAGACACAGGATAAGATGACGTCCATGCCACTTGGATGAATTACAGCCAACTACGTTACGTACGAATATAATAGTTTCTAGAGTTTTAAATAATTATTCGTTAGAAAATCTTTAAGAATACGTCACACATTAGTCTCAGACTTAAATGCACGGAAGTGGTTACATGCTTTTACAAAGCCTTAGATCTAAATAGTCGATTATGAAAAGGTATCTCGTGCAAGAGTGTGCAAGAATAGACCACTAGGAAATTTTCAAGTTTTAGCACTAGTTGTTTATGTTTTTGAAAATGCCTTACAAGGTTGGACAGGAGTCTTGTAAAGAAAAGGGGTAAAAATAAAAAATTCAATAAACATAAATAAATATAGGATGGAAAGCTCATAGGATAGTAACGAAATGTTATGACCGTCTTGTGAGATATAACCAGGATCGTTGCTACCTGTAGCATTCAGCGAAAAGCTAGACATTCCCCACAACACTAGCTGTCATAGCTGTGGACACCAGCGGAAAAAGGAAACTGTTCTGCAGTTCTTCTGCAATTGCTCTGCTGTGGCTAAATATAGAGCAAAATAATTAAGAAGGGAATATTTGACGAAGTGAAGATCAAAGTCTTGATCTCTTTTCTGAACGCAACGAAATGGCTCCAAAGACGAACTTGGGTTACTTTTGTGCCATGCCCTCCATTTTATTCTTTAGATTTCAAGCTAGCGAACTGTTGTATTTGACCAGGTAATCACTCCAATGGATTGGCATCTGTTCTACCACCAGTCAACAAGCTGCCTAGCCAGTGTAGATGGTGACAGATGAGAGTGGTGATCCTGTTGTGTGAATGATCCCAATTCCGGATGATTGTGCAGAAGCAAACACACTATAAAACACATCAAAACCTACCATGATAATGTCCACAATTTCCCATATCAATTCCATTCACAGGTTCATACGAGTTATGCTATCAAAATGGCGCACCTCAGCGCTTTTTCAGGTGAAACTTCTTACACAAAATTAAAGGTTCTTAGAACTTGGCAGTAAATGAGCTACTAATGTGCCTTGAAACGAAGGACTACGGAGTGATTGCCTAACAATACCTACCTCTTTTTCATTCTAAATCAAGATGCTATAAAGAGAACAAATATAAGGTGGAACCAGGGGCGCAACAACCGGGGGTGTCCAGGGTGTCCGGGGCGCAACGGACCAAGCTTTAGAAGACAATGTAAAGAAATAGCTCCTCCCAAAGCTGTGAACTCTTACAAATCCGGTGCTCGATTTACGGTTTCAAAGCGCGTCAATAAAAAAAGATACGATTGTACGATGTCAAACTAAAAAGCTAGGCGAGGGAGGTGTTCGACGATTTTCAACTATAACTTACCTATCAAGGGACATGGACAATATTTATTACAGCTATTGTGTTTATATTTTATAAAGTATATACATAATATTAAATTCTGTAAAAATAGAAAGTTTTTTACTATAGATTTTACTCAATGGGGACCCTGTACTAAAATTAATACGAACCGAGATTTCATTATATTTTTGAAAATTTTCCTACCAAAAAAATCAAGCCGCTAAAAATCGGAAATATTGTAAGCCTTAATACACTAGGATTGGATTGAAAATTGTGTATACTGATTTTTAATAAAATTCTAGTGTATTTAAGCTTTAATTATTCCAAATATTTGTTAAAGTATGAATTTGAAGCGATTTTTTGCAACAGTCTTTGGATTTTTAAAAAATAAAAAAATTAGAAAAAACCGAATTTAATCTCAGTATCAAATGTAGTGCTTGATGTCTTTAACTTGAATAAATTTTTTATTCCGACTTTAGATTATAAGATTGTGTAATATAAGGGTAAGAATGTTTTAAAAGTTGACACCGCAAATCAAGAGAGCTATTGAAATTAATTTTTTGAAATCCTCTTCGAGAGCTTGGCCTCGCTGCGCCCCGGGTTTGTGGGGTTAATGGCTTTGGTGATAGCTTGTGTCGTCTTCGCGAGCTTGGCCTCGCTGCGACCTGGGTTTGTCGGGTTAATGGCTTTGGGAATAGTTTGCATCGTCTTCTTAAGCTTGACCTCGCTACGCCCCGGATTTGTCGGGTTATTTGGATTATTTTGTGTTGGACACCCCCCTAGCTTTTTAGGTTGTTGCGCTTCTGGGTGGAACAACATTAACACTTGCTTGTCGGGAAAATATATCTGGCCAAAGCTAGAAACGCTCTAAGTGGTTGATATCTCTAAGCAGATTGAATAATAGCTGTCTAATAGGTTGACGCGGCACGTCTTTTGGCATCTACTCCAACGATAGACTACATTTGGGAGACTTTTACTACAATGAACAGAGTAATTTCTGAAGTGAGTAGTTTTACAAGCTTTTCTAAATCCACATTGTATCTCAACGGTCCAACATTTTTAACATTTTTCTACCTTCTTCTTCTACATAATCTTATCTAACCTAGAAGGGAATACTTCTAAGTATGTACTCGCAGCTATAGCTTGATCGATCGCCACATCTAGTGATATAAGGCTGTGCACCGAACCACCCCATATTCAAGAATTTGCTTGAGCTATCAATCGCTTGAAATCGCTCAATAAGTCGATTAAGACTCGGTGCCACTTATCCTGATATATACCAACTGTGAAACTGGGCCTTAATGTCTTATAATTTTTTTTAAGATTTTCAAACTACATACTTATTATTTCTTATATTTTCTTAAAATCTAATTTCAAATATTTAATCTGTCATTTGCAGGAAAACGAGTATTTTTAAAAGAAATGTCATATAGAAATATTAAATACCTTGGTGAAATAATAGTTAAAATTCAAAATTCATCCGTTAAAACAACGAGAATCAAAAAGAACTAACATTTATAGATTTTTGTTTTGTTAATTTGTATTGTATTGTTATTTTATTTATATGTAATTCTTAAACTCAAATTTAATAAAAATCCTGGGCGCAAAATAGCTTAGTTAAAAGGTATACTAGTATGATACTACTTAACAATTTGCTAACTTTTAAGTACGAACTCTTTCTTAATTTTAAAGATTTTCTAACTAGTATCCTGCTAACTTTAATAAAAGTGTGGAGAAAGTATGATGCTATGTATATTCCAATAAAATAAAAAAAAAGTTGACAATACCCGTTGCTGAAACGTTGGCGAAAGTTGATGTAAGCTTTTGTTTTCACATTTATTGCGACCAAAAAAGCCGACAGCAAATAGATTCTTCTCTTTTTCTCCCATCGATTACTGACATACACATCGCGGAACAGTTAATAGACTTCATGTTTTTTATGTTCTTCTTCATTCAATCTACTCGCCCACAATACTTAATAATCAAAATCATCGAAGAATTGTTCTTTTAAAAGAGCATACTTTCGGCCTCCCTATAGTGTTTTCACTAAGGTAATGTTTTTTTGTAATCAATATTGAGTCGGTAGAAGACATACACCTTAATAAATAATTTGTCCTAGTCGGTGGACAGATGTTTGTACAGGATGGGCCATTTCCCTCTCGAAATCTTGACAGAAATTCAGTACCATACCGCTGCGGAACGAAATGAGTCGCTTGTAGAGTTGTGTAAATAAGTCATTTCAAATGATCGAATTGTTCAACAATCGATTACGAAAATGATTCGATCATTTCAATCGATCGATAATTCGATCATTTTCATTTCACCCAAACGATTCAATACTGTTCCGATTCGGTTTTCATTTCAATTTCGATGATAAGATTGACTTGTGGCTTTGATAGTTCTCACAAAATACTCTATTATTGGAAGCCATAAATTGCCAAATAACATTGAATGATGGCTACTTTGTACATGGATTTAAAAGTGTCGAAAAATTCAAGAAAAAGACATTTTATTTGTTGCTTCGGAAAAGAGCAATTTTAGGGCTTTTCGCTAACATTTGGTACGTAATACTCTTTGTACGTCAAAACTGAATTCGTCCTATATTCGTCAAGTCATAAACTGTTAAATTCCATCAAAGGATGGCTACAATGTCGATGGAAGAATCCAACCCAGAAATTCCAGTCCAACGTCCATTTGGCGTTCATAATCCACATTGATTGAATCGGAGCAAATGGGATCGAGTAAATCATGGTTAATCGAGTTAACTGATATCGAAAATCGAGATTCATTGAAATGATTGAGATTGAGATCGATTAAAATAAGAATTTGTGATTTCGATCATCAATTTATTCCTTTCGATGAACGGATCAAGGAAATCGAATCGATCCTGATGATTGACACAGCTCTAGTCGCTTGACGGTTAAACAACGTTGGGAAATATTGAAAACTTATTCCCAAAAAGTTTTTTTTTTTTTTTTGAAAAGAAGACTCAATTCAAGAACATCAATTCGCCATCGATCTTGACAGTTGAACATTTCACGCACTAGCCTGAGGAAAATTCTGCCAAAAAATCTCGGATTATTGGCTAACAAGGTCCAATTGACACCACCGGTGGCAGTCACTTGAACGACGTTAATGTTTGCTCTTAATAATAAGGCCATAACATATGGAAAATTCATTTTCATTTTATTGTGGCCGTGGCGCGATGGATGTGTGCTCGCCTGTGAACCTCATGATGACAGGTTCGATCCCTGCCGTCGTCTATGTCGTTTTAATTCCATTAAAAACCTTCTAAAAATTGTCATCAATGGGTTGCTGGTTTATTCATTGCATGTTGTTTAGGCATAACACTAACAACATGTAATTGAATTAAACTAGTATGCCCAACAAGGATGAACACGAATAAAATAATGTGAATTATAAGCGACATTGAAATAAGACACGGCATTCTCCGCTTTAGTTCAGCCGCCATCCCTGGAGATAAAATATCTGAGACAACAACCTTCAGTCTCAGAACATCGTGCCACACATCTTTCCTATCCTTCTTTCTCTTCCGTAACTTCACGCCCGCGCTGTGTTGAAACATTTAAAGGGTAATCATAATCCCTTGAGCGCGGGTAGATTATAAAAAAAAAAAAAAAAAAAAATTGCATTTTTAAAAAAGTAACCTGTATTTAGCCCACCTTTTATATTTTTGTTAATAGCATGCACTTAGTATTGTCCTCATTTACTTTAAGACCAGTGAGTTTCGTATATTCTTGAATCGGCCCCGTGGGTGGGTGAAAAGGACTCTATTTCAGAACGTTGATAATGGCCGATAATGCCTATATCGTCCGCCTAAAATTGTGCCCTCGGTGTTAAAGAAGTCACATGAAAGCGCACCATGTGCATGTTTAGAATAGTTCGCGGGATTTACAAGTATCCTAAAGTTGTACATTGCGATGCGTATTTTCCATTTTCGGGAACCCGAGTTCGGGATCCCAAGTTCGGCCATACCCATGTAGAACTTGGGAACGTTGGAACGTTTTTCAAGCCGATGAAAAGATGGTGAATTTTGACTTGAAACTCGTTGTCTTAATGTGAAGCTATTTGACGGGCAAGACGCCACACTTATATTTGCCCACCATAGTGTTGCACAAAGGCTTAAGACGCTCATAGAGAACATTGGGTAGCATATTATATGCGGCGTTAAGAAGATATCGTTCTTGGAGGATTCCTGGAAAATACCTACTATTCCTTGTGGTTCGTTGACTAGGACACCCTAAAACTAGGATATAGTGTCTCGAAGAGTCTGCGTTACAGTGTTAAAACCAGCAGGAAGATGAGTTTTTTTTTTTGTAATTTTCGGGTGTTGTTGCGAGCTGTGTAGCTTGGTTAACTCTCTTCTCATGATCTTCTTCTTCTCCTTGGTCGATAATCTTCTCTCGGTGCTCTTGTTTTTGCATATGCATCATCTTCGGCACAGAGGAGAACAAATCACTCAGATGCTCCATGCAGACTTTTTTGTTTTAGGTGCTCCTCAATTGTTTTTCATTCCAAAGTCAAGCACGGCCATTGAAAATAATGAGGTTTGTCAAGGGGGGTACTGGGACGGGTAAAATTATTGGAAACACGGAAAAAGACTCAATACTCAAGTCCGCAGTAACAAACCTTCTTAACATCCCAAGAGATGGTACGATCAAACGATATAACTTCGAAAAACATTTCAAAACGGAGTTAAGTTGCAAGAAAGATTGGGTACCAGGCCACGTTGGTGTCCAGGGCAACGAAGAGGCACACTCTTTAGCAAAAATAGGTGCATCGACACCCCTTACAGGGCCAGAGCCCTACTGCGGAATAGGAGAAATCGTGATTAAAAACAAAATCAAAACAGAAAAAGAAGCAAAAAGATGGAAAATCTGGAAAGAACTCCCTAAGCTGAGACAGGCAAAACTTCTACTCGGAGACTACAACCCAGAGCGTTTTCTAACCTGCATCAGCTTAAGTAGGAACAAGCTCAGGAAAATCGCGGGGTTTCTCACAGGCCATTGTAAGTTGAGAAGACACCTCATCATCCTTGGCTTGGTGAACAACGCGTCTTGCAGATTCTGCAACATTCACGAAGAACATTCAAAGGCATAGATATCTGGGCAAGCACCACACAAAAGAGAGTGAATTATCCTCCCTTAAAATACTCCAAATACTTCGATTCCTCAAAGGAACAAATTTGGAGGAAGAACTGTAATAATGAGCTAACCTCATCCAGTTCTAGATGGGGGGCACAATAGATTTTTAGGTCGCAGTGTTTTTATACCCCAATTTATTGATTCATTCATTCATTCACAATCAAGCACTGAATATGGCCACAGCTAGTAAGGGTATAGATTCGAAATGCACACACGTCTTAAATGTCAGTTAAGTCCCTTGCGTGGACTAGTACAAGGACAACTTGGTTGGTGGACCATCTGGAGAGCGCCAAGCAGCTTGGGGGATCCCTAATCTTGGAAACTTCATGCTACTTATCAGTCATCACCGTATTAGGAGCGGCTGAAAAATCTGTTAGTTGGAAGCTGTTGAGTGTTTTCACAATGCACAGCACATTACAGATTCATTTATTTCAAAATTATCAACAATCCAAATTATGTCTAGCCCTTTGGGAACATTGCACAACATTTAAGACTTCCATTCCTAAATCTGATAAATCTACATTGGAATGACTTTCATATAGAAGTACATATACTTCATTCAAGCATTTTTAAAAATAAATTTCAAACATTTTTCAAAATTCATGACTTTGACAATGATTCTTCTTAAAATTTTTAAATTTCGTACCATATCCTGGACTGAATTGTAAAGCCCCCATTCTGAACTTTAAGCAAATATTTAGGCAGTTCCCCTGAGTTCATCTTCCTCAAATCAACAATTTTTTTTTTCTTTAAACGTTTAAATATTCGGCATATTCTATTCCAAGCGAAATAAAACTGATTTGTTTCCCCTCCCTTATCACCCAAAAATTAATTCAAATCCCAAAAACAAGTTGACTCTGCCAATAACAACTTCAGTCCAATCAATAATTCAAAGCATCAACTTTTCATAATAAACCCCCTTACATCTATTGATTGCACAATCCCATTCGCATCTCGAATGTTATTCGGAAATAATTTTGGATGTAACCGATCTTGCTCGAACACTCCCTGCGGTGAAAATGACAGCCCACCACTTGCCATCCGGATGGCTAAATTGTTACAATCCCGATTTCGAACTATGCCACATGCAATTTGGTCAATAATTGTCTATACCTTTTGTTTGGCTTGGTTTTGGATTTCATTGTCCTCACGGGACACTAAACTTAAGACTCACACAAAAATCCCAATAAATACCCTCATTACCTCCGATGACACCCCGAACAATACCGAACGCTGTTTGAGTCCAATTTCAAGACCTACGCAGCGTATGGAATGGAAATGGACCCTCGAATCGCATTCGTTCTTCTATTGATGATAATAAAATTAATGAGATGCATTACCATGATTGCTACAACCGACTAGCTATTTGTTAGGTCCGTTGATTTACCAAAAATAGTCGTGCTGAAGACGCCTGAGAAGTCGAAGTCACCCTAAAAATACCACTCACCGGATGACATATCGAGGGTTGCTAACGGTATACACACGTGTCATCGCAGGACGGGGACAGAGGGACATTGCATCAATGGAAAAAAAATGACTTAACACTGTCGTGCCATTAGATTGACTTCGGGGTCCCGCTAATGGACTCATTATTCCACGTATTTATACCTACGACACGACTAGCGACGGAAGGAAAAACTGCACAAGGCTTCCGACCTCCGAGGCACTTCCTAGAAATTCATAAATTTTTTTAAAGGTTTTTATGATGTTATTTTTTTGTTTTGTTTTATTGAAATTTACGATTTCAGATACGGGACCGAGACACACTTGAGTGCATTTGCCATTTGCAATGGCAATAATTTCCGCTTCTGGGTTTTCAGCACCATCAGGGCTCTGAGGCGCCCTTAATAGTTAATTAGTCTATTAGCTGGTTGCCCATTGGCTTCGTTCGTATATATAGTACCTTCTCTAGCCCGTTAAGTGGTCTTAATTAATGACAAAATACAGTCTCTGCGAGTGGTAGTAGGTATTCCCTGCTCATCCCAAACTTCTATGTGTCACCAATTAAAACAATGCCTTCCAGAAATACAATAACCACGTTACGGTTTTATAACTTAATTAGGTTAAAAATAAAATTTGAATAATATGCAACCATTTTGACAGGCTCTAGAGAAGATATGTACATTTTGCCTATAGCCTGCAAAGCGTTGATAAGCAACTTAAAGCCCTGTTCTGTTTGTAATAAAAATTGGGGTGATTGTGTTATGTTGTATGGAGAACATAATGTTCGCGTTTTGAATGTTTTATGGGCTATTTGATGTTTGGATGTCTTCATTAAAGCTTATCTTAGATGTGCCATCGAAAACGACTGTTTTATGGAAATTTTACATTTTTTATGAACATTATCCTATTTCATATAAGAGAGGTTTTTTTTTGGAATTTTTAATTTGTAAAATTAGATAGCCGTATGGTTTAATGGGGCATTAAAACTAAGAGGAGTGGGTAGATCACTTTTTTTGGGATTCAGAAGGTCTGCTAGATACGATTGTCATATGCTATAATATTGTGTTCTACATACATACATGGAAACTTTTTAAGTTAGTTATAGAACCCTCAACTCAACTCAAACGTAATATAGAAAAGCCATTTTCGAAGTAAAAAAGATATTAGTAAAACTGGTTCATTTTGACAGTTCATAACGGCCACGCTATTTTCTTTGTTGTTAGTTTTACTGATACTATTTTTTTAGGTAGATAAATAAATAAATTTGGTGGTACAACAGCTCGAAGTGAACCAGGACCTAGTGATTTACAGCTCTCAACCATTCCTGTGTGGGTGTTACTAGGAACGGAGGGGACTTACAATTTTCTGCCGATTCCGAGCAGCACTTTCCATGACAAGAGATGCATATACTCTTAGAGGATTTGCCAATTCCTCCGCAGGTCCTCTCAGTGGGGAGCTTCCTGCCAAATGTGATTATAATGTAATGAAATTAAAACTACTTGATAAGGTACGAGTAACTTAGTTGTAGTCGCAAGAACAAAAGGGAGGTGTTTTTTAGAGAGTAAAAATCTCACACTACTATGAGTACCGGGCTCATAGTGTCTATGAAGATTCTTAACCTACCCACGCAAAAAAAAAGAAAAATTCCTCACAAGAGAATCGAACTCGAGACCCGTCCACATGACAGTCCAACGCATTAACCATTATGCCAAGGGGTACTACTATTTTTTTATACATATACTTAAGTTAAATCACCATGAAAAGTTAAATCGCCCATAGACAACACCATATATTTGCTAACTGACTTCTGGAGCAGTTGAAAACAGAGCGCGATTTCGGCAAAAAATAAAATGCACGACTGGATCGCACGAACTTGCTCTTATGTAAAAGTACTTTCGAATTTAAGATACATTTTATAAATAAAAAACATGGATTTAATGAGATAATAATGTTTAAATGTATAAAATTGTCGTCTGGTTTCCGGAAAAGTATGAATTTATGCAAATTAACTTTAAAAAAACGTTTTATTATTAAATAAATTTTTTATATAAGAAATTTCTCTAAAATTTTTTAAGAAAATAATGTGGGATGCGAATTTTAAGTATTTAATAATATTGATTTTATATAGGAAATAATTTCAAAAAATAATCGTTAATAGGTTTTGAAGATATTGATTTAAAAATTTTTTTTTTTTTTTTTTTTAAAACCCAACAAATATTTTTTCGAATATTTTTTTGTACAATATTATTTTAAAATTAAGGGAACTCCTGCTGAAAATTTTGGGTTAAAATCCTTAGAGCCGTTAATGAGAAAGTCGAAAATAAAAAAAAACGGGTCTGTGGCAGGTACCCCTAATAACATTTTGCCCCAAAATTTTGTTTGACCAAAATGTAGCTTATGTGCATAATATCACACCTAATTTTTTTTTATCAAAATCGTTAGAGCCGTTTTCGAGATATATAAGATTTTGAATTACGGGTGTATGGGGGGTACCCTTAGTTTTGGAGCTAAAAAAAAAATTTCAATTTCTCCTCTAGGGAATCACCGAAAACCCTTAACTACCGAGTTTGAAGAAAATACCTCCAGTAGGTTAGGCTGTAGTTCGAGGTACAGACATACAGACAGACAGATGGAATTGTCGGACCCACTTTTTTCGTCTTCGCTATCATCGTAATGTCAACTTTGATCAAAATCTCGAGTTCGATTTTTTTTCCAAATGCAGAACTTGCCCTATAGTACCTACATATATCGCAAGTAAAAAATCATCTTCAGCGGATGAGCGGGTACTGCAACAAGAAAACTACCAAAATCCATACGAGATCCAGAAATTGACAATGTATCCACAGAAAGTCACTGTTTGGTGTGGATTGTGGTTCGGCGGCGGGCGCCATCATTAGGTGCGTTTTATTATTCACAAAATTTATCTGGATCCGGATCTGGATTAAGTTTTAACATGTATTACAAAAACAATTTGGGATCCTATTTTCTATCGCGATCTATTTCAAAGATCCAAAAATTAGTTATTACACTGGCGAGTAGATGGCTTTTTATGATAAGGTAGTGTAAACTATCGTGTAAAGAAAAAAGACGACATAATTTAAAATTTCCAAACCCAATGATAAAAAGAGACGGACTTATAACACTGCTGTCACTAAGATCCGTATCGTTTTATTTTCAAGGGAAGATCCCGATCCGGATCAAGATAGATTTGTGGATAATAAAACGCACCTATTGTTTTCATAGAAACCATTTTAAAAAAATTATGCATGCTCGCCTGGTTATAAGAAGAACGTGGTAGAAAGAACAACGAAATACAAATTTTAAGTAAGACAAAATGCAAAATTAACAAAAGAAAAATAATTCTCAAGATGGTGTAACTAGGGACATCTAGTGGTCGACGCTTGAACCCTCGAAAATTCGTTTAAATTTCAAATAAAATGACGTAATTTAAAAGTGAATCACCAGGCGAGCATGCGGAACAAGTAGGGATTCGACTTTGCTTTTGAATATTTATAATATTTTGCTCCACCTTCAACTCACATCATGGAGAAAGAGAGAACATTGAACTGAACATGTTAAACAAAGACAAAAGTATGATCCTTTCTTTCTCAATTTTTTTCACTTCAAACTGATAAGCTGATAATCCGTCTTTCACTGAATGGAGTTTTTTATTTTTACTTTCTCTAGTAGAAAAGAAAGAAACAATGCATTCGTTCTACTTATTTAGAAGAAATGATCAGGGTCAAGCTGGGGAGAATATAAGACATTTAAATGTGTTTTTATCATTTAACTAATACTTTTTCAACTGAAAGCCTCGCAGTATTGGGTTTCAATAGATGAGTAAGTAGGTTTGGTGTTGATGTTGACTGTAAACAATACCTGATGTAGAAATGAAACGAAAGAACGATAGACACTAACTTTTCTTAAGGTTTCTTCTCCATGATCACTGAAAAATAAAACATGTTCGTATGCAGTCAGCATCAGTGGTACCACTTTACTTCAATTGAAATAGATCTACTTCTTCTTTTTAAATATTTTAAAATCTACTTCCTACTTCGCACCATCAGCAAAATACTGAAATCTACTTCATTTTAAAAATCTCTATTTCAACGTACTTCAATTTTACAAAATAAAACCCAAATCTACTTCTTTTTCTCTATTGCACTCTAAGTAGTATAGTATGTAACCTCATATGTAATTAATTTACCATAAAATAAAAGAACTTCACCACAATACAAATACACAAATGAGTAATTTTATACGAAATTTCTTTAAAATTAAAAGAAATGAATTGACAATTTTAAATATCTAATAATATTCATTTAAGGAAAAAAATTTTTGTATGCAATATTTTTTCTAAAAGCAAGTAAAAAGTCATTTTTAAATATACTTCGATTTTTCTCAATTTACTTCTTTTTTTTTTTCAAATTTACTTCGACTTTTTTCCGGAAATGGTAACGCTGGTCAACATCAACAGCAAACCTACTTACTCAGTTTGCTTGCGCAGTCATTGTATTGCGCATGCCTGTATGAGAGTAGAAGCAAAATATACGAAAAAACGATAACAATGTAGGTATGTAGTTGATAAAGGTGGAGCTTATCAGGAAAGTCAATTTGCAAAGCAAAAATGTAATCCCTACTGCTCAGCATGCTCGCCTAGTAATGTAATTCTTTTTGGCTGCGTTGTTTGCCAAAAAAACATAAATAAGTCTCTATGACGACTGTTGAAACCCAATACTGCGAGGCTTTCAGTTAAAAAAGTATTAGTAAAATGATAAAAATACATTTAAATGTCTTCTATTCTCCCCCCGCTTGACCTTGATCATTTTTTCTCAATAAGCAGAACGAATGCATTGTTTCTTTTTTTTCTACTATAGAAAGTAAAAACAAAAAAACCGCATACAGTGACAGACGGATTATCAGCTTATCAGCTTGAAGTGGAAGTGGAGATAAAACATAGGACTTTCTTCTTTCGCACGCTCATCGAATGACTTTGAGCAGAAAAAAAAAAATTGAGAAAGAAAGGATCATACTTTTTGTCTTTGTTTAACATGTTCAGTTCAATGTTCTCTATTTCCCCATGAGGTGAGTTGAAGGTG
The DNA here is from genome assembly GCA_963931855.1 of Philhelius festivus. Classification (NCBI taxonomy): domain Eukaryota; kingdom Metazoa; phylum Arthropoda; class Insecta; order Diptera; family Syrphidae; genus Philhelius; species Philhelius festivus. The sequence continues at coordinate 60,166,732 of OZ007557.1, forward strand.
GAGCAAAAGATTATCAATATTCAAAAGCAAAGTCGGATCCCTACTTGTTCCGCATGCTCGCCTGGTGATTCACTTTTAAATTACGTCATTTTATTTGAAATTTAAACGAATTTTCGAGGGTTCAAGCGTCGACCACTAGATGTCCTTAGTTACACCATTTTGAGAATTATTTTCCTTTTGTTAATTTTGCATTTTGTCTTCAATTCAAATTTTTGTGTCGTCGTCTTCTTGCTCCTATGTAATAAACTAGGAATTTAAAAAACGGATGTTATTAAAGAAAACTATTCTTTTAGTAGTAAGAGATAAAAACAGAATACTATGCAAATATGAATTTATGCAGGAACAAAAATTATAAGTCGTTGTAGTGGTTCCTTAAAAAAATAAGCTTTTATGTAAAAAAATTTGAAAAAATTTTTAAGAAAAAATTTTGGTACGCCAACCTTAAGTTTTTATTATTGTACGAATAAAAGTCTAATTTCCAAAAAAAATACTCAGCCGTTCTTGAGATATCGAATTTTTCAAAAAAAAAAATGACTTTTTCTAAAAATTGAAAAAATATTTTTTCTTAAGTTTTTAATGCAATGGTTTTTAAACTTTTTAGGAGCTTCTTTATAAAAAATTTCGTTAAAATCCGTTATGCCGATAATGAGTACTTCAAAATTCGAAAAAATCGTTCTATGGTAGGTACAGTCAGTAATATCTAGATTTCAATTTTTTTTTTATTAATTTATATGTATATCGTAAAGATTGATCAAAAGAAAAAAAAGTTTAGCAAAATTCTCGGAACCGTTTTCGAGAAAAATACGATTTTCGAAAACCATTTTTTTAAATTTGTTTGGAAGGTACTGTTAGTTTTAGATAAAACAATTTTTTTTTCTCAAATCTTGTAGATTATGTTAAAAAACTTTTATTTGTCAAGTTTGAAAAAAATCGAGCATGGGGTTTTCGAAATATTGAGTTTCCAAAAAAAAATTTTGATTTTTTTTTTAAATCCAAAAAATAAAAAATTGAAAATTTGAATATGTAATAATATTCAAACTTTGGAGGAGCTTCGGCATACAAAAAATGATTTAAATCGGCTGTACCGTTTTCGAGAAAATCAAAAACAAAAAAAATGGACCCAGGGGGACTACCAAAAATAACAATTTTTTGTAAAATTTTTTCAACCATTAGCTAGTTTTAACCAAATGAAATTTTTCAGATTTTTTTAAAAAAGTTCTGTGGGACAGTTTTTGAGAAAAAAAAATTTATAAAATTTCGAAAAAAAATCGTATGGCAAGTACCGTTATTTTGGTCTTAAAAAAAAAAACAGAAAAAAACGTCCGGGGGAAAAAATTAAAACCCATATCTACCAAGTTTGAAGAAAATCGGCCGAGCCGTTTAGGCTGACCGACAGACGGACAGAATTGCGAGACCCACTTTTTGGTCTTCGCTATCATCGTAATGTCAACTTTGATCAAAATCTCGAGTTCGAATTTTTTTACGAATGCATAACTTGCCTTATAGTACCTATAAGTCGCAAGTAAAAATAAAGGTACCCACTATACAAATTAAAAAAAAAAATGTTTTCAAAAATCGTATTTTTGATTTTGATAAAATTTGTTTTCTTTCAGCAAATTTTTACGATCTTTAATTTAATAAGAAAAAATTTAAATTAACATATTACTGCTTGTACCTGTCATAGAATCATTTTTCCAAATTTTGAATTACTCATTATCGACATAACGTATTTTAATGAAAGTTTTTATAGAGATGCTTCTAAAATATTTAAAATGCATTGCATTTCAAAACTTTAGAAAATTATTTTTTAATTTTTTGAAAAAAAAAAAATCATTTATTTTGGAAAATTCGATATTTCAAAAACTGCTCAATATTTCTTTTGGAAATTTAATTTTCAATCGTACAATAATCAAAACTTAAAGTTGGCGTACCAAATTTTTTTCTTAAAAATCTTTTGAAAATTTTGTATATAAAAGCTTATTTTTTTAAGAAACCACTACAACGACTTATAATTTTTGTTCTTGCATAAATTCATATTTGCATAGCATTCTGTTTTTGTCTCTTATTACTAAAAGAATTTAAAAAAATAATTTTACCCTTATGAACAGTTTTCTCTGATAACATTCGTTTTTGAAATTCTTAGTTTTTTATACAAGAGCAAGTTCATGCGACCCATTCGTGCATTTTACTTATTTTTATTTCGGCATCAAACATACCGTCACTAAGAAATTTTTAGACACAAATTGTTATTTAGTGTCGGTTTAAATATGCAAGAAAACTATTTTTTCGATCCATATTTGAGTATTTTTGAGATTGGAATATCTTGGAGCTGGTCTTTTTTAGGCAAGGAACTGTCCCCAATAATCTTTATTACAAAAAAATTGATCTGATTTTCAACAAAATTTTAAAAATAGATAGATATTATAATTGTTATTTTAATTTTTTTTTTAAGTCGCAATAACTTTCAATAGAGGAATATACAAATTGAGAACACATTATTTTCGAAAACTTAACAACTTAAGGGTTAAGGTAAGAAACTTATATTTGTGGCTCTTTGATACCGTTCATTATTTTGCAATTTTATGTTTACTCGTTTTATGATCCTTATTCAATTCAATAAGGTCATGATTTAAAACAAAATTAATCTAATTAAAAAATAAATTTAAAAAAACAAAAATGTCGTCGTTAATTGTGAAACTATAGACATCTTTGTTTTTCTTTTAAGGGTTCGTACAAAAATAACGGCTTTAAGTATAAAAATGACAATTAGATAATCGGTTATGGTCCCCAATTCCTCTTATTATCTAGATCCCATATCCATTTCGGAAAAAGCGCCATCATTTCCACCACTTTATGGTCACCAATTAAGATTTATTGCTCTCAAGCCCAAGCCATACCAAGCCGTTGACCATCAAAAGGCCAACGACCTTCTCCATCAACCATATCCCTACAGCTTAAGTCTTGCATTAATTTCGGGTAAAAAAAATATTAAAAAAATAAACTTCACATTTGAGGGGTGTTATATGTAATTTAATGCCTTTTTGCACAGTGCTCCCTTTTTTGTGTGAGCCCTGCATTCGGCTGCTTTCCTCTCAATGAATGTTGATTATATATGATTCCCTCCCCCACATCTATATTGAGGTGGTTGGAACTTGGGGGAGATGGGTCGGCTTTAAGCCAAACGGACTAAAAAAAATCGCTATCATAACAACCTCATGTTTCCATAATGGGATCGGGTCCAGCAACAGCGAAACCATTCATACCTCGCATACATCACTGCACCAACACACCCTATCACTGGCAACACAGACCAAACAACAAGCCAAAAGTCCGACGACGAGGTAATAATTTACGTTATCCCTGACCGTTTTTTCTTTATTTAAGGGTTCCGCCCCATCACCCATATCAAAACCCATTCCATCCACCACCCCCAAACCAAAAAAAAAAAAAAATCCCCAAATGGCACGGCCATAATAATTTGTCAAAACACGTTAAGCAAACACATTCTGTATTTGCTGGCTGCGAATTCTGCACATTCTGCCCTTTTTCTGTCAATTTTGCCTTCGTTCAGAGTTATCTGCAGGATGTTTGTTTTTGTATGAGTGGACCAAAATAGAAACCTAGCAACTAAAGAAAGGCAAGTCGCGGCCAAAAAACAAAATTGGCATTTGATTTTGTTTGATTATGATTCTCTCTATCGGTCATATTAAGCCATACATTCATACATATATGAGACGTACGCTATTTCCTGTTTATTTAGTCCTTAAAATGGAACGAGCAAAAGGACCTTCTTACCACTGCCGAGTTGGGCTGGGCATCGTAGACTTGATACTATTTTGGATGTGTTTATTTTTGGCAAGAGCTTTCGGAGAGGGTCGTCATATCCAGACTCCCGTTTTCCGATTGTATTTGATTGTTTGTTTTGGTAAGCACACAAACTCCAACCAAGGACTAGGTATATTTAGAGGGAAACGTCAAAATCATATATTTATTAAAATGTCATTTGCAGAGTTTTGAGTAAATGCAGAATGGACGGGCGAGCGTCTCGTGAAAAGGTCCTTCTTAGAAGTTCGGCAAACAAAACGGACTAATAAGATTTTGCTTTGTTTGGCGGAGCAGGCGTAAAATAAGTTTAAGAGATCCTAAAATTTGCCTCAAATATTTGTTGTTGAAAGTGTATTGATGAAGAAATATATATTGATTTTATGATGGGTAGTGGTCGGTCATATGGTTTGGAATTCAGAGGGAATTTATTTCTACTTAAAAAGTATCATTAGTTATAAAAAAAATTAATTAAATTAAATTCCAAGAAACTTCTTCGAACACATCTCTACAAATAAAGTTTCATTTTATGAACGTAGATATTATATAAAATTTATATTTATAAAAATGAATTGAGTTTACTTGCTCTTTAGGTCAAGTATTGGTGTAAAAATTCAAAAAATGTGGCTTTCGTCATGTCGTCCATCGCCATAAGTCTTTTGTTTGTTCGTTCTGGTTACTCAAGCACTGTTCGAACGAATGGTCTTAAATGTTGCTAAATGGTGTTAAATGCTGAAGTATTTGAGAAGGGCATGTACAAAACAGAATAGAAACTTTCTTTTGCATAAATTACGAGTAGCATGTAGCCACGGGAATGCATATCCTTGTTTGCTTTATTTTCCATAAAAGGTACTCTTGGGGTTAGGAATATCCCTATGGCTCTGAACCCAATATAAGTGAATTTTAAATAACTTGATCAGAGACAGAGATTTAATAGTGGTTGGGATATCGGAAAAGATGCGGCGATCACTATTTAAATCAAGTTTTCTTTTTGGGCAGGACTCCTACACGATTTGGAAGACAAAGAGAGATAGACTTAATTTAGTCTGTCCAAGTACACACCTGCACCAACAATGAAATCCGTTTTTTATCGATCAGTATACAAATGGATCGATTCCAGAAATGTCAAGTGTTTCAAGATGTATCTGGCAGGGAAGTTAACCTTACAGTTTTTATCGAACTGTAATTGTGCAATGGTGCAGTCTTCGTTGCTCGGTATTGATTTGAAGGAATTCAAAATTATGGGTAGGCCAATTTCATTACTGGTTTGATAACCGAAGTGTATGAGCAATGCGGGGTTGCGAACGCCATTTATGGGTTTTATACATGAGAAATAAAATGTACGACTGAGAGGCACGAACTTGAACTTATGTAAAAGACTAAGAATTTCAAAAATGAATGTTATTAGAGAAAACTGTTCATAAGCATAAAATTAATTTTTTAAATGACTAAAACAACTTCTTCAGTATAATTCAACCTAATATTGGTTTATGCAAGAACAAAAATTATAAGTCTTTGTAGTGGTTTCTTAAAAAAATAAGTTTTTATATACAAAATTTTTAAGAAAAACTTTTGGTACGCCAACTCAAAGTTTCTATTACTCAACGAATAAAAAATAAATTTCCAAAAAAAAATACTAAGCCGTTTTTAAGATATCGAATTTTCAAAAAAAAAATTGATTTTTTTTCTAAATTCAAAAAGTTTCATAAAATAAGAAGTTTCATCAAAATCCGTTATGCCGATAATAAGAAATTCTAAATTCGAAAAAATGGTTTTATGGTAGGTACAGCCACTAATATATTAATTTCAAATTTTGTTTTATTAAATTATAGATCGCAAAAAGTAAATGAAAGAAAAAAAGCTTTTATCAAAATTCTCGGAACCGTTTTCGAGAAAAATACGATTTTCTAAAACTATTTTTTTAAATTTGAATGGTGGGTACCGTTATTTTTAGGTAAGACACATTTTTTTTCTCAAATCTTGTAGATTATATTAAGAAATTTGTATTCATCAAGTTTGAAAAAAAAATCGAGAATGGGATTTTCGAAATATTGAGTTTCCAAGAAAAATTTGATTTATATTTTTTTTTAAAATTTAAATATTCAAACTTTGGAGGAGCCTTAGCATAAAAAAAAATACTTAAATCGGTTGTACCGTTTTCGAGAAAATCAAAAACAAAAAAAAAATATGGTTCCACTTTATGGAATTTTTTTTCAACCTAACTGATGAAATTTTTTGAATTTTTGTTTTAAATTCTGTGGGAAAGTTTTTGAGAAAAAAAAAAAAATATTTATAAAATTTCGAAAAAAAATTCGTATGGCAGGTACCGTTATATTTGGTCTTACAAAAAGAAATAAAATGCACGACTGGATCGCACGAACTTGCTCTTATGTAAAAGTACTTTGGAATTTAAGATACATTTTATAAATACAAAACATGAATTTAAAATGAAATTGCCGTCTGATTTCTAGAAAAGTATGAATTTATGCAAACAAACTTTAAAAAATCGTTTTATTATTAAATAAATACATTTTTTATTTAAGAAATTTCTTTAAAATTTTTCAAAAATAAAAATTTGGGATGCGAATTTTAAGTATTTAATAATATTGATTTTAGGAAATAATTTCAAAAAATAATCGTTCATAGGTTTTGAAGATATTGATTTTTCAAAAAAAAAATTTTTTCAAAAAAACCCAACAAATAATTTTTTCGAATATTTTTATATACAATATTATTTTAAACTTAGTGGGGCTCCTGCTGAAAATTTTTGGTTAAAATCGTTAGAGCCGTTAATGAGAAAGTCGAAAATCAAAAAAACGGTTCTATGACAGGTACCGTTAATAACATTTTGCCCCAAATTTTTTTTTCACCAAAATGTAATCCATGTCCATAATATCACACCTAATTTTTTTTATCAAAATCGTTAGAGCCGTTTTCGAGATAAATAAGATTTTGCATTACGGGTGTATGGGGGGTACCGTTAGTTTTAGAGCTAAAAAAAAAATTTCAATTTCCCCTCTAGGGAATCACCGAAGACCCATAACTACCGAGTTTGAAGAAAATAAGTCCAGTGGCTTAGGCTCTAGATCGAGGTACAGACATACAGACAGACAGACAGACAGACAGACAGACAGACAGACAGACAGACAGACAGACAGACAGACAGACAGACAGACAGACAGACAGACAGACAGACAGACAGACAGACAGACAGACAGACAGACAGACAGACAGACAGACAGACAGACAGACAGACAGACAGACAGACAGACAGACAGACAGACAGACAGACAGACAGACAGACGGAATTGCCGGACCCACTTTATTCGTCTTCGCTATCATCGTAATGTCAACTTTGATCAAAATCTCGAGTTTGATTTTTTTTCCAAATGCAGAACTTGCCCTATAGTACCTATATCGCAAGTAAAAAGCGTGTGGGGAGCTGAGCTGCTTAGGGTGTACTCGAAAAGACAGACAGACAAACAGACAGACAGAATTGCGAGACCAACTATTTTGGTCTTCGCTATCATCGTAATGTAAACTTTGATCAAAATCTCGAGTTTTTTTTTTTTTCAAATGCATAACTTGCCTTGTAGTACCTATAAGTCGCAAGTTAAAATGTCACTGTGGCCTTTCTGACTCCTTAAATTTAAATTATATTTCAAGTTTAGCTTCTAATTGTATTATAAATAAAAAATATGTGAATTTTAATTTTTGAAAAGTATATCATCCAAAAACTACCCATTTAATCGCACACACTGTTGAAAACGGCCTATTGTATTAAGTGCCACGTGCTGAAGAAAAGGAAGCAGTCCTCCATTTCCTCTGCAAATGCCCTGCTCTGGCCAAATTTTTTAGTGCACATTCACTAGGAAGGACGCTTTTTACGACATTGACGAATTTTCGGCAAAGAAGACCAAAGACTTGATCTCTTTTCTCAACGCACGCGACGAAATGGTTTTAGTGGTTTTAGGACGAACTTCGGTTACTTCTGTGCCGTGCCCTCCGTTTGATTCTTTACATCCCGAGCAAGTTGACTGACGGCTTTGACGGATATTTTTGGTGCGGGGTCAATGTTTCAGCACCAGTCAACAAGCTGCCTATCATGACAAAGCGTAGATGCTCAGGATGAGTGAAATTGTAATTATTATATTATTAAATGAATCCCGAAAAATTCTGCAACTGAAAGAAACCATTCTAATAATTAGCATACCTTTTTGAAAAGGCGAGTAGCGAAGTCTCTAATGGATGTAACTCCAAGGATGTAACTTCATAGATTTATTTAAAAAAATTGTTAATAAATAAATAAATTAGAAGCTAGTGACTTACACCTCTCAACCAATTCGTGAATGTTTTTTGGAGAAATGTTACATTATTAAAAACAACAAATAAATAAACCCGACAAATAATTAAAAAAGAAAATGCCAAGCCCCATTGCAAATTTAGGACTACCCTATATAAGGCATTAAAATAAAAGAGCTTCATTGCCTCTTTGGTCGTGTCGGCCAAACATCCTGTCATCCCGTCAAGTTAACAACTGCAAGTAAACTAACGATAGTAAACTAACAAATGCCCGTAAAGGTATGTTTTATTTATTCGTTCTAGACTCTCACCTGCCTACCTAGACACTCGCTTAGAAGCGCCACCCACCGACCAACTAAGGCATATCAAGGATTCATCAATTATTTGTGAGTCATGAATGTATTTTGCGTATATGATGACGAAGCCGACGACGATGTAAGAAAACTAACTAATGCCAAAGATCGGGTTTGTTATTGTTCTTTGAAAAAGTTACACGTCCTAGAATGCTATAAAAAATGGCATAGCCTGTCGGTGGGTGATGGGCGAAATATTTTACTATTACTCCTGAAAAAGGACGACAACGAATGAAGAGCAATTTCGCAGACAATATACGAATACCCTTGTAAATGATATCCTTTAGAAAGAGCATAACCTCCTGTGACGGCAGCGATGGGGTTCTGAATCTATTTCAAACCCTCTCCTGCCACCCAATGGTCCTGCCTGATGGCCCAAGATAGAAAGTGACTCCTTGGAATCGCCACTGTGACATGTAGTGTCCTTATTCCAGTCGATATATTTCATTTTGTATGTTTTTTTTTTTGTCTTCGTTCTTTTGTCGTATCGTCTTCGTCCTAGCTGTTACAAATAGGAGCCGGAGCCCGGAGATATCTTCCCTGTTCAGTGTATAACCCTTGGGCTGAGCGTAGTCACGAAGACATTGTATTCTTTTTGTGTGCAAATGTTACGATGTCTTAAATGGATTCGGCTTGAAATGTGTAACTGGGAATCAATGCACGTAGCATAAGGGAGTTGATACAGATGAAGAAACTGTCCTTGGGGATATTTTAATGAAGTTTTCCAAACTATTGAACAGACATATAATACATTGTAAACACACAAAACACACAAACACACGCGTGTTCTATGTACAGATACACGGCCGGCACCAATGGGTACCTTTTATGGAGATCGCTTGCTGAGGGTCAATTGTTATTGTGACTTCTGTTAGGACAAATTTATCTGATGTTTGATTTACATTATTGAAGACACCGAAAATAAATTCAGTTATAAAGTTCAAGGTTCTTAAATTCTTCTGCTTATAAGTTGATACAATACAAGATATCCTGTAATAATGAATAGAGGTTTGCTTAAACGATGCGACGGGTCGAAAATACTATTGGCGAGTCGAATTATAGTTTTATTTGCTAAATTTTGTCTCAAGACTCTTAGTCACATTCCAGTTTAATAGAAGATATAAGTTGCAACACTTAACTAAGTGGTTTTTCCAACTAAGTGGTTTTTCCATGGTGTACCGGAAGGTTCTGTCTTAGGGTCAATCCTTTTTAATGTGCTTACGTTAATGTTGGAAAAGAAACTGATTAACGGATAACAAAGTCACATTGAGATCACTCTTAATTGGGACTAAAAACCATGGAAACATTTCTTTGACAGATAGAATGTTAAGTTCTACGAGTATGTTAAGGGCAATCAAATGTTTGATAGAAAAGAATATTGGCCTCAATCAACGTTACTATTAAGTTGAGGATAATTACAATTATAATATACATATGTATGTAGCTTAAACAATAAAATACTCGTAATGTGCATGTTAGGGTGCGCTTAATTAGACCCTGGTTTGCTGGTTTATGGATCCCGTATGCGATACTCGCAGTAAAGTAGTGGGTATGAAATTTAAATAAAAAGAAAAGATTTCAAATAATCTTACAAAATGTACTTTATTGAAGTAAGGTCTTACCTCGTCGAGGGTTAGTAAAAGAAGAAGGATATACAAAAAAAGGAAATGTATAAATTTAAAATGTCTTTAGTTTCATACATATCATAGAGCGACATCTTACATGAAATTAAATGCTAATTCTAGTACAATTTAACTTTAGGCTGATTGCACATGAACATTGCCGCCCGCCTTGCAACAATAGTTGCAAAAGATACAAAAAAAAGATACTTTTATAAAAGATTAAGGGAAACCTTTTGATAGCGGAGGGGGTTCACTCACTCCGTTTGGATAGGAAAGGTTAGTATGGGAAAAAATAATAATATAGCCATAATGATATAATAAATTGTATTCATGATATGTAGTTTAAAAAGTAAACGTATTTCAAAGTCTAAAAAATACATGAACGTTAATAATTTCATTCAGTACATATTTTTAAATAAATGTTTCGTATTAATATGTAAGCAATTTAAAACCGAAAGAGCAGAGAACGAAATAAAATTGGCCTTTTAAGAGTCCTTTGAGCAGATTGCTCTTATCTATAGTTATCTACTAATATTATTCAGATGTCAGAACACAAAGCTTAACGATGGGTCTTTTAAGGATTCCAGATTGTGTTTTGACATCTGCAACGCGAATAAATCCATCCGAACCCCGGTACACCCTAATCACACGACCCAGACACCATTCGTTTGGAGAAAGCCTTTCATCGACGATGACAACAATATCATCTACTGAAACATTTCGTTCGGGATGTTTCCATTTATAACGTTGATGCAAACCCTTAAGGTACTCCTGCTTCCAACGATCGCAAAATTGATGATGCAAAATTTTTAATTTTTCCCATCGTTTTATGCAGCTTAGAGACTGTGTCGAAAGATCAGGTTCGGGAATAGCTAGAAGTGGGCCACCGCGAAGAAAGTGGCCTGGGGTCAGTGGAGGTAAATCAGAAGAATTTTCTGATATCGTAGAGATCGGTCGAGAGTTCAAACAAGACTCTATGCGTGCCAGGAGGGTAGCGAACTCTTCAAATGTGAATTTATGATCACCGACAACCTTATTAAAATGCTTTTTAAAGCTCTTAACCGCAGCTTCCCAAAGACCACCCATATGAGGAGCTCCAGGAGGAATGAATTTCCATTCAAGGCCTAGGTCAGAATAATGGTCAGAGGTGTTGACAGAAAAGGTTTTCAAAAATTCCTTAAAATCCCTTGCAATAACTCTACTGGCACCTACAAGGTTTGTGCCGTTATCGGAATAAAGAACTTTGGGGACTCCACGTCGGGCAACAAATCGATTGAGGGCTGCCATAAAAGATGGAGTTGATAAGTCACTCGTGGCTTCCAAATGAATTGCCTTAGTGGCAAAACACACAAATACGCAAACATATCCTTTGGATAGTTTACAATTTCGCCCTGAAAAGCTCCTAATCGTAAAAGGACCCGCAAAATCAAGGCCAGTATGAGTGAAAGGCAAAGAGAATGTAGTTCTTTCAGGGGGTAACGCTGCCATAATTTGAGTTCGGCGTTGCCAATTATGCTTCCTACAGTCGCTACACTGTCGTTCACACCTTTTAATTAAGTTTTTTATTCTTGGAATCCAAAACTCGCACCTTATTAAACGCATAACGAGTTGGACTCCACCATGAAGAGTTAGCTTATGATAGAATTTTACAAGGAGAGGAGAAATGCAAGCTTGGTATGGTAAAAGTATAGGAAACCTTTCATTAAAAGAAAGAGAAGAACAAACTAACCTTCCGTTTGAACGGATAATTTGATCTCTTTCATCAATCATTGGGTTCAAGCTCAGAAGAGTGCTTTTCTTTGAAAGTGGCTGAGATCGGGTTAAAGATGAATATTCTTTAGGGTAGTAAAGAATTTGTGTCAGTCGTATTAACAGCATTTTAGTTTTTCGTATTTCTTCGTGAGACAGACTAATCGATGGATATATAAAATGTTCTCTATAGCGGGGATGAGTTCTGTGTACAAAACGTAACACATACGACATAACATGAACCGTTTTTGGCCAAGAATCAAACCTTTCAATAATGGTTTCAATATTTGGAACCATTGTTGTTATATTGGCCTTTATTGGTCTCTGTTCTAGGTCAATTTCTTTTAGTTTATGGGGAATTTCTTGGGGCCATGTAGACTCGCATTGCCTAAGCCAAGAAGGTCCATTCCACCATAGCTTATCTTTTTGGAGTTCATTGGGAAGCATCCCTCGCGTTGCAAGATCAGCAGGATTGTCTGCTGAACGGACGTGCCGCCACTTAGAACCTAGATTTGAGGTTTGAATTTCAGAAACCCTATTACCAATAAAAGTTTTCCAAGTATTTGGAGGTTTATCTAGCCATGCTAGAAGTATTGAACTGTCAGTCCAAAGAATTATGTTATAATTTGAAATACTATGTAATTGTGGTAGTACATGGTTAATTAATTTAGATAAAAGTACTGCGGCGCAGAGCTCAAGTCTTGGTAAAACAATCTGCTTAAGAGGAGCTACCCTGCTTTTGGCACAGAGTAAATGCGAAGACCAGCTGTCTGGGCTGTGTTGGAGTCTGATATATAATGCGGCAGCGTATGCCTTCTCGGAGGCATCGCAAAACCCATGTATTTGAATAGCATTATCTGGCGTATATTGAATCCAACGCGGAATTCGAATTGTTTGAATGTCAGGTAAAGCAGCGAAGTAATTTTTCCAGCGATGACACGTCTGTGGCATGAGCGGTATGTCCCATGACGTCCCATCTTGCCAGATTTGCTGCATAAGTATCTTCGCAGTAACTATTACAGGGGCCAACCACCCTGCTGGGTCAAATAATCGTGCGACTACCGAGAGAACAGCGCGTTTGGTTAAGCGATGATCTCGTTCTTCAAATTTTAAAAAGAAACAGAATGAATCTAATTTTGCGTTCCAGATTATACCCAGAGTCTTGGTAACGCTGGAGTCTTCGAATTGTAGAAAATCTTTATTGTAAAGAAAAGATTGTGGAATAGTTTTGAGAAAATCAATGCTATTAGAAGTCCACTTGCGTAAAGAGAATCCACCTGAACTTAAGGCAAGGGATAATTGTTTCTGCGCTTCTAGCGCTGAGTCGAAAGTATGAGAACCTGACAAAACATCATCCACATAAAAATCGTTTTTTAATATTGATGAAGCGATAGGAAACTGTTGGCTAACGTCATCGGCCAGTTGTTTTATCGTACGTATAGCTAGATATGGTGCGCAGTTTACGCCAAATGTAACCGTATTTAGCTCGTAGTCTTGAAATTCGTCTGAATTGGAATTCCTAAAAAGAATCCTCTGATAGGGACTGTGTTCAGGATGAACCAAAATTTGTCGATACATTTTTTCGACGTCGGCACAAAAAACATATCGATAAAATCGCCATCGTAAAACAAGAGACATTAGATCTGCCTGTAGGACTGGACCTGAATGTAAAATGGAGTTTAAACTGACGCCATTTCCAGAGGGACTTGAAGCGTTGAAAACTACTCTAAGTTTCGTTGTTGTACTTTCAGGCTTCAGAACCACATGATGCGGCAGATAATAAGAAGAAGCAGGATAGATTTGAAGGGAATCATCGGGAGTAACTAAGCTCATATGTCCGAGCGTAGAATATTCTTGAAGAACTGCATTGTATTTAGACTGAAAGTCTGGATTTTTTGACAAGTTTCTTTCCATTCGAACAAGTTGTTTCATAGCGATATCTCTAGATGGACCCAGTGATGGTGAGGGGTCTTTAAAAGGCAGTCGGACAGTATAGCGACCATTTTTATCTCGGGTAGTTGTTTGAGAATAAAGCTGTTCGCAAAAATAATCTTCAGGAGAAAGATGTCTTACATTAGGCAACTCTTCAATTTCCCAAAATTTCGATATTTGTTCATCTATTGAGATTTCAGAATAATATGAAACAAATGTAGAGAACGATTGAACGTTTGTTTTCGGTAATGGGCCTGATAGGACCCAACCAAACACTGTTTGTTGAGCGACTAAAGTATTAAAAATATTTTGTTTTACACCTTGTAAAATAATTGAAGGGTATAAGTCTGCTCCTAACACAAAGTCTATGTTAGAGCTTTCATAAAAGAATGGATCAGCTAATTGTATATCTATTTTATCTGAAAGTTCGTTAGGGCTTATATCGCATGAAGGTAAGTAACCTGTGAGCCGCTTTAAGACGAAAGCGCTAGTAGGAATAGAAAAAGAATCCATATATTTAGATCCTATGATGAATGAACAGATTTTCGATGAAGATGTTGTAACAACCGCGCTTATACCTGAAATATCAGCTTGTATTGGCTTCACCGGAAGACGTAATCGCTGTTGAGCTTCTTCAGAAATGAAGCTGGCTTCTGACCCCGGATCCAAGAGTGCACGTAATGTAAACTTAGAACCCAGGTGGTGAAGCTCGATTAATGCAGTTGCTAGAAGAATGCGTTTTTTACTTTGAGTAAAAAAGGTTTTGACTTGAGGGTTTGGGTTTGGAGTGGACTGTATTTGATTTAAAGGCGAGATGGTCGCTTCATTTGGATTTCTTGCATTAGGATTTGTAGACATACCTGGAGTGTGAAAGGTTGTTGATTGATTTGTTTGAAATTTTGAAGGAAAATGAAGTAGTGTATGATGCTTTCGTCCACAATGCATACACGTGTGAACACTCTGGCAATCTGTAGCCTTATGCGTAGGCGATAGGCAGTTATTGCATAATTTCAGAAAGTTCACTTTTGAGACTCTGTCAGAGATTGAAAGTGTTAAGAATTTTGAACAAAATCGAATAGGATGTGTGCCTTTACACAGTGGGCAACAAAAGCTGGCAGCCTTTGTGTGAAACGAACGGTGCTGTTGGTTCTGTTTGGTAGAAGCAGAAGTGGAATATGTATGAGCAGGTTTACAATCCTTCAAGCTAGAATGCTTGAGGTCATTTACAGTTTCGAGGATTTGATACTGACTCGTTAAAAACTTGTCCATTTCTGACCAAGTCGCAATATCACGGGGTTTTTGAAGCGATTGTTCCCACATGGATAACGTTTTATCGGGAAGACGACTGGAGCACAAGAAGACGAGAAATGGATCCCAAGAAGTTGTGTCAATTTTATACGAATTTAATATGGAAATGCAATCATTAATATCACCTTGAAGTTTCTTTATACCTTTTCCAGATTCAATATTAACTATCGGTAAACTGAAAAGAATTTTCAATTGACTATTAACGAGAATTCTTTTATTATCGTATTGGTCAGATAAAGCTTTCCAAGCAAGAGCAAAACTATCGGAAGTAAGTGGAAATTTGCTCACTATATTATAAGCTTCACCCTTTGTTTTGGACCGAAGATAAAACAACTTTTGGACACAGCATAGTTTCGGATGATTGATATAAACAGCTGTAAATAAATCCCTGAATGAAGGCCATCCCAAATAGTCACCATGAAAGTTCTCTGTGTCACAAGGAGGAACCTTTATAGAAGATAAAGATTGCGTATTACTGAAGTTTATGTTTGTAGGCAAGGAACTAGGAACTTCTGGCAAATCAGATTTAATGATTTCAAGTTTGCGAATTCCATCTATTATTTCACTTAGACATGAAACATAAACTGTTGAAGAATAGTTGTATTTATGCTTAATTGATTGTAAATCATCGTCAGAAGGTTCTTCGTTAGAAGTTAAGCAAAAATTATATGCGTTTTTTATTTCAGACCACATATCTTTGACCTCAGTTTTGGTGGTCTGTAACGATTGAATAGTCTGATCTACTAATGGAATTTCTTGAAAACTCTTACGAAATTCGGTTAGAAGATCGGTAGCGATTATAAATTCATCTATTCCAATCATTTTGTAGGTATAGTTTAATCAATATAAATAGGTTCTTATATAAGATATTATTGATTTTTATGTAAACGAAAACAACTCACCAGAGAAATTCGTTCGTTTAACGAATTTATAAAAATATCCGTTTTAGAAAAATTTGTTTTTTAATAAGATTGACTGGGAAATAAGACTTCTAGAACTCGATTACTGTTATAATCTATAACTGCACATTGATAAGGGTTGGAGCATTAACTAATATCATAGCTAACCTCAAATCCACATGCACTTTTTCATGAACTGAAAACTTTACAACATTCGTTGAATTAAAAATTAATATTAATTCACTTATTTAAGGATTACTTAATGCACAGATTTTTTGGTATTGCCAATAAAATTACAAATAACTGCAAAAGAATGAATCAGGGAAGCTTTAATTTAACGGTACCAGAATTCAGAAAAGAAATATATCACGAAACAGATTTAATTTTTTATTTTTACGAGAATAAGAAATCTTATAAGTTTTTAAATCGTTAAGTGCTCTTTTTACCGAAATTTATACGTTCTTTTAAATTTATATGCGTATTTTATAAGAGAACGAAATTTACTTTTAATTGACCGACTGGACTGATAGAAAACCAACGTTCACATACCTGTTAGACAATGACTACTAATGAAGTTGTTGTTAAACCAGATTTTAAGCGGGACTTTCTTCTGTGCTGTGCTTATTTCTCTTTGATGTACTGTTGCTGAGATTTACTGAACTTCTGTATAATGTATGTTTTTTATGGATCTTGATTTACAGGTGCTGTAAGAGAGTTTTGGCTCCTTCGGTTGATAAGAGCGTGAGACTGGAATGAATGATAACGATGATGATGATGTGATGATTTTGATTAACGGGTTGAGGATTGTGTAAGTGTGTGGGTGCTTGGAGATTGGTGATCGATGATCATGATAAGCGGTGTGAGATTTGGTTTTTGTAGACTTTTTTATGAGAATTAAAGGCTACAAGATCTTTTAGTGTCGTATGATTTGATCGTTGAGAATTTTGTGGTACTCGTCGTACGATGTTGCTGATAGATAAAAATTCTATTTTTGGTGATGATCGGTGATCGTCGTTCCTTGATGATCGGTGATCTTCGTTCTTTTGCAGAGATATAGGGATCTTTTCAGATAGATTTTGTTGCCTGGATGATGATCGTTGATCAGCTCATGGTTGCTTAAGGATCTCAAGATATAGAGATCTTGAATTCAATGAAATATTTAAATATAAAAGATCCAATTATCCGGTTCGTTTGGACCAAAATGTTAGGGTGCGCTTAATTAGACCCTGGTTTGCTGGTTTATGGATCCCGTATGCGATACTCGCAGTAAAGTAGTGGGTATGAAATTTAAATAAAAAGAAAAGATTTCAAATAATCTTACAAAATGTACTTTATTGAAGTAAGGTCTTACCTCGTCGAGGGTTAGTAAAAGAAGAAGGATATACAAAAAAAGGAAATGTATAAATTTAAAATGTCTTTAGTTTCATACATATCATAGAGCGACATCTTACATGAAATTAAATGCTAATTCTAGTACAATTTAACTTTAGGCTGATTGCACATGAACAGTGCATGTTTTGAGGTATAAATACAAATCTTGTGGGGGGGAGGGGCCTAATGACTTACAATTTTCAACTATTCCTGTTTGCGTGTTTTGGGTATCGTAGAAATTGGGTGACTTACAATTTTTACCGAGTTTGAACGGCTAAGACAGGAAGTATACATTTGGCGGATTTGTCACTTCCTTGAAAAAGCATATTTGTTTTTAAGTGACATTACGCCACGGGTTACTTCGTTCGCTTAGTAAGTAGATGGAAGACTGTTTGCAATAGTTGGAACAAATTTACTTATGTATAGGTAAGCCATTTTCCATACGAGTCCTCGGCACTTTTGTTACTTTGAGCTTCTCTTCAAGAATCCTCTTTTGAGAATTCCGAACATTTTATTTCATAGATTGTGTGCTGAGTTTTCCTTCCATTTATTTCCTTGAGCTCTTATTCAAGTAGCTCACTCAAGGCCATCTTACCTCAACCACAAAAAAAAAAACATCAAATTATAAGAGTGTAAATCTAATATACATATTTATGATGAATACTATTTTATTTTTTTAAATAAACATTTGGGTTTTGGCTAAGTTTGTGTGTTATATGTAATTCGTAAGAACCCGAGTTTTGACTTAAATTCTTTTATTCTTGTTAAGTTTCATTGCGGGGCTAGTTGTAACATTTAACATTTTGTGTTAATTTTTTTTCAACTGATCATTGTAAACAAAAACGATCTAGAACGGTTTTTGTTGTTTTCATTTTGGTTTAGTTTCTTTTGTAGATTAAAATATAAAGTGCAAGACCCTTACCACAGTTGTGGAGAAAAGCGTTCGTTGTCTCGCTTGACGTTCAGGACCAACCGCATCTGGTGCTCGATAAAAAAGCATTAACGCAACATTTTAAATGATTTAGTAAAATGTTAAAAAAATTTTGATAATTTAAACTTACTATTTCTTAACACTTTACTAAAGTAAAAATCACAAAATGGCCACTTCAACTTTTAGTAAATTGCTAAATCCATAAGACATCTGGAATTTTACTGAAAAAAAAAAATGTTTGATAATTTTATTTGGAAGAGTTAAATTGTGGTTTGTTTTAACGATTCCTGAGGTATTTTTTAGGTAAATAAAATAATATAAAATGTTTTCGGAAGATGAAGATTTCGATATGTTTGAAGACTCAGCTTTGTGCAAATTTTTTTAAGAGCTGGGCTTTTAATAACGGGGGATTAATATTTTACTAGTTATAGTAACACGAAAAAAAAAGGATTACAATTTTCGAAGAGCTAGTAAATTACTAAATGTTAAGCAAAATTCTAGCTAGTAACATACTTAGCCGTTAACAATAGGTTGTTTAAAAATTTCATAGTACTTGGGAAAACCTGAGACATGTAAAATTAAATAAAAAGTATGTTTTTGCTTTAAGTTCCAAGGGCTCTATGAATAAAAATGATTTTGGGTGGGTTTAAATATTTTTACTTTCAACTTATAGGTACTATAAGGCAAGTTATTTGTATTCGTAAAAAAAATCGAACTCGAGATTTTGATTAAAGTTGACATTACGAAGATAGCGAAGACGAAAAAAGTGGGTCTGGCAATTCTGTCTGTCTGTCTGTCTGTTCGATTACAGCTGAACGGCTCGGTCGATTTTCTTCAAACTTGGTAGATATGGGTTTTAATTTTTTACCCCCGGATGTTTTTTGATTTGATTTTCCAGACTAAAAATAACGGTACCTGCCATACGATTTTTTTCGAAATTTTATAAATATTTTTTTTTCTCAACAACCGTCCCACAGATTTAAGAAAAAAAATTAAAAAAATTTAATTTAGTTAAGCCTAGGTAATGGTTGAAAAAATTTTTCCAAAAAATGAGTAGTTTTGGTACCCCCCTTGGGACCATTTTTTTGTTTTTGATTTTCTCAAAACCGGTACCACCGATTTTGATCATTTTTTATGCTAAACCTTCCCAACAGTTTGAATATTATTGTGCATTCAAATTTTCCAAAAAAATTTTTTGGATTTTTAAAAAAACTTTCAATTTTTTTTTTTTTGAAAACACAATATTTCGAAAACCCCATGCTCGATTTTCCTAAAACTTGATAAATAAAAGTTTGAAAAAATAATCTACAAGAAATGAGAAAAATGAATTCATTTTACTTAAAAATAACGGTACCTTCCATACAAATGTTAAAAAATGGTTTTCGAAAATCGTATTTTTCTCGAAAACGGTTCCGAGAATTTTGCTTAAATTTTGTTTCTTCTTATTATTTTTTAATATCTGTAATTTAATAAAAAAAATTGAAAACAAGATATTACTGACTGTACCTACCAGAGAACGATTTTTTAAAATTTTAAATTTCTCATTATCAGCACAACGGATTTTAATGAAATTTCGTAGAGAGAAGCTTTTGAAAAGTTTAAAAAACTTTGCATTTCAAAACTTTAAGAAAAATATTTTTTTGAATTTTGAAAAAAAAAATCAATTTTTTGTTTTTTGAAAATTCAATATCTCGAAAACGGCTCAATACTTTTTTTTGTAAATTTAATTTTTATTCAAAACTTCAAATTGGCGTACCAAAATTTTTTCTTAAAAATGTTTTAAACTTTTCTTATATAAAACCTTATTTTTTAAGAAACCACTACAAAGACTTATAATTTTTGTTCTTGCATAAATCTATATTTGCTTGAATCACATGGCATCCTATTCTTACCTTTAACTACTAAAGAAGTTTTTTTAGTCATTTAAAAAATGAATTTTATGCTTATGAACAGTTTCTCTAATAACATTCATTTTTGAAATTCTTAGTCTTTTACATAGGAGCAAGTTCGTGCGACCCAGTCGTGCATTTTATTAATTTTATGTTTGTACTACTACAGTTTTACCATGCGTTCAAAGTGGCCTCCTCTTTTTTGTATACATGCTAGAGCCCGTTTCTGCTTAACTTTTGATGAAGTATGGAGAATAAGGTCATCTAATTCGGAATTCCCCTAAATTTGCTATTTGTGTTAAAAAAAAACAACTTATTTCATTCTTCTCCATACAAATAATTCCAATACTGTAAGATCAGGAAATCTTGCAGATCAGTAAGACGGTTCACTTCTTCACTACGCAAAAACTTCGTATAGTTTGTAGAATTTCGCTTGGTTGAGTTTGAAGGGCCGATTAATTTATTTCCAATTACGCCTATACCCGCGTTAGGACATGTATTTCCAAATACTCCTAAATAAAACTTCCTTCCTTGGTTTGAATAAAGTTCCTGGTATCTTCGTCGCGGTCTAGTTGAAATTCCATTAATACAAAAATTAATGTCAGCGTATTCTTGGTTTGTAAATATAGACATTCAAAACATCGTTTCTAAACAACTGTTTCCTTGGCGTTAAAAATTAAACTGATGAATTAATTTCGTTTTTTAATCTTTTCAAAGAGGCCTTCACAGCCCAAACTTTACTCTCTTTGAGAGGGTATCGGGAAAGGAATTGAAGGTTTTCACAGGTACTCAAGTAAACGAGCACGTTTTAAGACCGCTGTGCTATTTTGAAAACATATTGCAAAATTCTTGAAAAACCACTCTGTTGTTAAAAACGTGTCCAAAATCAGAAAACCCCCTTTTTTGCCACCCAAAAAAAAAAAATGAAAAACCCCTTTTTAGAATTTTACATATCTCAGGTTTTTCCAAGTATCATAAAATCTAGGGGTTTTTCCGCAAACTTGTCGTTGAGTTTTATTTTTATATTATAGTTACTTTCATTAAAAAAAAATAGTAAACGGTATATTTATTACGCATTTTCTTTAGAAAATTGAGTCGGAAGTTAAAAAATTAGCATGGGCAGGCAAAACAGAACATGCTGCAAACTGGATATCTCAAGACCGAGATAGGATATCAAATTTGTGTAAGCGCAATTAAAAAGGCTGGTATTTTTTCTAAAAAATAAAGCCTAAATGAACATGGGTCAGGGTAAACAAAATAGGCCTTTTCTTAAATCTCCGGTATATGATATACAAATTGGAGATGGGCTGTTGGAACACGCCAACTTTAAATTTTTGTTACTGTACGAATAAAAATTAAATTTAAAAAAAGTATTTGCCCGTTTTCGAGATATCGAATTTTCAAAAATTCAAAAATATTTTTTTCTAAATTTTTAAATGCAATGTTTTTCAAACTTTTTAGAAGCTTTTCTAAAAAAAATGAGAAATTCAAAATTTGTAAAAATAGTTCTATGGTACTTACAGTTAGTTTAAGAACTATTTTTGGTCTAAAAAAGAAAAAGAAAAAAAAAATTGGGCCTTGAAAATGCTATCCACCAAGTTTAAAGAAAATCGATCGATCCTTTTAGGCTATAGTCGAACAGACCGATATACTCGAGTTGAAGTTGAACCTATTTTTCTTCCCGGCTATTTCTAGATGATCAGCGATGCAGCCGATATGAATTTAAAAAAATACTTTCTAACTTCAACTATTTCAAGCGTTCCAGGTGTTATCTGAATTCTCAAGCAATTTCCTTAGAAATGTGGATCATTCAATTATGTAGTAGATAGATACATGTGTATATTTATCAACAAAACCCCATTTCTTTCTCATCTTCATCGCTTGGCAATGAAAACAGAATCGCAGCCAATTGAAGGGGCTATGAATACATAGATATGGATAATCATAAAAGCAAACCGATGTACGTCTAACGGTAGGAACAAAAATGGCATAAGTTCCTGTGATCTCAAGGCTTCACAATCAAGGCAGTAAGGTTTGAAGTACAAGTAAAAATACCATTAGCAGTACCGAAATTTGTGCTTATAATTCAGTATTCTGATTCTGGAACCTTAAACCAAGTACTTCGTTGCAGATATCAAGTATCGGGTACTAAGGTAAATGCATTCAAGTATTTGACCAGAACTTTCAACTGCGGTTTTCTTACACTATCGGATCAACAGATTTAAACCAAAAGTTTAAACTCTCCTTCAGGTTTAGTTAAACTTCAGTTTAAATCTTACTGTAAAACTGGAGTAATGCTAAAGTACTCAAGGACCTGATAATTGGTAATTGTGGCTTAAAACTTGAAAAATCCTGGTAGATACTTGCTTTTATTTTAAGTACCAAAATCGGAGTACCGGAAGTACAGGTACCGGTAGCTAGGTAGGTAGGTAGAAATGGATATGGCCCTGTAACCCGATTAGCGCTAAAGTGTGGCATTTTGATACCATAACCCGTATGAACCCGTAGATGGAAGTGATATGGGAATTTTTGGATATTATTACGAAGTTATCCGGTTTGGATTAAGTTGTTTTTGGAAAGGATCTAGTAGGTTTTGAGGTATCTTATTGTGTGTTTGCTTTTGCACATTCATACGGAAATTGGATCACTCTCTCAATCGGACCACCACACTCGTCCAACACCATCTACATTGTGCCAAGCTAGGCAGCTTGTTGACTGGTGCTGAAACAGTATAACCAATCCTATTGAGTGATCATCCAGTCCTTCGCTCCATAAACCCCCGTCAAGGAGCTCAGTCCGCTAGCTCGGAATCTATAAGGAGTCAAACGGAGGAGGGTACGGCACAGAAGTAACCGAAGTTCGCCCTCGAGGCATTTCGTCGGGTTGAGGAAAGAGATCAAGTCTTTGGTCTTCATTTCCGAAAGTTCATCAATGTCATGAAAAAATACCTGTCCTAATGATTGTGCTCTAAATTTGGCCACAGCAGGGCATTTGCAGGAGAAATAGAGGAGTGTTTTTTTCTCCCGTTGATCCCTATACAGCTATGCCTATGAGTGTTGTGTAGAATGCCTAGTTTCGCTGTATGCTCTCCTAAAGGCCAGTGTTCGCTACAGGTACCTATGATCCTGGCTATGTCTTGCGCCTGGTTCTGCTTATCGGATCAAGTGTTCGGGATTTATTACAGGTGGGCCATATCTTTCTTGATATAATGCAGTTAGTTAAACTGCTCTACCAACGGCTTAATTCGCCAAGGAAAAATTGACAGAATATTGCCCTTCATAATTTAAGGCTCTTTCCACAAGTGAGTTATGAAGGGCTGATCCTTGCCTGGGCAGCTCGCTGGCCCGTTCATTCTATCAATGCCACAATGAAGGAGAGCCCAAATAAGAGTAACAGTGTTGTCAATATTGAGGCTAGCGATTATTATTTAATTTATTCCGGCATTGCTGGGCCAATTTTGAGGAAAAGATACTTGATTTAATGACTTTAACAGCCACCTGATTGCGCGTGATAATAGCCGTTTTCCGGTTCTGGTTTGGATCTTGTTTTGAGAAGTTATCATGCTTGCTTGATAGCTAGTATATCAGCTTAAAAAACACTGCCTATAGTACTTGTACTTGAGGTGACTAAGGTCCTGAAAAACATTAATGGTCTGCTCAAAATCTCGAAAGAGGTTTAAGTTTGGTCATTGATCTTAATATACTAAAGATACCTTAAAATTTTTTCGAAGCCTTGAAATTTAATAAAATGGTTTTAGATACCTTCTTGAGACACTTATAAATATAAGATCGGAAAGCAAGTCTGTGATTTCAAGCATAGGAAACACATATCGACATCTTAATTTGTTACCAGGAACTGTTACAATTAACACGGTATTGTACTCGTAAAGTGCAATTATTTGTCTAGATAGCAGTTACCAAACTCTTGAACAACTTTCTTCTTTTTATTAATTTCAAAGAAGCTTTAACCTTTTAAAAATTTTCAATGTTCAAAACCCATTAAAGAATTACATTTTGCCCAAATGAAAGTTCTAAAACAACGCCCCAATTCAAAAAGTAAATCATCATCCCCCAAACAAAATATGAAAAACAGAAAACAACAAAAGAATTCACATTCCAAATGAAATTGTGACCAGAACAACAACACACAAAGACACATTTAGCAACCACTTAAAGTCCTTTTAATAGGTAAGATAATTTAAAATCATTAAAGCAGAAACTTTAATTAGTTTTCCATGCCTGAGGGATTTTTTGAGATAGAACATCGGAGTCTTTGTCGAGCCCTCTGCTCTCTGCATCAGCTCATTCCAATTGGAAAAATAGTCTTCTCTGCCTGGGGTGGTCGTACCTACTCCTATCTCATGAGGTAGAGCTAGATAGACACAAGGAAGTACAAAGAAAGAGATGTTCCAAGGGAATGTCCTCTGACATATTTCACTGTCGATTTAAACAAAACAAAACTCACGCAAGGGGTCTTCGTTAAACTTAAAGTCAAAATTAAACTGGGAAATCATTGAAACAAACGCCGCTTATTGCCGGCTGGGGCTTTTGGGCATTTTTCATTCAACTTTTTGGTACGGGAAAATTAAGGGCGGTAGTGAGAGTGGACAAAAAAATACAAGGGTAGACAGAGGTGAGTTTAATTTAAAACAAAAACCAGAACAAAAAATAAACATCGGCGTCCTCGGAACGAAGATATGAAAACGGTGCTGACATTTAAAAATGACTTCACTGATGCATTGGGGTTTGTTTTTTTTTTCTTGCTGTTGTAGCTTGTCTTAGATTGCTAATCTACGGTCTCTGAGTGAGTGACAGTTTGTCTTTCCATCATGGCTGTATATTTACGGTACTTTTGAAAGCGGTTTCGGTTATTTTTTAAATTAACACATTTTTTGGTTACTGCCTTATACCTATGTATCTACCTATCTCCTGGGGTGAATTTTAAAGGGTTGGCACGAAAGTGCTGTTGTTCTTTTTAAGGTTGGTTATTTGGGTAAATTAAAGGTGATTAACACAAGAGTTTTAAAAAGAATTAAATTGTAAAAGAAGACCCTTTTATGTATATACGTATGTTATGTCTGACAAGTTACTGGCATGGCACGTGTACATACATTATTTAATACGGTTTATGGAAAAAAGCTTGAAAAATTAATCTTCGTTAATTGAAATGGTTTTAGATGATTCGCTTAAATGATTCTGTTCAGTTTTGTTTCATTTGAAAATATTCCATTTATTTTGGTTTGCTCGAAGTTAAATTTATTTTGAATTTTGATTGAACAATCATCTTAAAAAATACCTCTCCTTGACGAAATATACAGCTAGAAAATGATCTGCTCGTTATGCTTGCAGCTTGCAACAGTGAAGCTTTGGTAATAGAAAAAAAGGTATTTATTTAAATTTTAAAACATTTTTATTTTGAAATCTTACTTTCTAGCAAATACACACGTTTTTGAGAAATCGAAATTTCAAATAAAATTTTGAATTGTTTTACAAAAAATCCAAACAAATATTTTGTTCTTAAAATCTTGATATGCAATGTTTTTAAGACTTTTTTAGAAGCTTCTGTAAATCTGTTATCCCGAAAATGTTTACCTGCGACTTATGTGCACTATAGGGCAAAATGTACATTCGTAAAATAAAATACACGACTGGTTGTCACGAACTTGCTCTTATATATACTAGACTTAGAAATCAAATAAATAATGTTATTGGAGAAAAATGTTCCTAGGCATAAAATTCTTTTTTTAAGGTTGCTTAGAAATAAGAGATGAAAACAGAATTCCATGTGATTTCATAGGGAAATATGAATTTATGCAAGAACAAAAATTTTAGTCGTTGCAGCGCTTTCGTAAAAAAGTAAGCTTTTATATATAAAATTTTTAAAATATTTTTGAGAAAAAAAAATTGGTACACAAACTTTAAGTCTTTATTATTATTTCCAAAGAAAACAATGATTTTTTTTTTAATTCAATCCTTTTAAAAACTTCTCTATAAATAATTTCATCAAAATCTGTTATGACGATATTGAGAAATTCAAAATTTCATGATAGCGTTGTTGTCTAATAGAATATCCATAGCATATAACAATTACAATATTGGTCTCCGGGTACTTCATTGTGGTACACTGGACAAAACTTGTAGTACAGCGACTTCAATTTTCTTTTTACTAGCGATATACACTGAACCAAATTTGGTAGTCATATTGAAGAAAAAGTAGGTAGAATTGAAGAAAGGGTGATCAATATACGATCAATGAAACCTATCCGCTGTTTTGAAGAAAGTTTTTTTAAATTTAAGAAATATTGTCATTTTGAAGAAATGCATAACATTTTTCGTTGTGGTGTTAAATCCACAAAATTTTGTGAAATTGATTAAATTTCATTCTTCTTTAAAAAAAAACTTCTAATACAAATTCGTCTTTTCGAATAATTTCTTCATCAAAAATTAACTAATTGTTTTCGTTGATATGACAAAATTTCATTCGTTTGAATAAAACACTAAATCATTCATCATTTGAAGAAACCTTATTCATTTTGAATATTCAGTCTTCAACATGAAGAAAAATACTATGAAAAATTGTTGATTTGAATAATTGATCCTTCAAAAATTAACAAAATATTTTCATCAATATCACCTACGCGATTTGGTTCAGTGTATATAATGTACTACAGGGCAAGTTCGGCATTTGGAAAAAAAATCGAACTCGAGATTTTGATCAAAGTTAATATTACCATGATAGTGATGATGAATAAAGTGGGTCCGAGAATTCCGTCTGTCTGTCTGTATGTCTGTACTTCGATCTACAGCCTAAGCCACTGAAGGTATTTTCTTCGAACTCGGTACTTAAGGGTCTTCGGTGATTCCCTAGAGTGGCCATTGAAATTTTTATTTAGCTCCAAACTAACGGTACCCCCGTACCGTATTGTAAAATCTTAAAATCTTAAAAAATACAATTTATTTTTTGAAAAATCAATGTCTTGAAATCGTGTGTGCGATTATTTTTTGAAATTATTTCCTAAAATCTATATTACTAAGCACTTAAAATTGGCATCCCAAATTTTGTTCTAGAAAAAATTGAAAGAAATTTGTTACCTATATAAAAAATTAGTTTAATAAAACGATTTTTGAACTTTATTTGCGTAAATTTATACTTTTCCGAAAATCAGACGGCAATTCAATGCATTCGAACATTTTTATCTCATTAAATCCATGTTTTATATTTATAAAAAATGAATTTTAAATTTCAAAGTACTTTTACATAAGAGCGAGTTTGTGCGATACAGTCGTGCATTTTTTTTTTTTTTTCGAAACATTTCTTTCAAAACCTAAGCAGTTATTCTTCTATGGTAGTTCATGTCAGTAAACTTAAATGTTAAGAAAGAGAACCAAGTTCTGATGTGTACAAAAACCATGTGTCAGCCGTGAAAATTAGTGAGATGTAAGAGAAAGCCAAGTTATAAGTTTATGAAGTTTACTATCAAATTTCTTCAGTAAGTAACATCGGAACAGTTCCAAAATCATGGAGAAAAAATTTGATTTTATTATTATTTCAAGTTTTCAAAATCATTTAAGTTGTGAGTAATAAAAGAAAACTTGCTTAGTAAACTCTGCAGACTTGAGTCAGTAATAAAATTAACAAAATTTTCACTCATAATTTGGAGTTGTTCCGATGTTACTCTCCTGAAGAAATCTGGGGCCAAATCACCGCTTCAGTGACCGAGTGAGTGACTCCTATCAGTGATCGAACGAAAATGTCAAATTAGGGTACCTAATCAATTGTTCGATGAAATAAGCAGTAATGCCAAACTCACATAATTCAGTCACGTATTACTCGAAAACTGATACAGTAATTTGGCTCCTCATATCAAACTTCATAAACTTAGAACTTTACATACTTTTAGATCTAACTACTTTTAATGGCTGACTTGTCTGGCTGTCTTTTTTACATTTATGTTTTTTGTTTTGGTTTCACTCCTTATTTATTGCAAGGATATACATTTTGAACATTTTGAAAGAGATCAGTCAAGCTAGTGATGTGGAATTCTAAATAAGAACAAGGACCGCATATAAAGACAATTTTTTTAAGGAATTTTTGTTTATAGAATATAGAAACGAAAATTAACAACTTGTTAGTCCCACGCCCACGGCCAAAATTTCATCATTCAACAACAATCGGAAGTGCTCCATATAATTAGTAAGAATTTTGAGGAATTGCGTGAATGTGAATGTCATGCCTCATGAATGGAAAATTTCCAAATTTGTTTCCTTTGTATGCACCACAAGACCTATCATTGTGCGGAATTAGTACAAGGTTATACGGTGTCCATAATTTCGATAAAGCCAGTAAACAATTAAAATTTGGTGAAGCGCCTTACTAGAGCGTACCTTGAGCAAATATGCTGTGACTCGAAAGCTGGCGAAACTATACTTGATGAGGTTGAAGTCAGGGAAACCCTTATGGTAGACGTAAACGGTTCTAACGGGCAAATCGATTGTCAGAATTAAGTATAGGGGCGAAAGACTAATCGAACCATCTAGTTGCAGGTTTTCTCCGAAGTTTCCCTCAGCTGGTGCAATTAAAAATTGTATATAAAATGATCTTATCTAAGCGAATGATTACAGGCCTTAGGGTCAAAACGATCTTAACCTTTTCTCAATCTTTAAATTGGTAACAAACTAACCTTTCTTGATATGAAGATTTAGGTTGCATTGGATTGTGCCTGGCGCTGTGGGATGAACACCTCTGATTCTCTCGGTCCTGTAATCAGAATGCGGTCGAAAATCATCTGAGTTTAGTCATGTAAACAGGGCAAATTTGGCTGTGAGCTATTTAATTAATTTTTTTCCATTGACCTATAGATCGAAAAATTATTTTGAAAATATTTTTAAAAATAAAACAAAAATAAAATACACGACTGGGTCGCACGAACTTGCTCCTATGTAATAGACTAGGAATTTTTAACACGAAATTTATTAAAAACAACTGTTCATAAGGATAAAATTATCATAATTTTCTAAATTCTTTAAGTAAGTAGTAAGAGACAAAAACAGAATGCTATGCAAATATGAAATTTTTCGAAATTCAAAAAAATATTTTTTTTTTAAGTTTTCAAATGCAATGTTTTTTATACTTTTTAGAAGCTTGTCTTTAAAAATTTTTATTAAAATCCGTTATGCCCATAATGGGAAATTCAAAATTCGACAAAATCGTTCTATGGTAGATACAGTCCATAACTTTTGTATGGAGGGTTATTTTAGGTAAAATAAATTTTTTTCTCACATTTTGCAGATTATGATAAGAAACTTTTATTTATCAAGTTTTAAAAAAAATCGAGCATAGGATTTTCGAAATAATGAGTTTTCAAAACAAAAATTTGAATTTTTTTTATTAAATCCAAAAAGTTATTTTTTTGAAAATTTGAATTCACAATAATATTTAAACTATTGGGGACCTTTAGATGAAAAAAAATTATTAAAATCGGTTTTACCGTTTTTGAGAAAATCAAAAACCAAAAAAATGGTTCCATGGGGGTACCAAAAATAACAATTTTTTGTAAATTTTTGTTTCAACAATTAGCTAGCTTTAACTCAATGAAATTTCTCTTTTTTTTTTAATCTGTGGGACAGTTTTTGAGAAAAAAAAATATTTATAAAATTTCGAAAAAATAGTATGATCGGTACCGTTTTTTTTTGTCTTAAAAAAAGAGAAAAAAACGTATGGGGGGGAAAAATTTAAAACGATATCTACCAAGTTTAACGAAAATCGGCCCATCCGTTTAGTCTGTAGTCGAACAGACAGACAGACAGAATTTCGAGACCCACTTGTTTAGGTTTCGCTCTCATCGTAATGTCAACTTTGATCAAAATGTCAAGTTTGATTTGTTTTCCGAATGCATAACTTGCCTTATAGTACCTACCTATAAGTCGCAAGTAAAAAATTTTTGGGAAATTTAAACCAACATACATTTCAAACTTATAAGGAGTTTTGGCATACAAAAATTGATCAAAATCAGTTGAAGCATTTTGTTTTAGAGAGGTACCATTAATAACTTTATTTTGTAATTTTGTTCAACTATTATAGGTAGCGTATACTTATGAAATTTTTTTCGATTTGGGCAACAATTCTAAAGAAAAACAAAATTTCTGAAAAAATTTTATGACATGGTCATAAGAAAAAAAAAATACAAAAAAATTTCGGGGCAACATTTTGATTTTTGATTTTTTTACCTCTAAAACTAACGGTATCCCCCATATACCCGTTATGAAAAAACTTATTTATCTCTAAAACGGCTCTAACGATTTAGATATAAAACATAAGGTTTACTATTATTGTTATGGACTACATTCTCGTCAAAAAAATCTTAGGAAAAAATGTTACTAACGGTACCTGTCATGGAACCATTTTTTTGATTTTATACTTTCTCATTACCGGCTCTAACAATTTGCTATACATTTTTTGTACATACCTCCTCTAAATGTAAAGTAATATTTTATGTTAGAATATTCAAAAACTATATTTTGAGTTTTTTGAAAAAAAAAACAATTTGACAATAGACACTCCGGTCAGCGTGCTAATTCAATGCACTAACCACTAAGGCAGCAAGTAATACACGGCCTGAACGAACAAATGCAATTTGCGACAGTCCTGAACCTTTCGGGCGATAAAAAAAATATTTCCGTGATAATTCGTAGAGAACCATGGGCTAAGGCTTACTCTCTTACACACAATCCTTTGCGAGTGTTATAAGTGGGCAAACATAAAGACGGGATCTTTTCCGCCAAATTCAAATTGCTAAGATGAGAAGTATATCTCCATTAAAAAGGCATAGTCCTTGAATAAAACAATAAAACCGCTTCATCTCTCCTCTTCGTGATGAAGTAGAGTGGTCACTATGTGAAATTTTAGCGAAAGAAATCATTTCTAATTTGCGACTTCTTGAACAAAATTAATGAAATTTAGAAAATTAGAAATTTTTCAAGTTACTGCCTATTTTTCTTCTTCAAAATGGAATGTTCCTAATTTCAGTTTCAAATCTTAGTTTGGAATGTTGAAAAATATGTGGGCCAAAAAAAGAGTACATACTTCGAACGATTTTTGCCTGTTAAAATTATTCAATTTAGCGCATTAGGAGTTATTCCAGTATATCCCTAATAGTATTAATATCATTAGCCAATATTTATAGACTTTTCATCTATAAAGGACTTCTCATTCATTGCCCTTAAGATGGAATTTCATAACATCAATTCAGTTAAAAGAAAATAGAAACCATAAATCGAAATCCAATTGATTGTCTAAAAATCATAAAATATTGTATTAAAATTTAAATGTTTTTCGTAAAATATATCAATCTGCTCAAAGAGTTCCCCTATTTCACTTATCAAGCTAATAATCATCCAAGGTAGTAACGTATGGTTTAAAAATCAAATAAATCTCCTAAACTCCTATCCCCCATTGTCAGTCTAAATAAACACTTTTGCATCTTTCCCATTATAAAAATTCAATCAAAATTCCATTTTATTCCATAGAACTTAATAATTCCCTGCACAACAACGCGTCCATTGTCCTTCTTGAAAAAAAAAATTATTTATGCCAACGGAACATGGTAAAATATTTTTTAATAGAAAAAAGCCTTATTTCAATGTTATCTGATGCATTCGTCCAACCAAATAGGTTTTTTGAGCCTTTTGTTGTTGTTGCTGTTGTTGTAGCTTTTATTCTATTTGCCTACTCACTTTTTTCTTCCATATACGAATTCAATTTCATCGTCAAATAACTTTCATCCACACTCATGCATATTATGTTTTTATTGGTTGATGATAATATCCTTATTCGTCCTTCTCATATCATTCTTAAAATGGCTGTTTAAATTTGCATTTAATGCTCATCGTATAAGTGTATGTCCATAAGCAATATAGAATTGCAACAACAATGTGCAAAAAAAAGGACGAAAAGCAACACACATAACGGTATAAAGTATAGTAGAATAATAATCCTTAGGATGCTCTCAATTTTTAGCAATAAATTTTGGCCCTCAATATAGCCCACACTCGCCCCAGTCAAATAATAAATGTATGTGTCGTTCAGCCATCATTTTTCGCCGGAAATGACACAATAACTGTGAATCGTTTTGTAAGCACGCAATACGATTATCCTTAAATTTATGGATAAAACACAGGGACAGAGAGATGAGAGAGTGAGAATTTGAATTTTTATCGAAACTTTGCACAAAAACAGTGCTGTGCAAGAATATGATGTCAAAACAATTCAGAATCATGTTAAGAACAAACACTGAGGGTTCATTCGACTTGTAAAGGGTGGCCTATCTACCTAGTGGTTTCTTTTTAAATCATAGGTTATTTTGACACTGACAGCTGTTTCCCGCTGGAAATCTTGAACAACGTTGGGAAATATTGAAAAACTTATTTCCAAAGTGAGTGCTGTGTAGCCCAAACAGGGCGTTTTTTGAAGAAGTTTTGGCCAAAATGAAGCACCCACCGCGCCTGCTGTACGCAAGTTTGTGCAAAAAGTTCGTGAGACTGGTACGCTAGTGGATAACACTCATGGCTCCCGTCGTCGTACGGTGCACATAGACTAGAATGTGACCAGTGTAGCCGAGAGTTTGAGACTCAATTCATGAAGATCAACTAGCCATCGATCTCAAGAGCTCAAAATTTCGCGCACTAGCCTGAGGAGAATTCTGCACAAAGATCTCGGATTATTCGCTTACAAGGTCCAATTGACTCAGCACACGATAATCCGTTTCGTTACCGGGGCGCAGTGAGGGCCTTAGAGCAGCTTGAATTGGACAACGATTTTGGACGAAAATCATCTTTTCTGACGCGGCGCATTTTCAAGCGGCGGCTACGTTAAAAAAAAATTTCCGCATCTAGGGCTCGGAAAACCCACACGTTATTGTCCTGTGAGCAACATTACGGTCAACGAAGGGCATTAAAAAGACATATTAACTGACATTTTTTAAATGAAATTGAAGACATTGCTTTGGATGATCCCTGGTTCATGGAGGATGGTGTGCCATATCACACAGCCCATCGATATTTTGCACACCAAATTACCAAATCGTGTTATCAGCCGTCTCGGAGCTGCCACTTTTCCCCTTTGGACATGGAGAACTTTTTGCAGTGAAATCGAAGGGATAAACGAATCTGCTAGACTAAGGAAAATTCCTTCCAAGGACTCAATCCCACTAGGATCTCTTAAAACGCCCACTGGGTGCTGGACAGAGTCCTGAAATGAGACTCTTGAGCGCCTGATAAATACTTACTCCCCTGGTTGAGGGTCAAAAGACAGCAACCCGGAAACAGAGTCCTACACGGAACACATTGTACCATCGGATATTATAACGGATGAAAAGATGAGATGGGCAATCCATTCCTTTTCTCCGTATAAATCCGCTGGCCTTGATGGCATCTTCCCAGCTTCAGAATACCTTCAACTGAAGGCACCGCGCTGAAGATTTCAGATCATGCAAAGTACCTTGGTCTGATTCTAGATAGGAAATTAAACTGGAGTCTTAACACTAAGGAAAGAGCGAAAAAAGGAATGATTGCATTCTAACTGTAACAGAATCTTTGGGAAATCCTGAGGACCGAGCTCAAAAATTATCAGGTGGATGTATTTGGCGCTAATCAGATCAATACTTACTTCTGGTAATTTGGTCTGGTGGAATGCAACTAAAAAAAGCGCGAACCTCAAAACTCTGATAAAAGTACAGAGAGATTGAAATTACGGGTACCAAGAGATCCACACCAACTGCAGGGTTAGAGGCGATACTCAACCTGAAACCCCTAGACCTTTTTGGTACAAGAATCCGCAGCATATAGCGCCTTAAGGCTAAGCCAGACTAATACGTGGAAAAACAGAGCAATAGGACATGATCAAGAAGTACGCAGCACAATATTAGACTCTGCTGGATCCCGGGACACAGCGGCATACCAGGTAATGAAAATGCCGATGAGTTGGCAAGACAGGGATCAGCGCTTGACGCTAGTCAAGCAGAGATTGTAAGTATCCCACTCTGCAACATTAGACAGAAAATTTCAGATTTAATCCTAACGAAATCCAATGAAAGGTGGAGTCTACTTGATACCTGTGATACTACTAGGAAAGTATGGCCTTGCTTTAACAAGCAGAGGACCGACAAAATTATACAACTTAGTAAGAAGTCCCTTCGCTCTCTTACAATATTAATCTCCGGACATAATTTACAGAGGATGTGGTGATGAAGAGGTACATGAAGACACATCACAGCTGATACATAAAATTTACTGTTTGTATCCAATTGTTTGCTCTAATATTTTGTAGATAAATACAAAATTTAAAACCAAACGAAAAAGAAAAGAAAATATTTTTTTTTTCACATCACTGTAAAGTAAAGTAAAGTATATGGGAGAGAGGATGTCTTATAAATCCTTTTCATTTTTGCACAGCTTTGGAATGTGTCCTTTTTTTTAACCTATTATCGATCCTGGATGATGACGGTTGACTGAGTGTCATTTAGATATATTCTCTATCATTCCTGTCCCCATGAACATCGCCGCACTAAGTCCAGGATGTGAGTTCGTTGTACAGGATACTCCTATTTTGCATACATATGCATATGAAGTCAGGGGCATTAAATATTTTTATGGTCACCCCATCAACTACGAAGGGAAAACATTATTTTTTTAATAACGATTTTTCTGAGGCTATATCTATATGTACAACTAAGCCCTATAAACATATTGTACAGCTGAACTGAATGTCGTAAAATTTACTCCAATCAAACAATAAACGATGTTCTATTTTATAATAACGGTTTCCTTCATTATTTAAATATTTATCATTATTCTAAAAGAAAAATTGAATATGTCCATGTGTAAGTATGTATGTATGTCATGTAGGGAAAAATGTCCTGTAGAAATTGAAATAAAAAAAAATTCCATTATCCTGCATGGATGTAGTCCTGGAATCCTTGCAATTTCGTTTTCAGTTCAGGAATTTGTTCATAACATGGGACAAGGATATAAAACAAAATTAAAAATGATACATAAACAAAAAGGAGGGGAGGGCTTGTCGTCCATCCTGTCCTTTCCATAGAGACACACCAATACACGAGAACGTCCTCATTATGATTTCCTTGATTTCCACTCAACCACCACTTGCAATGTCTTTATTTGCCACTCCACTTCATAAGGATATTCTTACTCGTATACATTTCAGCGCAAAGGAAATTTATATCCTTTTTATTAATTGTTATTTAACAGTTCTTGCATTTCACCCACATTATACCAATACACCGCACACTCACTTTCTTAAGTCCTTGTTTTGATAAATATGCGAGTAAAGCCTTTGGGGGCTGTTGGCATTTTCTTTTGAAGACATATGCATAAGAAATTGCCTTCAATTTGTGACCAGCAAATGCATTTGGATATTTTCCAAGCAATTTCCTTCTTTGCGAAGCACATAACATGCCGTATAATGTTAGTGGAGGAATATGATAAGAGTCCTGGGGCCTTGGGGAAAGTGGCACTCACCCTGTTTTTTTGTGATATTATTATTATTAAATCGAGGGTTGTTTTTAAGTTGGAGTTTTGCAAGAGTCTTTACCATTTTGCACTTTATATGACTTCATGAAAAGATATTCATTTCCTGGGTCTTAACAACCCTGTTATGCATTTGAAAATAGTTTTGTTAAAGGGGAGTAGACAGGAGAGGGCCTTTGAGAAAGATAATAATTATGGAAGAATGATGTGTTGTTATGTGGCTTTAAGGGGCAGTTAAGTTGAAATTGTTATTACAAACTCAATGTTATCCGTTTTCAATCATTTAAGAAATGAATTGCAGTGGGAAATGCCACCACACGGATTTAATATTGCCCTATCATGAATAAATATCTTTCTGTATCACTCTGAGAATACAACTTCTGGAAGTATTCTTAAACTTAGTTGTTTTCAACCAATATTTTTTAACTCACTGAAAAACCGTATCGATTAAAATGTATTTTTCTACGTGCAGTATTTTCTTTAATTTTTTCTTTTGTTTATTCATTTTATTTCATTCAAAAAATCTTACGGCTAGATGAACAAATTTCATCAGAAATAAAAAGAAAAGATTAAACAATATTTCATATGGCTTCTAAATAATGAAGTTAGTAAATTATTTTTTAATTTATATTTATTTGTATGTACATTCAATTAAAAGATAACTTTTAGCAAGATTTAAGACGAAATAATAAGGTTAGTCCTATTATTCAAAAGAATAAGTGTCGAATAATAATTGAATTGCCGTCTGATTTCCGGAAAAGTATGAATTTACGCAAATAAAGTTCAAAAATCGTTTTATTAAAGTAATTTTTTATATAACAAATTTTATTCAAATGTTTCTAAATTTGGGATGCCAATTTTATGTGCTTAGTAATATAGATTTTAGGAAATAATTTCAAAAAATAATCGTTCACCACGTTTTCAAGATATTGATTTTTCAAAAAATAAATTGGAATTTTTTTCAAAAAAAAAAAAATTCGAATATTTTTATACACAATATTATTTTAAACTCAAGGGGGCCCCTGGTAAAAATTTTGGGTTAAAATCATTAGGGCCGTTTATGATAAAGTCGAAAATCAAAAAAAAAAAACGGTTCTATGACAGGCTATGACAGGTACCGTTAATAACATTTTGCCCCAACATTTTTTTTTTAACCAGAATGTAGTACATGTCCATAATATCACATCTCATTTTTTTCATCAAGGATTTTGTATTACGGGTGTATATGGGGGGTTGGGATCGAAATTCGGTATGGGTCATAATTCTGCTTTTCAAAATTCTGCATGCCAAAATTCTGTTTTGCTACTTTTCTTTTAGATATTAATATATTATTTTCTTTCAATAAATCTTTAATAAACTCACTATGAATATTTTTACGTGAATGGTTATTTTTCTTAGACAGAATTTGACTGCTCAGGAAACAGAATTTTGAATTGACAGAATGTAGTAATACAGAATTTTGGAAAAACAGAATTTTGAGCATACAGAATTTTTATAAAAAAACAGAATTTTGACCAAACAGAATTTTGAAAACCAGAATTATGACCCGCTCCCGTGTATGGGTGGTACCGTTTGTTTTAGAGCTAAAAAAAATTAAATTTCCACTCTAGAGAATCACCGAAGACTCTTAAGTAGGTACCGAGTTTGAAGAAAATACCTACAGTAGTTTAGACTGTAGTTTGAGGTACATACATGCAGACAGACAGACGGAATTGCTGGAACCACTTTTTTCGTCTTCGCTATCATCGTAATGTCAAATTGATCAAAATCTCGAGTTCGATTTTTTTCCAAATGCAGAACTTGCCCTATAGTACCTATATCGCAAGTAAAAATTGCTAAAGAGAGATTTAAAAATTCTAAGAACATTCACGAGGTGACGTAAATTAGAACTCAAACTATCTATCTCTAGAGCTCTTACATTATCATAACCTTTACTTTTAAAAATGATTTTGAAATATTATATAACTACAAGTGTCTTATAGGAACAAATACTGAGGTTAGAGAACAAGTCGAAACTGGGTGTCATACGAGACACCTTAGATATAATACGAATCGAGTGTTTTTGACTAATGAGCAACAGTTTAATTTTACCCCAACAAGAAATACCAAATTAATATTTGATTGCACTAGGCCATAATATGTAAGTTTTAAGATTTTTTGAGGGCAATACAGACTAAGGTGTTAGATTTGTCTTACAACCTTATTAAGATAAAGTTTTAAATTAGCTTTATGTTCGTTCAACCCAACTTCTTCTTAACGAGTAAAACTCTAACTAAGTATTTGAAGTGATCAACACCTAAGCAACCATCGCAACACCGAAAAGGAAAAACTTTCGGGAATAATTCCCTTTAAATTAAAGAACATGAATTTCTTCTTGCTGCTTATGATTAATTTATGAGACCCAAACCAGTGGTATAGGAAATCTAAGTTGTGACTGGTACTGACAAAAGTTTCGAAGTTATTAAATATTAATATTTCAGTACGAAAGAGAATATCATCAGCAAAGGCAGATCATTTTTCTTTAAAAGTTTGTAAGAATAATGAGTTAACAAATATTAGAAACAAGATGGGACCTAAAACAGAACCTTGCGGAATACCCATTCTGAGATAGGATACCGAACTTGGAGTATTTTTTATCCTGGTCATTTGGTTACGATTTGTTATGTACGAACAAAACCAATCATAAACAAAGCCTCTGAAACCAGCCATATAAAGTTTTTTCAACCGTATCAAAGGCTTATGTAATGTCAATGAATAATGCCGCCGCCGTTACCTTAAAATCAAATAACAGAGTTATATGTATATTTAACAGAGCATCTTCTGTTGACTTACCTTTTTGAAAACCAAACTGCCAATCACTGAAAAACTCAGCTATAGAAAGAATGGATATATAGTTCTGTTTTTCATTCCTTTTCAAAAACCGTAGAAAATACGGAAAGGAGAGAAATGGGTGTGTAGTTATTTAAATCCAAAGTATCTCCTTTTTTATGTAATGGGATTACTATAACAGTTCTTAGGGAATCAGGAAACACACCTTTTTTAACACAAACATTAAATATGAAGCAAAAAAAATCAGCAATTTGAAATGAAATATTTTTAATTTGCGACTTATAGGTACTATAAGGCAAGTTATGCATTCGTAAAAAAAAATTTATAAATATTTTTTTTCCTCAAAAACTGTGCAACAGATTTAAAAAGAAAAAATTCAAAAAATTTCACTTAGTTAAATCTAGGTAATGTTTGAAAAAAATTTCCAAAAAATTTTTATTTTTGGTTCCCCCTTTAGAACCATTTTTATTTGTTTTCGATTTTCTCAAAATCGGTAGTACCGTTTTTTTTTTGGATTTTTAAAAAAACTGTCAAATTTTTTTTTTGAAAACTCAATATTTCGAAAACCCCATGCTCGATTTTTTTAAAACTCGATATATAAAAGTTTCTTAAAATAATCTAAAAAGATATAAGAAAAATGTATTTATTATTTTACCTAAAAATAACGGTATCTACCCTCAATACAAATGTTAAAAAATGGTTTTCAAAAATCGTATTTTCCTCGAAAACGTTTCCGAGAATTTTGCTTAAATTTTTTTTTAATTAATTTTTAAGATCTATAATTTAATAAAAACAATTTTGAAAACAAGATATTACTGACTGCAGCTACCATGGAACGATTTTTTAAAATTTTGAATTTCTCATTATTGGCATAACAGATTTTAATGAAATTTTTTAGAGAGAAACTTCTAAAAAGTTAAAAAAACATTGCATTTCAAAACCTTAAGAAAAATATTTGTTTTGAATTTTAAAAAAATATATATTTTTTTTTTTTTGGAAAATTCAAACATCTCGAAAACGGCTCACTATTTTTTTATAAATTTAATAATAAATTTTTTCTTTAAAATGTTTAAAAAAATTTTTTTATAAAAAAGCTCATTTTTTAAAGAAACCACTACAAAGACTTATAATTTTTGTTCTTGCATAAACCAATATTTGCTTGAATCACATGGCATCATATATTTTTACCTCTAACACCAACTACTAAAGAAGTTGTTTTAGTCATTTAAAAAATTTCGAAATTTCATTTTCGAAATGCTTAGTCGTTTACATAAGAACAAGTTCGTGCATTTTATTTAAGATACGACTGGAAATCATGCCATAGGAGGCTGAGTTTGAAGATCTAAAAGAATAAAATGCACGACCTTGCTCTTGCATAAAATAAATTGTTTAAATGACTAAAACAGTAGTTGAAGCTAAAAACACGATGAAATGTGATTCAAGCAAATACAGGTTTTTGTAAGAAGAAAAAGTAGATGTCGTTGTAGTGTTTTTTTTTTTTAAATAAGGTTTTATATACAAATTTTTTAAAACATTTTTAAGATAAAATTTTGGTAAGCTAACTTACAGTTTTTATTATTGTACGAATAAAAAATAAATTTCCAAAAAAACTATTCTATTCTAAGAAAAAAACTCGATTTTTAATTTCAAAAATTTAAAAAATATTTTTTTAAGTCTTGAAATGCAATATTTTTTAAACTTCTTAAAAGCTTTTCTATAAAAAAATTTCATTAAAATCGGTTTTGTCGATAATGAGAAATTCAAAAATTCGAAAAATTAGTTTCATTTTTTTTAAATTTTGGTCGTAAAAATTAATCGAAAGATAAACAATTTTATCAAAATTCTCGGTGCCGTTTTCGAGAAAAATACGATTTTCGAAAACCATTTTTTAGCATTTGTATGGTGGATACCATTATTGTTAGGCAAAATAAATTTGTTTGGCTCACATATTGTAAATTATAGTGAAAAACTTTTATTTATCAAGTTTAAAAAAAATCGATACAATTTTTTTTTGTGTTTGAAAATTTGAATACAAAATAATATTAAGACTTTTGGGGAGCTAAGACATAAGAAAATTATCAAATTCGGTTCTACCGATACCACTTTTTTAGTCTTCGCTATCATCGTAACGTCAATTTGATTAAAATCTCGAGTTCGACTTCTTTTCCGAATTCAAAACTTGTCTTATAGTACCTATAAGTCTCAAGTAAAAAATCAATTTGTCAACTTCGAAGTCAGTGAAATTATAGAAACAGAAATTACCTCCGTAGAAAATAGCGTTCTGAACGGCATCATCATGGATATACGAGTATTAGCTGTGTTTTATTTTCCCCCAGATCTGATCCAGATTGGATCTTCATTTAAAATTATATGCATAACAAAAACAACACAAGGCCCAGTTTTGTTTGTATTTGTTGTTTTACATGTTATTTTAAAAACAAAATCCAATCCGGATCAGATCTGGGGGAAAATAAAATACAGCTATTATCAAATTGTAAATTATTGGAAATTGTTGAAAAATGCTGATTGAAAATATTAGCTACACCAATAGGATTTGCGATTATTTCTGTATCTTTATTTATTTTGAATCGGACAGCTGATGGATTTTCCAATCCTTTTTAATATTTTCAACGTTTCCAGCCAGCTTATGAGCGTAATAATTATCTCTGCACTTCGGTATTTCAGTTTTCAAATCGCAGCACAAAAATAGATCAAACGCTATAGGAGGATTACTTGAATCATAAACTTCATCCCAAATTTCAA
Source organism: Philhelius festivus (assembly GCA_963931855.1). Taxonomy (NCBI): domain Eukaryota; kingdom Metazoa; phylum Arthropoda; class Insecta; order Diptera; family Syrphidae; genus Philhelius; species Philhelius festivus. Next base: position 60,208,044 of record OZ007557.1, read on the forward strand.
AAGTAAAGGACGCAATGCAGGATTATTTATATTTTTAAATTCAGAAAAAAAAAACATACTATTTTGCTTTTGTATTTTATAATAAAGTTGAAGATTAGTCAGAAAATGATCAGTTAATTTCAAATCATGCACCGATGATTTAAAACCTATTTTGATTTTTTTATGCAAGCATATAAAAATATGGTCTAAACATGAACTAGAAGTTGGAGTTACTCAAGAGAGAACTAAGCCCAAAAGAAGATATGATTGGAATATAACTATCAGCATCGGAAGACTCACTTAAGATGTCTATATTAAAATCACTTAAAAGAGCCATATTTTTAGACCTAGTGCTATTTAAAAATTCCGAAAACTCAGACAAAAATATTGAGATGCTGCTTGTATGCAACCTATAAACACCAAAAAGAGTGAAAGGTGAACCATGAATTTCCAAATCAACACATATTAAATCCGTACTTTTTAAATTAATATAATTTACTTTGCAAACCATATAACTTTGATAGAATACAACAACTCCACCAGCGGAATAGGGGAAGGGGTTGTTACAATTATGTAAATGATCGAGGCGTAGACTTTTTGAAATAAAATGTTGACGATTGACTGAACTACGCCAAGCCAGTTGGGTGGGGGTGAAGTCTATATCAAATTTTTTGTATGACCAACGGTTTCTGAATTTTGAGAAATCATAATTAAATTCGTCAGGCTTCACTTTAGAGTACAAAATAAATCTGGAAGCCCAATTGGATTTTCACTGTCCTTAAATAAAATCTTTCAAAAAAAAAAAAAAAAAAAAAAAAATAAGACATACAGGTGTTCCAGACATCGACCCTTCAATAACATTTTCCAGTGTTTTTTCTTGTTACCATAAAGGACCATCGACCGATAGCAGCTAATTTAAATATTGTCACGAATTTAATCTGAGAACATATTACACAATTTTCACATGCTCTGGATTTTCCCTTTGCCCAAATACGATAGCAGCCAAAAATAATAAAAACAAAAAACCATTTGAGTGACAGTCAGTGATTTTTGTTTGCCAACCTTCATCCCTGTCTGATAATTCCTTTGAAAATTTATCAAAAAATTCGCCAACGAAAATCCATCATCCGACCGATATCCTTGAGAGAGGGCGAGAGAGAGGACTCAATAGCAACTTTTACAGGGATTGGCATGTGATAGATGGCACGTGTTAGTGGGATTAATGCGTGCCAATTGCTTTAAAAGGACAGGGTAACATTTTAAGGGGTGTTTTCTTTTTGTAGACCAAATTTGATTTGTCCGATGATAAAAGTAACAAAATGCTTATATTATAAATTCGATTACATTTAAAAAAAAAACAACCCCTTTAATATTATAAACTGTATTGAGGTAGATTTAAGTGCATATCATTAAGAACTCAAATCCTGGCTTATAGTAATTCTGTTAGAAAAAAAAAACTGTTCTTTGTTGTAGTCAAGGACAAGTTTATTATGTGAAGAGGATTTATTTCAGCCAACATCAAGTACGCAACAGGAAATAAATTATTTTATCATAGTTGCATATTAATGGGCCTAAGCTTAATTTCGTCAGGTTAATATTGGAGTATTTTACATGTGCCCACCGACCTTTATACTTGTATAATACATCTAGGATGGCTTAAGGTAATTTTTCGACTAAGATTCAAAACATGTTAAATCTTAAAGCACAATTTGGTTCAAATTAAAAAACAGAAGTACACCTCTATCCATAAAGTGAAAATCTTAGAGATCAGTAATTGGTCTTACAAAATACAAAGTTTTTTTTTAAATTTTTGAGAAAATCATGGACTAACTACTTGTCTACAAAAATCGTTATTTTTTCAAGGTTCGCCAAACATATCGAGATATACCTCCAAAACTAGGCCTTGGAAAAAGTTACGGTTTCCAAAATTTCTAGCCAATTTTGTAAGAGCTATTCACAGGTGATGTAAACCAGAAGGTTCTGCGAGTCATGGTTATCGAAATATGGCCATCCAAATTGACTTCACTGATTCCTCAGATTTTTGAGCTTTAACTACCTAACAATGTGTTTGGGTGGCGATATTTCCGAAACCAGGCCTTGTAAAAGGTTGCGGTTTTCAAAATTTCTAGTCAATTTTGTAAGAGCTATTTACGGGTGAAAGACAGAAGGTTCTGCGAGGCCTGGTTATCGAAGGTGATTTTACTGAAAATTGACCCAAATCTAAAAAAGTCATCGGGTGCGGATAGAGATATTTCCGCAACCAAGGCTCGTAACGGGTTGCAGTTTTACATTATGAATAGATAATTAACAGACCTTTCCATGGATGTGCCAAAATCAAAAATTTATGTTTTTATAATTTTGGGCAAAATCATGGACTTACACTTGTCTTTCAAAATCATTATTTTTTCGAAGTTCACCAATACCACCAAGATATGAATCAAACGAAAGCTCTTTTCAATACCTACACACACATGCAAGTTTAATCGTCCTGCGTGGTCTGGTTATCGAAATATGACCATCCAAAGTGACTTCACTGAATTCCTCAGATTTTCTAGCTTTAACTACCTAACAATGTGTTTGGGTGGCGATATTTCCGAAACCAAGGCTCGTAACGGGTTTCAGTTTTCAAAACTGAATAGAGAATGAACAAATATTGCAGTGCTATGTTCTACAAGATTCTATATATATGATTCTAACCAATTTACAGCGTGAGAATCTTTAGCTGTGTTTAAATACTTTAATAGACAAGTAAAAGCGTGGCTTTCCAAATACCAGAGCGGCCATGAACCAAATCTTAACCTTGAGGTAAATCCTGGCAAAATACCAAAGAAAATCTAATCTACAGAAATATCCTTTTCCTCGATCCTTTTCAAAATCGCCTAATTATGATTATAATCATCTTCAGGAGCTCTAATCTATATACGACGGTCGAACTTGGTATCCTCCTGTATTACGTGGCACTGGAGACCACACAGTTCGATGTGTAATAATGGAATAACTCCTCCGACCAATTCCAAATGAGCAGAGAGTTTCAGCAAGAAGATCACCGTCATGTTATTTTTCGAATCTAGTTCTGGAGCAGAGGATGCACTGGGCAGGCGTTAACTTGGAAAGGGATTATTTTCAAACAAATCTGCAGATCATTACAGCCTATCAACAAAACGAGATACTAGTGACGATTCACAGAAGAATTGATCTTGGAAACCACTGCAGCATAGGTTTGGAGTGCACGCTCTACAAACACTAAGCAGAAAGAGAGAGTATAAGCTCTGAAAAAATTGATCAGTGGGCATAAGTGCGAGGAGGAGTAGAGGCCGAATGCAACCGGCTACAAGAAAGTCAAAACTAGTCGGATGGCTCGGCTACATCGAACTCCTCGAATCCTAAAACCAATGTTGGAAACGATAAGGAAGACTAGATCTTCGGTTTAAGGAACAAGCAATCTTAGATCACAGATCCTTTTGCTTTGGTGACTCGAAGCAGAATACCTGCGATTTAAGAGGATGGAAAGTTTCCACGTCTCAAGGAGTGCCCAGGATCAGTGTAATAAAAAAATAATCCTTTTTTTTACAAAAGTTCTAAAAATTTGCTCCTGGATGTTTGATCTTCTAATACCATAAGTGACCGTTCACGATGTTTCTTAACTTCGTGTTTCGGCATTTTAGGTCAAAATACAAATGGACATTTGTTCCTAAGAAAAATTGCTTTACAGCTTACCAAAAATATTTCCTTCCTGTCTATCAAAGCAGAACTCAATTGGGAAAACAAATGAGCTCAATAACTTATGAACTCCTTTTCGACAGTCTATTTCCAAAAATATATACATTTTCATTCTATTTCTATTTGAATACAAAACCTAGATCCTGATGAGTCTCCAAATAGATGTCTGCAACAAATTAAAATAAATACTCTCAAATACAAAGCTAAGCAAAATTAAAAATGAAAAATTAAATGAATACATCAAAAATTAGACCAGAACAAGAAGGGGATCTTAATAACCCCCAGTGGATTCCCAACCCTGGAAACATACCTCTATATGGACCATTTTTAACCTGATAGCCTGCCATGGCAGAGCCAGGGGCGCATAATGAAATCCACGTAACATTAAGCCTCTAAAAAATGTTTACCTCAGCATAGCTGCGATAATTTCAAGTTATTGCGGCTTTAGGCCGCAGACATTTTTTCTTCCCTTTCTTGTTTTAAAAAGGATCATTGCATTTGTTTGATGAACGGAGAGCAAAATTTAAAACAACACCACCCCAATGGAATGGTCGTTGGGCTTGGGTTGGGCGGCGGCCGTTCGGTGGGTGGTTGTGGGATTTTATGTCTGAGCGAAAAATTCCCTTTGATCCTGTAAATAATTAGAGTACGTGATTCTATTTAAAAAGGAATTCAGTGTTAATTCCAGGCTCGCATATCAAATAGTTTATTTCCCTTTCTTTCCCAAAGCAAGGGTGGTGAATGGAATATGAACAAAAAAATGAAGGTGGCAACGACGACAACGGGGGCGGCAAAAAAAGTTCTTTAATTTTGAAAAACTTTTCAAAACACTCCGTGAGTTCAGACTTCAGTCACCTCTTCTAACGGAGTTTGGAAAAAGCCGAGGATAATAACCTTTCTTCAATTTTCCTTCTTTTTTCGTCTTGCAAATAAGAGTCGGCATTGACTTTTAATAAATTCAAAGAACGTTCAGTTTGATGAAAACAAAAAAAACAGCGAAGTCTAATGACGATGTGACAAAGGGTTGAAAATGAAGTTCTACAAAAATGGCGCCCAACAGGTCTGGAATAAAAATCGTCAATGGAATAAACTTTTTATAGAGAACTGTTTCTGAATACAAATCATAAAGGATTCATGAAGAAATTCTGCGTTAATTAATTCTGCGTATTATGAAAAGGCTGCCTAAATAATAAATGCGTGTACGTCGGACGAGTAGTAAGCCAAAACACCATCCTGCCACCCTCGTTGATTGTTACGCACTTGTTAAGAAGGATTACAAGAGGGGTGCAGTACACTTGTACAGTGGGATTGCCTCATGCGAAATGGTTTTCTTCCTTTTGAAATACATTTTTATGCAGTCGCATAATGCATTTTCAAGACCCCTAGGGTTCATGCTCTCATGAGGGTTGAGCGGCTTTTAGCACGCATATACATATGCACCCCAAGAGTCGTTTCAGTGATTTTGTTTCCATGTAAGATTGTCGTACAAGTTGAATTGCATTAGTCACAGACGAGTGATATGCGCGAGAACTGATGCACTTGCATCAACAAGGACATTCAGCCCAGAGAGTATTGTGGTTGTGTAGTTATGAATCAGGGGGGGTTTTAAAACAATACGAGTAGATGCACGCTTTACCCTAAAGACACACATATTCTGTAAATGTGGGCGCAATCGATTTTGTCATGATGCATCTTTAAATGGACTCGGAAAAAAGTCAAAAAGTCCTTAGAATTTAACATGATGATGCCGACTGTCGGAAACAAAGGATCACATGCCATCAGCGTTGGGGGGTGGTTGAGTATAGTGACGTGATACTTTTTTAAATTTCTTAGTGATTCACAGATGCATAATGAATTCACGCAACAGGACACGTGTCCTGTTTTTTTTTGTTCTGCTCTGTTCTTGTTTCTGGAAGTGCATTGTAAACGGCGGCGTAGAAAAAGTGTTGTAACAATGCACTTTTTAGTAGGCACATTCTTGTTGTTTGTTTTAATAATAATGAAAGCTGAATGCAGGAAAAAGTGCTTTGAAATAATGAAACAGCCGACAAGAACTGCCTACGCACTTTCCAAAAGTTGGGAGGTTGAGTTCTTCATGATGTTTTATAAAAAATAAAAGTGAAGCAGAAGGAGCTCATGACATAAAGTGTAGTTAAACACAAGCAAGAAAAAATATAAAAAAGAGCTTAAGTGTACCTTGGGGCTTACACAACAAAAAATACATACTCCCTCAGATTTGCTTAGGTTATTTGTCAATATTTATATTGGAACAAAGTCTCCACTCAAAAATTTCGATTTTATACATTAGTATCAAAGCAAGATCTTCAGAAATTTAATATTATTACTTACTTACTTACTTCAGGTGGCACAACAGTCCGGGGTGGACCAGGGCCTCAACTTACAAGCTTCTCCAACTAGCTTGGTCCCTATCTAGCTGTCTCCAGTTTCCAGTTGGTTGAGGTCCTCTCTCACTTATGTGCGCCACTTGAGTCGCGGTCTTCCTCTACTGCACCGTCCCTCGGAATTGGATTCGAAGACTTTCCGGGCCGGAGCATTCGGGTCCATTCGCTCTACATGACTTAGCCATCTCAGTCGTTGGACTTTGATTCGTTTGACTAGGTCAGTTTCGTTGTACAGCCTTTACAGTTCATAATAATATCTTCTCCTCCACTCCCCGTCTATGCAAAAGAGACCATAGATCACACGAAGAATTTTCCTCTCGAAGCATCCTAAGGCGCTCTCATCCGCTTTCGACATAGTCCATGTCTGGTGCACCATAGACAAGGACCGGGATGATGGGAGTTTTAAAGAGGGACACTTTAGTTGCTCGAGAGAGGACTTTGCTACTCAATTGTCTTCTTAGTCCAAAGAACCAGCGATTGGCAAGAAATTTTTTCCGCTTGAAATTATTGCGGTGCCTAGGTATATAAAGTCCTTGACTTCCTCAAAGTTATAGCTGTCTATAATGACGTTCTGTTCAAGACGTCGCGTCGGTTTTGTTTGTCCTTTCTTGATGAAAGCATATATTTGATTTTGCCCTTGCTTACCTCTAAGCCCATCTTCTTCACTTCCGTCTCAATGCTCACAGATGCGCCACTGACATCACGCTTTGTTCTTCCAATAATGTTAATATTGTTGGCGTGTATCCGAGTAATTGGACGGACATTTGAAAGATTGTGCTTCTACTGGTGACGCGTAAGTTTTGCACAATTCTTTCATGAACGGTGTTGAAGCAGTCGCACGATAGAGCATCGCCTCGCATAATACGTTTTTTGACTTCAAATGCACCGGTGAGATCTTTTCTGAACTTGATGGACCAGCGTGCGTTCTCCATCGTCATCCTACACAAACGGACAAGTTTGTCAGGGATACCAAAACTAGACATTGCTCTACATAGTTCCTATAGATGCTATCATAAGCGCCTTTAAAACCGATGAAAAGGTGGTAGATGTCGATTTCTAGCTCCTGTTTTTTTTCCAAGATCTGCCGTAATGTTTTGATCAAGTAATCATTTTGAATAAAAATAAATGTACCACTGGCTTGAATGATCCTGCTCTTATGTTTAAGATACTTTTAAGTTAACTAATGGATTTTTATAAACGGGAAGTGTTCCTAAGCATAAAATTCTTTTTTAAATAGCGAAAACCAGTTCCTTATTAGTTACAGGTAAAAACAGAATGTCAAGCAAATATGAATTTATGTAAGAACAAAAAACTATAAATCGTTGAAGGGGTGTTCTTTTTAAAATAAGTTTCAAATTATATACAAAATTCTAATAACATTTTAAGAAAAAAATTTGTATGGACAATTTTGAGTTATAACAAAAACTTAAAATAGATTAAAAGAAATCATTATCCGTTTTTGAGATATCGAATTTTTAAAATTTTCATTGTGTTTGTTCCAAAAATCCTGCAAATATTCTAAGTATTTTTGATATACAATGTTTTAAAATCTTTTGAGGAACTTTTCTTATACAAAATTTCATTTAAATATTGTATAAGGTATAAGTGCTTCAAAATATGCAAATACTTCGGATATTCGTATATCCCAAAAATCTTACCAAAAAAATAATCTTCTAACCTATATATTTTAAGGGTTGTTTTTAAAACGTGTTTTACTAAGTTTCGTGACGTGGAGGCTTTTTTTATTTGTATCCCCTTTTTTACCTTTGTTTCACAGATACAAATTTACCAAACTGAATCAGGATCTGAATTCAGATCTCAACTATTCCATTTAACTTTTCAGATATCCGACACTATCCGAATACTTCAGATCTACTTTTTTAACATATATATTGTATGTTCTGATTAACAAGCCCTTAAAGTTGAAAAATAATCTTATTCAAGTCGCGAATCATATTTTCAACAAACTTTAAGTTGTCTTTTTCCAAAGTTTCTTTAAATAAATTCTGGAACTTTTTTTATAATTTTATTGGTCTATTTTTGACGATCTAAAAAATAAAAAAAAATAATAATTTATAAAAGAAGCCTTCTATAAGTAGCCTGAAACATTGGTACTAAGAAAAAAAAACGTCTGACTCTTGGATAAGACCATGTGTGATTTCATATCCGGAGTCCGTTTGACCCAATCAGTACAGTTTAAGGGCATTGAAAAATATGAAAACCTATAAATATATGTTTTGGGAATCGCTGAATTCGAATCCGGGCTTCTTTTGACCCCAACATGTAAAGGTCATGACTTTGTAGTCCAATGTAATCTTAGGCTACTTCTGACCTAGAGTCTGCAAAATGGGATTAAACACACCTTATATTCTGACTCATTGACTCCAAAAACATTATAATCAACTGGTTCGAGACCCCAAATTCCGATTTCCTGTCGATACATCAGCCGAGAGATCCAAAAAGAGTATTTGACCTTGGAATATCTTCCAGAGGTCATTTCAAACAACAGGTCTAGATGAATTTAGATGTAAAATATTCCGCTCTTTCAGAATCCGGGGTCAAAAATATCATATTGTTAGGCTTTAGGGATTTGACCTCCGTTTGACCTTGATTTTGACGTGATAGGGTCAAATGGACACCAGCATCGTGATCAGCGACTCGAAAAACATAAAGATCAACTGTTTAAAGGACCAGAATTTCAATTCGCAGCCAATACATAGGCCAAAATCTAAAAAACGAGTTTTATTTTGGATGACCGCTACATGACCTACAGAGGTCGGTAAAAAAAAATACATACATACAATACATATTTGGACGTAAATTTTTCCGCTCTTTCAGAATTTGGGGTCAAAAATATCATATCGTTAGATTTTAGCGATTTGACCTGCTTTGACCTTCACCTTTACATGTTGGGGTCAAAAGAAGAAGATTTTTGAACGAATATATCGCAATTTGACCTTCAAATGCCCTTAAACCTGACCTGATTGGGTGAAACGGACGCCGGATTTGAAATTAGCGACCCAAAAAACCTATAAGACACATGGTCTCATCCAAGAGTCAGACGACTTTTTTTTTGTGTGGCTGTCTAATTAATACATTGACGCTGGTCTAAGAAATTCTATTTTTGGGAAACCATTTATTTTTGCCTGTAAAATTTTTCAAATTTCAACTCAAATTTTTGAAAAATCTCAATAACTTTTTTTCTAATGATTTTTTCTTAATCAAATTTTGACCAAATATAAATAAAACTGATTTTAATTTGTGTATCAAATTTCAATTAAATCCGTTTAAAAGTTTAGATTTTACAAATTTTTTCCGCTCTCCCATACAAACATAAAACCTCTCCAATTTTATAAAAATGTTAATAACTTTTTTTTCTAATTATTTTTTTCCTAACCAAATTTTGATCAATTATATACAAGACTGATTTTAACATGTGTGCTAAATTTTTTTGACATTCGTTGCACAGTTCATATTAAAGAGACTTTTTTCCGCTCTCCCATACAAATTAAACCACTGTGCGCTACTCCTCCCCAAATGGCGCATTATATAAAAAAAACATTTTTGAGAAAATTTGTTGGTATGCCAACTTTAATTTTTTTATGATTTTACGAATAAGAATTAAATTAAAAAAAAATGCAGACCCCTTTCAAAAAATATAGTTTTTTTAAGTTTTGAAACGGAATGTTTTTTAAACTTTTTAGAAGCTTCTTTGTAACAAATTTTCATTAAAATCCGTTATGTCAATAGTGGAAAACTCAAAATTCGAAAAAAATGTTTCTATGGTAATTATTTTTTTTGTTGAATTATAGATCATAACATATTATTCGAATTAAAAATTATTAAAATTCTAGGAGTCGTTTTCGAGAAAAATACGATTTTCGAAAACCAGTTTTTAACATTTGTATTGTGGGCACATTATTTTTATATTAAAAAATATAAAAATGTTTATGTTAGGTATAGTTATTTTTGGTCTTAAAAAAACCCGATGCCATGCACCAAGTTTAAAGAAAATCTATCGAACTTTTTAGGTTGTAGTCGAACACAGACAGACAGAACGAATTGCAAGTCCCACTTTTTTCGTCTTGCCTATGATCCTAATGTCAAGTCTTACTGAAATCTCATGTTCGATTTTTTTTACGAATGAATAATTTGCTAGATATATATCGCACGTTTTATAAGCTATGGTCGATCTCCGAATATATTTAAAAACTTGTTTTTAAAATGGGGGTTAAGGTCTAAATTTATATTGCATTAATCTTCAATGCGTATTTAAAATCATTTTTTGTTTTATTAGAAAGAGGTCAACTCGCATAATCTTTTTCCAAAAAAACTTAGAAACACGCTTTAATACGAAATTTTGAAACAGCATCAAGATCTTCCTAAGTCATTATCGGCCGGCTCCATATCTAAACTCTCTCATGAATTTAATTCAAAATGTCCTCAGAAGCAACAAAATAAAAATACCTACATGAAAACACAAGAAAAAAATACTTCATAATAAGAATTATAAATATTTTTTTTTCCATAAAATAATAGTCTAGCGATTTTTTGTATTATAGTCGTCGCCGTCTTCGTCGTTAGCAAGAAGGACGACACTCCTTTGGAAAACAAAACTATTTATAGTTCTAGTTGCGATAAGCAAAGCCAATAAACTAGATTCAAATGCAAGCTGATTTAGCTACCTTGGATTCTAACTTCCAAACGATGCACAGTTGCCCTTTCTCCATTGAACCCAATGAAAGAAGATACATATCACTGAGTCACAAGGACTTGGATTCGTATTCGGATTCGGACTACCTATCGTGCAGACGCTTCTGTTGGTCATAAATCCATCCAAGTGCAACGATGGAAGATGTTTTATTACTGTGTTTACGTTATAATCAAAATGCAGTGCACATGCATGGGGACAGGACATGCAGTGGCAGACAGACAGAAGTAAGGTAGGTATTTTGTTTTTTATTTCTGCCGCCATCACCATCACTTCATTGGAAAATTTGCTCTCATTAAAAAGGACACTTGTACCTGCACACGTTTTGTTTTGTGTTTTTTTTTTTTGTAGATATTTTAAAAAATAACCCATAAATGTCAACATCTTTCCCTGATAAGATCATTAGTTTCTAAAACACGCATTGTGCGTCAATGAGCAGGAGCACCTGCAACAAGGATATACGAGTATTCCCATTTTAACAAGGACATTGCTCAACATTTTTAATTATATATTTTGTTTTGTGCAGAGAAGTGCATTTCGAACACATGTGTGTGACTGTTAATTGCATGTCCTGACTCCTGAGAAGGATTGAGAATTATTACTAAACAAAAGGATATTTTTTTGTATTGTTTGCTTAGCTTCATACATAGAGCCATAAGTATGATGTGATGGAGGGTGTTGCTGGGGTGGGAGAAGCCAAATCTAAGTTCTTCTTAAGGATTTTGAAGATTTCATTTGTATGAAAATTTTGAAAGTAATGAGAGTTTGCATGATGAATAATGAAATGCATGCAATTTAGAGTGTGTGTGTTACAGATGTGCGTGTAGTTTTAAGAGTAATTATAACGCATTTTCTGAATGGGGGTTTCCTGAATAGCTGCTGTGTGCTTTTGAGGGAGCTATGGAAATGAAAAGCAGTCGAGTCGGTTGAATGAATGATGGTGTTAATAATGAACATTTAAAACAAAGAAAATGGATTTAAGTGAGTCAGTAATGATTTGAATAGGTTTTATAATTACAATTAAATAACCTTAAATTATTAACCTATTATTAAGGATATGTTACTTAGATTGATATTATTTTCGTTTTTCATGCTACATGTTCTAGTATTTGAGTTAATAAAAACTCTTTCATACTCTTAAAGTGCAGCTCTGATTTAGGTGATTAATTTTCAAGATGGTTATTTTTAAATATTAAAACTTTCATTGTTACTTTAATAAAATTCATGATTGGGTCGCCCGCGTACCTGCTGTTATGTTAGTTCAAGAAGTATCAGAATTTAAAAAAAAAAGTAATATACAAAAACTCGAAATTGGTTTTCTCTAGTAGCAGCAGGAGTGTTATTAAAGACGAACGTGAAATTCGAATAAGAAGAAGAGCTATATTATTGTGAATGTTTTTTTTTATTAAACAACCTAAAGTATATACTACCTTTGGGAAACGGTATTTTTTACTTGCGATATAGACAAATTCTGCATTTTGAAAAAACAAATCGAACTCGAGAATTGATCAAAGTTGAAAGAGAACACGAAAAAGTGGGTCCCGTGATTCCGTCTGTCTGTATGTCAATATGCATGTCTATGTCTTTGTCTGTACCTCGATATATAGCTTTAACTACTACACTACTTGGTACCTTCTTAAAGAAAATTGGCACAGCCAATGTAGTCGAACAGAAAAACAGGTATTCTCCATCATCTTAATTTCAACTTTGATCAAAATCTCGAGTTCGATTTTTTTCCGAATGCATAACTTACCTCATATTACCTATAAGTAGCAAGTACAAATTTAAGACAAATGATTATTAATGGTATACCGTAAGAATTTGTTTTTTGTTTTTGATTTTATTAAGAACTGCACAACCGATCTTGCTAAAGCTCCTCAATTTTTTTTTTGAGAAATGCGTGACGCACCATAAGGAGGTAAGCATATCTCCGCGTGTGCCGGACTCACCAAGGAATTCACCCTTTTAACGGCATACCGGCTGAATCTCCAACAGTGTCTCGACGGATAGTATTGTTTGTTCAAAATTAATTTGGATTCTTAAGAAAATTTGTTTTTCAAAACTCAATATTTCGATTTTTACCTGCGACTTATAGGAACTATAAGGCAAGTTATGCATTTGTAAAAAAATCGAGATTTTGATCAAAATTGACATTACGATGACAGCGAAGACGAAAAAAGTGGGTCATACAATTCTGTCTGTTCGACTACACCCTAAACGGCTCGGCCGATTTTCCCAAACTTGGTAAATCGCCGCCTGAGTGCTTAAATGCCCCACAGACCACTTTTTCGGGAAACTGAGTTAAAGATGCAGTTATACTAATTCGAATATTCTCTATCGTTTGGCGCTATCCCCGTTGCTCTATCTTCATTATTAACGAAGTTACATAAAGCCAGTTTGCTCCATAGACCACTAATTTGTGGGTCCTTTTAGTGCTTATTTGCCGCATATTCAAAATTTGTACTAAGTGGGGCAATCTTTGTAGAAGAGGTCTTAAAACATTCATTTAATGCATAAGTGTCTCATATCCACAGAAAATGGGATATACAGCATTTACAGGTTTCTATCGGAGGTTATTTCAATATCGCAAAAGTAAGTTTTCGCTTTAACGATGGTAAAGAAAAAAGACATCATTAAAGTTGAAAAACAATTAACCATAGGGTAAATAGAGATGGGTGCATTAAATGCAGTCTTGTCGATTTTTTTAACGATTTAATTTAAGCATTTTTTTGTTTTTTATACTAAAGTGGATAAAATCAAAAAAGCTAAAAAAAAATATTTAAATTTAAAAAAACTTTTGAAAATAAATAATACTTGATACAATGAAATGTTGACGAATTTTTATAAACTATTCCGAATTAAAAAAGACTTTTCTGGAAAATTTTAAGGACCAAAGTTAGTTTTAAGTATTTTCCATACTTTAGTATTAAAATACTTAAGCATATTCTTACTTATTTTGTTGACTTAGAAATAGTCCAATATGTGATTTAGTAAATTTATAATATTTTTTGTTTTATGTTCTTATCAATTAAAATAAAATTATAAAAAATAAATAATGCCAGTGTTTGTGAAGAAAGAAAAGAATTCTTTTTGTTAAACCTTAAAATTCGTTTTCCGGGGAACATATTTTTTGGATATGGTGCATTTAAGTACTCAGGCGGCGAAATATCGATTTTAATTTTTTTTTGAAGATCAAAAATAACGGTACCTACCATACGAATTTTTTTGATATTTTATAAATATTTTTTTTTCTCAAAAACTGTCTTGCAAATTTTTTTAAAAAAATTCACAAAATTTTATTTAGTTAAATCTAGGTGGTAATGGTTGAAACAAAATTTACAAAAAAGTTTATTTTTGGTGTACCCCATTGGAACTATTTTTTCTTGCTTTTGATTTTCCCAAAAACGGTGCCACCGATTATGAAGCTCCCCAGCTGTTTTAATATTATTGTGTATTTAAATTTTCAAAACATTTTTTTTTTTTGATTTTAATTTTTTTTGAAAACTCAATATTTCGAAAACCCAAAAATCGATTTTTTTTAAATTTGATAAATAAAAGTTTCTTAATATAATCTACAAGATATGAGAAAAACAATGTATTTTACTTAAAAATAACGGTACCTTCCATACAAATGCTAAAAATTGTTTTCGAAAATTGTATTTTTCTCGAAAACGGTTCTGAGAATTTTGCTAACATTTTTTTCTTTCGATTAATTTGTACCTTACATAGAACGATTTTTTTTTAATTTTGCATTTCTCATCATCAAAATATTTTTTTATAATTTTGAAATTTTTTTTTTATGGAAAGTTCAATATCTCAAAAACAGCTCAATATTTTTTTTTTAAATTTAATTTTTATTCGAACAATAATAAAAAATTTAAGTTGGCTTACCAAAAGTTTTTCTTAAAAATGTTATAAAAATTTTGTATATAAAAACTTATTTTTTTAAGAAACCACTACAACGAATTATAAGTTTTGTTCTTGCATAAACTAATATTTGCTTAAATCGCATGGCATCCTGTGCATAGCTCCAACTACTAATGCTTATGAACAGTTTTTCTCTATTAACATTCATTTTTGAAATTCTTAGGCTTTTACATAAGACCAAGTTGGTGCGACCCTATCGTGAATTTTTCTTATAAAATCAGTTAAAAGTTTCTTAATACAATCTGTACGATATACGAAAGAAAAATTTATTTTATCTGAAAATATCAGCACTCACCATACAAATGTTAAAAAACAGTTTTCGAAAATTGTTATTTTCTCGAAAATGCAATTAGAATTTTAATAAAAGTTGTTTTTTTTCGATTAATTTTTATGATCTTAAATTCAGTATTTTTTTTTTTTTTTTGAAATTAAGATATTTCGATATTAAGATTTCTCATTACCGGCATAATGGATTTCAGTTAAATTTCTTATAGAAAATCCTTCAAAAAGTTTAAATAAAAAACGTTACATTTTAAAACTTGAAAAAAATTCAATTATTTTTTTTCTTAATTCGATATCTAGTACAATGATACAAATTTTAAATTTGTATACCACAATTTTTTCTCAAAAATGTTTTAATTTTAAATTTTTTAAGTTTTAGTTTTTAATTTTGTATATATGTACATAAAAGATTTTTTTACTTGCGACTTATAGTTACTATAAGGCAAGTTATGCATTCGGAAAAAAATCGAACTCGAGCTTTTGATCAAAGTTGACATTACGATGATAGAGAAGACTAAAAAAGTGGGTCTCGCAATTCTCTCTTTCCTGTCTGTCCGTTCGATTGCAGCTAAACGGCTCGGCCGATTTTCTTCAAACTTGGTAGATATGGGTTTTAATTTTTTCCCCCCGGATGTTTTTTGATTTGATTTTTTAAGACCAAAAATAACGGTACCTGCCATACGATTTCTTTTCGAAATTTTATAAACATTTTTTTTTTCTCAAAAACTGTTCGACAGATTTTAAAAATAAAAACACAAAAAAAATTTCATTTAATTAAAGCTAGGTATTTGTTGAAAAAAAAAATTTCAGAAAAATGGTTATAGAGGGTACCCCCCATGGAACCATTTTTTTTGTTTTTGATTTTCTCAAAAACGGTACAGCCGATTTTGATCATGTTTTTTTTTGCTAAGGCTCCCCAAAAACCTTAATAGTATAGTGTACTCAA
Organism: Philhelius festivus; assembly: GCA_963931855.1. Taxonomy (NCBI): domain Eukaryota; kingdom Metazoa; phylum Arthropoda; class Insecta; order Diptera; family Syrphidae; genus Philhelius; species Philhelius festivus. The sequence goes on from OZ007557.1 coordinate 60,224,011, forward strand.
ATTTTCAAAAACATTTTTTTTGGATTTTTAAAAAAAACTTTAAAATTTTTTTTTCAAAACTCAATACTTCGAAAACTGCTTGCTATATTTTTTTAAACTTGATAAATAAAAGTTTCTCAATATAATCTACAAGATGTGAGAAAAAAAATTGTATTTTGCCTAAAAATAAAGGTACCTACCATACAAATGCGTACCAAAATTTTTTCCTAAAAGGCTTTTAAAAAGTTTGTACATAAAAGGTTTTTTTTAAGAAACCACTACAATTTTTGTTCTTGCATACATTCATATTTGGATGGCATTATGTTTTTGTCTCTTACTACTAAAAGAATTTAAAAAATAATTTGATCCTTATGAACAGTGTTCTCTAATAATATTCGTTTTTAAAATTCCTAGTCTGTTACATAAGAGCAAGTTCGTGCGACCCAGTCGTCCATTTTATTTTTTTAAGCCGCTACAGCGATTTATAATTTTTGTTCTTGAATAACCAAATCACATGGAACCCTATTTTTAGCTCGAACGATAAAACATGGAAATGACGAAAATCGACGCTTTTTTTTTTAATTTTTAGGGCTCAAAAATAGATTATATTTTTTTAAGCAAAATTGTTATTAAATAGTTTTTGTTGACTATCAAAAGGAAATTATACTCATACATGAAAATGACGGAATTGATAAAAAACGTGAAAATTTCACACAAGTCTAATTTTTTGAATACATTTCAAAGGGTGGCTGGCTTCAAATTCAAGACCATAGTTTATTTACCAAATATAAAATTTGTAAATTTGCTTATAGTTTGAAAATACGGCTATTAATATTATTATTATTAGCTATTATTATTTCAAATAAAAACTTGATTGAATCTTCATTTAGTTTGAATCCTTTAAAGCGACAGACCTTTATTCGAATTTAAAATCTTTTGATTTTTTTTACGAAAATTATGCAAATACCTGGAGACACCATAGTTTAATGATTTTAAGTTCATTGTTTAAAATAAATAAATTTTAATTCAAGGACAATTATTGTATTTCACTACATTTTTTTTGACACTGGAACCTAATAATTAAATCATAGTTTTTTAATTTGAAGAAAAATAAAACACTTTTGCTGTGTTGAAATGAGGAGGAGACACGTTACTGAAATGACGTTTGGTTGTTAAATATTATTTTTTTATTTATTAAATACATATGTTACTAACGCTGTTATCGATTTCGAAATATTTAGAAAATTTTGTATGTTTTTAATAATTTTTATTTGGGACAACGAAAAGGAACTTAAAATCATCCATTTAAAGCCCGATCAGCTCATGAATTTTATTTCGATTTGATAAATATTCCATATTCAAAACAGCATTTCTCATATCGTAAAGAATTAAATTTGTAATCATTATAATGTAATGTATCTGCATAATTTTAAATCAAAGGGTACGGTAGTGCCCAGCCAAGTTCTGGCACTACACCCTTTTTGCAGGAACAAACTCAGGCGATTTTTGACTCAAAATTATGGAGCACTTCCCGACATAGTAGAATCTTGTAATTTTGCACAACGGTAGGTCTTGTCATGCAAACAGAGGAAAAAATCGAAAATTTGAAGTTTTCCATTCAAGGGGCGTGGTATCCGCCCACTTTCTCCGAATTGGTGTTGGTTGCATGGAGTACTTCCAACTGTTGTTAAACGACGAAATTTGGTAAAACGGTGGGGCTAAAATTACATATAAAGGATCAAAAATAAAAATTGGGGTTTTCCATTGAGGGGGCGTGGTATCCGCCTACTTTCTGAGAAAATGTTCAATTTATATGGAGCACTTCCCATTGCTGTAATTAAGGTAGGTATGTTAGTGTTAGGTATCTTGCAACCAATAACAAACAGAAAATATACCAAAAGAAATAGGAAGCTATAAACTAAGTTGATTTTGGTAGGTAGAGTCCACCCTTCTATCCTTCCGTATCTTTCGAGATTTTGACATGGCAAAAAGGAGTGAGATCAGACCAAAAACATAAATGTTAAAAAACGAGCCAAGTTCTTCTACACAAAAACCTTTGTGTAACAAGTCAGCCGTGAAAAGTACTGAGATCTAAAAGTACGCCAAGTTCTTACTTCATGAAGGTTTAATACCGGATATTTAAAGTAGAATAATATTGAAACAGCTACAATGTAATAGAGAAATTTTATTATTTAATGATTACTGACTAAAATTTGATGGGCTTACTGGTCAAGTTTTCAAAACCTTTTGAATTAGGCATTAAAAAAAAATTGCCAGGTAAGCCCATCAAATTTTAGTCAGTAATCATTAAATAATAAAATTTCTCTGTTACATTGTAGCTGTTTCAATATTATTCTACTTTAAATATTCGGTATTAAACCTTCATGAAGTAAGAACTTGGCGTACTTTTAGATCTCAGTACTTTTCACGGCTGACTTGTTACACAAAGGTTTTTGTGTAGAAGAACTTGGCTCGTTTTTTAACATTTATGTTTTTGGTCTGATTTAGATTTCCAAATGTTCTCCAGTTATAACCATGGTCTTTTGGAAGGCTGACAACTGCACGAAAGATTTTTTTTGTTTTTTTTTTTTATAATCTACTCGCGCTCAAGGGATTATGATTACCCTTTAAATGTTTTAACACAGCGCGAGCGTGAAGTTACGGAAGAGAAAAAAGGTTAGGAAAGATGTGTGGCACGATGTTCTGAGACTGAAGGTTTGTGTCTCAGATTTTTTTATTTTATTTATAACATTATAACATTATCTGCTAGGGTCGAATTAACAGCAAACTGTGCTGAATGTTCTTTCATCACTAGAAAAGTCACTGCATAAGCATTTTCATCTGTCATATTTAAATGGTCTCTTTCCGAGTGAATGGAAAACAGCTCTTGTCCAGTTTGTTCTTAAAAAAGGGTTCTTGAAGAACAAAAGCTTCTTAATGACCTGCAATATGTCCACTGGTGATCAGATGGTATATCTCCTAGAACAGTGGCACAAATCCTTACATTGTTTTGGAACACGAAAAATTATATAGCACTTGATATTTTAAGAACCCATCAGAATTCGGTCAAGCTTTATCGAAAATGCGTGAATTTGGCTTCGATGAATATCTCTCTTTTGTTGAATTAGAAATCATCTTTTGGACCTTTCAATACAAATCGTATTGTTCGCTTTCAAATCTGATATTCATAAAATAAATGCTAGTAGATATGCCTCAGGGCTCCGTTTTGCCTCCACCTCTTTTTTCCATATTTTTTAATGATCTTTTGTTTGAAGCTTCTTATCCTTTAAATCTTTTTGATGACGACAGTACAGCTTTTAATATTTCGTTCTAGATTCAGATGCTTGTCCGTCGGATGTGGAATTTGAAGGACAGCCTATGATAACTCCCAAAATTATGATCTGGAAAGGATTGCCCAATAGGGAATCAATAGATTTTATTGCTTCAAAAATTCAATGGTGTCTTCTAGCGTTAATGTCGAGCCCACCACCACGAGGCTGTCCATGAGAGCCACTTGCATTGAGAAATCCAGTCCATCTTCCTCTAAAATGCTACAAAACAGCTCTAACAATTTTGATTAAACTTCGTACTTGTAACACCTAGGACAGTTCCGATAAATCTGAAATTATTAAATAAAGTCAAATTGAAAGAAAAATCGTTAAAAAAGTCCGAGGAATCAAATCTAGCAACAAAACAAAGTTAATACTTCCTACTTTTTTGTCGGAGCCATCAAGTGTTTTAAGACTTCTCTTTAAGGCAAACAGCCCCTCCTTTGATACCAAACCAAAGAAATTCCACATTCTCCTTCAACTCCACGTCAAAACATTCCAAGGCTTACAGCAAAATACCTTTCTACGAGAATACAAAAGTAGAAAAAAACAAAATTATTTCACCAACATACGCTTTTACGCTGCAAAATCAAACAGACGCTAGACGATAGGCTTATAATTAAACCATGCATATTACATGATATTTGCCTTTCATTAACGTGGCACGACGCCATAAGGACACGTAATGTAACCACTTTGGCATTGCTGTGCAACCCTCCTGCAAGTATATATCTACCTACACACTTAGTCAAGTGGGGCTTTAAATAATAACGACTTTCCTTTATTTTGCCCAAACCAACAATGTTTTAGCTTCGCACATTGCATCTTTCAAGTTGTTTATTTCCCTTTCGATTGACAAGGAACATAAAATAACTAGATTTCTTTAAGATTTCCTTACCCTTAAAGCATTTCAAGATGGATGGTTGTTGTTACCCTTTTAACGAGCAACCGAAACCGTAGTGTAGATGTAAAACAATTTCAAAACCGTCAAACGACTCATGAGCCTCCTCAACTCTCAAAGGTAAATATGGCTTTTCGAGTCTTTGGCTATTCCCATGAGCCATGACGAAAATTCCATGTCAAGCTATTTGCAATTAACGGTTGCCTCCGTCAAAAAATAGACGGCAAATATTCAGCATTTTTATATATAAATATATTTTTGACATTTTAAGTTAACCCGTGTTTCGGGGAGGAGCATTGGGGTGGGGGCTTGTGAAGCTTCCAATTCCTAAAGGAATTTTCCAGAAAAATGTTTCATCTCTTGAATGAGTGACATGGGGAATCGGGGGAGCTCAGCTTAAACCTTTTTTTTAGTCGCTCCTGCCCTGCTCTGTACAGTGCTTATTCGACAAGCTCAAGAAAAATATCCCTTTGCTTCCAATATAATATTCTACCCACCCCATCCCAGCCATACAACAAAAGGACATTTAAAAATTTATGAAAAAGCTGTTTGTGTTTGTTTTTATTTCATTGAAGTTTCGTTTCCGTTTTTTTGTGTTCGACTTTTCATTTTTTTTTTTTTTTGTTGTATTATATCCTCCCAAGTTGACAAGAGTTTGAGTGAATAAAACAGAGACGAGGAATGCCCCAGTTTAAGGGACAAAAATGCTGGCCTTATTAATAATGCAAGTGTGCGTGTGAAGCTTATGTAATGTTTTTGTTCATTTTATTTTTGTATTTTTTTTTTTACTGCATTACACTTTTACATTGTTCCGACTTTTTTGCTTTATTTTTTATTTAAAAAAAATGTGTTACTTATTACACAAAGGAACTCTAGACGCGGATCTGGGTTATGTTTGGCCCCAATTTCGATTGAGTGCTTCGCGCGTATGCCTTTAAATAGCGTTAAAGCTCAGGACAACAGAAGCAGCTCCCTGGGGTTAGATTAAAATTTAATTCACAATGGAAACAATCCAGGCATTTACATGGTTCGGTTATTCAAGTTGTGACAAAATGAGCTTGGAATATTTTCATGATTTGACGCTTAAATGGATTGAAATTTCGAGGTGATAAATGTTAGGTAGGTAGGTGGGTATAGCGTATAAGCGTATGAACTTTGTGATTGTGTATTTAGATTTTGATATGGCTCTTTCTTTCTTCCGAAGAGGTTCTTATCTGAGCTGCTAATTCGAGTTCTGCCGCGTCTGGAACTGGAATTCAATGAACATTGACAGAGTTAAAAGTTCGTTATACCAGAAGATGCACTCTTTTCCTTTTCCAGATGTTGGTGTGCGAATGTTCATTGATATTTCAAGCCACAAATATTTTTGGAACTATAAGGCAAAGAGGGAGCGTATACGAAATTTGGAGAGGACTTAAATGGGGAAACCGATGCAGATTCTTTTTGAATCTCTGAAAATCACAGTAAGGTAGAAATATTGATCCGGGTTCCACAGGCGTTCCACAGTCATGTGTTGCGGCTAAAGAAAGAATCTCTGAACTTAAAAGTTTATCCGAAATAGGACTCCAAATAACAGTCAAATTAGAAGGGATGAAAAACTGTCTTTCATCGAGGGAAAGAACCAAAATACTGAGCATCTATCTTGGCCACGTCTAATATATGTGCTCATTCTTTCCAAGATGGTCTGTGATTGAAAGGGTTTGACATCTGCTGGTTTCTTTTTAAATCATAAGTTATTTTGACACTGACAGCTGTTTACCGCTTGAAAGCTTGGCAGAAGGTCAGTATCATAGCTCCGCAGAACAAAACTTACTTTTCCGGCTCCCGATCAATGGAGAGTCTCTGCCTGAGTTATTGCGGTCTTCCATCGGTTGCGATCCCTCGCGAGATCCCTCCAGTAGTTGGGACTAAGCGCTCTTGCGTCTGTAACCTCCTGGCTGCTGTAGCGGAGGTTCGGTCTTCCTCGTCGGTCGTCTGGAACCTGGAGGGCTGGGATTCGAAGATTTTCTTGGCTGGAGCGTTGTTGTCCATTCGCTCGATGTGACCGTGCCAGTGTAGTCGACGTGTTTTGGCTCTTTGGACTACATACACATCTTAGTACAGATCGTATAATTCACGATTGAATCTTCTCCTCCATTCACGCTCTTCGCATATAGGACCAAATATCCTTCGAAGAATTTTTCTCTCGAAAGTGCCCATCAATTCCCCTTTTCTACTTATCGTCCCGCAATCGGCGTCGTAGAGTAGGATTGGTAAAATTAGTGTTTTGTATAGCGTGCACTTAGTCTTTCGAGAAAGGAGTTTTGAACCCATTTGTTTGGCCAAACCGAAGTAGCAGCGGTTCGCTAGGGTTATACTTCTTTGGATTTCCACTAGGGTGTCGTTCGTGGGATTGATTTTTGTTCCGAGGTAGGTGAACTCCTTGACTACCTCGAAATTACTGCTACCAACAATGACGTTTGAGGCTTTGCTTATTGATAACATATACATACTTTGTTTTGTTCTCATTAACTTTAAGACCAACGCGTTTCGCCTGTTCCTCACTTGGAGCAGCCGATGATGTCGATGTCGTCCGCATAGCCAAGCAGTTAGGAAGACCTGTTGAAGATAGTACCTTCCAGGTTAACACCACTCTTGCGCACTATCTGCTCCAGGACTAAGTTGAAGAAATCACATGATAGCGCATCTCCTTGTCTGAACCCTGTACATATCTGGGAATAGCTCGGAATAGCTGCTACCCATTTGCACCTTGCACCGCGTATTTTGTAACGTCATGCGGCATAGGTGTATCAGTTTTTACCGGATCCCGAGTTCCGACATCGCCAATAGAAGCTCTTAGCGACTTATGCTATCATATGCGGCTTTAAAGTCGATGAAAAGATCCAGGATTTGCCTCAATGTGAATATTTGGTCTATCGTTGATCTGCCTGGCCTGAAGCCACACTGGTACGTGCCGATTATAGTGTTGCAGGAAGGTTTTATACCCTCCCATAGTAGGTACAGTGGATAAAATCTTGTAGGCAAAATTAAGCAGGGATATGCCTTTTGTAGTTTTTGCAGGTCATAGGATCGCCTTTTTTGTAGATTGGGCATATTGAGCTATTTGACTAGTCGTCGGGCATACTTTCCTCCTACCACACTTAGTTGATGAGCTGATGCATTCATCGTATCAGGGCATCACATCCATACTTAAAGAGTTCCGCAGGTAGGCCATCCGAGCCTGCGGATTTGTTGTTCTTAAACTTGCAGATTGCTTTCTTAACCTCTTCAGTACTGGGTACCGGGACTGAATCTTCATTGACTGGTCTTATGCTACTTTTCTCTCCTGTGGCTTCCTCTAAATAATGCCCACTAAGCAACTGCTGGAAATGCTGCTTAAACACGTCTACAGTTCCCCTGTGCTTCGGTGACTAGGTTCCCTTCGCTGTTTCGAAGAGCTTGCGTACCGGTCCTATAACCTGATGCCAGTTGTTTGGCTGTTTTGTAGAACCGGCGGCGGGTGTTTGTGGTGGTGCTAGACTTCTCGAGATACCTGAAGCTGCGGCTGCTCTTTTCTTTCTGCGCAGGGTTTTTTTCTCTTTCCTTCTCTTTTCATTGTACTCCTCTTTTGCTGCTCTTGCTTGAACAACGTTGGAACTTATTTCCAAAGTAAGTTCTGTGTAGCCCAAACAGTGCGTTTTTTTTAAAGAAGTTTTGACCGTGTCTGCTGTACGCAATTTTGTACAAAAAGTTCCTGAGACTGGTATGTTAGTGAACAACACTCAAAGTCCCCGTCATTATACGGTGCGCACAAACGATAATGTGGCTGCTATAGCCAAGAGTGTGAGAGCTGAGAGTTCGAGAAAATCAACTCGCCATCGACCTCAACAGCTCAACATATCACGCATTAGCCTGAGGAGTTGCCGAATCTGGGACTCGGAAAAGCTGCACGTTATTGTCCAGAAGCCAATGTATCCACAGAGAGTGACAGTTTGGTTGAGGCTGAGGCTGGGAACAATGTTTCGGTCAACGGAGGGCGTTACAGAGGCATGTTAACCGCCTTTTTTTAAATGAAATTGAAGACAAGCATTTGGATGGACTCTGGTACATGCAGGATGCCGCGTCATGCCACACGGCCCATGTCACAATAGAACTTTTTGCGCACCGAATTCGCAAATCGTCTTATCAGCCGTCTTGGCGTTGTCAATTGGCCGCTTTTGATGAGGTGTGATTTTATCCCTTTGTACTTTTTTGTGGGAAACCGTGAAGAACCGGTTAAGGCCGATATCATCCAAGCAATCCACGAGCTACAGCCCGAAACCATTAACAAGGTCTTGGAAATTGGATTGATCTAATGCGCCAATGCAAAGCCAGCAGAGGAAGCCAATTCTTCACTGACAGGAGACAGCTTTTAGTTTTTGAAGAATTAAAATTTGTATGGATATTGATACCTCATTACACTGCCAAGATCAGAATTTAATGAGCTGTTAATGCTATTGTTGCCATCAAAAGAATTAAATGGATTTAAAATTTCAGACAGAAGATCATAAATGACTATGAGCAAGATTTGGAGACGATAAGGAGTCCTGGGACAAACCATCAGTATTTAATGAAAAATATAAAACTTTCAAACATTTTTCAGGACTTTTGCGGTTATATGAATCCTATAAAATAGTTTATGTGATGACACTTTCCGGGAGCGTCGAACTATCAGTAAACCCGGCTGCAAGCAAATTGTCTACATCTCGTGAGCTGAAAAAAGGATTGTCATTAAAGATAATCATAGGAACTGAAGACGAAGAAATATTTCGTGCATTTTAACAAATAACAAAAAAATACACTAGCTATCTCTATGATAGTTTGTAGTATTTTTTTGTCATAACAGATTGTTTTCAGGGGTGTATACTGCCTCTTGCGAAGAATGGACTAATCGTCTAAGAGATTGTCTTGTCATGAAAAGTGCTGCTCATTAGCCTTTCGAAATCAGCAAAAAATTATAGGCCCCTCTATTTCTGGTTAATACGCACACAAGAATGGTAGAGTTTGTAAGTAACTAGGTCCTGCTTTTTACAAATAATTTTTACTTGCGATATAGGTACTGTAGGGCAAGTTCAGCATTTTGAAAAAAATCGAACTCGATATTTTGATCAAAGTTGACATTACGATGATAGCGAAGACCAAAAAAGTGGGTCTCGAAATTTTATAAATAAAAGTTTCATAATACATACAATAGTTTACAAGATATGAGAAAAAAATGTATTTTACCAAAAAATAACGATAGGTACCCACCATACCAATGTTAAAAAATCGTTTTCAAAAATAGTATGTTTCTCGAAAACGGCGGCAGTGCCTAGAATTTTGATAAGATTGTTTCCTTTCGATTAATTTTTACGATTTATAATTCAGTAAGAAATAAAATGCAACGACTGGGTAGCACGAACTTGCTCCTATGTAAGCGACTAAAAATTTCAAAAATGAATGTTATTGGAGAAAACTGTTCTTAAGAAAAAAATTTTTTAACTTTTGTATGGAGGGTACCGTTATTTTTAGGTAAAATAAATTTTCTTTCTCATATCTTGTAGATTATATTGAGAAACTTTTTGTAGTCAAGTTTTAAAAAAATCGAGCATGGGGTTTTCGAAATATTGATTTTTCAAAAAAAAATTTGATTTTTTTTTTAAATCCAAAAAATTTGAATTCACAATAATATTCAAACTATCGGGAAACCTTAGCAGAAAAAAAATTATCGAAATCGGTCCTACCGTTTTTGAAAAAATCAAAAACCAAAAAAATAACAATTTTATGGAAAATTTTTTTCCACCATTTGCCATTTTTCAATTAAAAAAAAATCTCGAGTTCGATTTTTTTTCCGAATGCATAACTTGCCTTATAGTACATATAAGTCGCAAGTAAAAAATAAGTAATATTTTTCTTAGGAAAATTATTAATTTATGTTTACCAAAAAACAATTAAAACATAACTCTTAGAACTAAAAAAAACATTCGCATTTTTTTACTCAAATGCAAGACGAGGACTTTGCCTTTTTATTCAATTTTTAACTAATACAAAACTGAATTTTTTTTAAATTTTGTTTATAAAAATTTGTGCATCAGTTTTTGAGAAAAAAAAATATTTTTGTTTACTTTGAATAAAAATTCGTACACTATGTACCGTCATTTGTGGTCTACAAAACCATTATACTGACAGCCGTCATAGTGGTGAGTGTTTGATGATAACTAAAAAGCGTAAGTTGGTATTGGGGTTGGAGAAAATTGTCGTGAACTCTATGAGATGTACCAAGAAGCGGATGGAGTTTTAATATTCAACACACATCGACCGCATTGATTCGGTCACATAGATCGAATGAACAATACTTCAGGCAAGAGAGTCTTCCAATCGAACCTCCGGAAATAGAGGCCGCACGGAAGACATAACATTCCTATTAACTGATATGCCATCGCGTATACATATATATGTAATAAGGCTTCGAACAAGCATAAGATGAGCAAAAAAAATATTTGTACAAGTATGTTTCAGACACCAGTTTAGCAAATGTTAAATTACACGCTAGCTGCTACTTTGAGTTTTCTTAAGTTTCTCAATTTCCAAGGTTTGCCAACGGACAGTGTCCATCCACAGAATCATCTTCTACTGAGTCGAAGTATTCAGCTGTAGAGGAACTATCTCTGCTAACACATAATTGATTTAATAGTTCTTTAAGGAATTTAATTTTATCACTGATATCTTTTTATCCTATATACGCCCTGTTGTTAAAAAAATACAATCAACACTATCACCATGCAAGCCTTAAAAAAATCCCCACTTCGTAGCCATTTAGCGAAAATATTAAGCATAATCTCGATGCTAATTGTTATTTATATCAATGAAACAAAAACTATGACCCATGAAGTTAAATGTGAAAATTGGATCACTGCAGTGATTCCATGCCCCAGGAGGGGCTTCCATATTGCACAGTCATTCGCCATCAGCCCCTTTAAGCCACGTTGATTAATCGCAATCAAGAGATTATAATTCAAAAAATCCAATTGCTATGTGAAAGTGAAAAACAAAACACAAATCCCTCAATGAAAAAAAAATACTAAAACATAACAGTGGAAAATGAGAACGATTAAATTTTGTAAAATTGTTTCCAGTTTTTCTGGACCAGGGTTACCACATCATACACAAAAAAAAAAAGAAAAACAACCCCAACAGGATGTGCTATGAACGTGTAAGTGAGGTGTTTATCAATTTCACACATTATGTGTTTTTCTATTTATGGTCGATAAAGGCCTATGCCAAACAGCACTTAAATTACGAACATAATATACTTTAACGTATTGAAATTTTAATGGAAATGTAATTAAGAGAATTATTGACTGGTTTTTTTTGCCGAAAACAAAATTATTTAGGTTAAAACTAATTGTCTTTGCTGCATGCAGACATATTTGGCATTTAATTTAAGTTACCCCTAGCGATGATGATGAATTTAAAATAATGCAAACTTGCCAATTTTGCGCAGCGATTTAGATTTTTGAGATTTTTAGAATTTATTTTCGTATCGCAGTGACCTTCTTTTTGACACTGATTTAGAAGCATCGTTTGTGTATATCGTTAAATCAATAATGAGGATTTAAATTTAAATCAGGACAGTATTTAATTTTGAGATACTGAGTAAGCCTAAAGCCTATAGGAAAATTAGCATAAAATATGACCATTTTTAAACCAAACAACCAATTAACTTCATTGTTTTTACTTGCGACTAATAGGTACTATAAGGCAAGTTATGCATTCGTAAAAAAAATTGAACTCGAGATTTTGATCAAAGTTGACATTACGATGAAAGCGAAGACTAAAAAAGTGGGTCTCGCAATTCTGTCTGTCTGTCTATCTGTCTGTCTGTCGGTTCGACTACAGCCTAAGCCACTCGGCCTATTTTCTTCAGACTTGGTAGATATTATTTTTAATTTTTCCCCCCACACGTTTTTTTCTTTTTTTTTTAAACCAAAAATAACGGTACCTGCCATACGATTTTTTTTTCGAAATTTTGTAAATATTTTTTTTTCTCAAAAACTGCTCGACAGATTTAAAAATAAAAGATACAAAAAAAATTTATTTAGTTAAAGCAAGGTACTGGTTGAAAAAAAATTTCCGAAAAATGGTTATTGAGGGTACCCCCCAAAGAACCGTTTTTTTAGTTTTTGATTTTCTTGAAAACGGTACAACAGATTTTAACAATTTTTTTTTTGCTAAAGCTCCCCAAAAATTTAAATAGAACTTTGTATTCAAATTTAAAAAAAAAATAATTTGGATTTTTAAAAAAAAATTCAAATTTTTTTTTTCAAAACTCAATATATCGATAACCTTATACTAGATTTTTTTTTCAAACTTGATAAATAAAAGTTTCTCAACTTAATCTATAAGATGTATGTAAAAAAGTCTTATTTTACCTAAAAATAAAGGTACCCACCATGCAAAAGTTAAAAAAATGACTTTCGAAAATCGTATTTTTCTCGAAAACGGTGCCTAGAATTTTGATACAAATTTTTTCGTTTCAATTAATTTTAACGATCTTTAATTTAATAAAAAAAACTTTAAATTAAGATATTACAGCTTATTGTACCTACCATAGAACCATTTTTTTAAATTTTGAATTACTCACTATCGAAATGTCGGATTTTAATGAAATTTTTTGTAGAGATGCCTCTAAAAAGTCTAGAAACTATTGCATTTCAGAACTTTAAAAAAAATATTTTTTGAATTTTTGAAAAAAAAAAATCAGTTTTCTTTTTGAAAAATTCGATATTTGAAGGTAGGTATGATAAATTAGGTGCAATTTCTTAAGTCTGTCTTGCCAAGTAAACATTGAGTGTTACAGAGTTCAACAATATGGGAAAATGATTTAATTGTTTTATGAAAGTGTGTCTTCTGTTCCAGTCTTCAGTTAGGTATGGTCGTTATAATAATCGTCCGCCTAAGAAGACTATTCGCAACGCTATGGATAAATGCGAGTCGGCCAGTTCAGTGAAAATTTCACCAAGACCCGTACGTTAACGATTGTTAAGATCTATCGAAAATATCATCGCCGTCCGTAAGAGTGTGCAGGAGATCCGAGACAGTCCTTTCCAAGCAGCGAGCAAGAACTCGGCCTTTAACAGAATAAAACTTGGCGAATTTTGCATCATGACTTGGACTTACACCCATACAAGCTTAAACTGATCCAGGAGCTCAAAATTAACAACTTAAGACAGCGACGTGTGTTTGCTAACTGGGCTCTCAGGAAATGGGCCCAGTAGGAAGTTGAGCCCAATTTCGGTGGAAAAATCGTATTCAGCGACGAAGCGTATTTCTGGATAAAGAAGTTCGTCCACAATTAAAATTGTCGAATTCTGGACGATCACTATCCACACAAGATCACATGTCATCCAGTTTTTAGCTCCAATTAGTAAAAAGAGTTGTTTAAGTCATTTAAATAATGAATTTAATGCTTATGAACAGTCTTCTCTATATCATATCATTAATCTTCAAAATTCTCAGTGTATTATATAAATGCAATTTCGTGCGACTTAATTGATTATTTTATTTCTCCGTAAATATCGTCACCCCGCCATTAAAATTATGTAAGTTTGAAAACCTTATATTTCTCAAAAAATTACCCCAAATTTTAATACCAACAAAAATACAAAAACGTACCATAATTTCTCACAACTTTTTTGGGAAGCATATTTTTTCGGAAAATGGTTATTAATGGTACTTCTATTAGAACCATTTATTTGAATTGTAATTTTCTCGAAAACGATACAATTGATTTTGATCATATTTTCTAAGCAGACGCTTCTAAAAAGCTTAAATAACATTATGTGGCAAAATTTACCAAAAATTGTATTTTTATTTGAAAACAAAAACATTTTGTTGAAAAATTCAATTTTTTCTTAAAGTTTTCTGAGGAACTTTCTAAATTTTAGAAATCATTTAATTTTAAACTGTTCCACAAATAAGAAAAAGTGTCATTTGGTAAAAGCTAGCCACTGGCTCAAAAAATTTCCACACCCTTAGAACAAATTTTTCTTCTTTCGATTTTCTCAAAAAACGGAAACAACTGATTTTGGTCAATTTTTTATGCTAAAGAAGCTAAAAAGTCATACTAGTATTGTGTATTAAAATTTAAGAAGAATTTTTGTTATTTGAAAACTTAATATTTTGAAAAAAACTCTATCAATGTTTTTGAAATGTAAAAATAACAATTTCTTAGTTCTATTAATTTTTTTTTATTTTATATTAGATATAACCATACAAATGTTATAAAATGGTTTTCGAAAATCTTAGTTTTCTTTCAAATTAAATATTAAATCGACACCTAGAATATTGATGAAAAATTTGTTCTTTCGCATATTTTTTACGATATTTAATTTAATAAAAAAAATTAAATTAGAACATCGCTGACATTTCTATATAACTAGAATTATTTTTTCGATTTTTGACTTTCTCAATATCGATTTAATGGATTTGAATAAAAATTCTTATACAGAAGTTCCTAGAGTATTTAAGAAAACTTTGCAAATATTTTTTTTCGATTTTTGAAAAAAAAATTCTTTTTGAGAATTCGATATCTTAAAAACGAGCCAATGTTTTTTTTTCAAATTTAGTTCTTACTTTCACATTTTTAAGTTTTAAGTTTGATTTAAAAACTATTTAAAAATTGTATGTATTAAGATTATTTAAAAACCAATACAAAGACTCATAATTTTTTCTTGCATAAATTTATATGAAAATAAGTTGTTTTAGCGATTTAAAAATTAATTTTGTGTTCATAAATATTCTTAATTTTTTTAATTTTTTATATTTAAACTAGCTGACCCGGCCACGCGTTGCTGTGGCTAATGTTTTTCTCATGGGCAACTATATGTTGCGTGTTCACGTGTTGGGAAACCGTCGAATCTATTTGTGTTAGCTAAAGACAGGTTAACCAAAAACATTGTGCACCGATTGGTGTTAAATTAAATTGAAATTGAAAGTATTTATAATTCAAAAAAATAGATATTAATGTTTAAAAGTTTAAGACTGTCTGCCTTGCCTACCTCATTCATGAGTTTAAGCGTCACATGTTATTTACTGTATTATACTGTAATATACTTATATTTGTTACAAAATTAAATGGAAATAATAAATCTGATAAATTTTTATTTTGTACCTACTGATTTATGCTTAATATCAAGTGTAAGAACATTTTAATTAATTGTGTTCAATGTACTTCCCCTTCAAATCTCAATCCAGTGAATTTGTATACCAACATCAACATTTTCGTCTTTGTTCGTAAATAATTTCATTGTACTAAAGGGTTATAGTAGTAGAAAGTCAAGTAAGGAGATCACCATATTTTTTTACAAATACCATCTGTGTGAAAAAGCATAGTGGACTCCGTGACTGATGTTCTCTTATTGTTCCTCTTAGATTGTTTACTATAATGTAATATAACAAAAACTTTAGCCACAGCAACGCGTGGCCGGATCAGCTAGTGTAGCTTATATGACACGTTCGTAGATTTACCATAGCAGCGCCATCTATTGATTACTTACTCAACCCAATCGAAAGGTATCGACATCTGTTAGAATCATTTGGAGTTAACAGATAATTGTGACTGTCAAATAATAACAGACAAATAATTAGCAATAAATTAAAATTGCGACTATAATTTGAGATTTAAACTATCCTATCTCTTAAGTTGGATCGAACTGCACATGGTGTGCGAATTTTATTATAATCGGTTAAGTGGTTTAGGAGTCCATTGAGGACAAACATCGTGACACGAGATTTATATATATTAAGATTAAAGAGCAAACTTGTCCGATCCAGCCACGTTATCTTTATAGATAGACAGCCGGCAATCTTTCTTATACCACTGGAGCAGAAAAAGTATAGAATTTATCAAAATTTCCTCAACACCGCAAATGAAAGATGGTCAACAACAGTCACCTGTTAGGTTTCAAGGAATCTTTGGCCAGATATATCAAGGAAAAAAACAGATTATCTACTGAAGCTTTGCAGACCTCAATTGAAGCTCTTGGTTGGAGTCCTTACATCTTACAAGTCAATGGGAACACATATCAGCAGAATGGCATCAGTAGATCTGACATATGCTATGCAGAGGGTGATAGAACAAAGAGGTGGACGGAGGCTAATCTCACTTCTTTTGTGAATGCCCAAGCCTTGCCAGAAGTTGAAAATATGTCCTCGGAGAATACTTTTTCGACAAACTGAGCGACGCACGTCTCATTATTGCCCCTTCATTCAGAAATCAGGATGGTTGAGAGAGGCACCCAATACCTAAGACTTCCACCAAATCCTTTCCCTTGCCCTTCCCATTTCTACATTACTCACACCCTAGAGAGCACAATGGACCCATTGAGATCCGAGTGACGGGATACGGCATGCCGCATCATTACGCCACTTAACCTAACCCTAACCTTCAACAATTTTAAAATTAGAAAAATCTTGTGTTAATTATAAACAACATCATAAACCATTGTATCTGTTTTCCTTAAATATATTTTTTGTATATTCAGTGTGTTTGCTAAAGTAAAAGATAAGCTTTGAATGCCTGGTACTAGATTTTATGACCGCTCAAAAACCTGATAGAATAAGATGTGTTTTTATTATTTTGTGTAATTTTATTTGTGCCAAAACATAAGCAGAAGAATATTTGAATAACTGTTAGCTTTTAAGAAAAAAAAAAGCCAGGCAAATTAGACAAAAAAAAAATGCCGAACCTTCGAGAAAAAATATTCCCACCAAGGAATTTTAGTGGAGCTATTTTTGTATGACCTAAACATTTCTTAAAATGTACCCTTAATATGGATTGAAGCCACAGTTTTCTTAGGGATGAAAGGGGGTGAAATTCAGTATTTTCTTAACTCGAAAAGTATTAGTTTCCTAGACGTGGCAAAGGTTATCTTTGGCCCGCTATAACTATAAAACACATCAACTTACAGAATTTTCTATAACCCCTACAAGATCAAAAAATTTATATCATAGAGAAGAGACGTACCGGAGCACATCCCACAGTTAACATTAAAAAAAACTAAAATTCACGGCATTTTACCCTTAAAATAAACTTTAATAATGAATAAATAGGAGGCCATTATGGCTCGTAGAGAGCCTAAGCCTAGTGACTTACAACTCTCAACCATTCCTGTGTGCGTGTTACCAGAAACTGAGGGACCTTAAATTTTCTGCCGATTCCGAACGGCTATTGCGCAGCCCTTCTCATGACAAGAAATAGAGAATTTGTCAATTCTTCGCCAGAGGCAGTACACCCGTGAAAAAATTTTTCCAGCGGCCGAGAATCGAACCCAAGACCTTCCGCATGACAGTCCAACGCACTAACCCTTGTGCCAAGGTGTACCACCAAAAAAACTTTAGCCGCGGTCCAAATTTAGGGTTCCTTTTGAGAAATTCTTAAAAACTTAGGTACATTTAAAACTCTACGGGAAGACTCAGTTTTGTCGGCATTTTTTTGAAGTGAAAGTCTAAGTTTCCTGAACTACATTGTTGTGTTAATTTTTTTTTTTTTATTAATACCTCAAATTCGGTGAATTTTTGAACTTTATATACCTACCTACCTATTCTGAATTTTTAACCAAATTATTTTTAAATATCATCGCAAGTTTGTTTAAAGTATCTTTTTTCCACATTTCAACAAAAACTCTGACTACATACTTACCTTGTAGATATATCTACCTGCCCCCCCCCCCCCCCCCATGTTGTGTCAAAATTCCTTTCAAATTTTATGAAGTCACATAAAATATCTCCATCTGTAGCTGAATTTCCATATAAATGGCATTGCTGCTCACAACTTGCTAAAGCTACCTCTATTCAGCTAAATAACTTAATATTTGATTTGTGTTGTGATAACTTTTCGTTTCTTTTTTTTTGTAAAATACCTTCCTAACCAACTGAGCTTTATTCTTTATGACTTTTTTTATGTTCACCTTATCTGCGTTTATAGCCGTTAACCTTCTTCTTATCACTTGGTTGAGTAATAAAAATTCCACTTCCAACCATGCGTGCAATTAATCAACGGCCAAACATATACCTCTATAACTTTATCACCAATTCGCTTTGCTAAAAGAAGCTAAGAGGAAAATCCAAAGCAACTTTGAGTACAAAACCTAAAAAGGCTGGTCCTTTGAATTATAGTCACCTAATTCCATCAGTCATCGAGCCCATAAAAAAAAAACTACGCAGCTATGATTTTACTTTATCATCACTCCAAAACCATGGCCTGCCAACACATGCTCCCGCCTACCACTTAAGCTTACTGAACAGCAAAATAAAAGGAGCCATTTAACGCGGCTTAGCGCCATTTTACCAAAAGCAAGGCTCACCTTTTGTTTTACATTTTTTTTTTTCTTTTTTTTTTGAGTAGGTCTAGGGAGGTTTTTGGTCATTTAAAAATGAGAATTTAAGCGAAAAGCGCTAAAACGCTTTCCATAATAAGTTCTGCTCGTAACACACTGACAAAATCATCGCAAATATATACTCTTACGAGGAGGCAGTTATGCTCTCAACAGAACAGAAGAAGAACGAAGGTGGCGTCGCCGCGCGCCGTCGGCAGAGGGAGTTGGTGGCGAATTACCGACCGACGACGACGTTGTAAAACAATGGAAGCGTAAGAGGAAGGAAGGCACAATGGATCAACAAAAAAAATAAAACCTCAAAAGGTTAATAAAACAATGGAGACCTGTGAGTGGTTCTTAGGCACCTAGTACAATGTAGGATTAACTTTGTTTTACTTTCCCAAAGAAAGTTTTCAAAAAAAGGGCCGCCTTGGCATTTACCCATCACACCACACCCCACCGCCGTGAATTTCCGGAATCCATCGTTCATTTTAGCGCCCCATCTACCCACAAAATCACCAAACACACATAGGGATACCTAAGTACATATTATCAAGCGTAGGTTAGGCTCCAACAATGGGACTTCCTCCCATTCTCACATATGGAATGGGGGAAGGTAAAAAATTAATTTTCTTCCTTTTTATGATTTGTCTGAGAGCACCTTTGTCGTATGAAATAGCCAACCGAGACCGTTATTCATACCAAGTTGCCCGTTCTCTTTGACTTTTATTTTATTGTGATTGTGTGACCCAACAACCGTAGGTAAGTCGGCACACTGGCCTCCTCGTTGGAGGATCGCATGTCAATTGTTCATAAAGCATATTGCCTAACAAGGACATTCGACGATGGTTATTAAAGGACGTAAATGGGATATGTTTTACGGTACGGATGCGAATGGGAGGCTAAGTAGGGAATGCGAAATGGTCTCAACGTGAGACGGAGCGACCCCTGTGCAGCACGGCACCGACCGGACCCAACATGTGTCCGGTAGCGTGAATTTTAGTATTCCAAAGCTAAGCAAATGGTGATATCAAATGCATTTTAGGATTATTATTTACTTTCTGCCTGCTTAGCGGAATAAATTGGATGAGGTGGAGTTTATTTATTGAAGCAGGTACCCATACCTATACGGGGATTTTTTACTACTTGCTCTTTAGGGGACGTGTTGGTTTCGTGAAAAAAAAAGTTGGTGTTGCAATCAATCTTTTACTACTAAAGTTCGTCATACCATACGTCGTTATATGCGTACGTGCTTATGTGTGTCTGATCTTCTGATCGTCTATGCATCTGGACGTCCACTATACCTCGAGCTAGAGCATAAACGGATAGAGCAAAATGTTTTAAAAGGAAAGATTAGTCCAATATTTTATAAATATTGAAAAAAATAAAGAATATCTACTAAAAGTTTAAAATTTTTTTTTTTTTGCATCCAACAAAATATTGATTTGCAATGTTGCTTAAACTTTTAAGAACTCTTTGTATAAAAAATAATTTAAATCCATTATGGTAAGTATCTACTGTTAGGAATGTCTTAGTTCCAATTTTTACTTTAGTTATATGTATAGGCAAGTTGTATATTCGTAAAAGAAAACTGAACGCGAGATTTTAATCGGACTTGATGGAAGACGAAATAAAAGGCACGACTGGATCGCACGTAATTGCTCTTATCTAAAAGTACTTCAGAACTTAAGTTGCTTATATGTAATTTATAAATACAAAAGCATGGATTTAATTAGAGCAAAATATCCGAATTCATAAAATTGCCATCTGATTTCTTGAAAAGTGTGTATTTATGGAAACGAAGTTAAAAAATCTTTTTATTATTAAATTATTGTTTTATATGTATAAGAAATTTTCTTAGAATTTTTAAAAAAATCGGATGCTAATTTTAATTATTCAATAATAAAGATTAAAGGAAATAATATCAAAAACTTATCGTTCACACATTTTCAAGATATGTATTGATTTTCAAAAAAGAAAATTGGATTTTTTTCCCAAAAAATATTTTTTCGAATAATTGTATGTACAATATTATTTTAAATTCAAAGTAGCTCCTGTACAAAAATGTTAGTCAAAATCGTTAGAACCGTTATTGAGAAATTCGAAAATCAGAAAAACGGTTCTATTTTTGGTAAATTTTTTTTTTACCAACATTTTTTTTTTATAAAAATCGTTAGAGCCGTTTTCTAGATAAATAAGATTTTAAATAATGTCTGCATGGCAGATAACGTTAGTTTTTCAGCTAAAAAAAACAGTTTCTCTTCTAAGGAATAACAGAAGACCTTTAAGTACAGAGTTTGAAGAAAATAGCTCCAGTAGCTTAAGCATGCAGACATGCTGAAACGGTTTTTTTTATAGATAAACAACATTTTTCGTAAATGTTTTAGTATTTAATGATATACATTTAAGGACACACTTTCAAAATTAAATCGTGAACCCGTTTTCAAGATTTTTAATTTTCAAAAAAAAAAATGTATGATTTTGTGTTAGATCCAAAAATTATCGACCATTTTTAAAGTTAATACTTTTTTAAATTCAAAGGAGCTCCTGTATACAAACATATAACGCAAGTTTAAGTGGGTATCGCAATTCAGTCTGTCTGTAGACTACAGCCTAAGCCACTCTATCGATTTACCTTAAATCGTATTAAAATAGTATTTTTAACCCATTTCCGGCGGCTACCAGTTCCAGGTGTGGTAGGAACTTGAAATTTCACACACTGTCTATTTTTGGTCTAATTAGATGAAATCTGAAGAAAAAATTTTGGAAAAGCTTTTAGTTTCCCGGAAAATTCACGTTGCGTTTTCGCAACATCCGCCGAATGTAGTAGCAAAATCTTTGGATTTTTTTTTTTGATATGGAGTTTAAATCAACTTTAACTTTAACTTCAACAGAAAACAAATTAATAATGAATTATAAATAAAAATGTAAGCATTATACATATGTATATGTATATCAAAGCATTTTGGATGTAGCGCTACATTACACTTTTTCAGAAAAAAAACGGTTTGACTTGAACACTTCCGACAGCGAAGACGTTTTTCTGTTTTGATGACAGTGTTTCATGTCATTGAAACGAACCACTTCATTAGGGTTTCCAAACTGACTGCAGTTTGCCTCCGACCTCAACAAGGAATCGACAACAAACGTTCTGAACTCATGTTGTGAAAGAGGTGCTTCTTTGGCAAATTTTCTGCAGACGCAATATATTTTCTATGCATTTGCTAGTGGTACATCGAGTCCATTGGCTAAAAGTGGCCAATCCACTTTTTTCCCCGAATTCTTAATCGATAGTTGCTTGTGGCTTTATCAAATAGACGACACATAAGTTAGTGTGATGTAAAGAAATTGTCGAAAGTTACCGTATGCTGACCTGGTATATCGACTTTTGAAAGTAACCTCAGTACACCGTTTTCGCCCAAACAAAAATCTGAGGAATTCTCGGTTGATGCACCACCATACGGGATAAATTGGAACAGGTACATATACTTCATGTCAGCACTAGTTCCAATATTTATACACAAATCATATGAGTTTTACTTTTATGAACATTTTGACCGATTGTCGTCCATAATAAGGAATCATCTGCTCATCTATTGAAAGATGATGGGAGAATATCCCAAATTGCATAAATTTTGCGTTTAGCAAGTTGTTCAGGTCGGAAGTCTTAGCAAACTTGTAGCCGGAATCGATTTTACTGTTATCACAGACACAGACTTCCGAAACGCGTCGCTTTTGTATATTTATTAAATAAATGTTGTAAAATTTAAAAATAAAATATTTAAAATTGTTTTAACAAAATCAAAACGTTTTCTTTACTAAAATTCAAATGTAAATTTATGCTTTTATAGTTTTGAATCGATCTCCTGCCCTTGACAGTTTTTATCACATATCACGCAGCGAAATACTGGTTGATTAGACTAATAAAGATCCAACTAAGGAACTGTATGTATTCCCAAGAAAAATAAAAATTCCAATGAATTTGCTGATTTCATTGAAATTTGTTTTGAAAGTTGGATTATCTTATAATATTGGAAGAACAGCATATATTAAGAATATTATAAATATTGTAAGCTTACCGATTTTGTCATAAATTAATCGTATCTTGTCATTTGATACCGTGGCTTTTAGACCACTTTGGCATGTCATACTGGAAACATGGTAATGCTTTTTGTGATATTGAGGCGGTATTATGTTGATGCACTGTTAGAATTATCGTATTTTTCCTATGGCTTTTTAGCACTTACATCATCAAAAGTGTATTCGAACTCAATTTTACCTGCATATTCTTTTTGAAACATATTTCCATCTTCCAAAAGTTGCACATTATATATATCTCAGAATTGACTGGACTGAAACAAAAAAAACAAAGTGGGTTACTTAAAGGAAGGCTTCTTACGAGACAATTTACCACAATTTGCTTAAAAAGTCAAAACAAAAACATCGAGCTTTGAAAAAAAAAATTTTTTTTTTGGCCATTTTTGGGTCGCCATTTTTTTTGTTCATAATTTTTTGGTCAAACTGTGGTAAATTGTCTCATAAAAAAGCTTTCTTTAAATAACCCACTTTGTTTTTTTTGTTTCAGTCCAGCCAGTTCTGAGATTAAATGTCCGCCATGGGACCATGTATTTTTTTATGAGCCGACGTTTGCGCCCTCTATAATTCGGCCAAAATTCGAAAATTAAACAAAAAACATTTTTTTTTGTACTCTTGACGCATGTATTCATTATCCAAAAAAAAATTATGTTATTACCTAATAAGGTTTCCGAGAAAAAAATTCCCAAAAATCGTGCGTTTTTTTGGCATTCTAGACCGTACTATAGTATATTAAAAATCTTTTGCGATACATATTTTTTTTTTCAAACACGGAGAAATTTTTAAAAGATAATTTTCACTCACAAATCGTGGCTTATAAGTAAAAAATAAATCAAATTCAAAAATCTTATATTCGTTTGTGGTTTTGGGTTTTTCCAATACACCACGCATTTATGATTTATTGGTTTAATTTTTTTCTAGGAAAAAAATGCATTTCCTGTGAGTTCTCTTATAAGGACCACACTCATAAGCTTTGAGGTTTCTTATAACCAGTGTGTACTGTCTAGTTATTTCTAAGAATGTGGTCGCGTGGACGGTAAAGGGTTGAATGAATTTTCGGTTCTTTTTTTTAAGTTTTTTTTTTTTATCAAGCACACACTATTTCGAAGAAACCACATTTTATGTGCAGTGAAAACTCAACAAAAATTTTTTTTTTGTTTTTGGTAAAAATGCTACTACTTTTGGCGGATGTTGCCAAAACGCAACTTTGGACTTTTACCACACCTACCAAGCAGGCAACTCGTATGAATTGCTTCAAATGTATATTGAAACATAATTTTAACCTTTCCTTAACAGTTTTTGAAAACAAAATTGAAAAAAAAATGACTTTGGGAAATTTTTTTTAATCCCTCAAAAAAGCTACCTCAAAATTTCCAAAATTTCGGTTTTTGAAGGTGCTTAAAAAAATAGAAAATTAAATTTTCGTAAGAAATCCAAAAACAGGTCGATTAGATAATTCAATTAACTTTCAAAATCATTTATTAGTTCATTAAAATAAATAATCATTTAAGCTAGAGACGCTCACAAACATGACGTTGCGTTTTCGAAACGTTAGCCGGAAATTGGTTAAAATTACCCCCTCATAGGTTTTTTTTTATTTTTTTTTTGTTGAAGAATCTGGTTTCTCTTCGGCTATTTTAGTCACTTGATGTGCAATGAAACTACAAAAAAAAAAAATTAAATTTGGTTTTTTTATTTTTTTAAGTCCAAACTTTTTTTTCGAAATTTAAGAAAATATTTTTTGTTCAAAATTTATCGACATATTTTTTTTAAATATTTGGAAAATTTCAAATAGCAATATTAAGCAATAGTATAAGTAAGGTTTGAAAAAAATCTCGAAAATAGTTTTTTAGTACCATTAAATTTTTAATTGCAACATGTGGCAAATTATGCACTCGCCGTTTTTCTTTAAGCTTGGTAGATAGCATCTTCAAATTTTTCCCCAACACTTTTTTCGAAATCTTATAAAATATTTTTTTTTCTCAGAAACTGTTCCACAGATTTGAAAATAAAAACATCACAAAATTTAATTTAGTTGAAGCAAGTTAATGCTTAAAAAAAATTTTCGAAAAATGATTATTATACCCATCCTAGAACCGTTTTTAAAGATTGTACATACAATTCAAATTAAAAAATAAAATTGATTTAAGAAAAAAATCAATTTTTTTTTCAAAAATTAATATTTCGATCTATCAAAAGTTTTTTAATATCTACAATCTACAAGATGTAAAATTTTTATTGTATTAAAAAAGAACTTCGAAAATCGAAAAT
Organism: Philhelius festivus; assembly: GCA_963931855.1. NCBI lineage: Eukaryota > Metazoa > Arthropoda > Insecta > Diptera > Syrphidae > Philhelius > Philhelius festivus. Next base: position 60,248,961 of record OZ007557.1, read on the forward strand.
TGTTGTCTCTCGCTTAATTATGGATGGAATTTGACATCGTTTAAATGCCTGCCCCGGCTTTTTATTGTGGCAAGGATCTGTCTGACTGGTCCAGTTTTCAATTCACTGACGCTTCCGCATAGATCCGACTCAATTTGAGCGATGGCCTGAGTTTCAAATGTGGTTTATTCGCGTTCGCCATTGACGGTGAGCGCCTCACCAACGTCGTTTTCGAAAAAGTTACATGATAGTTACATTGTCACATGCTGAACCTCATGTGAGTTAGTGTCTTCCTATTTACGCCAATTTTACTTGTTAACACAGCCATTCATCTAAGAATGCGCCTCGTCGCTAAAGTTGAATTTTCTACCAAAATTGGGGTCCTCTTCTGGGTTAGCTGGATCTTGTACGGGTGTATGATGGCCCAAGTCCCGACGCGAAATTCGTCTCCGATTTGGCACCGAACGTTGAAGAGTAGATTGTGGAGGGCCAACACGTCCGCAGTAAAATAGGCACAACGAGCGCAAGCGCAACGTTTGCACTAACGGCAAGAGTACGATAACTTAGGCGCCAAGAAATTATAACGGTGTTTTGTAGAACAGTTCAATACAAGCATTTTTTACTACGGGAGGGGGGTCTATCTCCCCCGTTTGGGCGGGAGGAGCAGTTTATAAAAAAGGTACTAAAATGGAAACAAAAATATTAAAAAACAACGGTATTACTTACAATTAAGTATTATACCTTTTTTTAAGGCCAATACTCTGTTCTATTAGATAATTTTTGAATCAAGTGAAATCTATGCACAGTTCTTGAAAAAAAACGAGTTTTAAACTCAAATTTTGGGAAAAAAAACATAAAAAAAAGTTTAAAGTTTAATTTTTCAAAATTGCAAAGTTATATATTATTACTTTTTCCTAAAATTCGTTACTCTAATTTATTCTTATTCAAAAACTGAAAGCTAGATGATTTTATGTCGTCTAGTTTTTGAGAAAATTGAAAATAACTAAAACTACTTTTTTATGGGATATTTGCTTTTTTTGCTTGCGCATTTACGCATTACGACGTATAAACAGTGAGGTATGTATGCAACCCCCCTGCTTGGGCACACTATAGGATTTGGGGTAGGTGCGAGATTGAGTGTATGCAAGGTTTCTTTTGCATTTACAGAATCTGGATTTAAAGAAACTTTGAATTTACCATATGGCCTATATCCAATGTCAACTAAATATATGTATGTAGCCCAAAGTTGCACATTTAAAATTTTCAGACATGAAAATTTAATACATTATGAAAAATTCACATTACCTAGGTATACTACTGTACGAATGCAGCAAATTTATATAATTCTTTAATTAATATGTATGTTTATTGTTTGTGTCTAACATTTTTAATGCTTATGTGGTACAGGTGATTGTTTACCAAGGTCATTCGTTGTTCAACCTTTATAAGAGTGAAGTATTTTTTTTTGAATAAAGAATGGCGACTAAGCATCCACTACTTCATCCTAAATTAAATAACTTTTCAATATTTCAAAAAAAATATTTCAAAAGCATCGCGTTCTTAGAAGAAATTGGTCCGATTCCAACTAAAACGTCAACTCCCCCACTGTGTTGCAACTTACCGATAAAGGTAGAAAAATATACAAATTTCAAGTTCGGTTGGATGTGGCGGTGCCACAAAAAAGCTCTAAAAAAAGGTGACAAAAACTGTAAGAATACAATAAACCCATCTATCGGCAGATTTGTCCATGGGCCTCAATATTGGCTAGAGATTCGGGAGGTGCTTGCTATAATTATCTCTTTTGTGATCAAAATGCCTGTAAACACGGTTTTAATACATTGAACATTGAAAAATTGACTTGACTATTTTTAAGTAACACCTGACTTACTTACAAACTGACTGACTGAGACGCGGAATGCCATGCAATTCTACCTCCTCGTGATGCATTCTTGGTAACGCTAAATGATTTGCTGTACTTTAGTTACAAATGAACCACATCATATAATAAAACGGCAAACATGTTTTTTGTGGTACACTTTACGCGGCCCACAGAAACCGAAGGGGCATAAATTACATATTAAACGAAAGCATTTTTTGCATAGATGTGCACAACGCCAAAATTATTTAAATTTACTACACAGAAATTGTTTAAAACAACAAATAAAAATTGCAAAAAAATGCCCGGACATCTGTTGCTGAATAGAGCATACATTTACACTATACTGTCATACAGTTACTGTCATACATTATATATATACATAATTATCTGTGGTTTAAGTTTAGGAAAAGTTAGAACCATTTTAACTTTTGCTTTTGTTGTTGTTTGGAAAAATACAGCATATTTTGTTTACATTCACTCTTTGAAGTTGAATGTAGTTAAGTATTAACTACATCTATCAGGCAATTTCCGTGTAAGGCTAGGCGCGCACATTCAATTTTAGTTGCACAACTGTTTCGTTGCTTATAGAAAACAGATGAACTATTTGGTTGAATGTCCGCGCAGGTGCATATAATTATATATTACACAAAATAGCGAACTCTTTTTGGGCAATCGTTTAGTTTGTGTCAAAACACAAACTTCTTAGTTGCTCGAACCAAGCAGATGCGAAACTAAAAATTTAATGTGCGCGCCTAGCCTTAGTGTTTTCAAAAAGTGAAAAAGTGAAATTTAGAACCATTTCAACTTTTACCTTTTGTGTTTTTCGAGATGGAAGATAGAAATTTGAAATAAGTTGGAAAAAGAGAGCATGTAGTTCTAGCTTTATTCTATGCGTTACTGTTTTCAAATCTTCCCTGAAAATAAAATATCCCCCTGGTTTGACAAACAAACAAATTATCAAATTCGAATAAGAGCTGAGTAAATCGTTCATTTGAAATGATTGAATCGTTCAACAATCGATTACGAAAATGATCCGGTCATTTCAACCAACCGATCATTCGATCATTTTCATTTCACTGAAATGATTCAATACTGTTCCTATTCGATTTTGATTTTAATTTCGATTTCGATGATAAGATTGACTTATGGTTTTGATAGTTCTCACAAAATATTCTATTATTGTAAGCCATAAATTGCCAAATAACATCGAATGATGCCAACTTTTTACATGGATTAAAAAGTATCAAAAAAGTTTTCGGCTGACATTTTGTACGAAATACACTTTGTACGTCAAAGCTGAATTATCTATTTGTCAAGTCATAAACTGTCAAATTCCATCAAAGGATGGCTAAGATTTCGATGGATTAAAAAATGTCTATAAATATCAAAAAAAAAGGTATTTTATTTGTTACTCCGGAAAAGAGAAATTTTAGGGCTTTCGGCTAACATTTGGTACGAATTACACTTTGTACATCATAACTGGATTCGTCCTCTATTCGTCAAGTCATAAACTGTCAAATTCCATCAAAGGATGGCTACGATGTCGATGGATTAAGAAACGTCCAAAAATCCACATTAAACATACCGGATTCCGATACATCAAATAACACCAGTTCAACCCAACAATTGTTTTTGCGGCCTACAACATCAACAACCAATCTGCAACGTGTCAAAAATCTGCAATGTGTCAGAAATGTGTATAGGTTTGAAATTTTGTTTACCATTAACTGTTTTCCTTTGGACTCCAGGATTGAGTGCTTAGTAGGTACTTCTCATTGCATTCAACAATTTAAAAAAATCATGAATTCTCTGTCTTTTATTGAATGATAATGAATTAAATAAATAAATTGGCACTCGAATTTCGAGAGCTTGGTCGGCTAGTTAACATTAATCCCCAAAATGAAATCACCATAGGTAAATACCAAAAATCAAAAATTTCATAAAAAGTAGTTTTAGTAATTTTTAATTTTCTCAAAAACTAGAAGGCATAAAACCATTCGTTTTTTTGTGTTCGATTTAGAATTAATAGTAGCATTGACCACAAAAAGCCAATTAAGCACTTCACTTCACAATTTTGAAAAAAAGGTCTAAACTTTTTTTTTTTCATTTTTTTAACAAAATTTTGAGTTTGCATGCAAATTTTTCACAAACTATTAACATAAATAATTTAAGTTAAATTTAAGATTATAGAACAGACTTCTGGCTTTCAAAACCGGTATAGTACTTTATTATAAGTGTTGCAGTTGTTTTTTAATATTTTTTTTTTTCAATTTAAGTCATTTTTTTCTAAAATCACCCCTACCTCCTAAACGGGGCGAGATAGACTCCCTCTCCCATAGTAAAAAACGCTTGTATTTGAGCCTTCTACAAAAATTCGTTATTAATTTTTGGCGCCTAAGTTATCGTACTCTCCCCGCACTAACAAACACTCAGTAAGTGAATAATAATTAACAGTTTAGACAGATGTCACCAAAACAAAATGGCCAGCTCAGGCTGCCATTATCTACCCGCCCAACAGTAGAATTTATTGTTCGTCCTTATTTTATTATATTTCGTTACGTAAATTACTATACATTGATGTGAAATGTGAAAAATGATAATTAATTTTTGTTATACTTAAGTTAGACTTATCGACAGTCTTTTCTGCAACTTGATGCTTCCATATGTTCTGAGGTTCTAAAAAGTTTCATGTAACATGAATATCCTTATATTAAAAGCATTTTTAAAAAATCCTTACAAAAAAGTTCATGTCAGCTTTGAGATACTTTTTCCGAAATCACCGTCTCTTCCTTAAAACCTCAACTTAACTTCCATTAAAATTGAAGAAAGTATCGATTTCAATATAGTACCCATACCCACTATAGCCAGCCATTAAAATTTCAGCGAAAGTTTTTCCACAGTCACTGTCATTCAAATTTCCAATAAATTATCCTTGAAACTGTCATGACCTTTAGCCGGAGCTGGTGGCTTGCTGGCTACGCTTTGGCATTGGCTTTTTTCTTCATACTTCGAATAATTGCCCCCGATTCGGTTTTTTACTTTCACTTTAATCAAAAGTTTTTTTTTATCTCCCGGTCTCATTGGACTATCAGATTTTTGCATTTTTTCCGAAGTCAAGTCGAGAATGTTATGCTGACAGTTATGTAATTACTTGCCAGTACTTGACAGGAATAAAAATTATTACCTCAAATGGGTTTTGCTTTTTATTGGACACAGTGAACGCCAGGATCTATCGAAACTTTACAATGTTGGGGTTTTCCACGAAATGTCCTTGGAGAGTGGAAATACCTACCCAGGTGGGATAGAAAAAAAAGTATCAAATACCCCCAAGGGAAATGCGTGCAAATGCAACCACAAACAATTGTAGCGTAAGTGGATTAAAATTATGATTAGGATTTTCAATTAAAGCTCACGCCATCATTCGAAAGGGTTTCTTTTGTATTCATCCAGTAGGACATTAGCAAAAGGATATATTTTGTGCTGTGCATTTCACACCTGAAGCTGAAAGTCTTTCGAGTTCTGGTTTTTACATTTTGTGTGGCATGACTCATTTAGAGTTGATGTGTCATTTATTCCGCAGGCAACATTTTATTGGGATATTAGTTCAAGTGGTTTTTCATGTTTTTCACATTTCATTATATGGTCGTGTGTTTGTTTTGCTTCCACCAGCATTTCGCGGTTACGTATATGTTTGATATGGGTTGATGATGGAACTTCAAAAACTGGATTTGTAGAACGTCATTTTCAAAGACCTTTGGGTATGCATATACATAAATGTTGTAGGTTGTAGGTTCTTGTCGTTATTAACACAGTTTCGAGAGAAAAAAAATGGTGGGTACGGCACGATTTAAGATAAGTTTTCGCTGGTTTTAACTGGAATGGTTTGAGTGGAATAAGAAATAAGTTGGGACTTGGTTTGGGTTTTGTGTGAAAATTGACGAAATGTAAAAACGTATGCTGTGACACAATGGTTAAAAAAATTAAATGCACGAACATACTAAAGCAGCTCGTTGTTTGAAATCTGTTGGTTAGGAAAAATTTTTACTCGGTACCTGGCGACAGTTGGATATACAGTCGAATTATAGTGGACACATACAAACAGACAGACGAACAAACGCAAAATCGCAGGACTCAGAGGCGTATTTAAGGATTTGGCGCCCCGGGCTGATAAATTTTGCCGCCCTTTAGAACAATGAAAATAAAGTAATAAAAAATAAAAATAAGAAAACACAAAATGCATAATATTTGATGTTTTAAATTTTTTTTTTGTGTGTATATGAGGAAATCCAGCGTACTTTAGGATTTTATGTCACTAGCAGATATAAAAATATAGTTCATTAAAATAATTGTTATTGGTGTAATTTTTTAAATAGAACTTAGATAGAAAGATGATCTATATGTATGTATATTTCAACAGAAAATGTTTTAGTTTAGAATATACAGCTATTTTATTACGTGAAAACAACGAAATTTAATAATTTAATTTGTCCCTTTCAATGTTTTTTTATTTCAAAACTTTGTAACTTTTTGATGCAATGTTTGATCCACATGAAAATTGAAATAATTATTGTAGTTACTTCACTAAGTATAATCTATGTTGATATTTGGGTGTGCCACTAATAATATTGAAATGGTGAACTAAGAAAAACACGTCCCTCGCTCTTTTTGAAAATTAGATCGTTACACTTTTCTTTAAATAACTTTTTGATGCATTTATATATCGTAATAGAATTTTTTGTGCATATTCTAGATACAAAAATGAAGAAATTCAGCCCAGAAAAGTTAATGTGCCTCAAAAATTTACAAACTTATCGAGGAATTAAAAAAATGTTCGACAGCGTAATTTTTATTTTAGATGTAGAAAATTAAAGAGCACACTCAAAAAAAGCTTAGAAATGCCTAGAAACCTGAAGTTATCCAGAGAGTGAGTGCTGAAAAAGTAACTGTATTAAGTATCATTTTTTATTCCACTAAATAGATTATTTAAAATGAATTTTTATTTTAAACGAAATTTTTTTAACTTATTTCATGTACGTTTCTCGGACTTTTATTTTATTATTTTATAATTTTAAACACTAAATTGATGTATAAGTTATGAAATAAGGGCATATAACAAAAAGTAAGTGATACTTTACTCTCTGACATACATGCATCAGGAAAAAAAAAAAAAAGGTCGATGAACTTATCGTAAGTTTTTTACGATTTGAAAAAAAAAATGGAGGGTGGTGGACCAGTTCTAACTTGAAATTCAAATTCAGCGCGTCAAAATACGTAAGGATATGTAGGTTCGGTTTTTGAAATTAAATACTTTTTTATTTTCTTGTGCACCTGTGTAGAAACTTGACATATTTTTACCAATTAATTTTTGATGCATTGATGAATTTTAGTAACTCGACTTGATTTACATTTCCGACGTTACTTTGATTATAAAAACATCAACTGTTTTGGTGTGCTAATGATTTGAATTTTTTTTTTTGAACGAAAATCTTAAGGTACGCTGGATTTCCTCATATTCATTACAAAATTCATTAATAGATTCGTTATACAGGGTGTCCGGTAATTCGTGTGCCATACTTTGGGATATGATTCTTGGTGATATTCTAAGAAAAAAACAGTTTGAACTTTTTCTTTAGAAGAAATACTAACCTTTAAAACTACGTTTAAATTGAGCTGATGTATTTTTAGGGTTGCCAGATATTCAATTTTAAATGGTGTTCAATTTTTCTTGCCCGAGCAAAATTTCGACTTTGAGGTAAATTTTTTTCAAAAAATGCGTAATAAACATAAAATTTTCTTATTTTTACCTGATTAACAAAAGACTAATAGAAAAACTCATTTATAAGTGCACCAAGAAACCCATACATATTATGATATCTACTTGGGAAAATCTAAAACAGGTAAAAATAAAAAAAATGATTTTTTGCGCTGAGGTACAAAGTGATTGAATAAAACAATATTTTGTGTAATTTAAAGTAATTTTTTTATTTTATGTACACACAAATACAGTCATAATAAGTGCTCAAAGTTCCCTCCTGCGTTTTGAATGCATGCTAGAGCCCGTTTTTGGATTTTATTTTGAGTGTTTATTCTCGATACCTCTTGCCTTACTTTTAGTAATCCTTCCGAAATACGTTGTTCTAATTCAGTTATTTCAGATGAGTAAATGATTTCTTTCATTCTACCCCATACAAAAAAAATTCAGTACAGTGAGATCGGGAGATCGTGCAGGCCAGTGAATTGGTCCATTTCTGACTATTCTTCGATAACCGTATTCTTCATCCAGCCAATCTTTAACTTCACGACCATATTGGGCTGGAGCATCATATTGTTGGAACTTCCTCCAATAGGTCTGGTAGATTTTTTTGTAAAAATCCAGCTAGTTAGTAGAATTAAGTCGGGTGGTAATTTGAAAGGCCCGATTAATTTATTTCCAATTACACCTGCCCACATATTGACCCTGAAACTAATTCAGTTTCTCGAAGCCTTCGAAAGGTATTTCCAAAAACATTTCGAGAAGGAAGTCGTCTGTTAGGATAAAGTTCCTGGTATATTCGTTGTGCTTTTCTTGAATTTTCAATGCACAACCCATAAACGTCTGCGTATTCTTCTCTCGTAAATGAAGGCATTTTAAAAAGCCATCTTATACAACTGTAATCGTGACTTAACTTGATAATCTTATGAATGAAATTGTTTTTCTATTCTTTTATACCACTTATTTAGTTAATTTACCCATTAAACATTTATACCCCAAATTTAACTCTCCCTGAGAAGAGGTAAGGTGATTAGGGTTTTGACAGGAAGTTAAGTAGGCAAAAGTACACTTTTAACCCTTTTGATGAGTGCACAGTCTTAAAAATTACCTAAAAACTATCAATTTTCGGAAAACCACTCCAATTGTCAAGTGCTGCAATAAAAGTAGGTAAAAAACCCAAAATTTGTATTTTTGCCTGTTTTAGATTTTCCCAAGTATAATAATATGTATGGGTTTTTTGGTGCACTTATAAATGCGTTTTTTTGTTGTATTAGTCTTTTGTTCATCAGGCAAAAATAAAAAAACTTTATGTTTATTACGCATTTTTTGAAAAAAATTGACCTCAAATTCAAAATTTTGGTCGGGCAAGAAAAATTGAATATCTGGCAACCCTAAAAATACATCAGCTCAATTTAAACGTAGTTTTAAAGGTTAGTATTTCTTCTAAAGAAAACGTTCAAATTGAGGTCCCTACTACTAGTACCGACAGAGAAATTGACCTTAACATGGGTCAGGGTACACCATAGTTAGCTTTTTTTTAAATCGTGAAAAAGTGATGTCAAAGTTGAAAATCAGACCTTACTGTAAAACAGTTTTCTTCTTAGAATATCACCAAGAATCACATCCCAAAGTATGGCACACAATTTTTTGTCAGTTCAGTTTCTATATTTAATAAAGGTAAACTATTAAGGCGCTAATGCGAGACCTTAATTAGGTTTTTATTCGTTTCAATACGGAAAACGATCTTTCTGCACTACAATTCGTTACTGCAGTAGAGCTGTGTCAATCAGGATCGATTCGATTTTTTCGATCCGATCATCGAAAAGTATTGCTTACCGAAATCACAAATTTTCATTTTAATTGATCCCAATCTCAGTCATTTAGATGATCCTCGTTTCTCGTTTCTCGATTTTCTATTTTAATCTCAATCATTTCAATGAGTCTCGATCTTTAGTACGAGTATCAGTTAACTCGATTAACCATGACTCGATTTAATTTGGTGTTATTTGAGGTATCAGGGGTGGAATCGCGTAAGGTGATAGTTGATTGTTAATTTTTTGATTGTCATTTTGAATATAGCTGTCTTTATCATATCAATAAAGAAATATAGAGAGAGCGATTGTCAAAACGACAATCAATTAATTTAGTAATCACTTTACTTTTACTCTTACGCGATACGGGCCCAGGATCTGGTATGTTTAATGTGGGAATTGAACTTGTAATGAGACTTATCGAATAAAAACTTTCGACTTACATATGCGATAGTATCTAAATGTTAATTTATTCGATAGTACCAAGTCATTCAATAACTATTAGTCCTAAAATTGATCTTTTAAGGAGCAACAAATGGAATCTCTTTATCTTGAATTTTTTGACGCTTTTTAATCAATGGACATAGTAGGCATCATTCGATGTCATTTGGCAATTTATGGCTTACAATATAGAGAATTTTGTGAAAGCCTCAACTTATTCTTATCATCGAAATCGAAATGAAAATCGAATCGGAACAGTATTGAACCATTTGAGTGAAATGAAAATGATCGAATGATCGATCGATTCAAATGATCGAATCATTTTCGTTATCGATTTTTGAACGATTCGATCATTTGAAATGAACGATTTACACAGCTCTACACTACAGTGCACAAGTATATTCTTAAAGCGACCTCAGCATATAAAAATTCTTCCTTCAATTCTTTTTCTCTTATATGAAGGTTAAGCTGCCTTAAACTCATATTTTCAGAGCTGTTTTGCTCCAGAAAATGTTTAAGTAAGACACACTCTTCTTGAAAATCTTCCCCAAGATCAACCGGGTATAATTTCTGAAGGGTGGTTGCATTTTTTCGAATTGCTTCTTCACTCTTGTGATCAAGCTTAGATAAAAAAATAAAACCATTTGTTTTTGCTTCATTGGATGAATTTCTTCTCTTCAGCGCACTCAATAATTGGTCGCAAATAGGAATGAAAGTATTTATTTTAAAATTTTCACGACCACAAAAAGAACCTCCCTTCGCGACACTCATCATCTCGTTTTTTCCTCTTGACGATTCTTTTTTGGCCCATTTTGTAATTTTTAGAAGTTTTGCTTTTTCCCACCTCTTTAAAAACATCAAAGAATTCTCGTTTTTCTCTCACAAACGATATGAGTGCCTCGTAGAGCTTGGACACAGTTTCAATGTATCAACACCTTGAATTTTTTTTGATACAATATTGAATTGCTTGAGTATAGAACCCTAAAATTAAGACAATATTTCTGTCTCAAGGGACTTCAATTAGGCCAAGTGAGCACGAAAAAGATAAAATAGGTATTCGACTATTTTACTTTTAGTAAAATATTAGAGATAGCATGATGCTAAATTTGATTAAAATTTTGCGCCAATAGTTTTTAAATTAACACCTATCCTTTTATTTATCCATCATTTTAAACTATTGTACAAAAAACAATCATTATATTGTTTCTTAAGTCGTTCAAAACTATTGACGAAGGGAAGGATATTTGTATATAGGGACACGAGTCAGCCAAAACTAAAAAGAATTTAGGCATGATTTGCTAGGTATGACCTTATATCTAGAATCCGGCTTGATGGGTTTTTATAATTTTTTTCTTTTGAATAAAAAGGGACTTTTTGTAGATGGCTTAGAAACAAAAAATTAAGATCCGTTCCAGCCCATTTTTGTAGAGCTACATAGCAACAAGTGTTTTTTTTTAGATAATGTTTTAGTTTCATTGGAAAGAATAAGTACATGTCTGTAAATATTTTTATTATGAATTTTCATTACAAAAAATCGTTTATAAAAAATAAGAATAGTAAATGGTGGACACTCACGGGCTCACGGCACTAAAAAAATTGTCATGCTTGAAAAACTCAAAAAATCGCATTTTTATAAATCTTTGTATTTTTTGTCTATCCTTCAAAAATATTGTAAATTAGACAATTGTTATGGGTGGCATGCGCCCTATTGCTTGTATGTTTTGAAAGTTCAATCGCTTCAAAAAATATTATTAATTGACTAATTGCTAGGGGCGGCTTGCGCCCTTTTGCTTGTATGTTTTGAAAATTCAATCGCTTCAAAAAAAATATTATAAATTGGCCAAGCGCAAGCCGCCCCTAGTAGCCTTGCCGCCCCGGGCTGTAGCCCTTTTAGCCCTAGGGTAAATACGCCCCTGGCAGGACTGCATATACCAACTGCTATTACGAAACTTAAACCTAGTTGAATTTAAGCATCATCGTTGTTAAGCTTGATTAAGAATATCGAGTTTGTTTTCTTTTTACCCGAAATCACTACTTGCACTGTGGAGCAAGTGAAAATGACAAAACGCACAAATTTAAAAAAAACATTTACCATTATAATTTCTTCGAAAGATTTGTGAACGTTAATGTTGTTTTACATTCACACTTTCTGTATTAGGCTTCCTGCTCCCGCTGACTTATTTGTTTTTTTTTTAAATACAAAAGTGAGTAGCTTCAACTGAAGATCATAGAAAAATAAAATTCACGACTGGGTTCCACGAACTTGCTCTTAAGTTTATGAAGCATAAGATTAAAAATTTAAAATACGTAAACAACTCCTTTAAAAGTTGAAGGTAAAAACGGAATGCGTTGTGGTTTCTTACTGTCTGGAGTACCTAAAAGCAGTCATATTGGACCTTTTCTTTTTGTTCTGTTCCCAATGAAATACAGACAACCACTTGTATAGTAAGATTTTTATGTTTGCTGATGATTTTGAACTCATGTATGACTTCAAAACCTATGAGTATCTGGTTCTACAATAAGACATTGATAAGGTGTCTGAGGGAGGTTGCCAAACGGAATACAATTCACCAATAATGTTTTAAAAGTGGACATTTTTAACAATCTGAGAGTTCTTTTTGCAGGTAAACTTTGATTTAACCCGTATATTAGCCGTGTTTTTTTTTCGCAAGTCCATATAGAATTGTAGAAAAAACGACAAAGGGACTTAGGAGCTTTTTTTCCAAATAGCTAGAAGCACTGTGTACGCTATGGCATTTGTCAGCTGTATTGACGACTAGCATCAACCAGCATACAAAAACATCACTTTTGACTTTTCTGAACAAATTATCGATAAGATATAGGTAATATTATTTTGGCGTCACCGTTTTTATCGGCTTTTAGATTAAGTCTCGAAAATTGTCTGGTCTTAGCTCACTCTGTATAGATTTAAGTAGTTGTTGTATTTGCATGTAAAGCCCTTAGCCCCGATGTCGTTTTTTTTCTACAATTCCTTATGGACTTGCAAAAAAACACGCCTATTGTTTCAATAACCAGAAAAGAAAGGGACCACCTTGCATTAATAATGAGGTCCTTAAAAGAATTTAGTCATCATTATACTCGTACACACGTTAAAGACATTTTATTGTCCACTCGTTAGATCAGTGTTGAAGTATTGTAATTGCCTATGGTGGCCCAGATTTGACAGTGCTAGACGAAACTTGAAAGCATCCAAAAACGTTTCCTTTTATATGGTCTTCGATTTATTCCATGGAACCCAACTCAACATTTACGTCCGCTTGAAAGTCGACTCCATCTTCTTAACCTATCTGGAAAAACGAAGGAAGGTTAAAAATGTGATGTTTTATTATTAACTTTTGTCGGGATCTATTGACTTAGCTTTTATTAACTTCCCATAGGGAGTTATTGTAATCGGTCCGATTTGTCAAATTGGAATTTTTGACATTTCTCGACGTTTCAAGGTCCCTAGAGGCTATATCAATCATTTTTAGAGAGATGTCTGTGTGTGTGTGTGTACGTACGTTCGTACGTTCGTACGTTCGTACGTTCGTACGTTCGTACGTCCGTACGTTCTTGTACCATTTTTCGTCGTCGATATCTCAAGAACGAGTAAAGATATCGACTTCAAATAAATTTTGTTTAATAGATAATAACTTCGAAAGAGGCTGAAAGGGCGTTTATTAAAATTCAGTGAGTAGTTTTTTCACTATAACGGTTTAAAAAAAAAGTAAAAATGTTGGTAAGTTTCAAATATCTCACGAAAAACTAATGCTATTGATTTCAAATAAAATTTAATGTACTCATTATAAGGTCATACATATTTGGTATGAATTTGGAAAAAAATGAACATACCGTTATTTTTTTAAATAAAAAAAACTGAAAAAAAAAATTTCATAACCCAGATATTCCAAGAACGGAAAACAATTTGAAACTCAAAATAATTTTTTTTTACGAAAAGTAATGTGCTTGACAACTGGTGAAAATTTCAAAAAAAATCAGTTTACAGTTTTTTTACAAAAAATAAAAAACTATATAAAATTCTATTGAAAATTGGTAAAAATTGTTTTTCCACTCAAATTTCTCGAGAACTAGTAGTGATATTGACTTCTAATTTAGTTTATTTTATACATAGTATAATTTTGTACAATTGGTAAAAT